>CM054124.1:0-1200000 GCA_028751855.1 Ambrosia trifida
TGTGCTTTTTAGAGAGAGAGAGAGAGATAAGGAGAGAGACTGAGTGAGATAGAGAGAGAGAGACGGGTGTGTGTGTGTGAACCTTCCTGTTCATCGACCACCGTTGTCTTCCTATTCATCGACCACCACCCATCGACCCACCACCACCACCATCATCGTCAAACCCATATCCCCCATCGGAACCCGTTGACCCACCCCTCAACCACCATCTGGACCACCCTCTGTGCCACCCACCCCCCCGCAAACCAGCCAATCGTCTTCCTGTTTTTCAGATGAGAGAGAGGGAGAGAGAGAGAAGGCCAGAGAGAGATAATTGTTTGTTGTATGAGAGAGAGAAAGAGGGGACGAGAGAGTAGGAGAGAGAGAGAGAGAGTTTTGAATCTGATTATAGAGAGAGAGTGTGTGTGTGTGTTTTAATCTATTATTATTATTATTATTATTATTATTATTTAATTATAGGGAGTAATCATTACATGTGCAAAATTACCAAAAACCCCATACCGAATTGTGTATAAAGGACTTTATTGCCCCTAATTAAAAAAATACAAACAATTATAAAGGTGGTGATGTGTCACTTGATGAATGGTCCTAAAGGAGTTCTCTAGTTCTCATAACTCAATGGAGTTCTCATTTGAACCCAATCCTATATAATAATAATAATAATAATAATAATCATCATCTTGACAAGGAATCAGAGATAGGTGTGTTACCTCGTCTTCTTGTTTTTCCAAGCTTTACACCTACACTTATCAAAACAAAGTCAAACCAAAAGATTTTGGGAGCAAAACACCATCGGATCCACCGTTCAAACCACCATCGGACCCCACCAAAACACCACCTTCGTCGGACCCATTGAACCACCACAGCCCCCCTCCCCTCTAACCCTCACCCCGTTCCACCAAAAATCCTTCACAGATCTGTTTCTTGTGCTTTTTAGAGAGAGAGAGAGAGAAGGAGAGAGACTGAGTGAGATAGAGAGAGAGAGAGAGACGGGTGTGTGTGTGAACCTTCCTGTTCATCGACCACCGTTGTCTTCCTGTTCATCGACCACCACCCATCGACCCACCACCACCACCATCATCGTCAAACCCACATCCCCCATCGGAACCCGTTGACCACCCCTCAACCACCACCGAACCACCCTCTGGACCACCCTCTGTGCCACCCACCCCCCCACAAACCAGCCAATCGTCTTCCTGTTTTTCAGATGAGAGAGAGAGAGAGAGAGAGAGAGAAGGCCAGAGAGAGATAATTGTTTGTTTGTATGAGAGAGAGGGGGGGACGAGAGAGAGAGAGTAGAAGAGAGAGAGTTTTGAATCTGATTATAGAGAGAGTGTGTGTGTGTGTTTTAATCTATTATTATTATTATTATTATTATTATTATTATTATTATTATTTAATTATAGGGAGTAATTATTACATGTGCAAAATTACCAAAAACCCCATACCTAATTGTGTATAAAGGACTTTATTGCCCCTAATTAAAAAAAATACAAACAATTATAAAGGTGGTGATGTGTCACTTGATGATGGTCTAAAGGAGTTCTCTAGTTCTCATAACTCAATGGAGTTCTCATTTGAACCCAATCATATATATATATATATATGGTAGGGTTCAAATAGAAACCATACCTTAAGCAGGAACCATATGAACCCAATCTTAGCCATTGATCTCTAATGGCATGATTGTAAAAAAGTAAAACATTAACTAAATATTTAATTAAATCAAAGGGCAATGTGGTAATTGTATATTGACTATTAACAACACATGTTTAATTAGTTTCCTTTTATTTTCAATATAATCCCATTATTTTAGGAAAACAGTTATTTTTCCCCATGGTAATCGTTCTTCATCAATATGCGTATTGATTGTTTGAATGGTATCAAAGTACGTCAAAATCGAATGTGCAGTACATGATGTTATATAGTTTTGGATAATATACGTTGGTGTATATTATATGGAAAAGGTAATCGATCAAACCTTAAATAAGATAACGAGGTCAAAAAAATGATGAGACGATTTATTATTATCAACTGCTTATACATTAGTGTATAATATACGTTGTTTTATATAGGAGACTGTATAAATAGTAGTGATAATCAAATGTATCAATATGCACTGATGTATACTTATACACTGGTAAGAATGATAGTATTAAATACATATATTATACAAATGGCGTCCCAATATCTCATCCCACCGGGAGATTCATATACGTTGCTCGATGAGGAACCTACAATATAGAAATGTAAATTAAAAATAAATTTTACAATATTAAAAAAATACAATTAGACATGCTACAATTCATATATAGTACACCTGTTTATATTGAGTAACACACAGGCTGTATCATACTGCACATTTTCATTTTTCCTAATGAATATACACCTGTGTATATTTAACGTAACATTTAGAACGTCATTTACCTACTATAATACACTTATGTATAATAATTAATAGATATGTTGTTATACCACTGGTGTATAACAACTAACAACAAATCTTTTCATCGTTGTACAACCTAATAACTACATATAATACACCAGTGTATAACTATATCGTCATTCCAATACTGTACGTAAATATGAATTCCAGAATAAAAAACAAACTTTTTCGAAAGTAAAAAATAAACACTATTTGAAACAAAGGTTGTGATGGTGTTTCCATGATCTTGATTTTAACTGTATTTCGTACGTAATACATGAATTCTCCACGACTTTATTGCGCATCCACCTGTGTATTCAACCACAGAATTCTCCACAACTGGATCGCGTGCCCCACCTATGTATTCAACCACATAATTGTCCACGTCTGCATTGCAGATTCATAAACAAAATATTATTAATTAAACTATACAACCCATCATCATTTTATGCAAAATCACCATTGCTTTTATCCAGACAAGATTTGAACTTATCAAATAAGTAATCACTCTGTTCAGTGTTTTCACACGTTAAGAATCCTGATCTACAACATAACTGTATAATGTTTACCATCAGTTTCACTCGAGTCATTTGAAAGTAGGGATCCCAAAATTATTGCTTTTTAAAAGCTTCTCAGGAACATCAGGGCAAGGGTGTGCTGGCAAGTAGCATAATTCTTCCTGAGAGATATCTGAGTCGCTAAATGTTGATAACTTTATAATCGCAAGTTTTTTCAATTCAATTGAATTAAATTTTCCTAGTGTTATGAACGTGATTTTTAATATTTAGGAATTAGAGATGATAATGTTTGAGAGATTTAAGGAAACTCAAGAAATAATGGGCAGGGAAATCACATCAAGTCAAAATAACTGCCATATATAAAAATTTTAATTAAATTAATAGACAATATTTAATTGTCTAATTACATAACTACCCCCCTAGATCAAGATCAAAGATGAATGGTTTAGATTGGTTCCTAAGTTCCTTACTAGGGTATTGGTTCCTATTTGAACTTATTCCTATATATATATATACACACACACACACACACACACTAGTTTATACCCCGGGAGCGTCCCGGTTGAGAAATCCAAGTAAAGTGGATAAAATTAGAAATATCTAAACTATAAAAATGGCATTTGCCAATATATGATTAATGAATATTATTATTATTATAAACAAATCTCTGTCATAAGTTATCATATTCTAATATAAGAAAAGGGTAATTGGGTCGGGTATCACCTAATCCCAGGCCCGACCCAAACCCACAATTTTTTTTAAACTAATTCTAAACCTGGACACAATACCTGTCGAGTTACAAAAAATAGTCGTTTTTTCTCCGTTTTTTATATAGCACTATGATACTCGTTGGAAAAGATAATAAAAACGGTCGTTAATTTGGTGTAATTTTTTTCTTTAAAAAATATCGGTATAAAAGATATTAACATTTAAAAGTTATGTGAGGAAACATGAGAGAGAAAATATTAAAGTTTTAATATTTACATTTAGTAGATTAGGTATTTAATAGATTATGTTAAATCATATTTATAACCATATTTATTCCTTTTTTAATTGGTCTAGAGTGCCACATCACATCCTATGTGACATCTCTCAAAAGAGAGATTGCATAATATTATGACATGTCATTAAAAATGCTTTGGTTTATTATATATATAAATATAAATATAAATATAGATATGGCATTTTTATAGGATTTGGATCATTTGAGAACCACTATTTAGGAGAGAACCAAGGAACCAGTATGAATAGATAACATTTTTGTAAATATGAAGTGTGTCTACAAAAAACCCCTCTATCAAAAAATAATAAAATTATATAACATAAAAAAACAAAAAAAAAATAAAAACACCAAAATGATTATTTAGTATTAATAATTTGAAAAAAATAAAAAAAATTGCAGATATGACGTCATCCCTAATGGCACATGTGCTATTCGTTATTATATATACAGAAATATACCGTATGCACATGTGCATTTTACTATTAAATCACACTTTTGAAAGAATCGTCAATTATCATAATTAAATGATTATTAAATGGACGCGATATGAGATATAAGGAATCACAAATTTTATTCAATGATCATTAAATGGACGCGAAGTGAGATATAAAATACACTCGAACTCGTCAATTGTTTAGTCATGTATATTATAACATAAATTGAAAATAAAACACGTGTATGACAACAAACATGAATAAACCTAAAATAAATCTATATAAGAACTATAAAATAAGAAACGTGTACTGCATGCATATGTGCATATTACTAATATAGTTAGATTTTTTTAATGGTTTAATTTTCGGGCTTATTTTTTTGGTATGGTGGGATGGGTGTGACAACCGTCACCCTCATCTTTTAGCGAGTTGTAAATTTTATCCCTTCGCCTATTTTGAAGTTCCATTTTTAATCCTCATCAATCCTTCTTTTGATTTTTGTTTTTATATTCTTGGGTATATACTTTTGGCATTCGGGGCATATACTTTTGGCATTCGTATCAGGCGTGTTTTAATTGTATAATCATGTGTTATAAACATTTATAAGTTACAAAAAGTTTTTTTTTTTTTTTTAAAAAAAGTATAAAAGTTTCAAGTTAGAAACCTTGGTTATTTTGTTAATGTTTTTAAAGGAATAACTAACATAGTTAGATAATAAAGTTAACCTAGTTAAAAGCTTGAGGGGCCATTCTTGCCATTTCATAAAAGTAGTTTCTTTTGAATTAAACCAACCAGCCCCGTACCTGTTTCCGTCCAAATCTCGCCGGCCGGAGTCGTTTTCGGCGAACATTATAGTCGGGCTTTAGAGCATTTACGATCATTTTAATGGTTGATTAATCGTTTCTCCATTCTTTACCATTGAATTCCAGTCTTTTAATCATATTTATAACGTATTATTGAGTCAATAATCGAGAGAAAAAAAACTTGAAACGGTCATTTATTAAAAACTGATTATTTTCCGACTTTAGAGCGTTTAAATTATAAATTGATCTCGTAAATAACTTTCTACACACTTACACGATTCAAACGACTACAAAAACGTAGCAAATCATGTCTAGAAAGTTACCAAATTGATGTATAAAAGCTCGGCCCTTGTTCTTCATTTTCGACCCTTAATCGTAATTGTAAGTCGTTATTCTCTGTGCCGTTTTGTTTATTCAATCATTCCGATCAAAAGCCCTTATTACAGATCAGTCATTGTGTCTTGTTCAGGTTTATTGATTCTTGGTTAGGGTTAGGGTTTTGGTCTAGTTGAATGGGGAAGAAGATGAAGTGTGGGTAGTTTATAAATATAATTAATATTCAAACTCATAAACATAAAAGTTTGGTTTAGTGGTTTGTAGTTTGGTTTGTGTGTGGGTTTGGCTAAGTTCGACTTCCATGACCCACAATTTTGTTTCATTTTTTTTTTTTGAATTTTTATTTTATGATTTATATTATTTATATAAATACATTTATCTTATAGTATTCATAGAAAATTTAGGAGTAACATCTTGGAATCCTAAATAAAATTATCAAAATTTTATTTTATGGAAAATACATTATTTTCGTATTTTTCTTGATTTAAATTGTTTTAATCATAATAAATTGATTAAAAATTCGTTTTAAATGATTTTAATTTCAAAATTTATGGTAAATTATTTCTAAGTATGATAAACTCAAATAAAATTTATTTTCTCTGAAAATAGTTATTTTTGCTACTTTTACCATTTTTAATCATTAAAACACTATTTAATTTCATTAAATTTGTTTTAAATACAAATAAAGTGAGAAAAATTATAGAAAAATTAATTTCATTATTTTGTATCAAAAAATAATTATTTTTCATAAAAATATTATTTTTGGACCATATCTTGTATTTCTAGCTTATTTATATTTAATTAGTCATAATAAGTTAGTTAATTAAATATAAATTATAAAATATGTTTTATAAATATTTTTTTATGTAAAACAGAAATAATCTTAAGTGTGGAAAACATTAACGTTTACATTTTCTTAATCACTTATTTGATCTCACATCATGTTATATATTATTCAAAATTATTATTAAATTTGACTTATCATAAAACTTCATTTTCCCTACCCAGCCTAGCAAACCCTAATGCCTTATTAGTATTCTTAAACGTTATAGGTAGAATTCCTCGGAATTCCCAGTTCTTTAACTCATCACAGCTTAAGTTGGATTTATCGCGGTTAGCAAAACTGTGAGTATATCTTTCCCCTTTTTCATGTTTTACTCTTTTGAGGCTATTCATGTACACTAATGTTATTCTTATGCTTAATGCAATTCTCATGTGTGTTTGATTTATGCGAATTTGTGTTATTGATTTCACCGGATTCGTTTGTTCTCAAAAAACGTCTCCAGCTAGAAGACGACGGTGGTGATGATAACTATCGGAGTCAGTGACGATTGTGTTATTGTTTGTTGGATGGTAAGACAACGGTGGTGATGATAACTGTCGGATTCAGTGACGGTGGTGTTATTGATTGTTGGACGGTGATGATGAAAAGGGTCTTAGGGAGGAAGAAGATGTTAGGCTTTCAGAGAAAGGTGTTTGGGTGGAAGAAGTTCATAACGTGTTTTTTCATTTATTTGTTATAATATTTACATTATTTCCCCCTGTTCACATTGGTTCGTTGGTTCTCACCCTAAAGTTGGTTCTCGTATGATCCCTACCCTATATATATAAGGTTAGGATCCGTTGAGAACTCGATGAGTTGTGAGAACTCGCGAGAACTCGACGTAAAATGCGAAAAAAAATATTTTAACACTGGTGTAAAAACACGTAAACCCCGCTGTAAAAAAATTAAAAAAAAATACATTAATTTACGCCAAATTACACCGGTGTAAGGGATTTTTACCCCCGTGTAAGTATATTAGTATTTTATTTATTATTTTATTGTTGTTTAATTCTGGACCACATATTCATTTTTTTTATTAAAATAAGTGTGTGGTTATAAAGTGAGGTCCTGAGTTCTCACAACTCAGAGGAGTTCTCAAATGATCTTGATCTTATATATATATATATATAGGGTAGTGATCATATGAGAACCAACTTTAGGGAGAGAACTAGAGAACCAGTGTGAACACAAACAAAAAAAAACCTAAAAACCCCCACCTCCACCCCCTAAAAACCTAAAACCCCCATCCCCCACACCGCCCCAACCCCCCCCCCCCCCCCCCCCAATTGTGAAATGCACATGTGCAGCTAACCCTACACCCCCCAAAAACCAAAACGCTCCATCCCATCCCACCAAAAAGATACCCCCCTCTTCCACCATACCCAAAAACTAAACCCTAAAGCTAAACCCATTGAAAACCCCCAAAAACTTAAACCTACCACTCCGTCCCCCTAAAAAACCTACCCCCTCCCATCATACCTAAAAACTAAACCCTAAGCTAAATCCATGAAAAAACAACCTAACTATAATAGTGAAATGCATTTTGCGTCTATTTAATGATCATTGGATAATTGTTTTCCACTTTATATATCATATCACGTTCATTTAATGATCATTTCCAATATGGTAATTGATAATTTATTCAAAAGTGTGCTCTAATAGTGAAATGCACATGTGCATACGGTATATGTATGTATATATATAACAGCAAAATGCACATGTGCATCAGACCTGACGCAAAATATGACGTAATAAAGACCATTTTTTTGTATTTTTTATTTTTTTTTTCAAAAAAGATTAACACTAAAAGACATTGTTGGTGTTTTTACTTTTTTTTTTATTTTTTTTAGTTGTTTAGGTTATATAATTTTTTATTATTTTTTTTATTTTTTGGTGGAGGGGTTTTTGTGTTCACACTTGGGTTCTTTGGTTCTCTCCCTAAATGGTGGTTCTCAAATGATCCAAATCCTATATATATATATATATATATGTATATGTATGTATATATATGGTAAGGATAATGCGGAAACCCATTCTTAGAGAGAAAACCTTGGAAACTTAATCTGGGCCATCCATCTCATTAAACAGAAAAATGCTTAACATGTACCATAGAACAGAAACGCAGAGACGAGAATAAAGTAAAAAAGACCACTAAAAACATACAGAATACAAGAAAAACTATTACCTTTCAACTTCAACATGTGAAGAACTACACCTAGCAACCGAGGATGGCTCTCCGTCTCCGAACTCTGAATATGCAGACATACGTGTAACACATCAGTAAACACGTCATACATATAAAAAAAGGGAAAACATAAAAACCAAAACAGATTAGAGAGACAATGAGTTGATCGAGCTCTATAAACCTGCCACTGTAACATTGACTGCAAAGTTGTTGAGGATCAGACCACGAGGAGAAGATGAAAATGACGGGAAACAAGTTTGAAGGTGGATTTGCTATGTTAAAATCCATGGTGGAAAAGAGATGAGAAAAAGATGAAGATGAGAAGAATTATCTTTTACATCTTCATGGGGGAATGGGTGGGTTGGTAAAGTAGTTCAGAGTACAAACATGGGGGGGGGGGGGGGGTGCATGATATCTTCTTGCACAAAACATAGGGGGATGTGCAGAGTACAAAAAGTTGTTCAAGGTAAAATTACCTCCTTACCCTTATGATATTATTAAATTGGATTTTGATTGTGATGATGTAGCTTGATTGTAACCACAACTTGAGTTTTTAGGAGTTTACCATATAACTTGGGTTTCTTGTATATACTCATACTATATATAAATATATCGGTCAAGATCCTATATAAAGGGTGTTTTTGTGAGAAGGTTAAGAAGGAATTGTGATCATTATATGAGTTTAATCTAGGGTGTAGATTAATTGGATGACAATCTTGTAATTAGTATTATAATTTTATTAATTGATATGACTATTTAGGGTTAAGATAGTAAAATAGACACTCAAATTAAATGAGGCTTTATTATCAGCCATCATATTTTCTCCTTCTCTCATATTCATTCCTTTTTTATTCTCTCTCTTTCCCCCTTTAAACCTACAATAACTTCTCTCTTTCTCTCATAAAAAACTTACAATCATCAAGAATATGATCATCAAACTTCAAATCATATGAGGAAAACCAAACAACTATTGGGTTTAACCTTCGAATTAATCATGGTTTCAAAGAAACTAGGGTGAAGTCATGGTGTTTTATCTGGAATGATTGCGTTACGTTTCAGCGTGTTTATCTTCATCAGCATGTTTTATCTTCATCCATGTGTTTATCTTAATTAGTGTGTTTATCTTCGTTAGTATGTTTTATCTTCATCTAAAAATGATCCAGATCAACGTTTTGGTTTAACATACAAACGACGGTTTATAAAGGTGTCTTTTTTATTGTACATTTTAGTGTGCTTTCTGATCATAGGTTACTGTTGTGTTTTATATTGTTGTTGTACTGTTACAGTTGAATAAAAAAACGAAGAACAAAGATTTCGTTGGTGTTTTATACCCATCGGTTGTATCATACTTTTGTGTTTTATACTGCTGTTGTGGTGTTATGATTGATTAAAAAATGTAGATAAGATATAATCTTCCATAAACATATTATACATTATTAAAACACAATGGGTGATCGTAAAAACACACTAGAAAACAACTTCGAAAAACATACCAGAAATAACCTTCGAAACACACCCGAAAATTATGTAACTATAAAACACACCAGAAAACAACTTCGAAAAAATGAACAATGGAAGTCATATATTTTTTTTTCTTTAGCAAAACTGAGAGAAATTGCAATGGATGATCATAATAGATATGTTTGATCAGTTAGAGTTGTCAACAAGATCCCTTAATTTTCTCATAATTAATAATTGCATGATTTTTCAATTATTAAAATACAAACAAAATTACCTTACTACCAATGAGTTTAATTTTAACTTGTGTCAGGTGTCACTTCCACATTCTTTCTTATCCTTCTCACAAAAGTTAGCCTTTGTACATGATCCTAAATCTCTCTCTCTCTCTCTATATATATAGTGGATTTATAGACAAGAAACTTTCCCAAATGAAAAAACCCTAGAAACCCAATACATGGTTCATATTAAGCCACATCACCCACCATATTCATATTCTAAGGGCAATACAGACAATTCAACTATCCCCATTCTCTCTCTTCATATATATATATATATATATATATATATTATGTTTTGCCCCTCTCTCTCTACCCTCCCCTCCATGTCTCTCTGTCTAGAAGATGACCCAATCAACCATC
The DNA here is from genome assembly GCA_028751855.1 of Ambrosia trifida. Classification (NCBI taxonomy): domain Eukaryota; kingdom Viridiplantae; phylum Streptophyta; class Magnoliopsida; order Asterales; family Asteraceae; genus Ambrosia; species Ambrosia trifida. The sequence continues at coordinate 10,627 of CM054124.1, forward strand.
TTCTGTTCTTTTTTCTTATATCTTATCTTTAACATCCATAACCCAAACAATCATCGACCAAACAAACACATACATAATCCATGCTTCCAAATCCCACAAACCCACCACGTTATGTTTTTTGTTATGTTTCATCACCGATTTGTATAATAATTTATTCAGAAGTTACACAAAATCCATACGAAACCACGCTTTGTATTTGTTATATTTCATCACTGTTCTGCCATGTGGAATCGGCAAATACGGTTCGGTTCGAATACCAGGAGTTGAAACAAACGTCACTGCATTGTTCGTTGCTGTTCACAATGGGAATATGCCTCTTATCCGGAAATTATTGGTATACCATTTTTAGACCTCTGTTTTTGTTTATTTTTTCATTTGAATTATGATTCATAAGGAATTTGTTCTAGAACTTGTGAGTAGTTACTAGTTAATTAGGTATATAATTAATATTATCATTCTGCTATAATAATAACTAACGAGTCTTCTGTAAGAAAGTATATCTAAAGACTAAAACATTTTAGTTTAGACTTTGCATGTGACTTTGTAATTCAATATAGCAGGCACCGTTGCTTAATTTAATAATATAATAAGCTGATGTGATATGGTAACTTGTGGATGGTGTTTGATATAGCTTATATGCATGATTTGATATGACATTTTAGTATATGTGTTAGTTGTATTCTATTTAATATTGTGTTTTGTATTCTATTTAATATTTTTTGACCAACTAACACATGGAAAAATTGGTATATTTTTGTATTATATTTAATATTTTTTGGCAAGTGAAAGTGTTATGAACTCATCTAGGGTGCATGTCTATTTTTTGCAGTCCAAGTCTTGTATGCTCACACACGTTAGTGATGCTAACACATGCTAGTATATGCCCAACTAACAGGTGTTAGGGTCCATATGACATACGTTATTTTCAGCAAAACATATGTTCTAGAATATGCTAACACATGCTATTGATGTCTTTTATTATATTATATATTTCATGAATATGAGGATAATTTTTTGGTATATGGATTTGAGAACATGAGGTTGATAGATTACATGTGTATTCTATTTAATATTGTTTTGGCTTGTGGAAGTGTTATGAACTCATCTAAGGTGCATGTCTTTTTTTTTTTTGCGATCCGAGTCTTGTATGCTCACACACGTTAAAGGGATTTGTTGTGTTCAAGGCCGAAGTTGAAAATCAACTTAACCGAAAGATAAAAAAGGTGAGGAGTGATAGAGGTGGTGAGTATGTTTCACCTTTTGCTGATCTTTGTGTAAAAAGTGGAATCATACATTAACTCACACCTCCTTACTCACCACAATCAAATGGCATGGCAGAACGTAAAATCGAACATTTAAAGAAATGATGAATGCCATGTTGATAAGCTCTGGGGTGAGTGAGGACATGTGGGGGGAAGCGTTGTTATCAGCAAATTTCATTTTAAATTTAATTCCCTGTAAGAAGAAGGATGTAACACCGTATGAATTATGGACGGGTATCAAACCGTCATACAAACACTTGCGAGTGTGGGGGTTCCTAGCTAAGGTGATTGTAACACCACCAAAGCGTCTTGTGATAGGACCCAAAACTGTAGATTGTGTGCTCATTGGATAAACTCGTTTGGGTGGTCCACTTCATTTTTTTGTGCATGACTCGAAGAATCCCGGAGTGTCTAATGGCATTATATTGGAATCTAAGGATGCTTCTTGGTTTCAGCACATATTCCCATGCTTGATTAGGCCCAAATTGGGTTCACCAAACCCATTTGATGAGAGTGTTCTAGATGATGAACCGGGCATATCAAATCCAACTAGGGAAAGTGCTTTAAGAGAAGGGGTTTCAAATGAAGAACCTAAAATCGATGAAGGTGAAATTCGAAGGAGTAAAAGACAAAGGACTGAAAAATCCTTTGGTCCAGATTTCCTCACCTATGTGGTCGAGGAGGAACCACAAACTTACCAACAAGCGGTAAATTCCTCGGATGGACCTTAGTGGAAGGAGGCCATAAAATGTGAAATAGATTATATTTTATAAAACCACACTTAGGAATTAGTGGATCTTCCTGCGGGATGCAAACCACTAGGATATCGATGGATCTTAAAGAAAAAGATGAAGCCACATGGCACCATTGATAAATACAAGGCAAGATTGGTGATAAAAGCATATAAACAGCGAGAAGGCTTGGATTATTTTGACACATATTCGCCTGTTATGCGAATAACATCCATCAGGATGGTCCTTGCCATTGCAGCCATTAGAAATTTGGAAGTTCACCAAATGGATGTGAAAACTGCTTTCTTAAATGGAAATCTAGAGGAAGAGATTTACATGGAAAAACCCGAAGGCTTCATAGCCAAGGGACAAGAAAAGAAAGTATGTAAGCTTGTAAAATCCTTATATGGTTTGAAACAAGCTCCAAAACAATGGCATCAAAAGTTTGATCATTTCATGCTTGATTCTGGGTTCAAAATCAACGAATGTGACAAGTGTGTGTATGTGAAAGACACACCAGATGGATATGTCATCTTATGTCTGTATGTGGATGACATGCTCATTGCTGGTAGTAATGAGAAAATGATAAAATCTACAAAGGACGTCCTGAGAGCAAGGTTTGACATGAAAGATATGGGATTAGCGGATGTGATTTTGGGAGTACAAATCACACGAACCAAGAATGGACTTCTGATAAGTCAGTCTAACTATTTGGACAAAATTCTTGAGAAGTTCAATGCAAATGACTCTAATGTGGCTAGAACTCCCATTGACACGAGTCAACATCTAGCTAAAAAACGAGGTGAGCTTGTTAACCAATTAGAATACTCAAGAATTATTGGCAGCTTGATGTATCTGATATGTTGTACCAGACCAGACTCAGCACATGTTGTAAGCAAGCTAAGTAGATACACGAACAACCCAAGTTCAATTCATTGGGGTTGCATGACACGGGTGCTTCGATACTTGAGATACACACTAGATTAGGGGCTGCATTATAGTAGATATCCAGCAGTTATTGAAGGTTACAGCGATGCAAATTGGATATCTGACACAAATAACCCGTGGATGGAAGTGTTATCTCTAAGGGATATATGTGCATGCAACAATACTCTCTCAAGCTAGAAGATCAACAACAGGCACTGTTGCAATATGCTTTTTGTTCTTTTTCATCTGTGGATAGTAAACATATTTTTTCTGCATTCTTGTTCAAGTTGATCTGAATATTATTCTACTTGGATGGTGGACTAAATAATTCATAATATTTAGTATACATGATCTTAGAGAGCATCTACAAAATCAATACATTTATCTCTGTTTTAAACCATTAGATGTCAGTCCAAAAAAAAAAGACTATACACATCCTTGATTCAAGAACACTTATACACGAATTTAAACCTATATCCACTTCTTGGCTATTCCATTGTTCGTTTCAGTTTGTCTACTTATATATAGTAGAGAATTTCGGTTGGTTAATACGGTATTGCACACATGGATAGCTCATGTTGTTGAAGGATAATTTGTGTTATTGTTAGCATTACAGAAATCAAATACAAAAAAGTATTTCCTAAAATTGTCAAGAGAGAGAATCTTATTCCAAATATATATATATATATATATATATATATATAGGGTAACACATGTTAAGCGAACTTAACACGTGTTAACAATGTGTTACCCAAAAACTTATTTATTTAAAAAAAAAAGCACTCGGCGCTTTTTTGATTTTTTTGGCTCAAGATGCTTAAAATTATGTATATTACATTCCCTAAAATTTCCATATAAAAAAAAGCTCGGGAAGTTAGAGTTTCTATAGTTTTCCAGATTAGGAGGGTTTTCCATTTATCCTTATACTATATATATACACATATATATATATATATACATATATATATACATACATATATATATATATACACATATATACATATATGTATGTATATATACATATATATATATTATATTTTACGACGAGTGCTCGATTTAGCCCCACCGGCAATGATTGTAGATGTTAGTAGCCAAAACTAAACCCAAAAAACTCAATTACCCAAAAGTTAAGAACTAACTATCAAGGTACGTAATCATGTTCTTGAATATTTCCATTTACATTTATAGTTCGGTTCTCACCCTACAAAGGTAACCCAGTATGGTCTAACACCCCCTCCACCTCAACCCCATAACAGCCAATAGTGCCCCTCCCATTGACTGTTATTAGAAAGAGGCAATGGAGCCCCTTGTTAACGTGGCGTTAAGCGAAATTAACATGTGTTAACAATGTGTTACCCAAAAACTTATTTATTTAAAAAAAAAGTACTCGGCGTTTTTTTTATTTTTTTGGCTCAAAATGCTTAAAATTATGTATATTACATACCCTAAAATTTTCCTATAAAAAAAGGCTCAGGAAGTTAGAGTTTCCAGAGTTTTCCAGTTTAGGAGGGTTTTCCATTTATCCTTATACTATATATATATATATATATATATATATATATTATATTATATTTTACGAAGAGTGCCCGATTTAGCCCCACCATCAATGATTGTAGATGTTTGTAGCCAAAACTAAACCCAAAAAACTCAATTACCCAAAAAATTAAGAACTAAGTTTTCTATAACCTGTGAATGGTAAACATATTTTTTCTACATTCTTGTTCAAGTTGATCTGAATATTATTCTACTTGGATGGTGGACTAATTAATTCATAATATTTAGTATACATGATCTTAGAGAGCATCTACAAAATCAATACATTTATCTCTGTTTTAAACCATTAGATGTCAGTCCAAAAAAAAGACTATACACATCCTTAATTCAAGAACACTTATACACGAATTTAAACCTATATCCACTTCTTGGCTATTCCATTGTTAGTTTCAGTTTGTGTACTTATATATAGTAGAGAATTTCGGTTGGTTAATATGGTATTGCACACATGGATAGCTCATGTTGTTGAAGGATAATTTGTGTTATTGTTAGCATTACAGAAATCAAATACAAAAAAGTATTTCCTAAAACTGTCACGAGAGAGAATCTTATTCCAAAAAATATATATATAGGGTAAGGATCGATGGAAAACCCTCCTAAACTGGAAAACTCTGACTTCTCAAGCTTTTTAGGACCTGGAAATTCTAGGGCATGTAATATACATGATTTTAAGCATTTTGAGCAAAAAAAAAAAAAATTAAAAAAGCGCCGAACACTTTTTTTTTAAAAAAAAAATAAGTTTTCGGGTAACACATGTTAAGCGAAATTAACATGTGTTAACAATGTGTTACCCAAAAGCTTATTTATTTAAAAAAAAAGTACTCGGCGCTTTTTTGATTTTTTTTGGCCCAAAATGCTTAAAATTATGTGTATTACATACCCTAAAATTTTCATATAAAAAAAGCTCGGGAAGTTAGAGTTTCCAGAGTTTTCCAGTTTAGGAGGGTTTTCCATTTATCCTTATACTATGTATATGTATATATATATATATATTATATTTTATGAAGAGTGCCCGATTTAGCCCCACCGGCAATGATTGTAGATGTTTGTAGCCAAAAATAAACCCAAAAAACTCAATTACCTAAAAGTTAAGAACTAACTATCAAGGTACGTAATCATGTTCTTGAATATTTCCATTTACATTTATAGTTCGGTTCTCACCCTACAAAGGTAACCCAGTATGGTCTAACACCCCCTCCACCTCAACCCCATAACAGCCAATAATGCCCCTCCCATTGACTGTTATTATAAAGAGGCAATGGAGCACCTTGTTAACGTGGCGTTGAGGTGGCGCAATGAACCCCTTAAGGGCTTCATCCATACCATATACCCTAACTAATGTTTAATATCACAATTTTTTTTTATCATAAAAAGCAAATTAAATAAGGATGGTAGGTAGGTGGGCAACAATCTGCACCGCCACCCCTTTCTGGATCGAAAATCCTAATGTGCTAAAAACAAACCCCCGCCCTTGGGGATGGAAAACTTGTTGTGCACTACTCGTTGAACCCGAGCGAAAAACCGCACCGCCTCCGGTGCCAAGGAACCGAACGTGTCGAAGGCCAAGGGAACAAAAACATGCTGATTATCCTCACATTCTTTAGCGTGCTTTCCCACTTTCTTGGATTCAGCTCTTATGACCGCTTGCCTGGCCACAAACCCACTATTCCGAAGCCCAACTAGGGGGGACACCCCATTAAGATCAACACACGCATGTTTCCCACCTTCGCAACGAAAAACTAAGACGTCTGCTGGGCACAAGGTGGACCTCTCCTCTGCGGGGTTTGTGAGAAAGTTAACTGGCCCCTCTTTTATTGCGGAGATCCCAGCTCTTCTAAGGATGTCTGCCAATGCATCCCGGACAAAATCGTGCCGATATTTAAACCATGACAATTCCTTACAATGTAACATGTTAATCCTCATATTTGCTAAAATTTATATTCGCTAAAATTTATATAACAATCTTGAAAACTAACAAACATGATAATCCTCATATTTGCTAAAATTTATGCTTCATTAGTGGCGAAGCTTGAGCGAAAATCTTGGAGGTCGGAAGTCACCGGCTACGAGGGGTTGAAATCGTATATATCAAAAAAATTCTATACAGATACTATATAATCGACACTTATGAGCGAAAATTTCGAGGGGTCGAGTGCCCGCACCGGCCCTATGCTTCATTATCAAACTTTACAACTCTAAAAACACCCTTGACACCCAACATTTGTTTAAATAATTTTTAATTTTTGTTTTTATTAATAAGCAGCCATGAGCTTAAACTAAAGGAAACGTGGCAACTGCTGTGATGAAAATGTTAATTGCGACGTTTGGGATTTGATTGATCGTAAATAAATGACAGATGAGATCAATAGCTTTTGAGTCAATAAATTGATGTGCACTGGTCCAGGTTCAGTGTCACATATGAGCAACTATGTAAAAGTCCATGCATTCTAAAATGACTTTTCTTTTCTAAATAAACGTCAAGCAGCACAACTGCACATGCGTCATGCATACAACAACTAAAACGATGTCGTAAATGGGTAACATTATTGTTTTTTCCTCTCTTATTAACTATATAATTGGTTATAGAGCTTCCTATTAATATTTTATAATGTAGGCTTTCGACAGACTAGTTTGGAGTTTAGTATCTTAAATTTGTAAAAAATATAAAGATGGCTAAGTGAGAAACAATTGTGCAATAAACAAGTCAAATTACAAGGACAATAATTTAACAAGTAAATATGATTTTCATTTTTCACATTTTTCAATATTATAAGGAATTGTAATTTGAAATGATTTGAATATCAGCGGCTACAAATGAAATAACACGTATGCCTTTATCTATCTATGTGTACAAAGCTTCTAATAATAGATGGAAATGTAAATAACACATAGAAACTAATATATTTGTGAAAAAACTTGAGCTTTTTTTTTTTTTTTTTTTTTTTTTTTAAATTTTATGTTAATGGTGGTGGAATTTTTATTTTTTTAACCCTGAGAAATATTATTTAGAAAACTCGTTATATTTATTAATACTCTGTTAACCAACGGAAGCTAGTTAGAACCAACTAAAGTCTAAATGGGAGGTTGCACTAGGCAAGTGGCCATAAAAAGGTTGTTTTAGTGAAGCAATATGAGAATATTAGACGTCTACCAGATGCGAATAGTATGCTTACCAGTATAGCATTTCTTAAATGTTATTGAGGCGTAATTTCATAATGACTTGAGATGACTAGATTGGATGTGATTAAAGTTGTATTAGGCTTTAGGTAAAGTGGTATCCAATATACAATTTTGTTTAGTTACGAGGCATATGAAAATCTCTATATGTATATGAACATAACCAACCATAATATGTGTTTTGATTTTCATACAAATAAAACCATTTAAACAGTGATTATCAATTTTTATAGCCATAAAATGATATTATTATATATGTATATTGGGAATCTCTGTATTTTTATGGACTAGCTATTACGCGAGAAGGTCCACTAAAATTTTTCCCTATTCATTATGCCCTTTAGTATCATTATAAATGAATTTTCATAATTAGTTTGTACTGTTCATTTCCCCTGCTATACATCCTACATCCGCCCTATTACCCACCTGCTCCTCCACATAGCTCTACCCTATCACCTTACACTCTGCTCTACTCCCACACCTTATTCTGCCTTGGTCATCCACTTTGCTCCTCCTTTTTCCGCACCTGCACCTGCTCCTCCACCTAGCTCTGCCCCGACATCCACCGACCTTCTCCTCCCCCTCATACTGTGATCCTCCACCTCCGTCACTCCCGTTCCCTATGACCAACCTACTTCTCTACAACCATCTCCTCCGTCTGTCACACCCTCAAATTCCACTTGCGAGGTTTTACCGCGAAGCGCGTGACATACCAGGATCCAAGCCAACGGTAATAATAAATGACAACTATATGATATGAAAATAACGAAATAAAACCAACCAAGCAGTTTAAACGTCAGACAACCATAGTACAGCGGAAGCAGTTATCAAAGTTTACAATCCAAAACATAATAGTTTAAACGTTTGAAAGAATTTTATCAGTTGATGCATGAGACAGACAGATGCTGTGAACTCTAGTGAATCCTAAACCATTGCAGCTACCTTAGCGAACTGAGAAAACATGCAATGTTAGTCAACACATACAGTAATGGTGAGTCACAGAGATAAAGTTTGAAAAGTATGTAAACGTTTGTAAGCCAGACCCAACAATCCTTACATCTATACCTGATGCTAGCTAGACATCGTTACATGATACTAAAGCGTTATGAACCATTGTTGAACATTAGAATGCCTTATACCCGCCACCGGACATCACCCGGTGTCGTAACTTAGATGGGACAAATATGCACCCGTCCGACCTCCAGTCAACCCGAGTGGGGCTTGCCGGGCCCAATAGATCTATTCACACTTTCCCCGCTATGTATCCACATATTCATGGTTCAAAAGTTAGAAAAAAGACTTGAATAATGTAAAGTCGCTTAATTTCAATGTGATATAATGTAATACTTTGGTCAAAGAAAGTAAAGTTTGTACCGCATGTTTCTCCCCCAAAATAAAACAGTAAAAGTTGGGGTTGGGGTTGTGACATTCACCTTAGGTTGCGTTCTTCACGTAAATAGAATACCAGGCATGTTATGGTAGTCCGACTACTGGAAACCTACCATAGATAGCCTATTAATGTTTGACCGAAAATAAGTTTTTAAAACAACCCTTAGTTGTAAGGACAAAGAGGATTGCCAAAGCTACTTTTGATACCTTAGTCTTAATCAGATTCTGAAATATTTTGCTAAGTATAGGAAGCTGCTGAAGAAGAAGATTACAAGTACTGAAGAAGCTAAAGACAAGTGCTGAAGAGTAATGTTTGGAAGTTATGAAGACAAACCAGACACTTCTCTGCAGAACCACTGAAGACCAAACTTCTGAAGAATATTCATCAGAAGTTTGACTCTCATCAGCTGTTCTATTGGAAGCTTCCCACCGCCTTATACTTCAGTAGTTTAGTATAATATATTACTTTTGTTAAAGTCTTTGTACAAGTACCAATGCGACAGCCTGTTGTAGTATTAGTATTATTATATTGCTTCAATACTTCTCATGTACGTATACTTTCAGTCTATAAATAGCTGGGTTCATCCCACTATCTTAGACTTTCATTGTGTAGTTAGTATTTCCATTAACTGTTTTGATTCTCATTTACTGCTTTAGTTCATAGATCAAAGGGGAGTAATTATTCCTGTTAAAAGTGAAACTTTAACTTGAACACTTATAATTATTCCGCTGTGCAATTTACTTTGATAGATCTTACACAAGTGTTCATAATAAGAACTGTTAAACAGAAAAATTTTTCAACAATTAGTGTCAGAGCACTGGTTCATCTGATAAAATATCAATCTAACAAATTGAGAATCAAACACAGGCACTTATTGATATTCAATAAAGGATTCTATTTCACTTTTCAAAAACCTCCATCACTTTAAGAAACCATTGATCAATCAAATTTCTTAAAAATTGACCCTTATAATACTGGATCTTCTAATAAACCTCATATGCTAGTCAGAAATGAATACAACATCTGGCAAAAGAGGTTGGCACACACTTTATCTCAAACAAATACTGGATGTTGGAGATCTGTCATGTATGGACCCCATAAACCAGTAATAACTGATCCAGAAACTAAAGTAGAAAGACCGAAAGAACCAAAAGACTACACTGACGAAGATTTCCTAAAACTTGAGCTTGATGCTAAGGCATTCTCTATGTTGGCAATGGCTCTCCCAAATGAAATATATGCTAGCCTTTTACATTGTGAAAGTGCCAAAGAGCTATGGGATTGCCTAGAAAAACAGTTTGGAGGAACTGAAGAGGTGATTGCCAACACTAGAGAAATTCTTGCTCAACAATATGAAACCTTTACTCATGTTAATGGGGAGACTTTGACACAGCAATTTGAAAGATTCTCCTCATTAATTTATGAGTTAAAGTTAAATGGTCAGACCTATACAAACTCACATATGCTTAATAGATTTTTAAGGTCTTTACCAGAAAAATGGGAAACTTACTTTATAGTTCTTAGGTCATGACCAGATTTTTACTCCCTCACACTTACAAAATTACATGGGAGATTACTAACTTTTGAGAGAGAAATCAATCAAAAGAAAAAAATTACAAAACTCTGGTAAAACTGTTAATGACTATATTCTAGGTAGCACAACACTTTTGGGACAAGACTCACCATCTTGTTCTAATGATTTTGGATCTTTTGATCACATTGATATAACTGCTGGGATCTCATCAGAAAGGTCATATCCAGCTTATGACAATGAAGAAAACAGTCAAACTACCGACAACACGTGTTTCATAATGGATGATTTAAAAAATTTCAGTAGTGATGACTTAGAGGAAATGGACATACTACACCAACTGGCCATGTTAAGTATTAAGACTAACAAATTTTACAAAAGGCCAGGAAGGAAATTTCCAGGACTGAACAGTTCAACAAAAGTTGGTTTTGACAAATTAAAACTGAGATGTCATAAGTGTCAGAAGTTGGGAAACATTCCTAGAGAGTGTAGAAGCTCTAACTTTTACCAATCATAGTTTGAAACCAATCAAACCCTAGTTACAATAGGAATTTTAGAACATAGGGAAGTGCATATTTTATACAGGCACAAGCTCCACAAATCCAATATGTGCCTCAAATACAATCTGTACAAATGCCCGCTCAACAACAGCAGAGCCAATAACAGATGCCTTCTATTCCTGCTGCTTAACAACCTCCACAAGCTCAACAACCTACTCAACAAAAGTCTTTTCACAAATGGGTATGTTGACTGGAGCAGTCTTCCTTTTGACACATCTGAACGCAATCAAGATGCAGACTACAAAGTCTTTGACATCAACTGGGGAGAACCTGATAATGACAGAAAGAACTTTGCTTTAATGGCTTTTGAGGGATGCTTTTCTAATGCTTCCTTATCACAGGTATCAAAAGAGTCTCTTTTAAAACTTTGTGCAAAATCATGCAAAGAATCATTTGCTTTAATAAGAAAGACAAATGTGCATCTACAAGGCAAAGCCAATGACTCTGAAAGAAAATACACTCAAATGAAATGTGATTTAGAAAGAAAACTTGCTTCAAAGGCAAAAGAAATTTCTAAATTGACAAATAATGCTATTGAAACCCAAGCACAAATAAAAAGCATGATAGAAAACCTAGGAAATGTCAGAAAAGAGCTTACTGACACCAAGGTTGATTGTGAAAATCGAGTGAAGTCATGTAGAGGTTACCAAATGCTTCTTAACAAACAAAGTGCATCAAATTTTATGTTTCGCATAGGGTACAATCACACAGAATCACCAAGTTATTTAAATCCCAAAACTGCTGATGATGGGAGTAAGATAGTTCAAACTTCTGATATGAAAGACTGCACATCTTTTCATTAGAACTTTCTTACAAATGAAAAAGAAAGTCATGCAGAAGTAAATACAATTGACATTGAGTCATCAGTAGTTTCATCTACATCAGGAGTTGAGACCCTGAAAACTGTTGATGACCTAATTCAAAATTTAAAAACTGTCAGTACTTTAGCTTCCAAAACTCCTGAAAATTTAAAAGGTAAGGCAAAACCATGTGAAATTTGTGGTCTGTTTAACCACAAAACATAATTTTGTAGATATAGAAAAGGAAATCAGTACAACAAGAAGATTTTACAACTGGTTGTGGGAAAACAAATCAAACAAGACTTTGAAAATACTTTTTATCCCATCAAACAACAATCAAGTAACACCTTTTCTCAGAGAAAGATTAAATCTCAACCAGAGTCTTTCTCTCAAAATTCTTTTTCAGAAGTTAGACAAAAGCCATCAGTAGTTTCACAAACTACTGAGGTAAAAGATTTGATAAATATGGTTAAACTTCTGATGACCAAAGTTGATGGTGAACCTCAACAAGGTCCCACCATTGTTCTTAAAAATAAATCCATTACCAAAAAGACATGGATTTCTAAAATTGGTCCAACACAAACTGTTCCTGTTCCTGTTCTCAAGAGTAAACCCAAAGCCAAAATGGCTTGGGTTCCTAAAACTGACTAATTTACTCTTTGTGCATAGAGTCCCTAGAGGTCTAAATAGCATTTGGTATGTAGATAGTGGAGGCTCAATGCACATGACATGATGCAGGTACCTGATCAACAATTTCATAAGTCAAAGAGAAGGATCTATGTCCTTTGGGAACAATGCCAAGGGATATGTGCTAGGATATGGCAATGTATCCTCTGGTAAAGTGCAGTTTGATAAGGTCAATCTGGTTGAATACTTGGAGTACAACTTGCTGAGTGTCTCTCAAATGTTTGACAAGGGATATTCTTCCTTTTTCACCAAAACAGCATGCAAGATCATATCACCAGAAGGCCAGAAGTTGATAAAGAAGATCATAGAAGATCATACCTTGTTAATTACCAAAAGATGTGGCAATGTCTATGCAGTGGACATTGAAAAGGACAAGTTATTGAACAACACTGCCTGCTTCTTCTCAAAGGCATCAACTTCCGAAATAGACCTTTGGCATAGGAGACTTGGCCATGTGAACTTTAAAACCATAAAGTGGGCTTGGTCAGAGGTCTACCCTTGAAGGAATATCAGTGTAAAGAAAACTGTCTTTCCTGTCTTAAGGGTAAGCAGCATAAGTCCTCATATAAGTATATTGAAGAATAAAAAACCACTACATGTCTTCAACTACTCCATATGGACTTATTTGGGCCAGTCAAAATCATGAGCCTTGGTAAGAAGAAATATTGCTTGGTCATCATTTATGACTACTCAAGATTCACATGGGTCTTCTTATTTTCAAAGTCATAAGAAATAACAAAGGGAAAGATTTCAGGAACAAAAATCTGGTTGAATTCTGTTTGTCTAAAGGGATTGTTAGACAATTCTGCATTCCCAGAACTCCTGAACAAAATGGTGTGGTAGAAAGGAAGAATAGAACTTTGATTGAAGCAGCAAGAACTATGTTAGCTGATTCAGGCCTACCTCTCTATTTCTGGGTTGAAGCAGTCAACACAGCTTGTTATGTTCAAAATAGAGTCCTTGTCACCAAAAGGCATTCCAAAACTGCATATGAAATTTTTCATGGCATTAAGCCCCTTATCTCCTTTTTCAGGGCTTTTGGATGTCAATGCTTTATCTTCAACATCAAAGACTCTATTTCAAAGTTTGCTGCTAAAGTTGATTCAGGTTACTTTCTTGGTTATTCTCCCACTAGAAAAGCCTATAAGGTATTCAATTCCAGAACCAAGATTGTAGAAGGAACACTGAATGTCAAGTTCAATGAGTCAAAACATGCACTCATTCCAGCATATCCTGCTGAACTCTTTGACCTTGACAGTTTTGATTTCGGACCTGAAAAGACTATTACTTCATCTAAACCCACTTATTATGGTGATCAAGGGTTTAATGATGATGGTCCTCCATCATGGACTCCAAACACAGTCATTAAATCAACTTCTAAACCATCAGAGTTTCATCAAACTTCTGATTCAACAACTACTGATGAACAAACTCAAACTACCGATTTAGCTCCTACAACTACTTTAGATGTACAAACAGCTGAACCAGATATTATTCACCTTAGTGGTTTGTTTGAAGAAGTTCAAGAGCCTACCCCCATTAGTGGTTTACAACAACTGATTGAAGACAAAGATCATCCATTAGATCAAATCATGGGTGATGAAACCAGCTTTCCAACTTTTGCTTATTCTCAGCATTCATTTCTCAGTTGGAACCAAAGAAATACCAGAAAGCCCTCAAAGACAACAGTTGGGTTGAAGCTATGCAAGATGAATTACTACAATTCAAGAAGCAACAGGTTTGGAAAACTTGTCCCTTACCTCCAAACAAACAACAAATTGGCACAAGATGGGTTTTCAGAAATAAACAAGATGAAACTGGTCTAATCATTAAGAACAAGGCAAGACTGGTGGTACAAGGTAACTCTCAAGAAGAAGGAATTGACTATGATAAAACACTTTTCATTAGACATGTTGGAAATCACATCCTACTTGTTCAAATTTATGTTGATGATATCGTTTTTGGTTCAACCAATTCAAAACTGTGTGATGAATTTAAGAAACTCATGCAATCAAGATTTGAGATGAGTACCATGGGAGAACTGCAGTACTTTTGGGGACTGCAGATCAAACAACAAACAAATGGAACTTTTATACATCAATCTAAATATTTTAAAGAATTATTAAATAAATTTTCTTTAAAAGATTGTAAATCAGTTTCCACTCACATGAGTCCAACTGCACAAGTTGAACCAGATGATTAAGGAAAACAGATTGATCAAACCATGTATAGATGTATGATAGGTTCCCTTCTATATTTAACTGCTTCTAGACCAGATATTATGTTTTTAACTTGTGTCTGTGCTAGATATCAATCAGCTCCAAGGGAATCACACCTAATTGCTATCAAAAGAATTTTCACATATCTGAAAGGAACTCCTACACTTTGAATTTGGTATCCTGCTTCTAGCAATACCAAACTAACAGCTTTTTCAGACAGTGACTATGAGGGTGTAAAATGTCAAGAAAATCAACATCTGGTGGTTGTCAATTTTTAGGAAACTTTCTGGTGTCCTGGCAATTAAAGAAGCAAACATCTGTGACAACTTTAACTGCTGAAGCAGAGTACATTGCAGCTCCAAGCTTTACATCACAGATACAATGGCTTTGTTAGGATATGAGTTTGTTTGTTTTGATTGTTTAACTAAATGATGGAAATAATGAAATGAAAATAGAATGAAAGTGCAGCGGAATAATAAACTGTAAATCAAAACAAGAGAGTAAAAGTTTTTAGATCGAATACTTTCATTAGCTCAAAGATTACAATCGTACAATTACTCCCCCTCAGCCTGATCACACAGTGTTTGTCAGAGAGAATGTTTTGTGTGTGATGCAATAGAATAGTACAAGCACTGTTCTATTTATAGACAGACTCAAAGCACTGATGACCTAGGCTGACGTCACCTAAGACAGTGACCTCTAACAGAATAACAAACATAAACATCTGCCTATTACAAACTACTGTTACATTGAAAGCACTGATAATAAACAGCTGTTGAAGATAAACTCTGATGGTCTTGTATCCACTGCTGGAGCCTAAGTGCTGTTGGTTCCAGCAGTGCTTTGGTCTTCAGTACTTGTATCAGCAGTTGCTCTTCATCAGACCTTTGGTCAGCAGTTGTTCTTCATCAGTTGTTACCTCAGCAGTTCTTTGTATCAGCAGTTGTTGAGCAGTTGTTTGGATAGAACAGTAGTTAGGGTCAGCAGTCTTTTGGGAGAAGCAAGTTGTAAAGACTGTTTATTCAAGGATCAAATAGATAGCATGTTTTGGCTTTCTAATCATCTGTTCTTCTCCAGGTCAGCAGACCCAACAATCTCCCCCTAGAACAGATGATGCCAAAACTCAGCTTTATTTATTGATCTTTATTCCTCATCAGACTTTCTCTGATTTGACCTTTGAATTGTAGTTCAAAGTTCAGAGCAAATAAGTCTTCTTCATCTCTTTCTAGATCCAGATTTAGCAATGCTTGGTGATCTTCTGCACATAGAGTATCTAGAACCTTTTGGGGCGCCATGCACGATGTTGAATCCAAGCGAGAAGTTTAGTCCTAAAGCTGAGGAGGGATATTTTGTTGGATATGCAACCCCGCTCAAACGGGTATTCAACAAGCGAACTCGTCAAGTGGAGGATTGGGCTAACGTGGAAGTTCAACGATACACACAAAATTTGCAAGGCACGGGCCCTGATTGGATGTTTGATTACAAAGATTTCTTTGAATCATTCAACCTAGATAGCCTAGTTGAAGAAGCTGTTATCAGATTACTTTACGAGTGTGAAAATGCAGCGACTTCACCGTTGATGCGTCCAATCACCGTAAACCTCTCACCAGCTTCTAATGATACCAGTGCTCCTACACAAGAAGAAGAGATGTTTCAAGAAGCTTCAACTTCATTAGACACTTCAGAATCTGAAGATGAACAATTTGAAGAAGCCGTTCTTGAACATGCAGAAGACTTAGAAGAGCAAACTGTGAACCCAACTCCAAATCCAGATGTTGCTTCATCGTCTAACACGGGTCATGATCAGGATGCTGTAGAGAACTTGACTGCTCAGACGGGAGTGATATTACCTGTTAATCCGGAATCTCGGATTCATCGTATTCACCCGCTGGAGCAAGTTATCGGTGATCCTGGTAGTGGAGTGATGACCAGAGGGCAGCTTAAAAGCGTTAATTCACCAGAGAGTTTTGGTGCTTTAGCATTGTATGCCAAAATTCAGAAATCTGGTAGCCAAAATGATTGGTCGTTTGCATGTTAGGTGTCGCAGGTAGAGCCAAGGACATACAAAGACGCTTTGAATGAAGATGCCTGGGTTGAGGCAATGCAGGAGGAGTTATTGCAATTCCAGAAATTGGGAGTCTGGACGCTCACAGATTTGCCGCCGGGAAGAAAGAAAATAGGCACTAAGTGGGTGTTTAAGTGCAAAAAGGATGATCGTGGAGTTATTGTACGCAACAAAGCCAGATTGGTCGTGCAGGGTTTCCATCAAATCGAGGGAATTGATTACAACGAAATCTATGCACCAGTAGCACGAATTGAAGCTATTCGGATGTTCCTTGCGTTTGCTTCGTATAAGAAATTCAAAGTCTATCAAATGGACGTCAAGAGCGCATTTTTGTACGGTAAAGTCAAGGAGGAGGTTTATGTCGGGCAGCCACCAGGCTTTGAGGACCCAATCCACCGGGACAAGGTCTATGTGCTGAACAAAGCTTTATATGGTTTGCACCAGGCTCCAAGACAGTGGTACGAGGAGCTAAGTACATACCTCATCTCCAAAGGATTCAAGCACGGCCTCGTCGATTGCACCCTCTTTACGAAGAAGACGGGAGATGACTTGCTTCTAGTACAGATTTACGTTGATGATATTATATTTGGTTCAACTAACGAACTTTTGTGCAGGGAATTTGAAACTGTTATGCAGGAGAAGTTCGAAATGAGCGCTATGGGGGAAATGCAGTTTTTCCTCGGCTTACAGGTGGATCAAAGACCCGACGGGATCTTCATTCACCAGACGAAATACGTAGCCGACATCTTGAGCCGATTCCAGATGGAGGATTCTAAGCCGATGGATACCCCGATTCAACCCAATCACGGGATTGGAGTGGACACTAAGGGGGAGCTGACAGACCCATTTACATACAGAGCAATCATCGGATCTCTGATGTATTTGACAGCGTCTCGACCAGATATTATGTATGCAACGTGTCTCTGTGCTCGCTATCAATCGAAGCCGAAACAAAGTCATCTGACGGCGGTCAAGCGTATCCTTCAATATCTGAAGGATTGTCCATCAAAAGGACTTTGGTACCCTAATGATGATGATTTTGATTTTATTGCTTTTAGTGATGCAGATTGGGGCGGCTGTGACAAAGACAGCAAATCAACAACAGCCGGTTGCCAGTTTTTAGGGAGCAGGTTAATTACCTGGCAATGCAAGAAACAGACTTCCGTCGCACTATCTACATGTGAAGCCGAGTACATTTCAGCCTCGAGTTGCTGTTCGCAAGTGCTCTGGATCCAACAACAGATGGTCGATTACGGTTTGCAGTTTCTTAAAACCCCTATACACTGTGACAACGAAGCCGCAATTGCATTAACTAAAAATACTGAAAATCATTCTAAAGCGAAACATATCCGGATTAAATATCATTTTATCCGTGATTGTTACGCTAAGGAATTGATAGATATGGTCAAAATCCATACTGACTACCAACGTGCAGATTTGTTTACAAAAGCTTTTGACAGATCCCGCTTTGAATATCTTTTGAAAGTAAACAATATAAAGGAAAAACAGGACTAATCGGCTCCTCGGTTTATCGCTTTTTAATTTTTAGTTTTAGTTCTAAATTTTTGCTAATTAAAAACCCAAAAATATGTTCTTTATTTTAGGGGGAGTCATTTTATCAGAAAAACCAAAAACATTGAAAAATTTTCAAAATACCTAAAAAATTAGAAAAACCCAAAATGATTTCCTGGATAAAAAGAGGAAATGATAGTACATCAGTGGGGATCTGACACAGGCTAAAGAATTGTATAGTTTTATGTGACGTATGTTGACTACGTGTGATATGCTGATAGGCTTCGTAGACTATATATTGCGTGCATTAGTGATACAAACATAACAAACTACGCGTTTGTGGCTGAACACCTCATGGGCATATGGTCTTAGTATCGTAATTTCGTTTGACAGGGTGTTTGTACAAAACTCGGAGGTTTAGGGTCGTTATGTTATTAGTTGTCTGGGGATAGCCTATCTGATCTTCTGCTGTAAGTCATTACGGACCTAGATCAGACAGGATGTCTTTATAAAAGAGCTTTATGCCAAATCCTAAAGTTACCGAATTGAGGAACTTTCCATGTTATATGATGATCAAAGATTATCTATAATATCGTATTGATCATTGATGCAAATCATGATTAATATCAGTCCTCAACCTGGTATGGTGCATATGTTACTTTGCTGCATTAATTTGCTGACCTGTATACCTCTATGCATTATATCTTGTACAATTACAGACGACGAAAGCATAATCACGCTTTACAATGAGTCTTTGTGCAAATTACTTCTTGATACGGGAGTATGTCGTGTGTGTGGGAACCACAGTGTGTTAGTCTAATACATCTAATTCGTATCATTTTAAAGCATTGCGTAATTGTCTGCATGTGAGCTTATGTGGACAACAATATCAGCAATTGCCGTGTCACATATTGTTTCTAATGATAATATTAAAACAGATCAACGCTGTGTTCAGATTTCTCAGAAAACTGATATGATCCTCTTACCGGAAATCACAAAATGTTTACTGTTTTCATTTACTTTAATGCATTTTACTTTGTCGCATTTTACTTTTATTGTCAAAAAGATACAAAATCCAAAAAGATTTTAGGTGTGTTTTGATAAAAATTTCAGAAAATCCAAAAGATTTGCATTTATGCTTTATTTTTGATAACCGGGGATGCTTGATGGTCAATTTCTGAGATTTGATAACACCATCTGGGCTTTGTAACATTCAAAAAGTGAAAATTTGAGTTTTGGAAGTTTAACGGATTGAAAAATGTTGAACGGGATTCGAATTCGTGATTTGGCGAAATTTTCAGATTTTTCCATTTCACATTCGCCCCTTAAATGGGTCGAATGTGGAAAAATCATCATATTCGACCGTTTTGAAAATGGGCGAATGTGGACTTTTTCACTTCCGGGTGAAAATTCCACTTCCGGGTACCTTTTCACCTTCGGGTCTTTAAAAAAGGGGCGAAGGTGGCATGGTTTTACATTCGTGCCATTCACTTGGGGCGAATGTGGACTTAACCCACATTCGTCCACAACAAACGGGCGAACGTGGCTTTCTATATATAAGCCTTTCACCTTCGAGTCTTCACATTCAAAATTTTTTCAAATTTTCTTCAATACCAGACCTTGTTGCTCGTGTTTCTTATGCTTCATTGAGTTGTTCCCTGGTCATTTCTGATCATTTTAAGACTAACTTTGCAGGTAATGGACGATTTTTCAGATCAGATTTGATCATTTTAAACACAGGACCTAGGGTTTCAATTTTCTGGGTTTATGTTGATTTTTGATGCTTGTTTTTGATTACTAATCAGTTCTCATAGGTTTTAGGGGGAGAATGTAGAAGGAATTAGGTTAATAACACATTTAGATGTTAGTTTGATTGTTTGAACATGTTTGAACCCTAATTCTACTTTAAAACCAATGAAAACTGATTAATTGTCAAAATTGTTAATGAACGAGTGTTAGTCGGACTTGTTAGCACCTATTAGGATCAAAATTACAGGTTAAAACCAACAATGGCAAAAATTTAAATTTTTGGGAAAACCATTTCACCTTCGGTTCAAAAACCGGGCGAAGGTGAAACTGATTTGGACGAATGTACAACAAAATGGACGAATGTGATTTTTAATCAGAACATTTTCATTTTCGACCATATATTTTCACATTCGACCAGATTTACTCACATTCGACCAGTTCAAAACGGGCGAATGTGCAGTTTATTTGGACCAAAATTTTATAATTTTGTCGTTTTTGTATTTTGACGTGTTTCATTGATTTTTATGTGCAGATGGCTGATCAACCTGAGAACATTGAAACACCAGCAGTCAATGTGGAAACTCCAGCTGAGATTACAGTTCCAGATCCAGTGCCAGAAGCAGAAACGTCTGTTCCGAGCAGTTGGCCGTTTGAAAGATCGCACAACTGTTGCACTTATCTCGGAGATGTTGAGAAGAATACAGAATTTACCGGGATTATAGAGTTTCTGAAAAGGAGCAGGATTGTTCATGCTTTAGCCACACCAACCATCATATACAAAGACATCATTGAAGATTTTTATCAGAATGCGAAGTATGATTACTGGGAAAATCAGACGATCATCAAGAGCAAGATTCAGGAGATGGATATGTTCTTGACTGAAGCTGATATTCGGGAAGCTTTACAGATTAAGTTTGAAGATAGTGAAGATCCCAGGGAATTGTCATGGACAGAACAGAAGGCGTGTTTCTTACGAATGAAATACAAAGGTCCAATCACTGACGGATCTATGTATAAGGGGAAACTGGGAGTGCAGTACAAGTATTTTGCACATGTTCTTATTCATGTTTTTGGATGCGTGAGTGGTGGTTATGATGTCATGAGAAGGAGTTTGAGTTCATTAATGGTTGCGTTGACACTCAACAAACCATTTAATGTTTCTGGGATGATTCTTGATCATATGCTGGAGATGTTGAAGGGAATGAAGAATAAGAAGTTTATGTTGTATCCGAGATTTCTGATGATGATCTTTGACTACAAGTATCCTATGCTGAAAAAGGATCCGACTATGATCCTAGGTCAAGATCATATGAACATCAGAACATTGATGAGAATGAAGGGTTACAAAGGTGTGCCTGATAGTGAGAAGCCACCTAATAGGAGATTATTTGGTGCTTTGGCTCGTCCGGATTACACTGATCCTGGCAAGAACAAAGCAAGACATGATGATAGTGACTCGGAAAACGATGATCCCTTAGTGTATGTTGATTCAAGCACTAAGCGGAAACGGCAAGTAGTCAATCCTGGAGCCAAAGGGAAGGGCAAAGGAAAGGCTGTGGATCAGGGAAGCACTAAGCAACAAGTGGTTAGAAAGAAATCGACGGCGAAGAAAGGATCAGGTTTGGTGGATGAAGAGTCGGTAGATTCAGAAGAGACTGAGGTTGATGAGCAGTGGGATTCTGATGATGAGAATGTAAGGACCACCAAACGTAAGGCCACTATGGTTGGTGAGTCTGAATCCTTGAACCAGTCGATAGAAGAAGCTGAGAGAAGAAAGAAATCAGTTGAAGATGAGGGTCTAGGTGTTGACCTAGCAGAACTGAGTGTGGGAGATACTGTAGTGGTGAATTTGCCTAGAAAGACAAAAAAGCAAAAGACTATGGCCAAGAAATCAAGCGTAAAAGAACTGAGGGAGAAAGAGTTAGCTCAGTTGTTGAAGGGAAAGAGATTACCTGATGCTGGTACTCCATCTAAGCTATCTTCACCTGTTGCCAAGAAGCAGAAGAAAACAAAAGAGGCAGAGACTTTACCAATCGATCAATTCAATATCGATATGGATAAAGTGCTCGATATGTTTAGAAAGCCTCAGAAGGAGAAAGTAGTTGAGGTTGAGCCATCCAGATCAAAATCGAAGAAAGTAACTGTGGATGACGATGTCATGAAGCAAGTAAATAAGAAGATGGAAGACATGATGAAGATGTTGGTTGCTCAACAAGCTGAGATTGCTAAGTTCAAGCAGAATGAGGAGAAAATGCTTCAGATAGTGGTTGCTTCAAAATCTAATCAGGATGATATAAATGATAAGATTAAGATGATTGAAGCAAAGAATGAGAAGCTTGAAAGAAAGTGTGAAAGAAACAAGAGCAAAATCAAACTGATTATGGCTGATAACAAAGAACTAAAGAAGGAAAACAAACGCCTTAGTAATTTGATTGAAGAGCTTTATAGCAGGGCACCCCAGTTGAAAGAGGGTGAAGAAGATGAAGAAGAAGATGAACAGAAAGTCGATTATGAGTATTCTGAATCTGAAAAAGAAGAAGATGATGATGAGGATAATGATGAATCAGAGAAAAGTGATGATGATAATGATGATGATGATGACAATAATGATGATGATGATGGTGCTGAAGGTGCTGGGAAAAAGCAAGGTGATGAGTTTAGCAGTGGAAGTGATCATGATGGAGGAGATGATACTTCTAGATTTAGTTATGAGAAGAGAACACCAAAGAAGAAAGATACTGGAGAATCAAGTTCCAAGAAGAAAGGAGGGAACGTTGATTCAGATGAAAGTATTTTCTGGAACGAGAAGGTGAGATCTTTGTCTGATGATGCTAAACAGCTGTATAAGAATATGTTGGAAAAGAGAGAGTGGACCATTGAGTTCACAGGATGCTTCGCTGAAATATTCCAGACTGATGACTTAAGATATGAGTTGGAATATGAAGATCCAGATCTTGAAGAAGGGGAATTACCTGCATCTGTGGCGAAAGAAATACTAGATGGTCTTGCACAGAGGGTAGGGAAAACGTTTGAGGAGTTTATGATGGATGAATCGATTCCTGATATTCCTGAAAAGGATATGGGAAGTCATTCAGATGATGTGCAGACTCCAGAAAACAATGAAGTGGAGGTAGAAGATATAACTCATGAAGAGTTTCCCCAATATTTCAGACAAGAAGATGAAAATGAAGTTTTTCCTGACTTCACTGAGATACCAAATAAGTCAGCGAAACAGAAAGCAAAGAAAAGGAGTGAAGAGTTTGTTGAAAAGGTATTTGGTACTGAAAAGAAAGATTCTTCTAACCAGTCTGATGAGTTGAAGAATTATATGAAGAAATTGAAGGAAATGGATGAGAACCGACCAAAGCCTGAAGCTCAAGGTAACTTTTATCGATTTCATAATGCCAAGTTCAAAGGCAGAGCTCTCGGGTGGACTTACTTAGGCAGGCTGAAATGTATTGCTGCAAAATGGGAAACCGGAATTCTATACTTCAACAGATTCTGTGACTTGCTTACTCTACCGTACTGGGCGGTTAGAGACTTATGCAGATTCCCAATGTCGGGTGCCGAGGTAAATGGATCACATGTCGGTTGGTGCGCAGATAAATTGGTTTGGGAAAGTCGTACGAGATGGAACAGGTTCAAGCCTCAATATCCCCGTAGAAAAGTGCATAGGGATATTGATCCACAAACCAATATGAAGCGTGTTACTTTGATCTACAAAGCACCTAATGTGATGAGAAAGATACCGTTGATGCCGATGCCACAGCATTTTAGTGCTGATTTCATCTTTTGGTATTATGATTGGAGAAAGGCAGAAGCGGTGATCGTGTTGAGAGATGGAAAGGATAAATACAAGCATGTTCATGTATTTGATCCTATGTGGTTGATTAATTGCACATTTGAAGACATCATCATGTTGTTCTACAATCCGATCTACTATGAACCTAATGACTTTGCTCAAGCGAGAAAGTATACGCAAGTTGTTGGAGTTTGTTTTGCGTATGACATCAATGCAGGAAGCAATTTGGAGGGTAAACTTGGCAAGACAGTGAAGATAGCCAATGTGTCTAAGCCTGTGAAGAAAACATTTGAGCCGCCAATGACTACTGAGCAGAAGAAACAGCTCAGAATCAAGTTGATGAACAAGACAATGGACCAACAGAGAAAACTATCCAATCAATAGTCGAGGGGGAGTTTGTTGATGCGTTTTGCGACTAAGGATTGGATATATATAATTAACACATGTTAGTGATGGCCGAAGGTGAATAGAATGGGGCGAATGTAGATAAGTATGGGCGAATGTAGAAAAGACTGGGCGAAGGTAGATGATAAAGGGACGAAGGAAGACTGGACTTGACTAGAAGACACATTCGACCATATGAAGTGGGCGAAGGTGGAAATCACTCACATTCGACCAGTTGAAACGGGCGAATGTGCAGTGCCTATATATAGTTTTTGTGTTTTTGATAATGTAAGAGAGTTGTCATTTGTGTCCAGGTTCAGATCAGGTTCAGAGGTGTTTTTGAGAAATAGTGTGTGTGTTCTAGATTAACATAAACTGATTGTAAATGCTTTTTGAATGAAGTTAATCTATGAAATGATATTGAAAATGATCTTGATTGTGTCGTGATTTGTGTTTTATCAATTTGTTCAGAACTAGGGTTTCCGCACCTGGTTTTGTGACTTGTATGATCATATAATCCTGTTTTAGCTAAAATCCAACGCTCACAATCTTCTGAACCCTTCCATCTGACCTGAGCAATGTCAATTCGTGGTTGTCTTTGTTGACCTTCCACTTTAGAATTTTTGAGTCAGTGGATTTGTTGAGATGAACCTTTATCCTTGATGAGTTGGGTGAAGGAGGTCTTCCAATGAGTTCTCTGAGTTTCTCTGTTGTAGGATCAGAGAAATAATGTATTTGATTGAAGAGCCCTTCCTTGATAAATGT
The DNA here is from genome assembly GCA_028751855.1 of Ambrosia trifida. Classification (NCBI taxonomy): domain Eukaryota; kingdom Viridiplantae; phylum Streptophyta; class Magnoliopsida; order Asterales; family Asteraceae; genus Ambrosia; species Ambrosia trifida. Next base: position 35,742 of record CM054124.1, read on the forward strand.
ATCAGCAAACTTTCTTTGATCTTCCTCTGACATCTCCTTCTGCTTCTTGAACTGTCTACTTGCAGCAGCTGTGAGATCAGAGGTTTCAAGTAAGCTGTCCAGATTAAAAGTCTGTTGGGGTCTCTTCATCATTGGCTCATCAGTGTAAATTGGTTTTCTTGGAAGGCTGGGATCCTTCTTTCTATTTTCTTCCAGACTTTTGTAGGTTTCAACCAGCCTTAACTCAGACCATCTGGAAACAGACCTCATCTCCCCATAGTTGGCAGCTACAATCTCCTGCCTCATCCTTTTGAATTTCAAGGCTCTGACTGGGTCTCTGCCTTCGCCAAAATTAGGAGTGGAGACTTTAGCTTTGGGGTCTTTGGCCATTTCTTCAATTCTGAGCAGTTCTTCTCTCAAAGCATGAGTAGTCCAACCATTGAACTGCTTTTTGTTTGCTTTGTAAGGCTTGGTTGCCATTATCTGTTCAAGAAGAGATTCCCTTACCTCCTTTTCCAAATCTACACTGAGAGGCATGGAGGACATGGAATTGCTCAGGGTCTTAGCAAAATCTTCAATCCTTCTGAGTTTGCTAAGCTCTGCTGAATGGATGCCCTGAGCAGTCCTGTCATCCTTCCCTTTGCATTTCTCCCTGATGATGGCATCCACCTGCTCACCCTTGTATTTCAGATAAGTATCAATATTGAGGGGAACAGGGAAGTTTGGGAGAGATGGGAAGGATCTTTCAGATGGCTGTTCAGTATTGTAGAAGGATTGTAATTCCCCCTTGAGTAGATCAAGTTCAAGGGGATACTGAACAACCAATGGTGTAATGGTTGGTGGTGGTCTATGGGATTTGAACTTGGATGTATGTGGTGAGAATGATGTGAGTGGAATAGCTGTGATGGGAGGAGTGGATTGGGCAGTTGAAATGGTGGTTGGTGATGTGTGTATATTTTCATCATGCACAACAAAGGTTGATTTTCTCTTCCTTGTGTACATGATTTTTGGTGAAGGTGATTTGGTAGCAGTGGTTGGATTAACATCTGTTGGCCTTTTAGTAGAACCAGCAGATGTTGGGGTTTTGGCTGGTGATGTAGGTTTGGTGGTTGTTTGTTCAGGTGTGTGTGTTGGTTTGGGTACAGTGGTTTCAGTGTTTTGGGTAGTTTCAGTGTTTTGGGTGGCAGTGGTTTCAGTAGCAGTGGTTTTATCAACAGAGGTTATCAACTTAGATGGTGGTTTTCTAACATGCTTGGCAGGTCTTTTCATCCTTTTAAAGGATCCCACATCTTCTTTCTCCTGCTGTTGTTCTCTTTTGAGATTCACCAGTAACTCTGCTTTAGCTTCCAAGGTGTCAGCCCTCTTTTGTTTGGCCTGAGCTGCCTTTTCAGCTTCTATGTTTGCAGAGTCATCTACTGCTTTATTCTTCTCAGTGGTTTGTTGTGGTGGTGCTGTTGGTGTTGCTTGTTGTTGTTGTGGGGCTGATTTGGTAGACTCTGGTTTCTTGGCAGACTTGGCTTGACCTTTTTGAGAAGGAGGACAACCAAAAGGATCTAGTTTTGGTAGCCTATCTTTGCCACTCTCCCCCTTTTTGGCATCATCAGCCGTGAAAGCATCATCATTTTCATCCCTGAGGATGGTGGTAGGGGCAGAGCCAGTAGTCTTCAGCAGGTGATCCTTGATGGCTTTGATATCAGCATGGGTATCTTTGTACCTTGCATCTACCATATTCCTGATCTCAGCCATGTAGGTTTCATGTGTCTGATCAGCCAATTTTCTGTGAGCTATGATGATGGGGGAAACTGATTTCCATAACTCATTGGCTATATCAGCTGTGGATGGTTGACTCTTGGAGAGATCTGCAATTGAGCTCAGTAGAAGCTTGACATCAGATTTGATGTCAGCAACAGAGGTTTCAATGACAGAAACTCTGTCCGTCAATTCTTGGTATTTTGACCCATCTCCTAAATTAATAGGATCATCTGAGTCCCTACCAGTGGTAGTTCTACCTGATTCAGGCCTAATAGGTGAATCAGATGCCCCTTTGTCTTGGTACTGGGGACTTCCAACTGTTTTGGGAGACACTATAGTGGCTTCAACAGTTGTTGCCTTCAAGGGAGTCTTAGCTATGTAATCACTGTCCTGATGTGAGACAGTGGTCTCTACATCAGTAGTGGCTGCTCCACTTGAAAACTCACCTAGAGTTTCATTGAACCCAGGTGGTGTAACCTCCTCTTCTGTTTGTGGGATAGCAGATTGAGTATTCTCAGGGCCAGTCACTTGTTGGAGTATACTCTCAGTGACAAGTGGAAGAGAGGAACTGGGATCTTCCTGAGATTTGTCAATTGCTTCAAACAGAGGTTGCATTGTTTGTGGGACATGTGATGGTGAGAGTAGAGGAGTAAGAAGAGAATTAGCCCTGGGAGAGGGGCTTGTGAACATATGGTCAAGTGACTCAAATGTATCATGATGTGTGTCCCCTTGGCTTACAACATGATCCTTTTGAGAGGATTCATGAGGAGTTTGGTCAGGTGGAGGTATGTCCAACTGTTGTGAGGAAGTAACAACAGTGGTTTCAGGTTGCTTTTGTTGTGCAACAGAGGTTTCTTCTGGTACCTCAACATCCAGAAGCCTCATTTGTGGTTGAGTGGTGGTTTTTGTGGATGGATGTTTCTTTTTGGAAGTGGCTGGTGTGGGCTTCACAGCACTGGATGTAGTGCCATGATCACCAGGAGCAGTGGGCTCAACAACAGAGGTTTTGACAACAGTTGTTTCCTTTGTCCTCTTTGTTTGTGTTCTAGAAACTTTTGACACTTTAGACACCTTTTCTTGGGTGCTTCCACCCAGCATTCTTGTGAAAGTTTCATCAGTTAAGCTTTTCATTTGCATAGCAGCACCCTTTTTGAAAACTTTTTCTGGTAAGACTTTTTGTAAGATTACACTAAGAATTCTTAGGTAAATAAGAAAAGCATTGTTTGACCCAGACTTGACTGCTTTCACATTTGATACCAAGTCCATGAACAATCCCTGGGAAAGATTGAAGTCAGAGTTTGACAACATAGCATAACCCAGATATTGCATCCTCAATGGAATTTCATTAAAGGATGTGGACTTAGCAGAGACACAAAGAAGAAGAGTATGGAAGAAAAATTTCATGACTAGAGGGAAAAACTTTTTGAAAAGAGTTGATCCAGTCATCTGACCATCATACCCTCTTTCTTGGAACTCAGTGTGAAGCTCTGTTTTAGTAAAGGAATCCTTACCTGCCAGGTCATTCAGTGTGAAGGTTGTGGATATGATTTCAGGGGTAATAACGATACTGGTTTCTCCAATTTTGGAAATAATGGAGGTAGGCTTTTTGTCTTGTAGTAGAAACTCAGCATTCAACCAAAATTCTTGGAGTGTATCAAGATAAATGGGGGCGTTGGCGGTTAGGATGGGTAAGTATTTGGAGTTAAGGAAAATATCGATGGTGGAATGAAATGGAGTGTTGTCATCTGTTTTAATCAGATAGGGGAGACAATTGTGTGTAGCTTTGGCTTGAAGATCCATTGTAATGGATTTCGAAGGTGAAAATGATTGAAGATTGATGAAGGGTTTGAGAATGAAGAAGGCGGTTTACAGTATTTTGAATACAATGAGACAGTGTAACATCTGTTGTGGTAAAACAGGGTTTTTATAGGCTCAATGAAACCGCTGATGTGGCCAAACCTCTGCTTATATGAGCAGACGTGGCAATCATCTGATGGATGTAACATCTGGTGGAGAACAGCTGTTTTTGGTAAACAACTGATACAAACAGCTGATGGATCCAACTGTTGTAGATTTTTTTTTTTTAAAATAACATATATATATATATATATATATAGGCGGACAGTTGTTTTATCTGAACAGATGTTCTGAAACAGATTTTTTCAACTAACAGTTGTTTTATCTGATCAGATGTTTTGAAACAGACTTTTCAACCAACAGTGGATATGAATGAAACAGTGGTTGTTTTATCTGATCAGATGTCATAAACAGATTTTTCAACCAAACAACTATTTTAAAAAGATTGATTTTCTAAAACATTTTATTATGATTTATAGAAAATTTATTTGTTTAATCCATGTTTAACATACCAATTCTGGAAATCAGATTTGTAAAGGTAGATGTGTCTAAAGCTTTTGTTAACACATCTGCCAACTGATCCTCTGTTGGAACATGGTGTAAAGAAATCAAACCTTTTTCATAGCTGTCTCTGACAAAATGATGTCTTATGTCAATGTGCTTGGTAGTGGAATGAGAGACTGGATTCTTGATGATATTTTCAGCAGCTTGGCTGTCCAACATGAGTGGAGTCCTAAGTGCAGTTATCCCAAAATCCAGTAGTTTATTTTGAAGCCACATGAGTTGGGCTGTACAGCTTGCAGCAGCAATGTATTCAGCTTCAGCTGTTGAAGTTGAAACAGCTGCCTGCTTTTTGCTTTGCCATGAAACTAAGGCATTCCCTAGAAATTGGCACCCTCCTGAAGTGGATTTTCTTGTGTTGTGACAGCCAGCAAAGTCACTATCTGAATAACCTGAAAGCTCAATGTTTCCATTAGCAGGATACCAGATACCAAGTGTGGGAGCACCTTTGAGGTATCTGAATATCCTTTTCACAGCAATAAGGTTTGACTTTCTGGGTGAAGCCTGGGATCTGGCACAGACACAGGTAGCAAACATAATGTCTGGCCTAGATGCAGTTAGGTACAATAAAGACCCAATCATACATCTATAATGTGTTTGATCAACCAGTTCATCCTTGTCATCAATAGTGAGCAGCTTGACTGTACTCATGGGTGTGCTACACGGCTTACAATCATTCATCTCAAATCTGGTTAATAAGTTCTTTACATATTTGTTTTGGTGAATGAATGTGCCATTTTGCAGTTGTTTCACTTGAAGACCAAGGAAACACTGAAGCTCACCCATGGCACTCATCTCAAACTCTGCTGTCATGAGTTTTCTGAACTCTTCACACATTTGGTTACATGTGGATCCAAAAATGATGTCATCCACATATATTTGAACAATCATTAAGTGTTTCCCTTTCCATTTAAGAAATAAAGTTTTGTCAATTTTACCTCTTGTGAAGCCAATGGATAAGAGAAATGTGGAAAGAGTTTCATACCAGGCCCTTGGTGCTTGTTTGAGTCCATACAAAGCTTTGTTGAGCTTGTAGACATAGTCAGGATGGAATGTGTCTTCAAAACCAGGTGGCTGACATACATAGACTTCCTCCTGAATTTTGCCATAAAGGAAGGCACATTTGATGTCCATCTGATACACCTTTATGTTGTGGTTGACAGCAAAGGCTAAAAAGAGTCTGATGGCCTCTAGTCTAGCTACAGGAGCAATGGTCTCATCATAATCTATTCCTTCTTCTTGTCTGAAGCCTTGAACCACAAGCCTGGCTTTATTCTTGACAACAATACCCCTTTCATCAGTCTTGTTTTTGAAGACCCACTTTGTTCCTATAGGACAAACATCCTTAGGAAGTGGTACAAGCTCCCATACTTGTTGTCTTTTGAATTGAAGGAGTTCTTCTTGCATGGCTTCTACCCAACTGTTGTCTTTCAGTGCCTCTTGGTACTTGACAGGTTGTGTGAGGGATAAGAAACCTGCAAAAAGACAGATATTTGAGGATTGGCTTCTTGTGAGCACACCCTCTCTGATGTTGCCAATGATCTGGTCTGGTGGATGAGCTCTTAAGTAAATAAGATCTCCTTGATATGGAACAATGGCATTTTGAGGTGATGGACAGAGGTTTGGTGACTCTGTTGGTGTAACATCTGTTGGTACTTCTGTAGTGCCATCAGATGTTTGAAATGGTAATGGAGGAATGGGTCCAAGTGGTGTGAAACTTGACTGACTTTTGTCAACAGATGATTGACTTTTGTCAGCAGATGATAGGTCAGTGATTGTGAGGGGTGAGGCAGAGGTTTGAGGATAGGACTGGCCAACAGTGGTTGACACAGCTGTGGCAGAGTTTTGACAATTGTTTTGAACAGCTGCTTCCTCTGAGGCAGAATAGACTTTGTAGTGACTGGGGATCACAACATCTGTTCTGTAATCTTGCTGTGGAGACTGTGGAATACCTGCATTGTTAGTTTTAACAGTGATATCTTCAAATTTGAATTTATCTAAATCAAATAATTCAGCAGGGTTTGCAGGGATTTTTAGAGATGAAAGTTCATTGAACTTTACATTCAGAGTTTCTTCTATTGTCTTAGTCCTTGTGTTAAACACTTTGTAGGCCTTAGCAGTAGAAGAATATCCCAGAAAATAACCACAGTCTACTTTGGCTGCAAATTTTGAAATGGAATCTTTGAGATTTAAAATGAAACATGGGCAGCCAAAGATTTTGAAAAATGAGATTAATGGTTTGATTTTGAACAAAATTTCATAAGCAGTTTTTTGATGTCTGGGGTTGATCAAAACTCTGTTTTGAACATAGCAAGCAGTGTTTACAGCTTCTGCCCAAAAGGACAGTGGCAAACCAGAATCTGCTAGCATGGTTCTTGCAGCTTCTATAAGAGTTCTATTTTTCCTCTCAACTACCCCATTTTGTTCTGGTGTTCTTGGGATGCTGAACTGCCTCACAATCCCTTTTGACACACAGAAGTCATCCAACTCCTTATTTTTAAACTCTGTTCCATTGTCACTCCTGAAGACTTTTACTGGCAAGTCATATTGCTTTTCAACTTTGGTGACAAAGTCCTTCAATATACCTGCAGTCTCATCCTTAGAATGTAAAAAGTAAGTCCATGTAAACCTAGAAAAATCATCAACTATGACAAGACAAAATCTCTTTCTTCTTAGACTCATGATTTTAACAGGGCCAAACAAGTCCATGTGCAACAGTTGTAAACACTGACTAGTTTTGGACTCATCAATGGATTTGTAAGAGCTTTTATGTTGTTTTCCTTTTAAGCAAGAAACACAATGCTCATCACATTTAAATTCTTTTGATGGTAAACCTCTGACAAGGCTTTGTTTTGAGAGTGTGTTGATAGTATTAAGGTTGGTGTGACCCAATCTCCTATGCCACAATTCTGTCTCCTTAGTGGAGGCAGCAGAAAACAGACAGACATTTGCCATAGGATTGTCCTTTAACATATCAACAACATACACATTGCCACTTCTATGAGCAACAAGCTGTGCTTTGCTCTCAGCAATAATGGTATCAATCTTTTTCACCACTTCTGGCCCAATAATCTTACAAGTTTTCTTTGTGAAAAATGAGCCATAACCTTTGTCACTCATTTGGGAAACACTCAGAAGATTAAACTTGAGATTATCAATAAGATTGACATTTTCAAACTTGAGTTTTCCAGCCTGTACAGTCCCTGAACCCAACACCTTACCTTTAGAATCATTACCAAAGGATATATCACCCCCTCCATGAGCCAAGAAGTCCAGAAGTAGGGCTCTACATCCTGTCATGTGCCTGGAACCTCCACTATCTACATACCAAAGACTATCTAAACAAGCAGAAGCTCCCTGCACATCAGTAAATGATTAGTTTTGGTGAGTGTCCAAAGCCAAGTTGGCTTTGGATGGGTCCCCAGACCTTTCAGACTCAAGCTTTGGAAGGTGATCAGTGGTTTGGACCAATTTCTGAATTAAGGTCAACAACTGCTGCTGACCATTTGCCAGTGCTTGGATGTCAACATTTGGGGCAGCAGTTGTTTGATCACTTCCTGACAGATGATAATACCCATATGGATTTCTGTTCACTCTTGGTTTAGAGGGTCTTTTTGGCTCCTCATAAACATGTGGCAGACTGTGACATGGAGGTTGACCATAACCTCTTGGGTATTTGCTTGTGGGTGGAGCATCTGTTACTTGGACATCTCTAGAAGCAGATGTTTCAAGCCTTTTTGTAACAGATGTTTGGACAGGGGTGAAGGTCTGTTTGGGCTTTCCTTTTGGAGTACTAACCACAGGGTTTGCAAGAGTTTTAGCTTTGTATTCTTGTATTTTTACATCAAAATTTTTGAGATACAAGCACTCTTTGGTCTTGTGATTCTTTTTCCCACATATTGAGCATGTGGCTTTGGAATCACATTCACTTGTTCCTTTGTTGATATCATATGCTTTTAGAAGAAAACAGTTTTTGGTGACATGATTCTTCTTTTCACAGAAATCACAAAACAAGTTAACAGTCTTTTCTTTCTTCTTCCCCTTTTCAGTCTTCTTTTCAGCAGATGTTTGAGCATCTGCTGGAGAATCTTTCAGGGGAATGACTTTTGCCAAGGGAATGACCCTTGCCTGAGGAGCTGTCTTTCCCTCAAGAGTTTTAAAATCTACAGGTTTATAATTCTCAAGAGTATCACACTCATCAGACCAAGTAGGTTTAAATTCATACTTTTCAAGTTCAGCAAAAGATGAGGAACCTTCTGGTTTTTCAAGAACAATTTTCTTACCATTTGGTTCAGTGATTTTAATCTCTTGACCCTGCAGGTTTGTTGGTACTATCTCAACAGACTTTTGACTCTTTGTGTCAGTGTTTTCAAAAGCTGGAGCAGTGGTTGCAAAACCAAAGCCAAACTTCACATGACTTTTGGTTTGTTTGTTGAGTAGCATCTCAAATCCTCTACATGATTCCACCCATTTTTTACATTCAACTTGGGTGGACTCAAGCTCACTTTTACAACTTTGATATTTTGTTATCATAGTTTGGAGCTGGTCTTTGGTTATAGTTGCTTCATGTTTTAAACTGCTAATTTCAGACTCTTTTGTAGTTAAACTTGTTTTCAAATCTTTTGTGAGTTTTTCAAATTTAACTTCATCATCCAAAATTTTCTTTCTAAGGTTTTCATTCACCTCTTTGATGTTAGCAAATGCTATTACACATTTGTCAGAACACAACTCTTTAAGAATTTGAGGAGATACCTTAGCAGCAGCCATCAAAGCACAATCACACTTGCACTCACAATCATCAGATGCACCCCAGGGATCTGAGAGATTCACAACCTCTTCTTCAGGTTTTTCACCTGCAACAGCTTCACTAACAATATCATCAGTCACAACATCAGATTCAGTTACTACTTCCTCAGATTCAATCTCATCTACCATAGCCATGAAACAAAAATTTTCTGGTTCATTTTCAGCTTTGGCAACTAGTGCAAAATTCTCATCTGTTAGCTCATCAGGTAGACTGCTCCAATCAACAAAGCCTTGTGTAAAGAAGCTCTGTTGACTGGTCTCTGCAGGAGCAGAGGATGGAGCAACAGTCGTTTGCACAGGTGTTTGAGCAACAGGTGTTTGCACATAATGAATCTGAGGAACAGTGGTTTGGACATACTAGACAGGAACAGTGTTTGAGGACTGTGCAAAATGGGCAGTGTTTTGCACATTTGGTCCAGGGGTATTATAGGAATTCTGATAAGTGTTGGTCTGTGGTCTTTGATTTGGATAGGTTATCATAGGTGTACCATGTTGACCCCTACATTCCCTAGCAAAATGACCAAACCTATGACATTTATAACACTTGATCTTTGATTTATCCAACCCAACCTTAGATCTGCCAGTCAACCCTGGAAACCTTCTCCCTGTTTTCTTGTAAAAATTATTAGTTCTTACACTGAGAAGGGCCAATTGGTGCATAATGTCCATTTCTTCCAAATCATCAGGGTCAAAGTATTTCAGGTCATCATACTCAAAGGATATATTGTCAGATGCCTGTATATCACCACCACTTGCTGTGAAAGCATAGTTTGGTGAATAAGAATCAGAGTTAAAACCTGAGTTAAAACCTGAAGTTATGTCAATAAAATGATCATAACTCTGATCCTTTGTGTTTCCAGGCACCTCATCATGACCCAAAAGTGCTGTATTCCCAAACACATAGTCATCAGACACTTTTCCAGAGTCCTGGAGCTTCTTTTTCTGGTTAAGCTCTCTTTTATAAGTCAAGAGCTTACCATGAAGCTGGGTCAGTGATAGGTCTTTAAATCCTATTGAGTTTCTCATTACAATAGCAATAGTGTCCCATTTGTCTGGTAATGATCTTAAAAACCTATGGTTCAAAGTTGAATGAGGGTAAGCAAGACCAACCAATTTTAGTTCACTTATTAAGCAATTAAATCTCTCAAACTGTTGAGTTAATGACTCTCCTTTGACATGACTGAATGTTTCATATTGTTGGTTAAGTATTTCACGGTTGTTTTCAATAACCTCCTCAGTCCCACCAAACTGTTCTTTCAGTGCATCCCACAACTCCTTTGCACTGTTACAGTGTAACAACCCAGCATATATATCATTGGGTAGAGCCATGGCCACAATACTGAAGGCCTTAGCATCTAGCTCAATTTTCTGAAAATCCTGGTCGGAGTAGTTTTCAAGTTTCTTTGGCTCAAACACTTTGGGATCTTCAGTACTCGGCACAGTCGGAACATGTGGTCCGAAGATAACCGACTTCCAACACCCAGTGTTTTGTTGAGCTAGAACATGGCTCATCCGACGTTGCCAGATATTGTATTCAGATCTGACAAGCATCGGTGGCTTGTTGTTCGTGCCAGTGTTATGTGGATCGTGATTGATAGAAGCCATTCTCTGATTTTTCAAAAAACAAAGTCTGTTTAACAACGGTTGAAGCGAAATTAAACTATTACTCTGTTTTCAATCTAACTGACAAACGATATCAATAATTGTGAGCTGATTATTAAATTGATTTGTTAGATCGAATTTAATTGACCAAGCTCTGATACCAATTGTTAGGATCTGAGTTTGTTTGTTTTGATTGTTTAACTAAATGATGGAAATAATGAAATGAAAATAGAATGAAAGTGCAGCGGAATAATAAACTGTAAATCAAAACAAGAGAGTAAAAGTTTTTAGATCGAATGCTTTCATTAGCTCAAAGATTACAATCGTACAATTACTCCCCCTCAGCCTGATCACACAGTGTTTGTCAGAGAGAATGTTTTGTGTGTGATGCAATAGAACAGTACAAGCACTGTTCTATTTATAGACAGACTCAAAGCACTGATGACCTAGGCTGACGTCACCTAAGACAGTGACCTCTAACAGAATAACAAACATAAACATCTGCCTATTACAAACTACTGTTACATTGAAAGCACTGATAATAAACAACTGTTGAAGATAAACTCTGATGGTCTTGTATCCACTGCTGGAGCCTAAGTGCTGTTGGTTCCAGCAGTGCTTTGGTCTTCAGTACTTGTATCAGCAGTTGCTCTTCATCAGACCTTTGGTCAGCAGTTGTTCTTCATCAGTTGTTACCTCAGCAGTTCTTTGTATTAGCAGTTGTTGAGCAGTTGTTTGGATAGAACAGTAGTTAGGGTCAGCAGTCTTTTGGGAGAAGCAAGTTGTAAAGACTGTTTATTCAAGGATCAAATAGATAGCATGTTTTGGCTTTCTAATCATCTGTTCTTCTCCAGGTCAGCAGACCCAACAGGCTTCAATATCAATTAGCTGATTATGTAATCAAAGAGAGCAAGACCTCACTGTTTGTAGACAGTAAATCTACCAGTAGCATTATTCAAAACCCTGATCAATTTTCAAAGACAAAACACATAGAAATCAAGTATCATTTCATCAGAGATTGCTATGAAAAGGGCAAGATTGAGGTAAAACATGTGACAACACCTAATCAAGTAGTTGATATATTCACCAAACCTCTTGACTCATCAACATTTCAGAGGTTAGTATCCATGCTTGGGATGCTAAATTTTGAGTAAATTTTGTAAATTTTTTCACTTTTATGTACATATTTTACTTTCACTTACTTTGTCACTAATCTGTCACAAACCTCTGATGACCAAAAAGAGAGAAACTTCTGATGTACAAAACATTGGAATGGGGATATTTTCAGAAAATGACTAACTTCTGATAAAAATAATCATCAGAAGTTATAAATGTGTTTTTTAGCTACTTCTCATTAGTTGTTCACAAACTACTGAAGAGAAATGGGAACTACTGATGAATAAATCTTGTTCATCAGCAATTTGGTCAATAAGGGTAAATCAGACTTTTCCCATTTCAGAAGTATGACCTAGGGCGGTTTTAAACTTTTGATAAACACCTTTTCTCACACTTATCCATTCAAAAAGCAAAAATCCCCTCTTTCTCTCTAAAAACACTCTCAAACCCACCCCTGCAATCTAAAAACACTGTTCAATCAAAATACACGATGGTCGTCGTTCTGAAACAGGGACATAATCAATGAGGCTACTTCGTAAAAGATTTAGCCTGGTCTCAATATGACGAAATCATTGATTTAGTCGTCAAATCCCAGTATTACACAACTTTCACCATTCATCCTACAATACACATTCAAACTCTAAATGAGTTCTGGGCAAATGCCGAGGCGGTGACTATATATAACAAAGTGATTTCCCTTAAATCAACCATCCAAGGGAAAGTTATGGCGATCACACCAGCCACCCTGGGAATAAGACTTGGTCTTGATGATGCTGAAGCACCTGAACAAATTCCCAATTCTGATATTCAACTAACTATAACCGAGTGTGGTTACAAAGGTACTCTTTCACATGCTACAATTTATAAGAAATATTTTGATGCAAAATATAAACTTTTGTTTCATTATATAATCATATGTTTAAGTCCTAAAACTGGATCATATGATCAGATTCCATCAACTTTTCAACCTATTTTTCATTCCATTGTGAATGAAACTAGGTTTGGGGCATGATCAGTTTTCTTTAACGAGTTAGTGTTGCATCACCAAAATGATAAAAAGAAGTTTTTGTTATACCCAAGATTTGTGATGCAATGTATAATTAAGGAACTTGGTGAGGAAATACTTGTGGGTGAGGCTTCAAAGTTAAATTCTTTGACCTCACAAGTATTTTCTAGGCATAATAAACTAGCACTTTTGCCAGAAGATGACCAACGGGAACAAGACACAGTTCCTAAGCAACCAACATCTTCAAAACCTACTCCTAAAAAGCCTAAACAACCTAAGCGACAAAAATCAAAACCCACCAACCTAAAAAGAAAAGCAGTTAGGAGGTTGAGATGCTTGAACCTGCTCATGTGCAATCTGCACTTCTTGAAGATGTGACTGAAACTTCCTCTCAGTCTCATCCATCTCACACCCCCAAAAGAGCTCCTATAACCATTTTGCTTACAAGGAATAAACTGAAAAAGACTATAACTACTGACCCTTCCTTTGAAACTGCTGAACCTACACCTGAAGCTACTAAACCTGAACTGTCACATCAAATAGTAGAAATAACTCAAATTCTATCTGGGCTAAAAGTGAACATCCCATCTGAGAATGTCAATCCCTAACAACCACATAAAACAGGGGATACAATCTCAGAAACAGACATAGATGTGGATGCTATCAGCCCTATCCCAAGAGATGAGGATGAACCAAGGTTTCTAAGCCCAAACTTAGATACTTTAGGTACATTTCAGGCTGCTACTACTCTTATACCATCCAGTGGTGGATTTGAGGACAGTAGTATCATAGCTAAGACCTCAAATGTGGCAACTACTGATGAAGGCCTTGTGCCTGACGTAGGAAAACCTCAGTACCTAGAAAAAGAGGTTCATGAGACAACTAAGTTGGGCCTAACTCATGGTACAACTGATGAACTCATCATTAATGATGTTATCAGGGATTCAGATGATTCCATTAATTTGGATGATGTTTTAAAATCTCCACAACATGAATTGACAGCTGATTGTGAAGGTCCAGAATCTAATGTATCTGTACTCAAAGAGTCAGTCACAAAGGATCAGGTTAAAGACCACTTGAACCCTCATTCCCCTAAAGTGGCATCTCCAGTTCATACTGAGGATCACCCAAAAACACACCCTCCACAACAAAAGCCTACCCAATTCACTGGGTTATCTAGCATAGACTTGAACCACCTAGGCAGCCTAGATGGTGACTTATACCAGATGGTGCACCAGCTTATCTCTACTCATCTCCAAACCTTTATGACTGCTATGGAGTTAAAAAAACAAAACATAGATAGAGATGATAAACAATGCAATTGATCACAAGCTTGGTGAGTTGTCCAGGAAGATGGAAGACAACAGAAGACAGTTAAAACACTTATCTGGTGTGGCACCTCCACCTCCTTAGTTTCCAGAAGTGTATGAAGCCAAAAAGGGGGAGATGTCAAAGGTACCATAGTTGTGTCTCTTCAAGCTTCTAAAAAGGCCACAGAAGCACGGCAACTCAAGGATGCTCAAAAAGAATTAGTCAAGACAAGGCAAGAAATAGCTTTAAAAGAAAGACATGACTGGTATGAAAAATAAGAAAGGCTACTTAGAGAGAAAGCTCAAAAGTTATCCCAAGGCACTTCAGAAGAAATTGCTGAAGTCCAAACCAAAAAGTACTAAAGACGATCCTTCAGTAGTTGATGCTCAGATCAACCCTTCAGTAGTTGATACTTCCTGCATTGAACCGGAACAACCTTCTAAGGCAACTGAACCTACTCCAGCCGATATTCCTAAGCCTGCTCCCACTCCAAAAACTATTTTAAACCCTACTCGCATATCATTTTCAAAAGAACAAATGGAGAAGAGTTTAAAGGCATCAAAGAAGAAGGTCATGGAAGATGAGATTCGGAACATGCTAGAAGCAAGGGATGACTTAAGCTTTGATGACAAATTGATTGCTTATGAAGAAAAGCTAGGCGATTTAGAAGAACAAGAAAGAGTTACTGAGCAACAACTCCTTGCTACTGAAGATAAAAAGTAACAACTGATGACTTATATCAGCAAACACAACAAGACAAAGAAGTACTCACTTAGGGGACTCTCAACTAATGAACTTACACATAGGGCACAACTTGTAACTGACAGGCTTGCCATAGAAAAAGATAGAAAGTTGAAGAGGGCCCAAATCATACAAAAATTGGTAGATAATGACTATGGTTCAAAGAATCAAGTGTCCAGATGGAAAGAAGATGTACTGTATGACACTTACAAAAAGTTCAAGGCTGATAGACTTGCAAATCGAGAGAAGTTTAAAACTTTTGAAGTTTCACAAACTTCAGTAGTTAAAACTTCTGGTGTTCAAACAAAACCCCCGACAAAGCCTGCTACCAAGAAGAAACTAGATTTACACATAAAAACAGACTTCAAAATGATATTTCTTGAAGGAAACACCATTGTTGAAGATGAATTTCTTATTGAAGAAAAACATCTTCTTACACAATTTAGGGATCCTTCTACTTTTGCTTATCAACTGCAACAAACCACAACTGACAAGAAACAAACCAAGGTAATCACTAAACACCACATTCCAACCTCTAGTGATGCACCTAGTGTTGTGAACATTGAACAAAGAAGGAGATCCCACCTGATGGTCACTGAAATAGAAGACACTTCAAAATCAGGTACAAACCAAGAGACAAGCATTGTCTCTTATACTCTAGACTTCGACCAGTCTAAAGTAAACATTGTGAAATGGTCATTCACTAATTCAAACTCAGTGATGATCACAAGAAGAGATCATTCAAGCAAGGTCTTCACCTCTATAGATGAACTGAAGAATCTGCCAACAAAAGACTTACTTAGAATTCAACATCTTGAACCTGAACAAGTATCTCTCACATAACAACAAGCTCACCAACTCAAGATCTCCATGGTTAGAGAAATATGGAGGATTCTTGATTACAGAAAGAAAGAATAAAGATTGGATAAGGTTTTGACTTCATCAATCTAGGGGGAGATTGTAAGGACAAAGAGGATTGACAAAGCCACTTTTGATACCTTAGTCTTAATCAGATTCTGCAATATTTTGCTAAGTATAGGAAACTGCTGAAGAAGAAGATTACAAGTACAGAAGAAGCTAAAGACAAGTGCTAAAGAGCAATGTTCAGAAGTTCTGAAGATAAACCAAACACTTCTCTGAAGAACTATTGAAGACCAAACTTCTGAAGAGTACTAATCAGAAGTTTGTCTCTCATCAGTTGTTCTGTTGGAAGCTTTCCACCACCTTATATTTCAGTAGTTTAGTATAATATATTACTTTTGTTAAAGTCTTAGTACAAGTACCAATGCTACAGCCTGTTATAGTATTAGAATTATTATATTGCTTAAATACTTCTTATGTACGTATACTTTCAGTTTATAAATAGATGGGTTCATCCCACTATTTTAGACAGTCCTTGTGTAGTTAATATTTCCAATTAATTGAGAATCATTTGAAGCATTTACTGTTATATTCATTAACTGTTTTGATTCTCATTTACTGCTTTAGTTCATAGATTAAAGGGGAGTAATAACTCCTGTTAAAAGTGAAACTTTAACTTGAAGATTTATAATTATTCCGCTGTGCAATTTACTTTGATAGATCTTACACAAGTGTTCCTAATAAGAATTAATAAATAGAAAACTGATCCAACAAAAGTGTACAAGACCTTGACTTTATATGTTTTTAACAGTGTTTAACGTTTGACACGATCGCACAAGACAAGACTCGACATTCCGTTGGGGACCCGATATTCCCGTGTTAGCCAAATATAAGTAAATAATTAAGCATGTGTAGATATGCACCTTATAGGAATAACAGTTCACAATTTCATGCATATAGTTCACATAATGCACGTATACGTCATAACACGTGTTATGAGACTTCCTATACATGCCACGAGGTTTACTATATGTTCCTAGGTGTTAAAACATGTTACAGGGTTCCAAAACGCACTTCCGGCATTAAAACACATGACTACGTACCAAAACAGATGACTACGCACCAAAACAGATGACTATGGTTCATAGTCACCTCCAATATACACGACTATGAACTCTAGTCGTCCCCAGACCAGGCGACTATGATTCATAGTCGCCTGTTCTTACACGACTATGAATCATAGTCTTCTACCTTTTACACGACTGTGAATTATAGTCGCCTCGTGCAGGGCTATGTGGTTTTTGGCACGTTATTTTCTAATTTAACACATTAATCCACGTAATCATATATCGACAAGTTATATAATGATTGTAAAACACTTATTACTCGATAACTAAGACGTTTACGTTAATTCACCAACTTTCGGAAGTCAAAACTTGCGTGTGTGCGTTTTAACCTGGTGATCCTCCGAAGGACTAAAATTGACAACTTGCTAAAAGACGAGGGTGACGGTTGTCACAGTCTCCCCTACTTTTGAAAATTTTGTCTCAAAATTTCTTTCAAGTGGAGGTTTATATAAAACAAAATGCGTTGTAAAGTCAAGATTTAGAGTAGTTGTCTAATATCCAAGGTAAAAGTTTCAAAATCTATGATAGTTGACCCGAGGTTAGGAAGTTGAGAGTTTATACGAGAAAGGTTTTTGGATTGTGTAACTGGTGAGGGCAGAGACACTAATGAACGTAGTCTCCCCTACTTTAGAAAAAGTTTTTTTTACTGAACTTTATTAGAGTATGCAACAAGAATCCAAATAACTGAGAGTGTAAGAGTACACAATGGTTGAGTTGTCTGTGTGAGTGGTCAAAAGAAAGACTCCAGGAAGACGAATTGAAGCTTGTGTAAAACGTTATTATCAAAATGATAGACGTTGGTCAACGACCTATTGATAAGGTCGGGCCCAACGCTATTAAATAGCCCAATATGCAATAGAGAATAATGGGTAGGTTCTTGGTCAGACTCCTAGTCCGCTCCCGTAGTATCGTTAGTGATTATATATAGGGTGTACCGCAGCTAACCCACCACACTACCAATTCTTGGATTCGTACTGATTGTCCACCAAGAGCCTAAGTGAAATCACACACTACCCCCATGTACCTGTAAACCCATGATTGCGTTCCGGACCGTAATCACCGATTTACCTTACACTAGGGTGTTATGCTTTTCCATAAGACTAACATAATTGATACAAGAAACAATGTGTGCAACCAAAATACGTTAAGTAACAGATACTGTAATGAAATAATATTCAAGCATGACATGGTTAGAGGTTCTTCCCTTTCGGGTTCACCCTTTAACCGTAATGAGAATAATGTGTAAGTGTAAGTATAAGACATGATTAGGGGTCATTCACCTTACAGGTTCACCCATAACTGGTAAGTTTCTGTTCACATCATTGGGCCCTAAACACCCATGTTCATAAACTCTGAGGAATGCACCATTCCTCTCGGGTTAGAGGAATGCTCTAATCCGAGTTGTACGTGGACACTGGCGTAGATCTCATACAAGTTATCAATTAGTATGTTTATTGCCCATGGTGTTGAACAAAATAATGAGAAAGTATAACAGGATTTTGCTCCAAAAAGGAAAGTATGCATACAAAATATGCGCTGCATGAAAAGTATATAAGTATAGCATAAAATTTGGATTGGAATATAACATAAATCAAGTAAATTGCACAATTGCACAAAACGAGTTGAATTAATGCTCAAAATTAGAGATGTAAGAATAACTTGCTAATAAATAGTGTGAGAATAACCGTAAATAAGGCGTAAGAATATCCACCAAGAAAAGAATAATGCAAGAAAATATCATAAATTAGATAATGTGCAAACATAACTATAAATAAAATGGTGTAAGAATAAAATAATGAAATTTACTGCAAATGAAAATGCGCCGGACAGACGTATAGTCTCCTAGCATGAGAGTTTAAATTTAGTAGTTTTGCATTTATGCACTATACAATAAAAGACATTTAGCAACATACCAATGAGGATATGACCAATGTTTTGTTAGGCAACAAGTTTTACGACTAAGAAAGTGTAAGTGTAAAAAGATAAATTTTTGTTTATAAAAACGTACTTTACTCGAACTTGGCGTCAGATATATGGGGCAATTAAGTGACCATCATCAACAAACAAAATGGCAACATGAATTGATACTTACAAAGATGATTTGCAGGAAGTCTATGCGAACGTTTTTGGTATCAATACATAGATTTTGAGCGTGATTGAGATGTGATAACAGAGGGTTATGTTCGAAAATGATGTCTGAAAGCAATCCTAACATCAATTTATAGTTGTCTTGATTAAACGCATAGATTTTGATGGGTTTTAAATTGTGTGACGGTTATGGTTTATTGGATAATTAAAGTCATTGTAAACGTGCTTAAACACTGCATAAATGGGTGAAACGGTCCGAACATGTCATGGGTTACAAATCCCCCATGAATAATGCATTAGAAAACGGGTTAAGAGACCTTAAATGGTTCGCCGGAGGAACCTGCCGGATCCGGCCAAGAGCTGGTCGAAAAAACGAATGGGGGAAAAAGATGGAGTTTCAGTTTTGAAACTTTTCAAGTTTGGCAAGGTTTGTCCCTCCTTGTTAACTTGGTTAAATATGTATGTTTTTGGATAACTTTTCTTTGCAAAAACTTAACCAAGTTAGGTAAACTAACTATTAAATTAAAATACAACTTTCATAAGATAACATGATAATTATAGTACGTTTTATATGTCAACACGTGCGTATACAAGATGTATACATACACCATTTTAGAGAAAATTTAAAATAAAATAAAATAATATTTGAAGAGGTCTAGAGGTGAAGCTTCAAAATAGACGAAGGACTAAAATTGACAACTTGCTAAAAGACGAGGGTGACGGTTGTCTGTTTTGGATATTAGAAGCCCAAAGGATCTGTCTCACTACCGGTTTCTTCACCTTGGATCTAGCTCGGGGTCACCGGAAGCTGATTGTACCTCTAGTCGATTAATTAAGTTATAGTAATTTAAGTTATTAAATTAATCATCATTCAAACCTGTCACAAATATAAACAAACAAAGATTAGAAGAAGATAACACAACAAGTAACTAAAAATAAACTACTACTACTAATAATAAAAGTCTACAAATCGAAGCGGGTTCGTGAATTATGAAAAGATACAACCATAGAAAACAGTCAACACAAGAACATGGCTGCTCATAGACAAGCTCTCCATCTTCAAGTGATATGTAGCCCTCATGGTCCTCACGACCCTCGATGTTTATTGCATAACTACTCTACGATCCCATGCTTGACCGAATTATCTAAGGTAGGACGAGGCCTAACCTTGGTAGGTGTGTTAGGAGGGCCCTAAGGCCTCCCAAGGGACCCCAAGATCTCTTCAAGACTCTTGGAAGTCGACCCAAGAAGTGCTCAAGTCAAGGTGTAAAGGGATTATCAAATGGTGGGGGTTAGCTTGCTATTTATAGAGCTCCAGGGGTAGCACAGACGTGCCTTAGAGTATCAAGGGCGTGCTTGTTGTCTTACATACGTTCTGTTGCTGCATGGCAGATACTGTCTGTACTTATTGTCTCTGGAATGGGCGTGCCCTCCTCTGTGGCACGGGCGTGCATGCCCTGCTGACTTTGATTTCTTGCTCTTCAAGTTTACTGTGTTGTCCTCTTGTGTTCGGGGCCTTCATGCAAGTGTGCGTGGGCGTGCTTGGTCACACCTGGAATGATTTCATTGTTGTTTAAGTCCCGGGATTGTCCTCAAACATACAGTGAACTGGCTTGAAGTCTCGTATCTTCAGGAATCTCCAGTTTTTGCTCATTTTAACCCAAAAATCCTCTGTTTTCGTCTTGGAGCTCCATTTTCCTGATGAATACAAATAGGAACGAATTAAGTATCAAATATTAATAATATAAACGTAATTGTATCATATTATGAGACTGTTTATGCTCATTTTATTTGTTAATTTTATGAGTTATGAAAGGCCTAGGCCCAAGTCTGCATTAGGCAGCCCTCCACGGGGCATGGGGAGAAGAGGCTTGTCTCCCGCGTAGGCGAGGGAGCATGCTACAGGCCCAAAACGTGTTTTGCACTTTATAAACGAATTTTGACATAAATTTTCTCATAACCACAAACTTAATCGCCTCTAATCACCCCCACTATAAATATTATCATCCCTAACCACTGCAAGAGCATACAAACAAGATCTTAAAAGCCTAAAACACATTAGAATCGTTAAATTGAAGAGCTTGAGGTGTGCTATCTTTTCTGGTATGTTAATCTTTCTTTAGTCTTGTTAAAAAACACTAAAACCCTATATGTCTAGACCTGATGTAAAAGTTAAAAACAATTTATGTGAGTTTTAATGATGAATTACTTGTGGATTTACATGATTAATATGATGTTAGATTTGTATGATAAAGTTTTGCATCGAAACTTGCATGTATTGGTTTCTTATTGATCAAGGGTTACATATGAACATTGTTAATGATGGATACAATATTTTAGAACCTAATTGACATGATAAAGTTATGATCTTGTGTGATTTGAATGTTATTAGACCATGTTATGAAACTAAGGTTTGAGAGTAACGAGTTCATGCATGTTTAAAACCTTGACAACTTTGATGTGCCAACTTGTATGGATTATAAATTGATCTTTGGGTGTTCAATTTGGTTTACACTTGATTCTAGAATGTTCTCCATGAAGTGAGGATCTCAAAAAGCCCAACATGTGAGAGGAGGATTCTCATAACTCTTTTCTTGTTCAATCTTTATCTTTCAAGAAGATTCATATGTACTTCATCAGGTGTACTTTCACTATCTGAACATAAAATCACATCAAGTTCTACTAACTCTATACATGTTTTCATAGTGGTGCTTCAAACTTTGTAACCAATTGTCAAAGGTATGGGCATCTTGCAGATGCTTGTCGAAACCCTGCTACAAACGCTCTTGATGCTCCAAATAACCCCGCTTGAAACCCTTCAGCTACTTAACAGCAAACTCTACCATTTGAATGATGTCTATTTTCTCTTTAATTCTATGTATTGACACTTTTTGATTCAAGTAATAAATGCAAGTATTATCATAACATCTGTGTGCATGCTTGTTTGAATGTGAACTAATTGTTATATCTATAATCATACTTGCTTACTTGTACAACAATTAATTGACTACCAAACAACCTACTTAACGATTGGTAGAGGTCATCATGTCTAACCAACAGTCGGGAGAGGCCCTACCACCTGCTCAACGACTGGTGAGGACTATCAGACCTACTCAACAATCAGTAAAGTCATAAAAGGACGCAAAACCCTAATGTAAGGTAAATTGATAATTACGGTCCGGAACGTAATCATGAATTTACAGGTACGTTAAGGTAGTGTGAAATTTTATCAAGGTTTCCGGTGGTTGACCAATTGTAAACCTAGTGTTTCTCTTAACTTCGGGACGAAGTTCCTAAAAGTAGGGGAGACTGTAACATCGCAAAATTTTCACCGAATTTCTATACGAAAAAGCCCTTATTTTATCCTTAATTCTACACTAATGTGCCCAAGTCTATATTTATTTTTCCTAACTCGCAACCTATATATATATATATAATGCATTTTTTTTAATAATAATAATAATAAATAATAATTAAGCACATAACATGCTCATTAAACACAAAATAATTAAACCCATCTTTTTCTTTTGGAATTTCCGGAAACCCAAACTAAAACCCAGCCCATAAAGAAACTCGGCCCATCTCCTTTCTTTTGTCCTTAGGATCCGGCCCACAACATGTCAGGCCCAACTCCAGCCCTTTATACCTGTTAAAAAAAGGGATAAAAGAGTGCTCGAGCCAGGTATCGAACCCGACTCAACCACGAACAACACACACGCACCAACCACACGAGCCACACATGTATTTTGTTTTGAATCCAGATCACTTTATATAAATACACACATTACCTCTTTCCTTTTTCCTTTACCCTTCGACGAACAGCAGCAGCAACAGAAAGATATATATTTTTTTTGACCAATCCTTTGATTTAGCAATCAAACACACAAGTATGGTAAGTTTTCGTGATTATCGGCCTAGTACGACTCGGACACACGACAATAACAGTTAATTGTTACCTAAAATCGATCCACGACGCGTCAAATTTAATACCAAAGTCAAACCTTGCCAATTCGAATCCATAGCCACTGCCCTATAAATTGAATCGTTCCTGGACCATTAACACTCGCTCATACATCTTTCTCAACCATCAATTCCTCTGAAACACCCTCGGATCTTGTTATACGAACGCATTTTGACTTTGTGGTTTGACCAATCAATCAAGCTCGAAACAACTTTGTAAGTGAAATGTTTTTGATGGGTTTTGTTTATCGGCACCCACACAACAAAAAACCCTAAGGTTAATCGGGTTAATGTTGTATGGATTGTCTGATTGTAGAAACTAGGGCTCGAATTCAAAATTTGGGGAAGAACACTAAGCCTATACGTTATTTATATTTGATAAACAAGAAACAAACACAACCATCGATCCAGACCAGATGGTTGTGTCTGTTGCATTCTATCCGAGCCACCCGGGTTCGAGTCCCGGCAGTGGCGAGTCTTTTCCTTTTTTTTTGGTTTTTAACACATTTAAATATATATATTACATTTAATCTTATAAATTCGTTTTTAATTATTAAAACCCTATTATAAATTCTAAAAAAATTATTTTTAACAAAGCTGATGTAAAAGTTTTACCCACAATTTTTAGTTTTCTGAAATTTATTTATTTAATATTTATAATAATTAAATCAAGTTTATTCTATTTTATTTATAAAAATCTATAAAAATATCAAAACGATATTATTAATTTCCACAAAAATTATCCTGAGTTTTTATAACATTAAGCTTTTCAGAAATGATTTTTATTCCAGAAAAATCATTTATTTAATATTTTTAAACAATTTTTGTTAGTTTTATTCATAATTAAAGCATAATAAATCCAATTTTTAACATTTTTGCACCAAAAGTTTATAGAAATTATTTTTGATTATTTGTACCATAAATATAATTTTTAAACTAATAATTCTTTAATTTTAGTATTTTTTTAAATATTAAAGTTAAAGTTTGACAATTTGTTATAAATAGAATTTAATATTCTATTTTAAAGAAAATAATTTTATAAAAATTATTTTTATACTTTAAACACATTATTGTGACCATCTTAAATTTAAATTTCATAAAAAGATTTTTGGTTATTTATTTACTAAATTTCTCTCAATTGTCGAATATTTTTTATTAATCAAACGAGCATTTATCCCCAATTCGAAGCCCTAGAAACTTATACATTTGTAGACTTGATAGACTTAGACGTATTTATTACCTCATTATAGGGTGATACTTGATACATTTGGGCAACACAATTATCCAAATTTTTCAACAGATATAACATTTTGCTATGGTGAGTTTTACATAGCCCCTTTTTTATTTATCACCATTTTTGGGGTGAAACATGTTACAACAATATTTATGCAATTCAATCATCAATGTGTCTTTGTGTATTTCTATGTTGCATTATGTCTTTTACATGACTAGGGTAAGCACAATTCTAGCATAAACATTCATCAACCAAACGGTATACATTGATAGATCTATTGGACTGACAATCCCACCCGGATACGTGCCTTCTACAAAGGTTGCGTGGGTGTTTGTTACTGCAATTTAAACGAGTGAACCATGAGCGTATGGGATGTACCACAATACAACAAGTCAACAAGGTTGATTATGCACTCGATTTACTTCTAGTATGTTTTCGCATATGGACTAGATTGCCATGACACATGAATTGCACAATAATTTTATTCAATTATCAAAACCTATGTAATTCTCACCAACTTTTGTTGACCCAAAATATTTTCAACTTAACATGTTTCAGGTTCTACTTGCTTGAAGATTTGATTTGATGCTTGAAGATGTTTGTGTAGTTTTATTCAATATGATGTACAAATTCTTAGAACAATTGTATGTAACTTATTATTTAATGAAATTTACTATTCACCATGAGCTACTGAACAATCATCAATACGTGACATCCCGATGTTTCCGCCATCGGTTGGGGTGTTACAGTTTTGGCATTTTCCTTTTTTCTTTTTGCTCTTTTAAGACATCCCGATTGTGTCTATGTCTGCATATATCTATATATAATAGAAGGACAACCAGGACATCCCCGAATGGATCAACAATATAAAGACCTGAGACCTCAGACTTTGGCAATCTGTCAACGCAAGATTTAAGACCATGAAATCATACACCGATGATGTGTTACCCACATGTTAAATAGTATGTATCTTTATATCATATAGGTAAGACAGAGTACGTTGTGTAGTTTGCCTTTTGGTTGTCCTTGCATGAATGAGGAGATTACTTAGACATCAGTACCCAGGTCATAACGGTATTGCCACTGCTATTGATTTTTCCTACCAAACAAGTTTTGTTTTAACAAATAATTTACCTACTTTTGGAGTAGTCACTTTAGCTTTTTCAGGTTGTTTAGCTTTAGAGACCAGTTTTTATTCTTGAACAACCTTTCGATTATTCTTACAACCTTTCGTTTGTTCCTAGCAGCATTCCAGTCACCATTAGATGGTTGGGATTCACATTCTTCTTTGTCTTAGCTTGGGGAACCTTCATTTACTTGGAATAGTATAGTTATTCCTAGGTGTATCCCTTTTATTTTGAAATTCAATAACTAACTGGAACACTGAGAACGAAACTATAATCCGAGAATCAGTTCATTCGAGAACCTAAATAAAACACCCGGTGTCCAAGAATAGGGTTCAAGTTCGAGAAATAACAATCCTCTTCAAGAACTCGAGGTATGATCAAGAAAATGGGATAAAGTTCGAGAACTAAAATAGATTTTCCAGAACCAAAGTAGGAACCGAGAACTTGGTTGAGAATTTGAGGTAGCCAAAATCTAATTTTGAAATCCTTGTGGGTTTCAAGAACCAATTTGAGATGCTGATCCTCACACAAAAAACAACCGAAAACATAAGGAACCGAATCTTTTAAGTTTTGTAAAGATTTTGGTCAAATCTTTCTGAATCAATTTGATCCGATAATTCAAGAAACAATTCCAATCTTTGAGAATTTGGATCTAACAATTCTCAATTCAAGCAAACACACCAAAATTTTTGAAATCAATATCAAGCACTATGCGTTCTTCACCTGTTCTTTGAGAGTAATAATAAACAATTCAGTTTTTCAATTCGTGAGCAGCCCTTAAACACCCAAAATTTTGATGTTCTTCACAGAACTTCAAGATCCAAATATGATGAACACCTGAATGATTTTCTTGAATTCCTTAATATCAAAACTGAGTCCTTGAATGGCTTCAATGGCTTTGATACCAATTGTAGGTCCCAATACTAATATTCAAATAATGATATCAAGCAAAACACGTTGATTAGGCGGAATCTAAACAATGCGGTGATTCAAGAACACCATCAAACTAGCATAAGTTTATTAGACAAAACGTCTAATACAAGATGAACACACTGAAACGGCTCCCTCAAGGTCTCTCCCAAAAATGTCTAACTCAAATTCTAACCTAGTTATGAATACACAAAATATATTTATACTAGGTTTTTCTATATTTTTGCCCACCTAGCCTAGCCCAAGCCCAACAGAGAATAAACTTTTTCTCGGCCTAAACACCTAAAATCACCGAGAACCAATGTTTTCTCCGTCCCAAACTTCCTAACTTGAATACTAATTACCATTATATATCAGATAGCGTCAGTCTCAATAATCTAGACCATACAATCTCCCTCTATACTAATAGTATCAAATATTCTTCTTATTTCGAATGTAGCCTTGTGATCATGACTTCTAATATACAACCTTTTATCAGATCTGTTGATGTTGCCAGGGTTTCGATGTTGATGTTGTTGTTGTTGTTGGTGTTGGTGTTGGTGTTGGTGTTGGTATTGGTGTTGGTGAAGTTCTTCATTTTTGAACTTCTAGACTTGGGCCTCTTATTCTTCTCTGGGAGTAAGGTCCACCATTGGATCATCAACAACATTTGCTTGAACTTTTGCTTAAAGAGAATATGAGTGGATGATTCTTATAACTCTTTTCCTTTTCAATCTTTATCTTTCAAGCAGATTCACAAGTACTTCTTCAGGTGTACTTTCACTGTAATAAGACGAGATTGCATCAGGTTCTTCTAACTCTAGTACATGTTGTGATAATGGTGCTTCAAGCTGGTCATCAACTAGAGGCATTTCACTTTTCATCAACCCATGTTTCTTAATTTGTATCAAATTCTGCATATCCTCAAACTTTGTAATCAAACATTTAAAACATCTATTACATCCGAGTACTTTCACTTTAAAAAATTTAAAACATGAACTTCTTTTAATTTTTTAATGATTAGTCAAATCTTGAAGAATGGTTCATTTTATATAATTAAAAAAAAACAAATTTCCTTAAAATTTAAAAAATAAAAAATAAAATTGATAAAACGAAATAAAATTAAACCTCAAAAATATTTACAATGCATCTTTTTAATGAAACTCATGTGCAAGATAACCAATATGTTTATCCACTTAAACAAACAACACACACGTCTTCAAAATCATTATTTTATGATATTTATAACAGGTGAGTATATTGTGGTCATCTGTTTATTTACAAGGTCAAGCTCATCGGTGATCAGATCAGTATATATCTGGATGTTGCAATGACACCAATGGATTCTTGACCAGGGTTAGGGCAAATAACATTTATTTCAGTATGAACTTTTCTTTAGAATTTATTTGATTGTTGCCTTTGAGCATTAATAAGGTTTTGGAATTTTCTTTTTTTCTTTTTAATCTTATAAGACATTCCATATGTGTCTAAGTCTGCATATATCTGGATGCAACAAAATGACAGCCAAGACATCCTCGGATGGATCAACAATATAAAGACCCAAAACCTCAAACATTGGAAATCTATCAACACATGATTTAACACCATGAAATGATACACCAATGATATGTTACTCTGACCTTAAGAAATCCATTATCTTTATATCATATATGTAAGACAGAGTATCTTCTATAGTTTGTCTATCGGTACATCATATGATGGAGTTACTATCACACTAACCCATTCAATTTCAGTTTTTCTAGTGTTGGGTCTACTGACCTGGAGAAGAACAGATGATTGGAAAGCCAAAATATACTACATATTGATCCTTAATAAAAATAGCAATTACAAGTTACTTCTCCTAAAAGACTATTGACTCTAACATCTGCTGTACCCTAACAACTGCTAGAGAACAACTGCTGATCAAAGGTCTGATGAAGAACAACTGCTGATCAAAGTACTGAAGACTAAAGGTCTGTTGGAGCCAACAACACTTAGGCTCCAACAGATGATTCAAGACAATCAGAGGTTTACTTATCAGCTGTTTACTTATCAGTGGTTTCCAATGTAACAGTATTTGTGTCATCAGATGTTTTATATTGTTATTCTGTTAGAGGTCACTGTCTTAAGTGACGTCAGCCTAGGTCATCAGTAGTTTAGATTGTCTATAAAGAGAACAGTGCATGTACTGTTCTATTTATCACTCAAAACATTCTCTTAGACAAACTTACACGAGTGATCAGGCTGAGGGGGAGTAATTGTAAATCGTTTGTAATCATTCAATCATATATGAAAGCTTTCGATTCTAAAACAATTATTCTCTTGTTTTGATTTATAGTTTATAATTCCGCTGCACTTTCCATTTATAGTTTACTTCTTTCATCATTCGTTTATTTAAACAATCAAAACAATCAAACTCAGATCCTAACAATTGGTATCAGAACTTGGTCAATTAAATTCGATCTAACCAATCAATTTAATATAACAGATCAGCTCACAATTATTGATATTGTTTGTTTGTCGGATTGAAAATAGAATAATTGTTTATTTTCAATTCAACCGTTTATAAACAGACTTTGTTTTATAAACAATCAGAGAATGGCTTCAATCAACCATGATCCACATAACACTAGCACGAACACCAAGCCACCGATGCTTGTCAGATCTGAATGCAATATCTGGCAACGTCGAATGAGCCATGTTCTGGCTGAAAAGAACACAGGGTGCTGGAAGTCGGTTATCTTTGGACTACAAGTTCCGATGGTGCCGAGTACCGAAGATCCCAAGGTTCAAGAGCCTAAGAAACTTGAAAACTACTCCGAGTAGGATTTTCAGAAAATTGAGTTAGATGCTAAGGCCTTCAGTATTGTGGCCATGGCTCTACCCAACAATATGAATCATTCAGTCATGTTAAGGGAGAGTCATTAACTCAACAATTTGAGAGGTTTAACTGTCTCATTAGTGAACTAAAAAACTAGTCGGTCTAACTTATCCTAATTCAACTTTGAACCATAGGTTTTTAAGATCGTTACCAGACAAATGGGACACTATTGCTATAGTTATGAGAAACTCAATTGGATTGAAGGACCTATCACTGACCCAGCTTCATGGTAAGCTCTTGACCTATGAGAGAGAGCTTAACCAGAAAATGAAGCTTCAGGACTCTAGAAAAGTGTCTGATGATTATGTTTTTGGTAATACAACACTTTTGGGTCATGATGAGGTGCCTGGTAATAATAAGGATCAGAGTTATGATCATTTCATTGACATAACTTCAGGTTTTAACTTAGGTTTTAACTCTGATTTGTATTCACCCAACTTCGCTGTTACAGCAAGTGGTGGTGATATCTAGGCATCTGATAACATATCATTTGAGTATGATGACTTAAAATACATTGACCCTGATGATTTGGAAGAAATGGACATTATGCACCAATTGGCTCTGCTTAGTGTAAGAACTAACAATTTTTTCAAGAAAACTGGCAGAAGATTTCCAGGGTTGACTGGCAGGTCAAAGGTAGGGTTGGATAAATCAAAGATTAAGTGTTATAAATGTCATAGACTTGGTCATTTTGCTAGGTAATGTAGGAGTCAACATGGTACACCTATGATTACTTATCCAAATCAAAGGCCACATACCAACACTTATCAGGTTTCCCATAATACCCCTGGACCAAATGTGCAAAACACTACTCATTTTGCACAGTCCTCAAACATTGTTCCTGTCCAGTATGTCCAAACCACTGTTCCCCAGATTCACTATGTGCAAACCCCTGTTGCTCAGGCACATGTGCCAATGACTGTTGCTCCAACCTCTGTTCCTGCAGAGACCAGTCAATAGAGTTTTTTCAAACAAGGCTTTGTTGATTGGAGCAATCTACCAGATGAGTTAACAGATGAAAACTTTGCTCTTGTAGCCAAAGCTGAAAATGAACCAGAAAATTTTTGTTTCATGGCTATGGTTGAAGAGGTTGAATCTGAGGATGTGGTACTGAATCTGATATTATGACTGATAATATTGTTGATGAAGTAGTTGAAAATCTGAAGAAGAGGTTGTAAATCTCTCAGACCCCTGGGGTGCATCTGATGATTTTGAGTGCAAGTGTGATTGTGCATTGATGGCTACTGCTAAGGTATCTCCTCAAATCCTAAAAGATTTGTGTTCAAAGAAATGTGTAATAGCATTTGATAACATTAAAGAGGTGAATGAAAACCTTAGGAAGAAAATTTTAGATGATGATGTTCAATTTGAAAAACTTTCAAAAGAGTTAAAATCAAAATTGACTGAAAAAGAATCTGAAATCAACATTTTAAAACATGAAGCAACTATAACCAAAGACTAGCTCCAAACTATGATAACTAAATATCATAGTTGTAAAAAGGAGCTTGAGGCCTCCCAAGTTGAATGTAAAAAATGGGTGGAATCATGTAAAGGTTTTGAGATGCTCCTCAACAAACAAACCAAAAGTCATATGAAGTTTAGTTTTGGTTTTGGAACCACTGCCCCAGCTTTTGAAAACGCTGACAAAAGGGAACAAAAGTTAGTTGAGGTAGTACCAACTAATTTGGAGGGTCAAGAGATTAAAATCACTGATCCTAATGACAAGAAAATTATTCTTGAAAATCTTGAAGGTTCCTCATCATTCACTGAACTTGAAAAATATGAATTTAAACCCACTTGGTCTGATGAGTGTGATACTCTTGAGAACTTCGAACCAGTTGATTTCAAAACCTCTGATGGAAAGAAAGCACCACAGGCAAAGGTCATTCCCTTGAAAGTTCTTCCAGCAGATGCTCAAACATCTGTTGAAAATAAGGTTGAAAAGGGAAAAAGAAAGAAACGTTTGTCCACTTGTTTTGTGATTTCTGTGAAAAGAAGAATCATGTTACTAAAAACTGTTTTCTTCTAAAAGCATATGATATCAACAAAGGAACAAATCTATGTGATTCTAAGACCACATGCTCAATATGTGGTAAAAAGAATCACAGAACCAAAGAGTGTCTGTATCTCAAAAAATTTGATGTCAAAAACAAGAGGACAAGGCTAAAACTCTTGCAAGTCAAGTGGTGAGTACTCCAAAAGGAAAACCCAAACAGACTTATGTTCCTGCCCAAACATCTGTTACCAAAAGTCTTGAAACATCTGCTCCCAGAGATGTCCATGTAACAGATGCTCCACCCACAAACAAGTACCCAAGAGGATATGGACAACCACCTTGTCATAGTCTGTCACATGTTTATGAAGAACCCATGAGGCCTTAAAAACCAAAAGTGAACAGAAACCCCTATGGTTACTATCATCTGACAGGAAATGATCAACCATCTGTTGCACCAAGTGTTGACATCCAAGCACTGGAAAAAGGTCAGCAACAGTTGTTGAACTTGATTCAAAAATTAGTTCAAACAACTAATCATCTTCCTAAGCTTGAGGCTGAAAAGTATGTGGACCCATCCAAAGCCAACTTGGCTTTGGACACTCACCAAAACTAATCCATTACTGATGTGCAGGGAGCTTCTGCTTGCTTAGATAGTCTTTGGTATGTAGATAGTGGAGGCTCCAGGCACATGACAAGATGTAGAGCCCTTCTTCTGGACTTCTTAGCTCATGGAGGGGTTATATATCCTTTGGTAATGATTCAAAAGGTAAGGTGTTGGGTTCAGGGACTGTTCAGGCTAGGAAACTCAAGTTTGAAAATGTCAATCTTATTGATAATCATAAATTTAATCTTCTTAGTGTATCACAAATGAGTGACAAAGGGTATGGCTCATTCTTCACTAAGTAAACTTGTAAGATTATTGGGCCAGAAGTTGTGAAAAAGATTGACACCGTCATTGCTGAGAGCAAAGCACAACTTGTTGCTCATAGTAGTGGCAATGTGTATGTAGTTGATAGGTTGAAGGACAATCCTATGGCAAATGTCTGTCTGTTTTCTGAAGCCTCCACTAAAGAGGCAGAATTATGGCATAGGAGACTAGGTCACACCAACCTTCAAACTATCAACTCACTCTCCAAACAAAGCCTTGTAAGAGATCTACCATCAAAAGAATTTAAGTGTGATGAGCATTGTGTTTCCTGCTTAAAAGGGAAACAATATAAAAGCTCTTTCAAATCCATTGATGAGTCCAAAACAAGTCAATGTCTTCAATTGTTGCACATGGACTTGTTTGTCCCAGTTAAAATCATGAGTCTAAGAAGAAAAAGATTTTGTCTTGTCATAGTTGATGATTTTTCTAGGTTTACATGGACTTACTTTTTACACTCTAAGGATCAGACTGCGGGTATCTTGAAGGACTTTGTCACCAAAGTTGAAAAACAATATGACTTGCCAATAAAAGTCTTTAGAAGTGACAATGGAACAGAGTTTAAAAATAAGGAGTTAGATGATTTCTATGTGTCAAAAGGAATTGTGAAGCAGTACAGCATTCCAAGAACACCAGAACAAAATGGGGTGGTTGAGAGGAAAAATAGAACTCTCATTGAGGCTGCAAGAACCATGCTAGCAGGTTCTGGTTTGCCACTGTCATTCTGGGGAAAAGCTGTAAACACGGCTTGCTATGTTCAAAGCAGAGTTTTAATCAACCCAAGACATCAAAAGACTGCTTATGAAATTTTGTTCAAAATCAAACCATTAATCTCATTTTTCAAAATCTTTGGCTGCCCATGTTTCATTTTAAAACTTAAAGATTCCATTTCAAAATTTGCAGCCAAAGTAGATTGTGGGTATTTTCTGGGATATTCTTCTACTGCCAAGGCCTACAAAGTGCTTAACACAAGGACCAGGACAATAGAAGAAACTCTGAATGTAAAGTTCAATGAACTTTCATCCTTAAAAATCCCAGCAAATCCTGCTGAACTGTTTGATTTAGACAAATTCAAATTTGAAGATATTACTGCTAAAGCTTACAGTACAGGTATTCCACAGTCTCCATAACAAGACAACAATGGATGTTGTGATTCCAAGTCACTACAAAGTCTACTCTGTATCAGGGGAAGCAGATGTTCAAAACACCTGCCAAAACTCTGCCACAGCTGTGTCAACCAATGTTGGTCAGTCTTACCCTCAAACCACTGTCTCACCAACCTCATCCACTATTCAATCATCAACAGAGTCACCAAACCTCTGTCCTTCACCTCAAAATGCCATCATACCATATTATGGAGATTTAATCTACCTAAGAGTTCATCGACCAGACCAAATCATTAGCAACATCAGAGAGGGTGTGCTCACAAGAAGCCAATCCTCAAACATCTGTCTTTTTGCAGGCTTTCTATCTCTCACACAACCTGTCAAGTACCAAGAGGCACTAAAAGACAACAGTTGGGTAGAAGCCATGCAGGAAGAGCTCCTTCAGTTTAAAAGTCAACAAGTATGGGAACTTGTACCACTGCCGAAGGATGTCTGTCCAATTGGCACAAAGTGGGTCTTCAAAAACAAAAATGATGAAAGAGGTATAGTTGTCAAGAATAAAGCCAGGCTTGTGGTTCAAGGCTTCAGACAAGAAGAAGGGATAGACTATGATGAAACCTTTGCTCCTGTGGCTAGGCTAGAAGCTATCAGACTCTTCCAAGCCTTTGCTGTCAACCACAACATCAAGGTGTATCAGATGGACATTAAATGTGCATTCCTTTATGGCAAAATTTAGGAGGAGGTCTTTGTATGTCAACCACCTAGTTTTGAAGACACATTCCATCATGATTATGTCTGCAAGCTCAACAAAGCTTTGTATGGACTCAAACAAGCACCTAGGGCCTGGTATTAAACTCATTCCACCTTTCTCTTATCCATTGGTTTCGCAAGAGGTAAAATTGATAAAACGTTATTTCTAAAATGGAGAGGGAAAGATTTAATGATTGTTCAAATATATGTGGATGACATCATTTTTGGATCCACATGTAAAAAAATGTGTGAAGAGTTTAGGGAACTCATGACAGTAGAGTTTGAGATGAGTGCTATGGGTGAACTTCAGTGCTTCCTTGGTCTCCAAGTGAAGCAACTGCAAAATGGCACATTCATTCATCAAAACAAGTATGTTAAAAACTTACTAACTAGATTTGAGATGAATGATTGTAAGCCATGTAGTACACCCATGAGCACAGCCAAGCTACTCACTATTGATGACAAGGATGAACTGGTTGACCAGACACATTACAGATGCATGATTAGGTCCTTATTGTACTTAACTACATCTAGGCCAGACATTATGTTTGCCACTTGTGTTTGTGCAAGATCCCAGACTTCACCTAGAAAGTCAAACCTTATTGCTGTGAAAAGGATATTCAGATACCTAAAAGGTGCTCCCACACTTGGTATCTGGTATCCTGCTAATGGAAACATTGAGCTTTCAGGTTATTCAGATAGTGATTTTGCTGGCTGCCACACCATATGGAAGTCTACATCAGGAGGGTGCCAATTTCTAGGGAATCTCTTAGTCTTATGGCAAAGCAAAAAGCAAGCAGCTGTTTCAACTTCAATAGCAGAGGCTGAATACATTGCTTCTGCAAGCTGTACAGCCCAACTCATGTGGCTTCAAAATCAACTATTGGATTTTGGTATAACTGCACTAAAGACTCCACTCATGCTGGACAGTCAAGCTGCTGAAAATTTCATTTAAAATCCAGTCTCTCATTCAACCACAAAGCACATAGACATCAGACATCACTTTGTCAGAGATAGCTATGAAAAAGGTTTGATTTCTCTTCACCATGTTCCAACAGTTGGCAGATGTGTTGACAAAAGCTTTAGACACATCCTTAAATAAAAACATTAAAATGTTTCAGAAAATCAAAATTCATCCTTAAAAATAGCATTTTGGTTGAAAAAACTGATATGGATAAAACAACCACTGTTTCATCCATTCTATCCACTGTTAGTTGAAAAATCTGTTTCAAACATCTGATCAGATAAAACAACCACTGTTTGGTTGAAAAATCTGTTTTCAAACGTCTGATCAGATAAAACAACTATTTTTATTCTATATATATATATATATATATTAAAAAAAACAAGTGCTATTAGCATCAGCACTTTGGTAGAACAACAGCGGTTTACATCAGTCCTTTGGCAACAGCTGTATGCCACCACATGTTTGCCACGTCTGCTCTCAAAAGCAGAGTTTTGGCCACATCAGCGGTTTCACCAGAGGCTACAAAAACCATGTTTTACCACAACAGATGTTCGTTGTCTCATTGTATTCAAAATACTGAAACCGCCTTCTTCAAACGTCTAACCCCCATTCTAATTCCTTTCATCCTCACACTCGAAATCCATTACAATGGATCTTCAAGCTAAAGCCACCCACAATTACCTTCCCTATCGAGTTAAAACAGATGAAAACATCCCGTTCCATACCACCATCGACGTCATTCTCAAATCCAAATACCTGACAATACTAACCGCTGATGCACCCATCTACATCGAAACTTTCCAAGAATTTTGGTTAAATGTTGATGTCCTTCTGCATGAAAAAAAGCCTACTACCATTATCTCAAAAATTGGAGATACAAATATCACCATTACCCCCCAACTGATATCCACTACCTTCTCATTGAATGATTTGTCAGGTAATGACTCTTTCCCTAAGGCTGAACTTCACACTGAGTTTCAGGAAAGGGGTTATGATTCACAGATGACTGGTTCAACTCTTTTCAAAAAGTTTTTCCTATCAGTCATGAAATTTTTCTTTCATACACTCCTTCTCTGTATCTCTTCAAAATCCAATTCTTTTAATGAAATCCCATTGAAAGTTAAGTACTTGGAATATGCTATGTTGTCAGAATCTGACTACAATCTATCCCATGCCCTATTCTTGGATTTGGTATCAAATGTGAAGGGAATAAAGTCTGGGTCATACAATGCTTTTCTGATATACCAAAAACTTTTAAGTGTAATCCTACAAAAGGTTTTGCCTGAAAAAGAGTTTAAAAAGGGTAAATCATTTCAAATGAAGAGTCTAACTGATGAAAATTTTACAAGAATGCTGGGTCCAAACACCCAAGAAAATGTGTCAAAAGTTAAAGTTTCTAAAACACAAACAAAGAGTGTTAAGACAACAACTGTTGTCCAAACCTCTGTTGTTAAGCCCACTACTCCTGGTGATCATGGCACTACATACAGTGCTGTGAAACCCATGTAGATGCATTTTGTGCGACTAATGCTTTGGATTACAATTAACATATGTTAGTGTGTTTTGTCAATTGGTCGAAGAAAGATGAATATGGGCGAATGAGAGTTTTTGAATGGGCGAAGGAGAGTTAAAGGTGCGAAGGAGAGAAGGAGGTCGAATGTAGAATTAGATGTTAATGTATAGCTTGGTTCGGCCATAGTGTTTGGGCAAACCTGCACATTCGACCAAGCAAAGTGGGCGAATGTGCAGGCCTATAAATAGGTCAAGTTCATTTTGAATGTTAAGTTTTTGGTCATTTTTGTTTCCCTCCTGTTTTAGTCTCTCCTTAGGGTTTTGTGTAAACCTAATTCATGTCTTATTTTGATTGTAAAGCTTATTATAACGTGTAATTGAGTTTGTTTATCAATGAAATGAAGCTTTTAAAGATGATTTTTGTGTTTTGTTAGTATTGTTATCATATTGTGATTGATTCAGGTATTCCGCACCTAAATCAAACTTGTTTGATCACTATCTTTGTAGATTTGACGATCCTACGCGCATACAAAGTGGTATCAGAGCCAATATAGATCAAACAACCACAAATTGATAATTTTACTGCCGATTTGGACCCTATTTTGATCATAAACTTTCTGTTTTCATTGATAAAACTGAATTGATGATAATTTGATTGATTAGAGCTTGTTTTCATGGTTAAAATGCAAAATTCTCTTTGATAAACTTGTTCCAAATCAAATCCAAAGAAAAACCTGATTAGAATCATCAGATTCTTTCAACTTCTGAAAAATTTAATCAAAATTAACTGATTTTCAAAGAATAACCGTTTTTGAAAGTGCAGGGTCGAACCTAGGGAGAATGGTCGAACGTGTGTGTTAATTTGGTCGAACCAAGGGATTTTTGGTCGAAGGTGGTGTTTTAACTGGTCGAATCTAGAGTTTGTTAGAGTATTGTTGTTCATTCGACCAAAGTTGTCTCATTCGACCATTCGGACGGTCGAAGGTGAAATCAAATGGTCGAAAGAGGGTGTAAAGGGTCGACAGTGATTTGTGTTTGTCATATTTCTCATTCGTATCTTTTCAAACGGTCGAAGGAGAACAGTTTGGCTCATTCGACCACTCGCTACATACGAAGGTAGAGTCTGTTTATAAACTTTTCTAATCTTTTCGTGTTTAATCATTTTCAGATCGAGATGTGGAACTTTCCTACTACACCACGACCTAACACGACACCACAACAGCAGACAACCAAGGATCCTTGGTCGGTTGCTGCCCAAAAGTCTAGTCAACCATCACAACCTATCAATTACATGGCGATGACTAGTACTATTCCTCAACACGTTGCGCAACCACAACCGCAACCGATTGGTGACTATTGGGGAGTGGCAGCAGCAGCGGTTCACTCACAGACGACTAATGCCATATCAACACTTATCCAAGACTTGTCTTCGGGGAGTGGAAACCGTCCACCTAAGCTTATGGAGATGGTCGACTACAACACGTGGAAGACCAAATTCAAGATCCATTTGGAGGGAATGGGTTTAGAGGGAACTGAGGCGTGGCAGATGATTGCGAAGGGCTATGTTGCTCCAATCTTGGAGAACACGGGAGAGCCTATTCCAT
This sequence comes from Ambrosia trifida, assembly GCA_028751855.1. Classification (NCBI taxonomy): domain Eukaryota; kingdom Viridiplantae; phylum Streptophyta; class Magnoliopsida; order Asterales; family Asteraceae; genus Ambrosia; species Ambrosia trifida. The sequence continues at coordinate 73,520 of CM054124.1, forward strand.
TGGAAAATCTTGCAGATGATGAAAATAAGAAATTTGCTATTGAGAAGAAGGCGTTTTCTCAATTGTCTCAAGCTATCAATACTGATTTGTTGCATCAGTTTGGTTCTTGCACAACTTCTAAACAGCTGTGGGACATGTTGAAGAATAGGCAAAATGGAAATGAGAAGACTAGGAAGCTAAGAATGGAAGAGCTTCGGAAAGAGTTTGAGAATTTTAGTTACATGGGTAACGAAACGTTGAAAGAGTTGGTCCCAAGGTATTGCCACTTACTGTAAGTGCATGTTTTGTGACCGATGATTATCAGTTTTTTATCAAAGTTGATAGCAACGGTCAAGGGGGAGTTTGTTGGTGCATTTGTGACCGTCGCTATGCAACTTATGTGGGCTTAGTCTAATAGAACTAGAGTAGGGGCGATTGTGGTAGCCTAGGCGACATGCCTGAGGCCCAACCCAAGTTTAGTTAATTAGTTGGCCTATATATATTTGTGTAAGGGTTTAGGGTTTCTAAGAGAGAGTTGCAACAGTCTCTAGGAGAAAACTACTGTGTGTGGTCCAGTCCAGCTTGGCCTGAGGTTGAGCTCACCTCAGGCCGGCATCCCATTCAACAACATATGTATGTGTGTATGTATGAAGAATCTGTGCCGACTTGTTTTATCAATCAATAAAGTAAGATTCTTGGTTTCACACATATATTATTTATCGTTTTATCTATTCGGTTTGACGTCTTGTGAAGATAATTAGGAGCGATTGGTGATGTAGTATCGGTCCAACGCGTTCTAATAGTGGTATCAGAGCATGGTTACGAATCGGAAGGTCTAACCGCCTCTCGATTCACGATTGCTCTTGATTTTTGAGTTTTATTTCCGCTAAATCTCATAGTTGACGTGATACTGAATAGTAATTTTGAAGTTTACAGCGGGTTTCGGATTTGATCGTTAAAATTGGTTTGTTTATCCTGCTTGGATTCAAAAGTTGATTGATGTTCATGTTGGGTTGATTTGGTTTTGAGCCGTATGACAGTTTGTTGAAATGGTCTTTTTAGAATTAATAATAATATGGATCTTCAAATTAGGGATGGTTTATTTTTATTTTATTTTTTTGGATTCTGTTAGATCCGAAAGGAATAGATCAAAAAAAAAAATCAAGTTGGTGTTATTCATTCTATCTTTCGTTCATGTGCTATGAATTTGGTCTATGGATGGATGTTAAGTATATGGATTTTGGGTTGAAGATTAGGCTTCATGACTTGTCAGTGTTTTGATTAGCTATGATTATCTGCTTTCATTAAGTGATTGTTGGTGTGAAAGATAATTATGAATGTTCATCATTGTTCTGTTAGTGTGGACTAAAATGTTTTGGTCTTGCAAATGGGATGATGGATGTTTTTTTATGTTTGATCCGATATGGGAATGGTTCGGATTATGGTTTATGATTTAGGATAATGGATGATCCGAATGGTTTATGGAAGGAATATTAGAGTCATTAATTTGGAATTCAAATTTCCTATCCTGGAGATTAGCTTTCCTATTTGTGAGGCTTGAAAAAAGGAATGAATGTTATTTGGTTTAAGTGGAGCGGATATCATGGATCAAAAAAGGGGAATGTTTTATTAGTTGTGATATATGGAAACAACTTTTTTTTAAAAGAATATAGAAACAACTTGTGCCAAGATTTTTGTTCGAAAATTCAAACAAAGGTGCAGGAGATTTGTTTTCATTTGAATGTAATTGGATTATTATTTGGGCCTGGTATAATATGGTTGTGAATGGGGGAAACCAAAAATATACACGTCAAAGCAGTAATATTTTGCAGAGAAAAAGGGGGAGATAATTATTTCTTTGGCAAAATTATTAGAGCATTGTTCTCTGAAAAATTAGATGTGCGAGATTTTGTTGAAGTATTTTTACAATGAAGCTGGATGTTCGTTACTGATTAGTTGAAGATTGAACTTTATCATATGCCGGTTACTTGGGTCCTTTATTAATCAGGCGTAAATTCTTCATAGGAGGAAAGATGCAGATTATGGTGGAAATAAAAGTAATTTGGATAGACTTACATTGAAGGGGAGATTGGATGCGAAAGGTTTCGGGTATTCGGTGGATTTGTGAAGATATCAGACAGAGTCAGACACAGCAGATTGGGAGACGAAGATAATGTCTTATCAGAAAAGATCTGAAATCATCAGTCAAGGGGGAGTTTGTTAGTGCATGTTTTGTGACCGATGATTATCAGTGTTTATCAAAGTTGATAGCAACGGTCAAGGGGGAGTTTGTTGGTGCATTTGTGACCGTCGCTATGCAACTTATGTGGGCTTAGTCTAATAGAACTAGAGTAGGGGCGATTGTGGTAGCCCAGGCGACATGCCTGAGGCCCAGCCCAAGTTTAGTTAATTAGTTTGCCTATATATATTTGTGTAAGGGTTTAGGGTTTCTAAGAGAGAGTTGCAACAGTCTCTAGGAGAAGACTACTGTGTGTGGTCTAGTCTAGGTTGGCCTGAGGTTGAGCTCACCTCAGGCCGGCGTCCCATTCAACAACGTATGTATGTGTGTATGTATGAAGAATCTGTGCCGACTTGTTTTATCAATCAATAAAGTAAGATTCTTGGTTTCACACATATATTATTTATCGTTTTATCTATTCGGTTTGACGTCTTGTGAAGATAATTAGGAGCGATTGGTGATGTAGTATCGGTCCAACGCGTTCTAACAGTGGTATCAGAGCATGGTTACGAATCGGAAGGTCTAACCACCTCTCGATTCACGATTGCTCTTGATTTTTGAGTTTTATTTCCGCTAAATCTCATAGTTGACGTGATACCGAATTGTAATTTTGAAGTTTACAGCGGGTTTCGGATTTGATCGTTAAAATTGGTTTGTTTATCCCGCTTGGATTCAAAAGTTGATTGATGTTCATGTTGGGATGATTTGGTTTTGAGCCGTATGACAGTTTGTTGAAATGGTGTTTTTAGAATTAATAATAATATGGATCTTCAAATTAGGGATGGTTTATTTTTATTTTATTTTTTTGGATTCTGTTAGATCCGAAAGGAATAGAGCAAAAAAAAAAAAAAACAAGTTGGTGTTATTCATTCTATCTTTCGTTCATGTGCTATGAATTTGGTCTATGGATGGATAAGTATATGGATTTTGGTTTGAAGATTAGGCTTCATGACTTGTCTGTGTTTTGATTAGCTATGGTTATCTGCTTTCATTAAGTGATTGTTGGTGTGAAAGATAATTATGAATGTTCATCATTGTTCTTTATTGTTAGTGTGGACTAAAGTGTTTTGGTCTTGCAAATGGGATGATGGATGTTTTTTTATGTTTGATCCGATATGGGAATGGTTCGGATTATGGTTTATAATTTTGGATAATGGATGATCCGAATGGTTTATGGAAGGAATATTAGAGTCATTAATTTGGAATTCAAATTTCCTATCCTGGAGATTAGCTTTCCTATTTGTGAGGCTTGAAAAAAGGAATGAATGTTATTTGGTTTAAGTGGAGCGGATATCATGGATCAAAAAAGGGGAATGTTTTATTAGTTGTGATATATGGAAACAACTTTTTTTTAAAAGAATATAGAAACAACTTGTGCCAAGATTTTTGTTCGAAAATTCAAACACAGGTGCAGCAGATTTGTTTTCATTTGAATGTAATTGGATTATTATTTGGGCCTGGTATAATATGGTTGTGAATGGGGGAAACCAAAAATATACACGTCAATGCAGTAATATTTTGCAGAGAAAAAGGGGGAGATAATTATTTCTTTGGCAAAATTATTAGAGCATTGTTCTCTGAAAAATTAGATGTGCGAGATTTTGTTGAAGTATTTTTACAATGAAGCTGGATGTTCGTTACTGATTAGTTGAAGATTGAACCTTATCATATGCCAGTTACTTGGGTCCTTTATTAATCAGGCGTAAATTCTTCATAGGAGGAAAGATGCAGATTATGGTGGAAATAAAAGTAATTTGGATAGACTTACATTGAAGGGGAGATTGGATGCGACAGGTTTCGGGTATTCGGTGGATTTGTGAAGATATCAGACAGAGTCAGACACAGCTGATTGGGAGACGAAGATAATGTCTTATCAGAAAAGATCTGAAATCATTAGTCAAGGGGGAGTTTGTTAGTGCATGTTTTGTGACCGATGATTATCAGTGTTTATCAAAGTTGATAGCAACGGTCAAGGGGGAGTTTGTTGGTGCATTTGTGACCGTCGCTATGCAACTTATGTGGGCTTAGTCTAATAGAACTAGAGTAGGGGCGATTGTGGTAGCCCAGGCGACATGCCTGAGGCCCAGCCCAAGTTTAGTTAATTAGTTTGCCTATATATATTTGTGTAAGGGTTTAGGGTTTCTAAGAGAGAGTTGCAACAGTCTCTAGGAGAAGACTACTGTGTGTGGTCTAGTCTAGGTTGGCCTGAGGTTGAGCTCACCTCAGGCCGGCGTCCCATTCAACAACGTATGTATGTGTGTATGTATGATGAATCTGTGCCGACTTATTTTATCAATCAATAAAGTAAGATTCTTGGTTTCACACATATATTATTTATCGTTTTATCTATTCGGTTTGACGTCTTGTGAAGATAATTAGGAGCGATTGGTGATGTAGTATCGGTCCAACGCGTTCTAACAGTGGTATCAGAGCATGGTTACGAATCAGAAGGTCTAACCGCCTCTCGATTCACGATTGCTCTTGATTTTTGAGTTTTATTTCCGCTAAATCTCATAGTTGACGTGATACCGAATTGTAATTTTGAAGTTTACAGCGGGTTTCGGATTTGATCGTTAAAATTGGTTTGTTTATCCCGCTTGGATTCAAAAGTTGATTGATGTTCATGTTGGGATGATTTGGTTTTGAGCCGTATGACAGTTTGTTGAAATGGTGTTTTTAGAATTAATAATAATATGGATCTTCAAATTAGGGATGGTTTATTTTTATTTTATTTTTTTGGATTCTGTTAGATCCGAAAAGAATAGATCAAAAAAAAAAAAATCAAGTTGGTGTTATTCATTCTATCTTTCGTTCATGTGCTATGAATTTGGTCTATGGATGGATAAGTATATGGATTTTGGTTTGAAGATTAGGCTTCATGACTTGTCAGTGTTTTGATTAGCTATGGTTATCTGCTTTCATTAAGTGATTGTTGGTGTGAAAGATAATTATGAATGTTCATCATTGTTCTTTATTGTTAGTGTGGACTAAAGTGTTTTGGTCTTGCAAATGGGATGATGGATGTTTTTTTATGTTTGATCCGATATGGGAATGGTTCGGATTATGGTTTATAATTTTGGATAATGGATGATCCGAATGGTTTATGGAAGGAATATTAGAGTCATTAATTTGGAATTCAAATTTCCTATCTTGGAGATTAGCTTTCCTATTTGTGAGGCTTGAAAAAAGGAATGAATGTTATTTGGTTTAAGTGGAGCGGATATCATGGATCAAAAAAGGGGAATGTTTTATTAGTTGTGATATATGGAAACAACTTTTTTTTAAAAGAATATAGAAACAACTTGTGCCAAGATTTTTGTTCGAAAATTCAAACACAGGTGCAGCAGATTTGTTTTCATTTGAATGTAATTGGATTATTATTTGGGCCTGGTATAATATGGTTGTGAATGGGGGAAACCAAAAATATACACGTCAATGCAGTAATATTTTGCAGAGAAAAAGGGGGAGATAATTATTTCTTTGGCAAAATTATTAGAGCATTGTTCTCTGAAAAATTAGATGTGCGAGATTTTGTTGAAGTATTTTTACAATGAAGCTGGATGTTCGTTACTGATTAGTTGAAGATTGAACCTTATCATATGCCAGTTACTTGGGTCCTTTATTAATCAGGCGTAAATTCTTCATAGGAGGAAAGATGCAGATTATGGTGGAAATAAAAGTAATTTGGATAGACTTACATTGAAGGGGAGATTGGATGCGAAAGGTTTCGGGTATTCGGTGGATTTGTGAAGATATCAGACAGAGTCAGACACAGCTGATTGGGAGACGAAGATCAAGTCTTATCAGAGAAGATCTGAAATCATCAGTCAAGGGGGAGTTTGTTAGTGCATGTTTTGTGACCGATGATTATCAGTGTTTATCAAAGTTGATATCAACGGTCAAGGGGGAGTTTGTTGGTGCATTTGTGACCGTCGCTATGCAACTTATGTGGGCTTAGTCTAATAGAACTAGAGTAGGGGCGATTGTGGTAGCCCAGGCGACATGCCTGAGGCCCAGCCCAAGTTTAGTTAATTAGTTTGCCTATATATATTTGTGTAAGGGTTTAGGGTTTCTAAGAGAGAGTTGCAACAGTCTCTAGGAGAAGACTACAGTGTGTGGTCTAGTCTAGGTTGGCCTGAGGTTGAGCTCACCTCAGGCCGGCGTCCCATTCAACAACGTATGTATGTGTGTATGTATGAAGAATCTGTGCCGACTTATTTTATCAATCAATAAAGTACGATTCTTGGTTTCACACATATATTATTTATCGTTTTATCTATTCGGTTTGACGTCTTGTGAAGATAATTAGGAGCGATTGGTGATGTAGTATCGGTCCAACGCGTTCTAACAGTGGTATCAGAGCATGGTTACGAATCGGAAGGTCTAACCGCCTCTCGATTCACGATTGCTCTTGATTTTTGAGTTTTATTTCCGCTAAATCTCATAGTTGACGTGATACCGAATTGTAATTTTGAAGTTTACAGCGGGTTTCGGATTTGATCGTTAAAATTGGTTTGTTTATCCCGCTTGGATTCAAAAGTTGATTGATGTTCATGTTGGGATGATTTGGTTTTGAGCCGTATGACAGTTTGTTGAAATGGTGTTTGTAGAATTAATAATAATATGGATCTTCAAATTAGGGATGGTTTATTTTTATTTTATTTTTTTGGATTCTGTTAGATCCGAAAAGAATAGATCAAAAAAAAAAAAATCAAGTTGGTGTTATTCATTCTATCTTTCGTTCATGTGCTATGAATTTGGTCTATGGATGGATAAGTATATGGATTTTGGTTTGAAGATTAGGCTTCATGACTTGTCAGTGTTTTGATTAGCTATGGTTATCTGCTTTCATTAAGTGATTGTTGGTGTGAAAGATAATTATGAATGTTCATCATTGTTCTTTATTGTTAGTGTGGACTAAAGTGTTTTGGTCTTGCAAATGGGATGATGGATGTTTTTTTATGTTTGATCCGATATGGGAATGGTTCGGATTATGGTTTATAATTTTGGATAATGGATGATCCGAATGGTTTATGGAAGGAATATTAGAGTCATTAATTTGGAATTCAAATTTCCTATCTTGGAGATTAGCTTTCCTATTTGTGAGGCTTGAAAAAAGGAATGAATGTTATTTGGTTTAAGTGGAGCGGATATCATGGATCAAAAAAGGGGAATGTTTTATTAGTTGTGATATATGGAAACAACTTTTTTTTAAAAGAATATAGAAACAACTTGTGCCAAGATTTTTGTTCGAAAATTCAAACACAGGTGCAGCAGATTTGTTTTCATTTGAATGTAATTGGATTATTATTTGGGCCTGGTATAATATGGTTGTGAATGGGGGAAACCAAAAATATACACGTCAATGCAGTAATATTTTGCAGAGAAAAAGGGGGAGATAATTATTTCTTTGGCAAAATTATTAGAGCATTGTTCTCTGAAAAATTAGATGTGCGAGATTTTGTTGAAGTATTTTTACAATGAAGCTGGATGTTCGTTACTGATTAGTTGAAGATTGAACCTTATCATATGCCAGTTACTTGGGTCCTTTATTAATCAGGCGTAAATTCTTCATAGGAGGAAAGATGCATATTATGGTGGAAATAAAAGTAATTTGGATAGACTTACATTGAAGGGGAGATTGGATGCGAAAGGTTTCGGGTATTCGGTGGATTTGTGAAGATATCAGACAGAGTCAGACACAGCTGATTGGGAGACGAAGATCAAGTCTTATCAGAGAAGATCTGAAATCATCAGTCAAGGGGGAGTTTGTTAGTGCATGTTTTGTGACCGATGATTATCAGTGTTTATCAAATTTGATAGCAACGGTCAAGGGGGGAGTTTGTTGGTGCATTTGTGACTGTCGCTATGCAACTTATGTGGGCTTAGTCTAATAGAACTAGAGTAGGGGCGATTGTGGTAGCCCAGGCGACATGCCTGAGGCCCAGCCCAAGTTTAGTTAATTAGTTGGCCTATATATATTTGTGTCAGGGTTTAGGGTTTCTAAGAGAGAGTTGCAACAGTCTCTAGGAGAAGACTACTATGTGTGGTCTAGTCCAGGTTGGCCTGAGGTTGAGCTCACCTCAGGCCGGCGTCCCATTCAACAACGTATGTATGTGTGTATGTATGAAGAATCTGTGCCGACTTATTTTATCAATCAATAAAGTAAGATTCTTGGTTTCACACATATATTATTTATCGTTTTATCTATTCGGTTTGACGTCTTGTGAAGATAATTAGGAGCGATTGGTGATGTAGTATCGGTCCAACGCGTTCTAACAGTGGTATCAGAGCATGGTTACGAATCGGAAGGTCTAACCGCCTCTCGATTCACGATTGCTCTTGATTTTTGAGTTTTATTTCCGCTAAATCTCATAGTTGACGTGATACCGAATAGTAATTTTGAAGTTTACAGCGGGTTTCGGATTTGATCGTTAAAATTGGTTTGTTTATCCTGCTTGGATTCAAAAGTTGATTGATGTTCATGTTGGGTTGATTTGGTTTTGAGCCGTATGACAGTTTGTTGAAATGGTCTTTTTAGAATTAATAATAATATGGATCTTCAAATTAGGGATGGTTTATTTTTATTTTATTTTTTTGGATTCTGTTAGATCCGAAAGGAATAGATCAAAAAAAAAAAAATCAAGTTGGTGTTATTCATTCTATCTTTCGTTCATGTGCTATGAATTTGGTCTATGGATGGATGTTAAGTATATGGATTTTGGGTTGAAGATTAGGCTTCATGACTTGTCAGTGTTTTGATTAGCTATGGTTATCTGCTTTCATTAAGTGATTGTTGGTGTGAAAGATAATTATAGATAATTATGAATGTTCATCATTGTTCTTTATTGTTAGTGTGGACTAAAGTGTTTTGGTCTTGCAAATGGGATGATGGATGTTTTTTTATGTTTGATCGGATATGGGAATGGTTCGGATTATGGTTTATGATTTTGGATAATGGATGATCCGAATGGTTTATGGAAGGAATATTAGAGTCATTAATTTGGAATTCAAATTTCCTATCTTGGAGATTAGCTTTCCTATTTGTGAGGCTTGAAAAAAGGAATGAATGTTATTTGGTTTAAGTGGAGCGGATATCATGGATCAAAAAAGGGGAATGTTTTATTACTTGTGATATATGGAAACAACTTTTTTTTAAAAGAATATAGAAACAACTTGTGCCAAGATTTTTGTTCGAAAATTCAAACAAAGGTGCAGGAGATTTGTTTTCATTTGAATGTAATTGGATTATTATTTGGGCCTGGTATAATATGGTTGTGAATGGGGGAAACCAAAAATATACACGTCAATGCAGTAATATTTTCCAGAGAAAAAGGGGGAGATAATTATTTCTTTGGCAAAATTATTAGAGCATTGTTCTCTGAAAAATTAGATGTGCGAGATTTTGTTGAAGTATTTTTACAATGAAGCTGGATGTTCGTTACTGATTAGTTGAAGATTGAACCTTTTCATATGCCGGTTACTTGGGTCCTTTATTAATCAGGCGTAAATTCTTCATAGGAGGAAAGATGCAGATTATGGTGGAAATAAAAGTAATTTGGATAGAATTACATTGAAGGGGAGATTGGATGCGAAAGGTTTCGGGTATTCGGTGGATTTGTGAAGATATCAGACAGAGTCAGACACAGCAGATTGGGAGACGAAGATAATGTCTTATCAGAAAAGATCTGAAATCATCAGTCAAGGGGGAGTTTGTTAGTGCATGTTTTGTGACCGATGATTATCAGTGTTTATCAAAGTTGATAGCAACGGTCAAGGGGGAGTTTGTTGGTGCATTTGTGACCGTCGCTATGCAACTTATGTGGGCTTAGTCTAATAGAACTAGAGTAGGGGCGATTGTGGTAGCCCAGGCGACATGCCTGAGGCCCAGCCTAAGTTTAGTTAATTAGTTGGCCTATATATATTTGTGTAAGGGTTTAGGGTTTCTAAGAGAGAGTTGCAACAGTCTCTAGGAGAAGACTACTGTGTGTGGTCTAGTCTAGGTTGGCCTGAGGTTGAGCTCACCTCAGGCCGGCGTCCCATTCAACAACGTATGTATGTGTGTATGTATGAAGAATCTGTGCCGACTTGTTTTATCAATCAATAAAGTAAGATTCTTGGTTTCACACATATATTATTTATCGTTTTATCTATTCGGTTTGACGTCTTGTGAAGATAATTAGGAGCGATTGGTGATGTAGTATCGGTCCAACGCGTTCTAACAGTGGTATCAGAGCATGGTTACGAATCGGAAGGTCTAACCGCCTCTCGATTCACGATTGCTCTTGATTTTTGAGTTTTATTTCCGCTAAATCTCATAGTTGACGTGATACCGAATAGTAATTTTGAAGTTTACAGCGGGTTTCGGATTTGATCGTTAAAATTGGTTTGTTTATCCCGCTTGGATTCAAAAGTTGATTGATGTTCATGTTGGGATGATTTGGTTTTGAGCCGTATGACAGTTTGTTGAAATGGTGTTTTTAGAATTAATAATAATATGGATCTTCAAATTAGGGATGGTTTATTTTTATTTTATTTTTTTGGATTCTGTTAGATCCGAAAGGAATAGAGCAAAAAAAAAATCAAGTTGGTGTTATTCATTCTATCTTTCGTTCATGTGCTATGAATTTGGTCTATGGATGGATAAGTAAATGGATTTTGGTTTGAAGATTAGGCTTCATGACTTGTCAGTATTTTGATTAGCTATGGTTATCTGCTTTCATTAAGTGATTGTTGGTGTGAATGATAATTATGAATGTTCATCATTGTTCTTTATTGTTAGTGTGGACTAAAGTGTTTTGGTCTTGCAAATGGGATGATGGATGTTTTTTTTATGTTTGATCCGATATGGGAATGGTTCGGCTTATGGTTTATAATTTTGGATAATGGATGATCCGAATGGTTTATGGAAGGAATATTAGAGTCATTAATTTCGAATTCAAATTTCCTATCTTGGAGATTAGCTTTCCTATTTGTGAGGCTTGAAAAAAGGAATGAATGTTATTTGGTTTAAGTGGAGCGGATATCATGGATCAAAAAAGGGGAATGTTTTATTAGTTGTGATATATGGAAACAACTTTTTTTTAAAAGAATATAGAAACAACTTGTGCCAAGATTTTTGTTCGAAAATTCAAACACAGGTGCAGCAGATTTGTTTTCATTTGAATGTAATTGGATTATTATTTGGGCCTGGTATAATATGGTTGTGAATTGGGGAAACCAAAAATATACACGTCAATGCAGTAATATTTTGCAGAGAAAAAGGGGGAGATAATTATTTCTTTGGCAAAATTATTAGAGCATTGTTCTCTGAAAAATTAGATGTGCGAGATTTTGTTGAAGTATTTTTACAATGAAGCTGGATGTTCGTTACTGATTAGTTGAAGATTGAACCTTATCATATGCCAGTTACTTGGGTCCTTTATTAATCAGGCGTAAATTCTTCATAGGAGGAAAGATGCAGATTATGGTGGAAATAAAAGTAATTTGGATAGACTTACATTGAAGGGGAGATTGGATGCGAAAGGTTTCGGGTATTCGGTGGATTTGTGAAGATATCAGACAGAGTCAGACACAGCTGATTGGGAGACGAAGATCAAGTCTTATCAGAGAAGATCTGAAATCATCAGTCAAGGGGGAGTTTGTTAGTGCATGTTTTGTGACCGATGATTATCAGTGTTTATCAAATTTGATAGCAACGGTCAAGGGGGGAGTTTGTTGGTGCATTTGTGACTGTCGCTATGCAACTTATGTGGGCTTAGTCTAATAGAACTAGAGTAGGGGCGATTGTGGTAGCCCAGGCGACATGCCTGAGGCCCAGCCCAAGTTTAGTTAATTAGTTGGCCTATATATATTTGTGTAAGGGTTTAGGGTTTCTAAGAGAGAGTTGCAACAGTCTCTAGGAGAAGACTACTGTGTGTGGTCTAGTCCAGGTTGGCCTGAGGTTGAGCTCACCTCAGGCCGGCGTCCCATTCAACAACGTATGTATGTGTGTATGTATGAAGAATCTGTGCCGACTTATTTTATCAATCAATAAAGTAAGATTCTTGGTTTCACACATATATTATTTATCGTTTTATCTATTCGGTTTGGCGTCTTGTGAAGATAATTAGGAGCGATTGGTGATGTAGTATCGGTCCAACGCGTTCTAACAGTGGTATCAGAGCATGGTTACGAATCGGAAGGTCTAACCGCCTCTCGATTCACGATTGCTCTTGATTTTTGAGTTTTATTTCCGCTAAATCTCATAGTTGACGCGATACCGAATAGTAATTTTGAAGTTAACAGCGGGTTTCGGATTTGATCGTTAAAATTGGTTTGTTTATCCTGCTTGGATTCAAAAGTTGATTGATGTTCATGTTGGGTTGATTTGGTTTTGAGCCGTATGACAGTTTGTTGAAATGGTCTTTTTAGAATTAATAATAATATGGATCTTCAAATTAGGGATGGTTTATTTTTATTTTATTTTTTTGGATTCTGTTAGATCCGAAAGGAATAGATCAAAAAAAAAAATCAAGTTGGTGTTATTCATTCTATCTTTCGTTCATGTGCTATGAATTTGGTCTATGGATGGATGTTAAGTATATGGATTTTGGGTTGAAGATTAGGCTTCATGACTTGTCAGTGTTTTGATTAGCTATGGTTATCTGCTTTCATTAAGTGATTGTTGGTGTGAAAGATAATTATAGATAATTATGAATGTTCATCATTGTTCTTTTTTGTTAGTGTGGACTAAAGTGTTTTGGTCTTGCAAATGGGATGATGGATGTTTTTTTATGTTTGATCGGATATGGGAATGGTTCGGATTATGGTTTATGATTTTGGATAATGGATGATCCGAATGGTTTATGGAAGGAATATTAGAGTCATTAATTTGGAATTCAAATTTCCTATCTTGGATATTAGCTTTCCTATTTGTGAGGTTTGAAATAAGGAATGAATGTTATTTGGTTTAAGTGGAGCGGATATCATGGATCAAAAAAGGGGAATGTTTTATTAGTGATATATGGAAACAACTTTTTTTTAAAAGAATATGGAAACAACTTGGTGCCAAGATTTTTGTTCGAAAATTCAAACAGAGGTGCAGCAGATTTGTTTTCATTTGAATGTAATTGGATTATTATTTGGGCCTGGTATAATATGGTTGTGAATGGGGGAAACCAAAAATATACACGTCAATGCAGTAATATTTTGCAAAGAAAAAGGGGGAGATAATTATTTCTTTGGAAAAATTATTAGAGCATTGTTCTCTGAAAAATTAGATGTGCGAGATTTTGTTGAAGTATTTTTACAATGAAGCTGGATGTTAGTTACTGATTAGTTGAAGATTGAACCTTATCATATGCCGGTTACTTGGGTCCTTTATTAATCAGGCGTAAATTCTTCATAGGAGGAAAGATGCAGATTATGGTGGAAATAAAAGTAATTTGGATAGACTTACATTGAAGGGGAGATTGGATGCGAAAGGTTTCGGGTATTCAGTGGATTTGTGAAGATATCAGACAGAGTCAGACACAGCTGATTGGGAGACGAAGATCAAGTCTTATCAGAGAAGATCTGAAATCATCAGTCAAGGGGGAGTTTGTTAGTGCATGTTTTGTGACCGATGATTATCAGTGTTTATCAAAGTTGATAGCAACGGTCAAGGGGGAGTTTGTTGTTGCATTTGTGACCTTCGCTATGCAACTTATGTGGGCTTAGTCTAATAGAACTAGAGTAGGGGCGATTGTAGTAGCCCAGGCGACATGCCTGAGGCCCAGCCCAAGTTTAGTTAATTAGTTGGCCTATATATATTTGTGTAAGGGTTTAGGGTTTCTAAGAGAGAGTTGGAATAGAGTCTAGGAGAAGACTACTGTGTGTCGTCTAGTCCAGGTTGGCCTGAGGTTGAGCTCACCTCAGGCCGGCGTCCCATTCAACAACGTATGTATGTGTGTATGTATGAAGAATCTGTGCCGACTTGTTTTATCAATCAATAAAGTAAGATTCTTGGTTTCACACATATATTATTTATCGTTTTATCTATTCGGTTTGACGTCTTGTGAAGATAATTAGGAGCGATTGGTGATGTAGTGTCGGTCCAACACGATTTAACACTTACTCACAGAGCTCTCAAGCTATGAGATAAGCATACCTATGTCTGAATTGGTGGACAAGTTTGCCGATGCATTGCCACCGTATTGGAACCAACATATTGAGGTGTTAAAAGATAAAGATGCGTACCAGTATTGGACTATCAATGAGTTCATTCAGAAACTGGAAAACAAGGAAATGGAGGAAAAGAAGAAAGCTAAAAGGGCTCAAATTCCTCAGAATCTGGAATTGTATCTTGGTGGTACATCTTCTTTCCATTCTACTTCCAGTTCTACTTCTAATGTTGCTCCACACATCGTGTGCGTATCTAGCATTGTTGAACCACCCAAAACACCAATCAATTACCTTGCTCAAACATCTTCATATACCTCACCATCATATCCAACAAATACTTACATTCCACCATTTTCACCCATGCAACAAGCAGCATGTTACTCTGCTAGCCAACTTCAACAACAACCATACAATCCTCAAATAAACCAGATGCAAATTAACCAAAGTCAAACTAACCAAAGCCCGATTGTGTTGGAGACATCAAATCTAAATAATGTTACTGTTGAGATTGCCCAACAACATGTAGCATTAGTTTCAGCAATGGTAGCATCGTACAATGGATTGGTTGCTAATCAAATTGGGAACAATAACTTGACCAATGAGGACTACGCACAGATTGACAAGGAAGAAATGGAACTCATGGATATTCAGTGGGTCTTTGCAAGTATCATGAGAAGAGCTACTGATTTTATTCAAAAGACCGGGAGAACTCATCTTTCTACTTCTCCTAACACCACTTATGGCTTCAACAAAGCCAAAGTCACTTGTTTCAACTGTGGTGAGAAAGGTCATTTCAAAAGAGAGTGCACACAGTCAGCACAACAAGGTAATAGAAATCCATTCAACTCTAACTACCAAAACCGACAAAACCAAAACCAGGTATCATATCAAAGTCCCAACATTTCAAGTTTTCAACCTCAAAACAACTATCAAAACCGTCAAAATACCCAACAAAATAACAATGCTAGACAATCCACAACACAAAACCAAACACAACAGAATTCAAACCGAACAATCATTCCCATTTCTACACCAAACACACAAACCCAAACCGAGAATCCAAATCAAGCTTTGGTGATACAAAAGGATGAGGGTTTTGATTGGACCGGTATGCAGTTAGGTGTTGAAGAAATCACAACTGGTAATGTGGCTTGTGTGGCACAGCAAATGAATTTGGATGAGCCGGTGGAGGCTGAAGAAGAAATTGTGACTGAGAAGTTGACTGAGTTGAAGATTGAGGAGTTGAATGAAGAGATGAATGCTGATTGTGAGGAAAAGATGTCTGGGATGATTCTTGATTCAGTTGTTGATATTCTAGAGCAGTTTGATTCTACTTATTCTGATGAGGAGAGTGAGTGTGATTCTGAATCTAGTGTTAACTCACTGGATGATGACATTGATCAGTTGCTTGCTGAAGCTGACTTTTTGATGACCCGGAAATCATGCATAGTGGATGATGCTTGTACCAGGATTGATTACTCCAAGTTTTTCACTGGGAAGGAAGCACACTTTGCACTGATGGCCATGACAGAACCTCCAAAATAGGTAAGTACCAAATCTACTGTTAATTCAAATTCAACTTGTGTTAAACATTGCAAAGCTTGTGATAAATTGACAGATGAGAATAAGCAACTCAAGGTTCAACTTGAGAGTGCAAAAATCAACTGTCAATCATATCAAAAAGAAGCAAAAGAGTTTCACAAAGTAATTGATGGTTATAAGAAAGACGTTTCAGAATTGAAAAGACTTTGTCTTTAAAACAAATGGCCATAAATAACTATATCAATGATTTAGAAAACACAAAACTGGAAATGGCCACCATCAAGTGCTTTGCAGAGAAAGTAAACAAAAAGCTTGAGAGTTATAAGCATATTGCTTATGTTGTTGATCACATAATAGAAGAGCCTTCACAGCCTAGTAGTGCAAACTAAAAAGCTGTCCCAGCTCCGGTGTTGCTTGAAAACCATAATTTGCACTCAATAGCACCGGAGAGCTCAGTTAAATCTGATTCTACATCGGATGACGAGTCAAACACATCTAGTGTGGGAGACCCTTATTCTGATGTTAGATCTGTTCTGGGAAATAATGAGGGTGTGGTTGCTACTGATAATTCTGATGAAGAGGATGAACAGCCTGAGAAGGTTTCTGAAAAGGTGTGTGATATTCCGGATGAAAATCACATCATCACTATTGAACCTGTTTCACCATCTCAGATTGTTCATCTCATGGCTAACGCTCATAGAAAGAATCAATCAGTTAAGCCTGTTAAAGTTGAAAAGAAAATTGAAAAGTCAAATGAAGAGGAAAATGAATCGTGTGATAAACCTGTTAAAGTTTTCTATCGGATGCAAGGATCTGATAAGATTATTTCTGATGAAGAATATCCAATTCAATTTGCAAATTATTCAAAAATTGAAAAGATCTGGCAGGAAAGTACCATTTGGTTCCCGAAACATGAGCGAACAAATGATATACCTCCAACAATCTTAAAGAAAATTCATTCGGATATTCCTAAAGAACCAAAGGTCCATGTCACACAATTTATTAAACCGATAGAGAAGTCAAATGGTTTTCTTGAGCCGACTTACTCAAAGAACCCCGCTCCTGAGAGTTTGAGAAGAAGGTGTATGGATGATCAATATCCCATCACTAGTTATTCAAAGTCGAATGCTAAGAATCATTTTGAAGAGTACCGTGCATGTTTTAAGTGCGGGGAGAGGGGGCATTTACTTGCCGACTGCCGTATGTAAGACACAAGAGGCACGAGGTGGAGATGAAGCAAAAGTATGAATGTCCGGTCGATAATCATTGTTATCCACAGAGACGATTTGTCCCTCAACCAGCACCTTTTTATAATCAAAGCAATTATTTCAAAAGGAGGGAAAATCGTCCGACGACATATGATCGCCATAACCGGATAGCCACTAAGAAACCGTTGAAGAAACAAATGGTGAACTCAACTGTTGACAACAAAAAGGTTCTTGTAAACCTAATGTCAAACCAATAGTTGGACTTGTCTCTGTTAAATCAGAGAAGGTAACCAAGAAAGTCTGGTTCAAGGATAAAGTAAAGAAACCGGCTGAGACCCCAAAATCTCAGATCCGGATCTTGAAAAGATCTGAACAATCTTGGTCACCAAAGGGTTCTGAAGGTGCTTCAACTTCACAACAAAATGTGAAACCAGAGAATGAGATAGGTTTGTGTGATAAGAAAAAGGTTGATAAAAATCAAGATGTTTGTGAGAAATCTGAATCTTTGACACAAACTGTTCAAAGACCCAAGACCAAACAGGCTTGGGTCCCCCGAAATATCTAACTTCTTTACTTGATATGTGCAGGGAGCTTCAGCTGGCCCTGTGAGCAGTATTTGGATTGTTGACAGTGGAGCTTCTGGTCACACGACAGGGGATCTTTCGCTACTATTCGATATTAGAAACATCAATGGAGGTTATGTAGCGTTTGCAGGAAACAAGGGAGGTTATATTACCATGGAGGGTAGTGTGAGCAATGGAATTGTGAGTTTTGAGAGAATATCTTATGTGAAGCAAATTGATTATAATCTGCTCAGTGTCAGTCAGATATGTGAAAAACAATTTTCTGTGTACTTTGACGACAAATCTTGCTACATACTCAAGCCGGGTTTCGAATTACCGAAAGAATGGGTGATGTTAAAGGCACCGAGAGTGAACAACTTGTACATTCTTGATATGTCGAAAGCTATGACCACCCAAGGCCAAGTCACTTGTTTTCTCTCCAAGGCTACAGAAAAAGAATCAATTATGTGGCATAGGAGAATGGGACACATTCACCTAAGAAAGATGAATCAATTAGTGAAGAATGAACTTGTCACAGGCGTGAACGTCAAACATTTTCACTTAAATGACAAGTGTGTGAGTTGTAAAAAGGGTAAGCAGCACAAACAATCCCATAGGCCAAAGAAAGTTAATTCCGTTGAATTGCCACTTGAACGTTTGCACATGGATCTGTTTGGACCGGTTAAGCGTAAGAGTCATGCTGGGGAGTTGTACTGTCTTGTGGTGATTGATGATTTTTCAAGATTTTCATGGGTTATGTGCTTACACCGAAAGAGGGACACGTTTGATAATTTGAAAGTTCTGTTCACTCGACTGGAAAATATCTATGGTCTCAAGATCAAGAGGATTAGGAGTGATAATGGGACGGAGTTTAAAAATGCACAGATGGACGATCTTTGTGAAAACAAAGGTATGCATCATGAATACAGTGCTCCGTATACCCCACAACAGAACGGTGTCGCCGAACGCAAAAACAGGACTCTAATAGAAACGACAAGGACAATGCTTGCGGACTCAAATCTTCCAGTAATGTTCTGGAACGAAGCAATTTACGCAGCTTGTTATACTCTTAATCGTGTTTTAACAGTGAAGAAGTTTGGCAAAACTTCTTATGAGCTGTTTAATCGTCGAAAGCCGAATTTAGAGTATCTATAACCGTTTGCAGCTCCTTGTACTATGCTTAATCCATCTGAGAAGTTCGCACCGAAGGCTGAAGAAGGATACTTTGTTGGATATGCAACCCCGCTCAAACGGGTATTCAACAAAAGGACTCGTCAGGTCGAGGAGTGGGCTAACGTTGAAGTGCAACGGTATACTCAGAATTTACAGGGAAGCGGTCCAGACTGGATGTTTGATTTTAAAGATTTCTTTGAATCATTCAATCTAGATAGCTTGGTTGAAGAGGCTGTATTACGTTTATATTACGAGGTCGAACACGCAGTGACATCACCGTTGGTGCGTCCCATCACCGTGAACCCCCAAGCAGCTTTTAATGATACCAATGTTCCTGTCGTTGAAGAAGAGGTATTCCAAGAAGCTTCCACAACTTTGAATTCATCAGAATCAGAAGATGACGACGATGAGGTTACAAGTGAAGCTATCTTATATCATGATACAGTGACACCACCAGTGAACCCAAATACAAATAGTGCTTCATCAACGAATGTGGGTAATGATCTGGTTTCTGCAGAGAATTTAACTACTCAGATGGGAGTCCAAGTACCAGATTATCCGGAATCTCGGATACATCGAATTCACCCGATCGAGCAGGTTATTGGTGATCCTGGTAGCAGTGTGATGACGAGAGGTCAATTGAGGAATGCTAACTCACCGGAAAACCTTGGCAATCTTGCTTTATATGCCAAAATACAAAAATCAGTTTTTCAGAATGACTGGTCTTTTGCTTGTTATGTTTCGCAGGTTGAGCCGCGAACTTACAAGGATGCTCTTTTGGACGACGCTTGGGTGGAAGCAATGCAAGAGGAGTTGTTGCAGTTTCAGAAACTTGGCGTTTGGACACTGACAGATTTGCCCCCAGAAAGAAAGAAGATTGGAACGAAATGGGTATTCAAATGCAAAAAGGATGATAGAGGAGTGATCGTAAGGAACAAAGCTCGTTTGGTTGTACAATGATTTCATCAAGTTGAGGGAATCGATTACAACGAAATCTATGCACCAGTTGCACGCTTAGAGGCAATACGAATGTTTCTGGTGTTTGCATCATACAAGAAATTTAAGGTGTATCAAATGGATGTCAAGAACGCGTTTCTCTACGGTGTGGTCAAGGAGGAAGTATACGTAGGTCAACCACTAGGCTTTGAAGATCCTATTCACCGGGATAAGGTATACGTTTTGAATAAAGCTCTCTACGGGTTGCATCAGGCTCCAAGGTAATGGTATGAGGAGCTGAGCACGTATCTTCTTTCAAAAGGATTCAAGCGAGGTTTGGTAGATTGCACACTGTTCACTAAACGAACAGGCGATGACTTGCTTCTAGTCCAGATTTATGTTGACGATATTATATTTGGGTCTACTAACGAACTTCTTTGCAGAGAATTTGAACGTGTTATGCAGGAAAAGTTCGACATGAGCGCAATAGGAGAGATGCAGTTTTTCCTAGGCTTGCAGGTGGAACAAAGACCAACGAGGATCTTTATTCACCAGACGAAATACGTTTCTTAAGTCTTGAGCCGATTCTAGATGGATGATTCGAAGCCGATGGATACCCCAATACAACCTAATCACGGGATTGGAGTTGACGCTAAGGGGGAGCTAACTGATCCATTTACATACAGAGCAATCGTCGGATCTCTGATGTATCTCACCACCTCTAGACCAGATATAATGTTTGCCACATGTCTCTGTGCACGTTATCAGTCGAAGCCGAAACAGAGTCATCTTGCAGCTGTCAAACGTATCCTTAGATATCTGAAGAGTTGTCTGTCGAGAGGACTATGGTACCCTAATGATGATAATTTGGACCTAATCGCTTTTAGTGATGCAGATTGGGGCGGCTGTGACAAAGACAGCAAATCCACAGCGGCTGGATGCCAGTTTATGGGGAGCAGGCTCGTGACCTGGCAATGCAAGAAACAGACCGCAGTTGCATTATCCACATGTGAAGCAGAATACGTTTCAGCATCGAGTTGCTGCTCACAGGTTCTTTGGATATAACAACAGATAGTGGACTACGGTTTGCAATTTCTTAAAACCCCTATTTACTGTGATAATGAAGCCGGAATTGCATTAACAAAAGACTTAGTAAATCACTAAAAGGCTAAACATATCCGGATCAAATACCATTTTATCCGTGATTGTTACGCTAAAGAGTTGATCGATATGGTCAAAATCCACACTGATTATCAACGTGCAGACCTTTTTACCAAAGCTTTTGATAAATCAAGATTTGAATATCTTTTGAAAGCTAACGGTATGAAAGAAAAACAAGACTGATCACCACCTCAGTTTATCGCTTTTTAGTTTAGTTTTATTGTTTTTCAGAAAAATACGAAAATCCAAAAACATTGAAAAATTTCAAAACACATACAAATTAGAAAATTTTTGCTGACTGCTATATCTTCTTCCCTTAGATTAATGCCATCAGATTTCTGTGAACAAACGATATCTGGGCAGTCACATATTTGAAATGCTCCAGCTTATCCTTGGGAACAGTAAACTCAAAAAATTTATAAAAGCAGAAAAACCAAAAATGATTTCCTGGAGAAAAGGGGGAAATAATAGTACATCAGTGGAGATCTGACACATTCTAAAGAAATGTAATGCAATATAGGGCGTGTGTCTGAGTCTGAGTGATGTGCTGATAGGCTTCGTAGACCTATTACTGCATGCCTGATACATACATATCAAACGAATTGTTGTGTGGATGAACTCCTCATGGGCATATGGTCTTAGTACCGTAATTTCGTTTGATAGGGTGTCTACCAGGTTGAGGACTGATATCAATCATGATTTGCATCAGTGATTAATACAATGTTTATAGTATACATAATCGTATCAGTTTAAAGCACTGCACAAAAGTCTGTATGTGAGTTTATGTGGATCACAATATCAGCAGTTGCCAGATCACACATTGTCTTTAATGATAATAAATCAAAAGATCAACGGTGTGATCAGATTTCTCAATAACTAATATGATCCCTTTACCGGAAATCCTACAACATTTACTGCATTATCTTTACATTTCTGCATTTTATATTTCTCGTCAAAAATTGCAAAACTCAAAAAGATTTTATGTGTGTTTTAGCATAAATTTTAGAAAATCCAAAAAGATTTTACATTTCTATCTTATTTTTGATAGCTGATGGTGGTTGATGACGATTTTCTAAAACTTGATGGACCATTTGAGCTTTGTAATCTTTAAAATGAGAAATAATGATTGTCAGATGCTTAAAAGTTGGAAAATATTTTTAACGGGACTCAATTTTGAGATTTGGTAAAATTTTCAAAAATCCAGTTTACCTTCGCCCCTTCGTTGGGTCGAAGGAGGAATTTTCTGCTCATTCGTATGTTTAATATTGGGCGAATGTGAGTGTTCATGTGTAATATTCTCATTCGAACCCTTTTGCCACATTCGAACCTTTAATTAGGGTCGAAGGAGGCAAAAGTTTCACATTCGACCAGTATAAACGGGCGAAGGAACAGCCTATATATACCCTGATCTCCTCATTCGACCACATTAAAAAAAAATCAAAATTTTTGTGATAAGTCCACTTGTTGCTCGTGTTATTTAGCTTGTTTCATTGTGTTCGTCTGCTTGTTCTGATCATTTTGCCTTTATCCTTATAGGTTTTCATCCACTTTACAGTGTTTAATCAATGATTTTGTGTTCGAGCCCTAACTAACTTAGAACAGGTTTTTAAACATGTTAATTGCACATATTTTTGATAGGGTTTCATTGATTGAGTGTTTTAGGGGGAGAATATGCAAAAACATCGGATTAAGAACAATCAGAATACATAATCGATTGATTAAAGTCATTCGAACCCTAGTTTTTGAAATAAAACACTAAATCAATGAACAACTGATAAAATTGATTGTTAGGAAAGCTTAATCGTTGGTTTTAGGTGCTTGACAAATCAAAATGACAGTTTGAAAATTACTGGATTTCAAATTTGAAATTTGAACTGAAGAACTGACACTTTCGCCCAGTTTCGAACGGTCGAACGTGCAAAAATGGGCGAAGGAGAAGGTTTATCTGGTCGAATGAAGTTAAACGGTTGAATGAAACAATTTTCAAAAACATTTACATTCGAATCTTTGAAACTTCACATTCGCACCCAAATTTTCTCATTCGAACCCTCAAATGGTCGAATGTAGAATTCAAAAATCAAATTTTCAAATTTTTGTTTATTTTGTTTGTTTCTAACGTGTTTACTTGATTTGTTTTGCAGTATTAACCATGTCTGAACAGGAAGATGCAAGTGTTCTTGCTGGATCATCCTCACAGGCTGCCGAGACAGCGAAGACTGATATTCTACCGTTTGAGAATGCACACAACTGCTTTGCATATCTTGGAGATGTGAAGAAGCACATAGAGTTTACTAGGATAATTGAGTTTCTGAAGAGGAGCCGGGTGATTGATGCGATTGCTACACCCCCTATCATTTACCGAGATCTGTTACAGGAGTTCCGGACAAATGCGAAGATGGACTTCTGGGATGGTGAATCTTCACTGGTTAGTAAGATTCAGGGGGAGCTTATAATCGTTTCAGAGAATGATATTAGAGAGGCATTGAAGCTTGAAGATGTCAAGACGGATCCCAGAGAACTTAGCTGGACTGAACAACGAAAGTTTTTTCTTAGAATGAAGTATAACGGACCGATTACTGATGGTTCGTTACATAAGGGAAAGCTCAGTCCACAGTTCAAGTATTTAGCTCATGTGATGATACATATCTTCGAGTCAGCAGCTGGTGGTTATGATTTGATGAGAAAAAGCATTAGCTCACTGATGGTGGCACTCATATTGAACAAACCGTTCAATGTGTCCGGAATGCTAATGGAACATTTATTGGAACCAGTGAGAGGTACAAGGGCTAGGAAGTTTCTGTTATATCCTAGATTCCTTCAGATGATTTTTGATTTAAAGTATAAGAAATTGAAGAGAGATCCAAAGCAGATTATTGTTCAGGAGCATATGAACATTAATACTCTTGCTAGAATGATGGCGTATAAAGGTGTGCCTGTGAACGAACGACCACCAGTGAGGCGTCTATTTGGTCACCTGATCAAGATAGATTATGTAGATCCTGGTAAAGATAAGGTGAGGCATGTTGACAGTGCATCAGCTGAAGACAATCCGTTACATCCAGTTGATCCTGAGGCAAAACGAAAGCGTCAGGTGGTTAATGTAGGAGCAAAAAGTGGAAAAGGTAAAGAAAAAGAAACTGAAGCAGAAGCTGAACCAGCTAAGAAGAAAGTTTCAAGACGACACAAGAGTATGGAAAAGAAGGGATTGCATTTGGTGGATGAAGCGTCGATTGATTCTGAGGAGACGCAAGAAGATGAAAGATGGGATTCTGATGCAGAGACTGTTAAGAGCACCACGCCCAAGGCCACTGTGGCTGGTGAGTATGCTAGTCTTAACAGATCATTGGAGGAACAGAGAACTAAAAGCCCTATTCATTTAGATGAAGCTGATGAGGGATTAGGCTTGGGATCAGGAGATTTTCCTGGATCGCCAATGCAAGGGGAGAAACAGAAGAAACCCCAGTTTAAGAATAAGGAAAAGGTGTTGAAGCCCATGGAGAAGAGAGCTAGAGAGATTGAATCACTGATTGCTGGAAAGAAACTTCCACCAGCATCTAGCTCGAAATCACCAGTTGCAAGTCCGGTTGCAAAGAAGCAGAAAACAATATCAGGTACAGAGAAAGAGACTGATCTACCTGTTAATGAATTTAATAGTGCACTTGATAGAGTGATAAAAAAGATTAAGAAAGGAAAATTGCCTACTGTTGCTGAAGCTTCTACACCAAAGGTCACAGTTGATAGTGATGTGATGAACGCTGTGAACCGGAAGCTAGCTGACATGATGAAGATAATCAATCAGCAGCAAGCAGAGATTGAGAAATTGAAAAACAACGACAAGAAGATGCTAGACGTTGTTGAGACACCTCATGACAATCAGGAAGCACTTGAAGCAGAAATTAAATGACTTCGCAAAGAAAATAAGAAGTTGTTGAAACACGAACAGAGGAACACCAGGAGATTCATTACTTTGAAAGAAGAGAACAAAAAGCTAAAAGAGAGTAACAAGAACATGGACAACTTGATAAAAGATTTGTAGTCTCGAGCTTCTCAACTAAAAGAAGGTGAAGAGGACAAAGAACAAGATGAGGAGCAGGTTGATTTTGAACCGTCAGATAATGAGGAGGAGCAAGATGAGGATCTAGATGAAGATGCTGGGAATGCTCCTCAAAAGAAGAAAAAGAAAGATGATGGAGATGATGATGGTTCGGATGGTGAATCTGGTGAAGGACACAGCTCTGCAAGTTTTGATAGTGATGACGATGATGATGATAATACCGATAAGTACAAATGTGAGAAACGAGGATCTGGACAAGGAGGTGAATCTAGTTCTAAAGCTCCTGGAGGATCTGTTGATGATGATACGATCTTCTGGAATGAGAAGCTGAGGTCATTGTCAGAGGATGATAAACTGATGTATCGCCAGATGCTAACTGATCGAGTCTGGACGGTAGACATGACCAGTAGATTTTCTAAGATCTTTGAATCCAGTGACAGGATGCTTGAATTGGAATATATTGATCCAGATCTGGAGGATGGTGAAGTTTCTGCGGCTATGTTGAAGGAGATTTTAGAAGGTTTGGCAAAGCAGGTTGGGAAAACGTTGGAAGAACTATTGGCTGATAATCAGATTCCTAATCTACCTGAAAAGGAAGCTGGTAATCATTCTGATGATCGTGATGTACCTGCATTTGAGGAAATTGAAAGTGAAGATATAACCAGTGAAGAGTATCCAGAATATTTCAAGAAAGATAAAGATTCTGGATTTGCTAAGTTCACTGAAGAGTTACTAAAAAAGCCGAGAAACTTGCTCGAGAAAAGAGTGAGAAGTTTGTTAAAGAAGTTTTCAAGGGGCATGATAAACCGAATATTGAACAATCAGATAGTTTGAAGGAGTTACTGAGGAAATTAAAAGAGAAAGAAGCCAATCGTCCAAAAGCAGAGATCCAGGGATGTTTTTATAAACTACACAACGAGATGTTTAAAGGAAGAGTGTTGGGATGGAAGTTTATAAAACAGTTGAAATGTGCTGCTGTTAAGTGGGAGAAGGGGATACTTTATTTTGACAGATTTCATGATCTGAAGACTCTTCCGTACTGGGCTATACGTGATATTTGTAGACATCGGTTGACTGGATCGTCGAATGATCACATTGCTTATTTTGCTGATCGAATGGCGAGGGAAAGCAGGACGAGGTGGAATCTATTTAAACCTCAGTATCCAAAGCGAATTGTTCACAAGAAAGATATTGATACTATTACAGGTTTTCCCAAGGTGACTTTGAAGTACAAACCACCAAAAGTGTTGAAACACGTTCCATTATTGCAGATTTCACAACACTTTGCGAAAGATTTTATCTGGTGGTATTATGATTGGAAGATTGCAGAGGCTGTGATTGTTTTGAAGGATGGAGAAAAGAATTTCAAGAAGATACACATATTTGATCCTATGTGGTTGGTTAATTGTTCACATGAGGATATCATTATGTTGTATTACAATCCGATATACAGTGAGGTGAAGGATGCTGAACAAGCAAGTAAATACCAACGTGTGGTATTTCTGTGCTTTGCTTATGACATAAATGCTGGATGCGATGTTGACAAGAAGCTTGGTAAGTTCGTGAAGATTCAAGATGTTCCTAATGTCAAGAAGAAAAAGCCGAAACAAGTTTATGCACCGGTGATGACTCTAGAACAGAAGAAACAATTACACATAAAGCTTATGAACAAAAGGATGGACCAAGAGCATAAACAATCCAAGCAATAGTCGAGGGGGAGTTTGTGGATGCATTTTGTCCGACTAATGCTTTGGATTACAATTAACATATGTTAGTGTGTTTTGTCAATTGGTCGAAGGAAGATGAATATGGGCGAATGAGAGTTTCTGAATGGGCGAAGGAGAGTTAAAGGTGCGAAGGAGAGAAGGAGGTCGAATGTAGAATTAGATGTTAATGTATAGCTTGGTTCGACCATAGTGTTTGGGCGAACCTGCACATTCGACCAAGCAAAGTGGGAGAATGTGCAGGCATATAAATAGGTCAAGTTCATTTTGAATGTTAAGTTTTTGGTCATT
Organism: Ambrosia trifida; assembly: GCA_028751855.1. Lineage (NCBI taxonomy): Eukaryota > Viridiplantae > Streptophyta > Magnoliopsida > Asterales > Asteraceae > Ambrosia > Ambrosia trifida. Next base: position 100,534 of record CM054124.1, read on the forward strand.
TTTTGTTTCCCTCCTGTTTGAGTCTCTCCTTAGGGTTTTGTGTAAACTTAATTCACGTCTTATTTTGATTGTAAAGCTTATTATAACGTGTAATTGAGTTTGTTTATCAATGAAATGAAGCTTTTAAAGATGATTTCTGTGTTTTGTTAGTATTGTTATCATTTTGTGATTGATTCAGGGATTCCGCACCTGAATCAAACTTGTTTGATCACTATCTTTGTAGATTTGACGATTCTACGGGCATACAACCCACACCACCCACCTCTAAAAGAAAACATCCATCCACAAAAACCACCAAGAAAACTAAAAAGGGACCTCTGGAAGATGAGATACCAGAGGAAAACCCTGTTGTAGCCCAAAAGCAACACGAAACCACTGTTGGTACTTCCTCACAACAGTTGGATATATCTCAACCTGACCAAACTCCTCATGAATCCTCACAAAAGGATCATTTTGTAAGCCAAAGGGAAACACATCATGAGGCATATGAGTCACTTGACCATATGCTCATAAGCCCTTCTCCCAGGGCTACTTCTCTTTTCACTCCTCCACCCTCACCATCACATGTCCTTCCAACAATGAAACCATTGTTCGAAGGTATTGATAAAACTCAGGACATTCCCACAAACAGAGGAGGTTACACCCCTGGAGTTCAATGTAACTCTAGGTGAGTTTTCAAGTGAAGCAGCCACTACTGATGTAGAGACCATTGTCTCACAACAGGACAGTGGTTACATAGCTAAGACTTCCTTGAAGGAAACAACTTGTGAGGCCACTATAGTGACCCCAAAATCAGTTGGAAGTCCCCAGAACCAAGACAAAGGGGCATCCTATTAACTTAGGTGATGGGTTAAAATACCAAGAATTGACGGATAGAGTTCACTCCATTGAAACCTCTGTTTCTGATATCAAGACAAATCTCAAGACAATCATGGTATCTTTGGCTGCTCTAACTAAAAGTCAATCATCCAAAGAAGAAATTGCTAGTGAGCTATGGAAATCGGTTTCCCCCATCATTATAGCTCATAGAAAACTAGCAGACCAAACTCATGAAACTTATATGGCTCGGATCAGGACAATGGTAGATGCTAGTTACACAGATACCCAAGCAGATATTAAAGCCATCAAAGACCATCTGCTGAAGACCACTGGCTCTGCCCCAACAACCATTACAAGAGATGAAGATGATGATGAGTTCACAGGTGATGATGCCAAAAAGGGGGAGAGTGGTAGAGATAGATTACCAAAGCTAAAGCCCTTTGGATGTCCACCATCACAAGAAGGTCAATCACCAAAGTCTGCTGCCACAAAACCAGGGACTGCACCACCAGCACATCAGCCCAATGTTCAATCCACTGCTGATGCTGAAGCTGTCAATGCAGGCAAAGCAAAAGAAGTTGATCACTCTGCTAATGTCATTGCTGAAAAGGCTGCTGAAGATAAGCAAAAGAGGCTTGACACATTGGAAGTCAAAGCAGAGGCTCTAGTGCAAAGGAAGATAGAGCAGCAACAGGAAGTTGAGGATGTTGGCTCCTCTAAAAGGAAGAAAATGCCTGCAAAACACACAAGGCAACTACCATCTAAAACTGCTGATGCTAAAACATCTGCTGCCAGAACCACTACTACCACCAAAACCACTGCTACCACCCAAATAACTGAACCTACAACCACAACCACCAAACCAACCACTGAACCTACCACCACAACTACCAATACACCACCAACAACCACTTCACCACCTAAATCCCAAACATCTGTTGGTCCTACACAAGTGCCAACAGATGTTAACACAACCACTGCTGCAACACCACCATCACCACTTATCTTGTACAAAAGGAAGAGAAAATCAACCTCTGTGGTACAAGATGAGAACATACAAACATCACCACCTTCCACTTCAACAACCAAATATGCATCTATACCAGCCATCCTACTTACATCATTCTCACCACACACCACTCAATTCATATCTCACAGACCACCACCATCCATCACACCATTGGCTGCTCAGTATCCCCTTGAGCTTGATCTACTCAAGGGGGAATGCAATCCTTCTACAATACTGAGGATCTATCAGAATGAACTTTCCAATCTCTCCCAAATTTCCCTGTTCCAAGAAACATAGATCAATATCTAAAATTCAAAACTGAACAGGCAAATTTGATCATCAAGTAGAAATGTAAAGGAAAGGATGACAGGACTGCTTAGGGCATCCATTCAGCAGAGCTTAGCAAATTGAGAAGGATTGAAGATTTTGCTAAGACCCTGAGCAACTCCATGTCCACCATGCCTCTCAGCAGTGATTTGGAAAGGGTGGTAAGGGAATCTATACTTGATCAAATCTTGGCAACCATGCCCTACAAAGCAAACAAGAAACAGTTTGCAGGCTGGACCACTTATGCTCTTCAAGAAGAACTCATAAGAATTGAAGAAATGGCCAAGAATCCCCAAGCCAAAATCTCTGCCCTTGATTTTAGGAAAGGCAAAGATCCATCCAGAGCCTTAAAGTTTAAAAGGACGAGAGAAGAAATTGTGGTTGCTAAATATGGGGAGATGAAGTCAGTTGCAAGATGGGCTGAGCTAAGGCTGGTTGAAACATATAAGAAGTTGGAAGAGAATAGAAAGATTGATCCTACACTGCCCAGAAAGCCAATTTACTCAGATGCTCCCATGGTTAAGTGACCTCAACAGGCCTTTACACTTGACAGCTTGCTTGATACTTCTGACCTATCTGTTGCTGCCAAGAGACAGTTCAAAAGACAGAAGGAAATGTCTGAAGAAGACCAGGAGGAGTTTGCTGATACATTTGTAAAAGCGGGTATCTACAACCAAGTCCATTATTTCTCTGATCCCATAACTGATGAACTCAAAAAACTCATTGGGAGACCTCCATCACCAAACTCATCTAGAATAAACTTGTAACTCAATAGATCCTCTGGTTCAAAAATTCTAAAATGGAAGGTCAACAAAGACACCCATGAATTGACATTGCTCAGATCAGATGGAGAAGCTCAGAAGTTGAGTATGGATGATGCACATGGCCTATGTGCAAATGATCTCCAAAAATTGCTGAACTTAGTGCTTGAAAGAGATGCAGAAGACCTCTTCTCATTGAACTTTGAATTACAATTAAAAGGGAAAATTAGAGAAAGTCTGATGAGGAATAAAGATCAACAATAAAGCTTAGTTTTGGCATCATCTATTCTAGGGGGAGAGAGATTGTTGGGTCTGCTGACTTGGAGAAGAACAGATGATTGTAAAGCCAAAATATACTACATATTGATCCTTAATAATAACAACATTTACAAGTTACTTCTCCCAAAAGACTGTTGACTCTAACATCTGTTGCACCCTAACAACTGCTGGAACAACTGCTGTTACAAAGGTCTGATAAAGAACAACTTCTAGAGAACAACTGCTGATCAAAGGTCTGATGAAGAACAACTGCTGATCAAAGTACTAAAGACTAAAGGTCTATTGGAGCCAACAACACTTTGGCTCCAACAGATGATTCAAGACCATCAGAGGTTTACTTATCAGCTATTTACTTATCAGTGGTTTCCAATGTAACAGTATTTGTGTCATCAGATGTTTTATGTTGTTATTCTGTTAGAGGTCACTGTCTTAGGCGACGTCAGCCTAGGTAATCAATAGTTTAGATTGTCTATAAATAGAACAGTGCATGTACTGTTCTATTTATCACTCAAAACATTCTCTTAGACAAACTTACACGAGTGATCAGGCTGAGGGGGAGTAATTGTAAATCGTTTGTAATCATTCAATCATATATGAAAGCTTTCGATTCTAAAACAATTTTTCTCTTGTTTTGATTTATAGTTTATCATTCCGCTGCACTTTCCATTTATAGTTTACTTCTTTCATCATTCATTTACTTAAACAATCAAAACAATCAAACTCAGATCCTAACATCTTGTGTGACAACCCAACAGTTGAAAAGCCAATTCTTGCTTTTCAGTCAATTCAAACTTCTTATCATTTTTAGTCAACACAGTCAAGGATTGTGCAATGTTTAGAAATATTATCGATGAACCGCCTTTAATAACCTGCAAGACCTAGAAGTTGCCGCACCTCAGTATGAGTCTTTGGTGCTTCCTATTTCTTAATCGCCTCTATCTTAGCACGATCTACATGTATACCTTTTTTTCCTTCACCACATGACCTAGGAAATTCACTTTACGAATCCAGAAATCACACTTTGACAATTCGGCATACAACTTCTTAATTCGCAACAACTCCAATATCAACCTAAGATGATTTTCATGATCCTTCTTGGTACGTGAATAAATAAATATATCTTTAATAAACATGATCACCTATTTATCCAAATAAGGCTTACATACACGGTTCATTAAATCCATGAAGATGGCAGGAGTGTTTGTCAAACCAAACAGCAAAACCAAAAACTCATATTGACCATACTAATTACGAAATGCAGTATTTGGTATATCTTTCTCTTGTATGCGAAATTGATAGATCTCAAATCAATCTTAGAATAAAAACTTGATCCTTGGAGGTAATCAATTAAGTTTTCAAACGTAGGCAAAGGATAGCGAACTTTAATGGCAAGCTTATTCAACTCACGATAATTTGGTCTTATAAAACCATTATCCATTAATTCCTACAATTGATTGGATAATTCTTGCATTTTGGATAGATCCAAACAATAGAACGATCATGTTATAGGAGCAGCTCTAGGAACCAAATCTATTCGAAATTTGACTTGTCGACGAAGCAGCAACCCCGTAAATCTTTTGGAAAAATTTCAGGAAAATCTCTCACAACAGGAATATCTTCAAGCTTACGCTCGTCAGATTTCTTATCTACCACATGCGCTAAGAATGCATAATGACCCTTCTCCAAGCACTTTTGGGCCTTCATATATGAAATAATTCTTAACGACGTCCCACGCCTTACCCCTTGAATCAAAAGAACTTCACCATTCTCTAGAGGAATCTGAATTATCTTCTCGTCATAGGCAAAAACGCTATAATGCTTAAATAACCCATCCATTCCCACAAATACGTCGAAACTACCCAGGACCACCGGCAAAAGACCAATACTAAGCTCATGCCCACAAAGATCCAACCTACAATCTTTCGCTACTTCACTTATTTCTATTATTTTACCATCGACCAATTGTATGGAAAAATATGTATCTTATTCACTAATTCTTAAACCAGTGGCATGTTTAAAATAAATACACACAAAACTACAATCGACTTTGTATCAAATAAAACTGAAGCGTAATGATTGTTAAGATGAAACGTATTGGTGACCACATTCGGGTCCTGACGCGCGTCACCAGCAGTGATCACGAATTCTCGCCCACAAGCATGGTCGTTTATCTTTGGGCAACCCTTCTTCAGTTGAGAGAACCACAACAAAAACACAACCTCTTCTCTCCATAAGCATATGGAGGATCATTATAGTTTTAATCTTTGTCAACTTGTTTTCGACAATGCCAGTATGTTTGGTCACTATTCTTCCCCTTGGAACCAAATTTCCTGCCTTCTGTTGAGGCAGTGGCGGCCAAACCCTTTGCCTTCTCAACCTGACCAGTTTGATTCCCTAAAGATTTACCCTTCTTACTAGCCAACCACTTTTGCTTTCTTTCCCCAGAACGATTACCAGAACCCGAACCAAAATCGGAACCCTTACTCTCAGAGACCTTCACATCATAACTCTTAGCAACAAACCCTTTGCGTGGCAAGGTTCCAACCATAATAGCATCCTCAGTTAGACTCAAGGCGGGATCGATAGCTTGGCGAATAGTAGTAGGCTTAGAAGCAGTAACCATACTACGGATCTATGGAGCTCAACCAAACAAGTACCGCTCAATGCGTTTGGTCTATGGAGTGACCAAGCGTGGGACTAAGCGGGCCAAATCATGAAAGAAAAAATTGTAACAAGTAACATCAGACCTAATTATCAACAAATTCCAGAACTCTCCCTCTAACCTTTGAATCTCACTTGCGGGACGGTACTCCCTAATCATCAATTCCTTCGGGTCAACCTAGGACAAGGCATAGGATGCCTCGTCACTTAAAGTTTGTACTTGACTATTCCACCAAGAATTATTAAGAAACAAATAATAATAATAAAGTCTAAATGCACAAAATGAATGTAAACACGTATGATTAATTTGTACGGATTAACATGAGAATTTGGTGAATGTCACAGTAAAATGTTTGCGGATTGCCAATAGTATGGATACAGACGCTTTTTTAACGGCTAAAGTTTTTGTCACCAACGGGAATTGAACCCTCACCACTTAGAAAGACAAGTCTTATCTAACACCTTGATACCACTAGGCAAAGGACTTTTGGTGTTACAAAAGTTATTTAGGGATCAAAACGTTGACCGATAGATGATACAGCTACCCCAAGCCACCATGGACCAAGTGTTGGCCCATACCATAGAAAATATACAACCCTAGACCCTGTGGCAAATTGTTTTCTCTTTTATATATGTATGTGTGTGTATATATATATTAAGAATAAGAATACATTGTATTTAATTTTATTATAAATATATTTTTCTTATTTACTATTTAATTTTTTTTATTTTATTTTTATTTTTTTTAATTTGAAAAAATAAATCAATACTTTAAAAATAAACACTTTCAATATTTTATCAAAATAAATAAACAAATTATAAAATTAAGTTTGACATCTATCAGAAAATAGTTGTTGAATTATAAGAGCATTCACAACCCGGGAATCAAATTATGTGAGGGGGTTCCCTCAAATTATATGTGATGGTGTGAGTGGTTGTGAGTGGAGGAGAGAGAAAATATTTAGAGAAACCACTGTTCACCCCTATATATGAAAAGCTATTGTTCACCTCTATATATATTTTAATATTTTTGTAAGTGATGTGAGTGAGGACAGAGAAAATATAATGATGAAATTATGAAAAAAGTATTATTATTTTAATTAGGAGAGGGAAGATTTAGGGGTGGAGTAGTGATTTTTAGTGTAATTTGATGGAGGGGATTTGGTGGAGGTGATGTGAATGCTCTAACACCCTTCGCTTAATGTTTGCTAAAGTTGTCCAATGTAGTATTTGTGGATAATCCTTCGGAAATCATATTACTAACGAGAAAAATTCTGACAGGTTCTCCTTGGTAACCCATTTAACTGATATATTTCTGGAGATATGCTATTGTACAAAGGCTCCTTAAAATACAAAGTGTAAGAAGTAATCCTAACCGTCGATCTGAGTTTTAATCAAACATAATCCTAAATTAATTCGTGTTTTTAGTTTCAGTTAACAAGAGAAGGGCAAATTAGACAAATTGTAAGTATAATAATTTGAATTTTTTTTAATAATTGCGCCCAAATCATCTCATTTATGGACAGTTATTTTCAATTGCTATAACCGTGGAATTCACAAATTTAAAACTCAAAAAAAGAAATCATACTATGTAAACCAAAAAAAAAAAAAAAAAGAGAAAAACAGAGCATTCATCAAGACGAAGAAGAAATGAAGTAATGAAAACCCTAAAATTACGTTTGTATGAAACAGGTGAAGCAAGAGAATGAATGAGCTTGTTCGTGCGTTTGATGAAAGTTATAAACGCATTTTCAGTTTTTCATTGAATTTAATGATTTTACATGATCATGTTGTTAAAACGCACTTACATGTTGATGATATTTAACTTACAATGTAAAAACATAAAACGCACTTGGTGATATCATAAAACGCACTTACATGTTAATGATAATTAACTTACAATGTAAAAACATAAAACGCACTTAGTGATATCATAAAACGCACTTACATGTTGTTGATAATTAACTTACAATGTAAAAACATAAAACGTACTTAGTTATATCATAAAACGCACTCAATGATATCATAAAACACACTTACATAAAACATAAAACGCATTCACTGATATCATAAAACACACTTGCATAAAACATAAAACGCACTCAGTGATATCATAAAACGCACTCAGTAATATCTACAATATAAAACAGTTATCTATCAGCCCATGTTCATCTCTGTAATTTATTTCTTCTTCGTTTGATGAATGCTCTATTTTTTTTTTGTTTACAAAGTATGATTTCTTCTTTGTTTGATGAATGCTCTGTTCTTTTTTTTTTTTACAGATTATGATTTCCTCTTTGTTTGATGAATGCTCTGTTTTTTTTTTGTTTACAGAGTATGATTTCTTCTTCGTTTGATAATTGCTCTGTTTTTTTTTTTTTTTTGGTTTACAGAGTATGATTTCTTTTTCGTTTGATGAATGCTCTGTTTTTTTTTTTTTTTTTTTTTTGCAGAGTATGATTTCTTTATATCTGATACACAATTAATATAGTGAAATCAGTTATAAATTTTTTTTTTGCAGGAATGTATTATTACGTGATTAAATGAGGGATGGAAAAGTCTATATTACCCTTGAAGTGGCTTAAGATATTATAACCGCCAAGTTACACGTGACCATTTTTGGTAGTTTCCTACACTTTGTAGGTTAAGGTACTTTATACCAAATACTTTCTCATTTTTCTGATGAACTTGTCTGGTTGATGATATTGGTGTACTAGTGAAAATCCAGACCCGATAATATTTATGCCTAAGGACTTCGTATGTTCTTTACTTATTTATTCACAATCAAGACCCTGATAAAATTGTCCGTCATCCTTGTAGGCAAAACAAAAACCCATCATGATGTGCAATTGTAATTGTTAATTAGTTATGCAGTAAAGATTATAAAGAGAACAATAGCTATGTTTTAATAATGTCTAATATGAACTCGACAAGAACAACAAAAAAGTATGTTAAGCTAAGTTATTTATGTTTATGTAGGGGACATGAGGTTTGCTAAAGATATAACATGAAAAAACACACAACAAACACAAACACAAATACAAACACACACATCTACATTATATGTATATCTGTGTATGCATGTATACGTATATACTACCTCTTAATCCGCTGTTTTTACTATGCATAATCTCATATTTACAATACTTTCCATTTTTTTCTTTCCTAGCTAAAATGTAGCATTTTTCCCAATTAAAACATGGTAGCAGCATTCCACTTCTTAAAGAAAGTGTTATAAAGGTAAAAGTTTTCAAAGTGACTGTAACTTTTACAATGATATAAACTAAACTAATAATTTAGAAGGATTTGGTTCAAATACATAGTTTTCTAAAACTAGAAAGTCGGTAAAAAGTATCAAACAGACTCCGATTATACTCATAACTTTGGCAACATTGAAACCGTCTCTTTGAATTATACGATCTTAGATTTTAGTTTTCGTGCAGGTTGACATCTACTCGTTTTAAGTACAATATATAAGCAAATATTCTTAAGTACAATAACGTTAGCAACATCTTACAACATAGTTGAATTAGTTGAGCGTTAGAATCACTTTCTCATAACAAAATGGTAAAAATTATTGTTTTTAATAATGGACATTAATTTAAGGGTCGTTCTAATTAAACCCCCCAACTTCTAAATCAACCCCTTAACCCAGGCGTCTCGCTTAGGCCTAAGCGAGGCGCCTGAGAGTTTGATTAACCTTGATTAAACGTAAAGCCTGATATTCTCTCAAAATAATTACCCAGGCGCCTCGCTTTGGCCTAAGCGAGGCGCCTGGTCCCATCAGATTTTGGCTATAAATTCATTCGATTTCATTATAAACTCGTTCGATTTCAATTCTTTGTCCACAACATATATAACATGTCGTATTACGACTTAATTTTCGGTGATTCTTACGACTCTAATAATAATAATAATAATGTCGAGGAGGGGTTGTCATATAATGTCGAGCAGGGTCCGTCATATAATGTCGGGCAGGGTCGGTCTAGTAATGTCGAGGAGGGTCAGTCTGGCATTCGTTACCGTGACAATGCGGTACAACTGGACTTGAATACACAGTGGAAGGACCCGTATGAATTTGAAGACGAGCCTAGTCAACCTGCCTACGGTTATGCTTACGACGCTAACGGTGGTGATGACACATCTGAAGAACAAAACTGTACGCACAATGAAGACAGCGCTGTCGATGAGAAGCGGGTAGAAGATCAGGAGGAAGGACCTAACCCGATCAACCTTTGGTTCGAGACTAACCGGACATTTTCGACACGCGTTGAGTTGGTCGATTGGGTACATGATACGGGAATGGCAAATGGTGACGTCATAGTTATAAAAAGATCGAAAAAAAGAGGAGAACATTTCGTGAAGGTATATATTTCAGTCACTATTGTTTTTAAGATATTAACAAATGCGTATTTTATAAATTGTTATTTAAAAAGCAACAATAAACTTAACTTATAAATTAGTTACTAAAAACACGTGTTTTATCGTTGGTCAAGGTTAATTCCCTACGGGTGCACCAGTGGTTTTCGGGTCACACACCTTTAGGATTACGTTTCTCCTTTGCTAAGAGTATTGTTAATTTTTAATTAATAAACTTTCTTATAATTATTTATTTAAAAAAATTATAAAAAAAACTTATTTTCTAATAAACTTATTTTTGTTAAGGTTGTATTTCAATGCACTCTTAGGGGGGAGCATAAGAGTGTGGCTTTGGTGAGGAAGACGGGTAGCAAAAAAATTGGCTGCCCGTTTAAGTTGACAGGGGTGTTTGAAACTCGGACACGGGTTTGGAGGTTAAAGGTGAAAAACCCGACGCACAACCACACTCCCTTTGAACACTTAGAGGGTCACCCGTATGCCGAAGGCTTTCTGTGGATGACAGACAACTGGTCGGGGAGATGACAGAGAATGATGTTCCCAAGCGTAGCATCTGGAGAATGATCCTTTCAAAGAACCCAGAGAGAAAGACTACCCTGAAAGATATACACAATGCGGCTCAGATGATGAATGCTGGAAAGGGAGTCATTCCCAAAGGTGCAATGGAGCACCTCGAATACTTTCTGACGGAGAGAGGATTCACCTACTACACGCGTGCGGATGAAACCACGAAGGCTCTCACGGATATTTTCTTCGTTCACAAACATTCACATACTATGTGGTGCGCATTCCCGCATGTGTTGATGATTGACGCCACCTACAATACAAACATATACAATATGGCGTTTGTTCAGGTAGTGGGTATGGCGTCGACAAACCAGTCGTTTTCGATTGCCCATGCGTTTATTTCTTCTGAGAGGATTGATAACTACATTTGACTGTTGGAGAGGATAAAGTCTATGTTGGAGAAATGTATGGAGCCGCGAGTGATTGTGACAGACAGGGATAGCAAGAAGGAGTTCACGGATAAGGAGTGGAAGGAATTTGTTTGAATGTTTTGGTGGCTGTGTGACTCTGCGACGGAAACCATATACGAATACAATTTGGGGCAATTTCAGTCATATCTGGAAAAGATGGATCGTCTAGGTAGGTAGTTTTACATAATTACATACGTACTTGTTTACATACACAAGCCTGACAAGTTTTGGTTATATTTTTCAGACGTTTTTTGCTACACGAAGAATAACTGGTTGGACCGGTTCCGTCAAAAGTTTGTGTCTGCGTGGACTAACCAAACGCTGAACTTCCGCCAGACCACTACCAACAGAGTTGAGGGGCATGCCAAAATTAAAAGTTACCTTCCAAGCCATCGCAACTCGTTGTCGACAATTGTGAAGTCCGTTGATCAAATGGTTGATAAGCAATATAGAGACATTAAAAAAGGTTTTGAAGAAAGCCTAAGAAAAACAATGAACCACCACAAGAAGCAGCCATTGCTTGATAAGTTGCTTCGGAAGGTTAGCAAACATGCTCTTCAGTTAATATACGAAGAGATCGACCGTCTTCAAACGTCCATGCGCCGTTACAATAACACTTGTGGATGCCAGCTTTATAATAGTTGTGCTTTGCTATGTGCCTGTCGTCTCGAGCAGTTACAACTTAATGGTAATTAGCACTAGTGTCCATATGATTTTACTACATAATTTATTACATGATTTAACTTTATAACATATGTTATTTTTTCAGGTCAGGAAATCCATTTGTTCTCGATAGACGTGTTCTGGAGGAAGCTTGACTTCAAACCTGCGAAGACTGGTTGCGAAGATATACATGTAGATAAGGTGTGGGCAGAATTAAAGGAAACGATTGATACAAAACCAGTTTTTACCTAATTAAACTACCTGGACAAATTTGCACAAATCGTCACAGGCAACTACTCCCCCAATAAACCGCCTGTTGTGCAAAAGAAAACACGTGGTCATCTAACCAAGAAGCAGCAAGAACACAAGAGAGAACAATCTGCAAGAAAGAGCTTGCATATGCCGGTTTAAGAAAGTGGGTCCGACGAGGAGTTTGAATTTCCCCGGCACAGCTCATTCGTACCATCACAGGAGGACCTCGTACGACCTTCCCAGTCCCAGCCATGCCCTCCTTACGAGCTTCACCGTCACAGCTCTTACATACCGTCATCGTCCCAGGGGGGGCAGCATTTGGGATAAATTCAATTTCCCAAAGCTTTCGCGGACAAAAAAGTCAGAGAACTTAGTAAGGAAATATGGGGATAGAATTCCATCTTTGTTTCACCCATATATATCTAAAATAACGGATGTGAGACCTGATGGTCATTGCGCTTTTCGAGCGGCAGCTGTGGGGTTAGGGATAGGTAAAAATGAACATATGTTTGTCCGATCCCAAATGCTACTCGAGTTGCGCAATAACGAAGCCTTGTGGAGGTCAATGTTTGATCCGGATAACGAAGGACATTTTCAGCGTCCCTGGTCGAGTACTTTAAGTGTTGCCACATGCGTCAGGCTCGCTCACATCTCCATGGCGGGGCGTTCATCACTTACATCGCGCGTCATCTGGGGATCTCGCCAGATACTGACCCTCAGTTTTCGCCCAAGATCTCATCGGTAGAGCTCGGTGACGCCAATGCCCGGAGCATGGGGATCCACTTCGAGGTCTCGAAGGGTGTGCAGCGGTTTTGAGCTATCGGAACCAAGAAGGCTTTTGAGCCGACCCCCCTTCCTACTTTCGATGATATACCGCCCTACACTGAGGTGCGTCCGGGACATCCGCTCCGGGAGGTTCAGGAGTGGACGGTCGACTCGATGCAGGCGATGGCCTCGCATTGGCAGGTACAGTTACGCACACCACCACACCGTGGACCAGCACAGGGGGCCCACCACCACCGCCGCAGTAGACTTTTTTACTTGTATTTTTTTTTGTATGGACAAACTTATTATTATTATTATTATTATTATTATTATTATTATTATTATTATTATTATTATTATTATTATTATGCACTTGATCTTTTGTTTATATATATATGTTGTCTGTTTTGAATGTTTAATTGTCTAATAAATATTAAACCCATAAATAATAAACGAACTAACACCAAATTATAAATTGTAAGCCAGTAAAACCAATGAGATCCAAACAGTAAATATTCGATTATAAACGTTAAAAGATCACTCAACCCTTTCAATCCCAAACCAAATAAAAGTTGCATGTTATGAACCAAAACGACGCCACGTTGACCATCAACCACCATATTCGTATCAAAATTCGCGAATTCGTTCAATCTTTCTTCGACGAGGTCTTCTCCGTGAATAATTTATCCAGTCACAATAACAATCGAACACTTTATTAAAAGGTTAAAGTTGGGATTACTTGATTAATTATAGTTTGATTAGGGTTATTACGTTGTTTTTTAAATTTTAAAAAATTACAATAGATAAAGACCCTAAATCAATAAAAAAGTTAAAAGAAAAACACGGGTTATTACGTTGTTTTTAAAATTTTTAAATTTAAAAAAATTACAATAGATAAAGACCCTAAATAGATAAAAAAGTTAAAAAAAAAAAAACACTTCAAAACAAACCAAAAAATATCCAAAAAAAACCAAACCAAAACCTTCCCAACATCAAAATGTCCAGGTTCATCCCCTCTGTTGCCAAGCGCTTCGCTTTGACCAAAGCGAGGCGCTTGACCCATTTTTTTCAAACTCCCATGCAACCTCGTACTCAGTTTGACCTTGATGTGACTGAGGTGCCTCGCTTTGACCAAAGCGAGACGCTTCAGAGGGGAGTTGAAATAGAAGTGAAGGGAGTGCCAATAGACGGACCCTAATTTAAAGATTTCTTTTTCTTAAAGATCTTAGCCCTCGATTGAAAGAAGCCACTGTTTTTAATATTTGACACAAAACGTCGATTATTCATATGAGATTGTTTGACCTTAATTCTGAAGGTCAAAACCTTCAGTTGTAAAACCCATTATTCTCAACTATGCACATAAGATTCATAGGCTTCAACTGTGAAGGTGAATTCATAAAACATTCTTATGATTATTTACACGTAATTTTAATTTTATCCTTCGTTCAACCAATTTAGACAATTTACATGTTTGGATTTCAAAATGTGATGATGTCTTAACCGTGAGGCTGTAAGGATTAAGGAATTGGGGTATAACAATTAGTCAATTAACATTCTCACTAGCCTACGCATTCAAAAATTTAAAATCACAACGGGCCACCAAAACTCCATAGTAAGAAACCACAAAGGGGGCAAGAAAGAAGGATCAAACCCTTATTTGATTGGGTTGTGACACAATCACCTAACATGTTGATCTATAATCATGGGCGAAGCTTACTTGGGGTCAAGAGCTGCCATCCCCTATTTTTTTTTTTCCGTAGTGTGATTTTACGTGTTTTCAACCTAAAATTTTATATGAATTGAGCTCCGTCCCCCAACTTTAAGAGCCCAATGACTTTCACCCCACCCCCTCCCCGTGAAAAAAATCAAGCTTCGCCATTGTCACTATAATACTTCTCGCCATTTAATTAACTTACATTGTATTCGTACGTTTTCACCTTCTTCACATACATATTATGATTGAGAACATCGCCAATACACAAGTTTTTCAAAGGCTTGTTACAATATTTCTATTGGTCCTATGATGCATGTCTATATAGTGTCAAGAAAGCCCTTGTGTTGTGTTGGGTCCCTAGCGTCTAGCTTTCCTTGTAAAGTTGTAATCGACTGTCTCAATTAAAAACAAGTTAACATTTTGAAATTAAGGCCTTGATAGTTAATAGATATATATACAAGGCATAGGAATACGTGTGTTAAAGTAACTTTTAAAATCTAGATTAAATTCTCGGAGGCTATTAATTTGTGCTTATCTGAGGGAGCTACTCGCGTATTTTAAAATGTAGATTACATTCTCCTTGCTTATGAAAGAATATATCATCTAACAAATAAATGATTAACTATAGCCTTATGGATATATAGTGATCAATGCTTGATTAAGTTATATAATTTTGTAAAAGAATATTTCATGGACTAGAACGTTGTATGTTTTCAAAAGCAGTGTAAACTGAAAAATGGGTTTTCGTACGCGGAATGAATATTTTATTACACATGCAACCATTTATTTCAACCTTTAATTATTATGTATAATTTAAAACTATGCTTTGCTAGAAAAGCTAAAAAATGTTGTATTATAATCAGTTGCAGCCATTATCGTAGTAGCTTTTTTTGTCTTGTAAAATGATTATCCATTAGAATAATTTGAGTTTCAAAAAGAATTTGTAATCCAAGTCAAATTTGTGTTCTTGACACGGCTTTTGATATATACTGCCCATGTAAATTTGTGAATTAAAAATTTTATTTTGTAAATTAGATCCACTGCATTTTGTACATTCAAAAGAAATCTAGAATGTCTAAATATGTTTAATTAAAACCGTATAATTTTCATGGTACTTCTTGAAGTATGGTACCTATCCCTTTTCACTAAGAGTCTTTTGTGTTTTATATTTTTTTATCAATACATTTGCTCAATTATTAGTATTTGGCCGTTTTACTTTATGTATACAAGCACTGAATAAATACTAAGCAATTAAGAATTTAAAATGGTATAGTTTGGAACCAGAGATACTCAGGTGGAGTATTCGGATGATATAGACTTAAATAGTTGAATCATCATTATCAACTTACTTAATCCCATCAATAGCAAAGCTAAGGTAGGGTCTAAGGAGGAGGGTAAAATATAGACAGCCTTACCTCTACCCCGTAAGAATAGAGGGGCTGCTTCTAGTGAGACCCTCGGCTCGATAGTGGTTTTGTATCAAGCTCAAGCCTTGTACATAAGGCACATAACAGTTAGGGGCTGTTTGGTTGATTAAGTGATTAATCATTAAGAGGTCTGAGTGGTTAAGTGCTGAATTATTAAGTTGGACCTCTTAATGGTTAGTATTCATGTCCCACATTAGTAGGAGAGCCTCATTAAGGTTCAGCCTAGTTTAGTGCTTAATGGTTCAGCAACATCTCAAATCTTAATAATTCAGACTTAACCATTCCATTCAGAAGCTGAAACAAACGCGCTAAATATTGAATCATTCAGCGCTAAATAGTTCAGAGCCTTATTAAGAGGCTTACCAAACAGCTCCTTAGTATTTGGATGATATAGACTTAAATAGTTAAATATTAAGTTTTATTTGTTAACCATCATGGTATTAAATGCGAACCTCCCCTGTAACCTTTAAACAACCTTTTGCCTGGTTATCAAAATCGATATGGATATAAACGGTTGGGTATGGGTCGGGTATGACTAATCTCATACTCATGCCTGATCTATTACCGTTTAGATATTTATCTGTCGAGTATCAGATATACCCGTTAATGTTTTAAAACATCCCCATTGAGACTTTCATGTACATATATTTTTTTATTTCTTTTACATTTTTTATTTATTTTTTTATATCTAACGATATATCAAATTATGATAAATAACATACATATTATGATCACCATAAATATATTTATAACTAGATTATCCACCGGGTGCTTTCCAGGATAGACAAATCTAATAAAAAAGTGACAAAATGTATGTACCATAAAAGGAATTTTTAATATAAGAATCAGCACTCGATAACTCATAAAACCTACTTCTAAATATACATGTGCATCTTGCTCGAGTGAAGTTTTTGTATAGCTTTATTATTTTATCAAGACATTCTAAAGTTGTGATGTGAACCTGGGAAAAAACAACTGAATTGGTATAAAATAATGTCACGATGATGATTGATTTATGAGACATGCATGGTGGGGTGATTAATTATCACTTATCAGCTAGAGATTTACCAGGTGTCTAAGAATCATAGGGTACATCTAACTGACTTACCAACCTTTGTAATCAATATTCCTAGAAAAACAAATCAAAATACAAAAAAAAAAATAATAATAAAAAAATAGATTCTTACCAAAATGACTACATCTGTGAATATGTATGTAGTTATTGGGTTCCTATATTTAATAGTAACTTCAAAAAGCATATATAATAACTTAACATGATTGGTGACTTGCTTAGCCATGATTAATGAATTACTTAAACACATTGTGTTTTTTTTTTCTGCAAACCCACTAAAATATCATTTTTTTTTTCGTTTTTTGTATGGTGCTATGGTGCTCATTGGAAAGATAATAAAACGCTCGTTAATTTGATGTAATTTTTTTTATAAATGTCGAACATAAAAGTTACTAAAATTTAAAATGTGAAGGGGAAAATAAGGAAAAGATAAAGATAAAAATAAAAATATTAATTAACATATTTGAAATTTAAAAGAATAATTAATAGTTTACTGATATTTATAAAGTGCGAGGGGAAATAAAGGAAAGATAAAGATAAAAATATTAATTAACATATATGAAATTCTAAAATAATAATTACTTGTTATCTTTATTTAAATATAACTAAAAAATATTGTGGAGGGAAATCAAGGGATGTGAAGGTTCTCACATAATGCCATGTGGCATATCTCTATTCTTTTATATATATATATATATATATATATATATATATATATATATACTAGCTGTATTATACCTCGGGAGCGTCCCGGGGCTGAAAAATCTAATATGAACTTTCTAAATAATCAACTTAAAGATGTGTTAAAAGTACTTCTAATCTTATCAAAAGTATGTAATCAAGCAAACTCAGATAACAAAAACTAACACATGTCCATTGTTGAATATCTAATTTGACGTAATAAAATAAATACCTCAATGGAAATTCCTTTGTTATAAGGACCATGTTTGGCAGACATGCCATGTAGGTTATGTCAAATGCTCCACAATGTGTCGGTCCATCTGCGCCAACTAAACCAGCTCGATGCATTCACAGGATCGGCAATGCAATAAGTTTGAGGAAATGTTGTGAGCGCTTGGAAAAGAGAAACATAGGCTCAGTGCTCGCTCTCCGACGGGTTGCGACTCAGTTCCGACTTGTCATTACATACTTCGACTACATGAGTGATTCTAGTAAGCTGAGGAAACCTTTTAATGCAGAGCTGCTTGCTAAGTCCATTAGAAACGACTTCAAATATTGATCCATATGAAAGGTCATTAACCAACACATCATACTGTGAAGAATGAAAAATGAAAAAGAATATGTGCGCAATACTCACCAATATTTTGCTAGTATCGAGAAACAGAAGATGCACGAATGAGGTCAGCCGAGTCATCAAGAATCAAGATACGTAAGTACTTTTTGTGCCATGTTGTAACGCCCCAAAAACCAAATTCATATTTATAAGTATGTTTATTTTGTACTATTGCATGAAATAATTAGAGAGAATGATTACCTAGTTAAAGAAATTGAATGTTTAGCTTCTTGTAAAGGTTTGAAGAATAAATGTTAGAATCCATGTAATGGAAGAAATAAAGTGTAGTAGATGATTCGATGTTGTTAAATGATCTCTAATTAACATTTAGAAATGTACGTTGGATGGAGTTAATGTTGAAATTGGTCATGATTGAAGGTGATTATGTGTTTGGTTAAACGCATGTATTAGGAGCTTGTATAATATGCTTAGAATGTTGTACGCACACATAGTGTTTGATGAAATGCCTAGGTGATTAGGTGTGATATTGTATGCAAGAATCAATATGAATGGCATGTGAGAATTGATGGGATTGTTAGAAAACTAACATGAGGAATATGTTTTGATGGAATCCGTATGGAAATGTAGTTTGATGGTATGATTTAGTATAACTATGCATTAAGAGATTTTACTCTATACTAATTGATTATTATGATGCCTAACATGTGTTTGATAAGATGCTTAATAATAATGTAGAAGTGAATTATCTACTAAATGCGAAGCATATAAATCACTAGCAAGATCTAATGTTGGAATTATGTTATTGGCACATTTTGAATATTAATAAAGTATGTGGACTTGTCTATAATCTTTTAAAAGTCAAGGGGTAGATTGTGTCAATTGGCAAACCTTGTTGTGTAAAAGGAAGGGGATAAGGTTTTTGGTTCATTCATGCCCCTCACCCAATTTTTAGAAAGAGAAAGTGTGTGTGTGTGTGTGAGAGAGAGAGAGAGAGAACCATCCAAGTCCAAAAATCTCATTTTTAGGTTTTCTACCTGTCATAAAGTGTGATTTCTCAGAGATTACACCGTTGGATCGTTCTCAAATTTTGACAGAAGATTTAACACATATATACGGTTACATCCAATGGTGGGTTTTCGATTTAGAGGCCTAGAAGAGGGGTTTTTACTAACCAGAAGACAGCAGCTCGAAAATAGTTTTTCGGCCACTGTTTTGCCGTTTCAGTGACGGTGGTGGAGCTTTCAGGTGACAAAAAATAATAAGGGTTACAAGTCTCGGCGAAATGGTTCCATGGACTCCTAAATCACCTAAATCGGAGTTCGTTTGATATGGTTTCGACCTCTACTCGCATTTGTAAGTGATTTCCAAACTTAACTTCCTTTTATGTAATTGAATACAGATGTGTTGGAATATGGTAATCATGAAAGGATGGATAAGTGGAAAAACTTTACGTTAACTCATTTGGTGGATGTAATTGTTATGGGTGCTCATAATGTCATGAAATAGTTGGTTATGTTAATAATAGGAGAATCACCTAAACGGGTCACTTGGGTGAATGGATTAAATGGGTTGGATTATATCCAAAAGCTATATATATTGGTTTATTGGTGAATTAAAAGTAAGATGTCATGGATTTATGGTGAAAATGACCCATATGTTATCACTAGACGCAAATGGGTGGGTCAAATGGGCGGGCATAACCCAATTACTCGAATGAATGGTAAAATGAATAGAAACACATATAATGAGATGGGTGAGTAATACTTGGGTATTAAAGGAAGTGAATAACCCGTTATGTGTTCTAATAGTTTTCAAGTTTGACTTGTTAAAGTAGGAATTGCATGATTGGAAGACAACGAGTTGTGTGGATGGAATGGACGATAACATTCTACGGGCAAAGGCAAGTGACTTATGAACTAAACTCTAGATTAGCAAATGCATATTTATGTATGAATGTGGAATGCGAAACAAGAATGAAATAACAAATTTATAGACTATAGTAAGATAAGTGAATAGATGATGTTAGTGAACAAGTATAGTTCGCCGCACAACAAAGAAGTTAGTTGGGATAATTGGGTCAACAAAGATGAAGAAGAAAGTGAAGGTATTTTAACCATGAAACAAATCCGGGATTTTCAAATATGACACAAGTATGGAATGATGCATGTGTATGCAATTAGATTGATATGTGTGTATATATGGTAACAAGTACGGTAAGTAGATTTGTTACACTTTTGTAGATTGAGTAATGTGGTGTATGCATAGGTGCTTATACCCGGGTTTATATGAGAGTTTTATGTGTAGATTGAGTATAGGATTGGCAACGTCATGCAGGCATGTAAGTATGAATGCATGTAAATTGGAGGCTAGTATCTGGATATCAGACCCGAACTTACGAAAGGTGTTTGAACATGATCATTAAGTATTGTTGGATATTATTTCCACATTGTGGGTAATTTTTATGAAGCCACTTAACGAATTAACGAAAAGTTTATGTGGTGAGTGTAGGTTGTCTTGTCTACCTAATAGAGTAAGGAAATGATGGAGATCGAGCGGGGACGCAGATTGTACAGGGTCACGGTCACGTAACCTAATAAAGATGAGACATATTGAATGTAATAAGAAAGAATAAAAGATGTAGCACCTATAATATCTTGTAAATATGGTTTCCAAACATTTGAGAATGTTTTATAAAGTAAGAAATTTTCTAGTTTGTATTTCCGCTGCGTATTTTCTGTTAAAACGGTTTAGGGTGTTACAGATGTCAGGTTCAAGCCATTGCAAGAAATAGATCTGAGTGTCCATAGTTTGTGACAAATCATGCATTTTAATATCTTTGCAGACTCGTTAACCAAATTTCAATATCTTAGAAGATAAAAGGCGTGTGCCTTGTAGATGAGTCTTGTGTAGGTGGCGTGTATATAGAACACTCGAGTATTGTCATTGTGTTAGGATATGGTTGTAGGAGGGTGGGTTATGATTGATAATGCATTTACAAACATTGCTGTCTTGTTGTAGCCTAGAGATCTTTTGAACCAGAAATCATTAGTCGTGTGATGGCCGATGGGTGAACACTAGTTTTTTTTTGTTGTTTAAATATTCAGAACTGGACTTTAACTATGTAATTAGTTTTTATCAACATTAGGGCCTTAGGTGCATAGGAGAAGGGGGTGCCTATTTTCTTTATTATGCCATCTCACTTGCAATTTCATTAAGAGAGTGTAGCGAGTGTTATTTGATTAATAACCTTGTCAGTTGGCTAACTAAGTCGTTTTAAACATTGTTATTAAAAGATTATAGCGAGGGTTATTTGATTAATTTTGCCAGTCTAAATGTTTGAAAGGATAACATATTCCCGGGGTGTTTTAAGACTTATTAATATTGCTTTTCGCTTTACCATATTCTGATACACGTATACCACGTCAAGCTGTTTTACTCGCATCTAGTTTATTATTGCTTGAATGATTCATCTTCTATTTATTCGACTACGTACTTTTGGACCTTTTTTTTTGTCAAAAATGTTTTTTTTCATCACTTTTGAATTTATGTGCAGCTCCGAATATAGGGAATGGACTGGACATGGAGAACTATTCTTGGGTTCAAAGTTTGCAAGAGGTCAATGTTACCATCCATGTACCTCCTGGAACCAAGTCAAGACTTGTAGACTGTCAAATAAAGAAAAACCATATTAAAGTTGGACTCAAGGGTCAGCATCCAACACTTGAAGTAAGTGTGCTAAGTGGCATTTAACTATTTTAATACGAGTTCTTTTTTTTTAATGCTAAGAGTTTTACTTGTATACAAGGGGGCTTGTACAAGTCTGTCAAGACTGATGATAGTTTCTAGAGTTTAGGTATACTTCAACATCAAAGTGACAATATTTCTTTGAGGTTAGTATATATTGTAGCAAATATTGTCTTTGACATGTTTTATTTTCTTGTTGGATTTACATGTTTTTTTTGTGTAGTTATGTATCAGAAACAGAGAGAAGGCATGTTATTCCATCACAAGCACAACGCCATATACTTGTTGGATTAGCTTCTGTTGTGGGTGGATTAAGTGCACCGTATGAAAAGGCTTCTCATATCCATGAAAGACCTGTTGTCAATTGGTTATTAGCTGCTGGTTGTCATCCATTTGGACCATTTTCTAATGCTTCTACGATCAGTCAGTTGCTTCAGGATGTTGCATTGGTAAGACATCCATTTGGATTCTTATTGTAGTAGTAATGCTTTGGTAATTAATAAATAATGCAATAGTTATCTGTAAAAAGTTTCAATTATGGGCAAAAAATGTTTGCAGGTCAGCCCAATGTTCCACAGTTCAACCTGCACTAAATGAAATATTCTAAATTAATGGCTAGCTAATGTTCTTATAAGCATGATGTTTATTCACTGAAGATTAATTCATATTTTGTGTTTTTAGTGTTCTTGGGTTGATAATGTAATTTATTGTTGATTCCTACAGAGAAACACTATATACGCTCGTGTAGATTCTACTCTTCATAGGATTTGAGAGACATCAGAGGTAAAAGACAGTGTTTATTTTCTTATGATTATTCCTTAAACTTTACAAAGTGTGCTTAATTAGTCTAGTAATATGTTTTAGTCTGTCCAAGCTTTTGCTGGAGAATATCTGAAAACGCCTCTTTGTGAACTAGTAAAGGGTAAGAAGAATAAGACAACCACCTAGCTTTGGATAGAAAAGTTCTACAAAAAAGAGACAAATTTGACCGAGCCTTCCACACACGAACCAGTCGACAAGCTTGAAAATTACTTGGATGTAACTTTTTGCTTTAGAATTATATGTGCATACGGTTGCCAACGCCTAATTTCCCGCAAAAATGTTCGGACATTTTCTTTACACATTAACTCAAGCTTACGGAAATTCCCATATGTCATGGTGCAATCTAGAGCCACTTTAAATGTTGATGTGGCACTTATATGGCAATTTTTAAGTGTAATATCATACCGTAAGTTTAAATACACCTACATACCTATTTGACATGAAAATCATAAAAGAACCTTCCAGACTCTATAATGATAATCAATGGGTTCCAAAATTTACTTGTAAAAGTTCTGGAAGACGATTTTTTGAAGCTCAACAAGCTTGGTTTTGTTTGAATTAATTACAGATTCTTGAGGAACAGCTTGTGGATTTATCTTGACCTTAAGACCAAGGTAAGCGTAGAAACTAAACTTTTTTCAGGTTGTAGTTTTTCATATATTTCGAGTACTATTGTGTTCCCACTTTTGGGTGAAGAACATATTCAAACCGTTGTCTGCTATCATGCACTTGCTATTGCGTTCAACTGTGTTGGTGCCTACAAGCTTTCTCATCAATCATGCACTTCAAATTATCTTTACAAGTTTATATTATTTTATATAACTGATATATTATTAGTGGCTAAATGGTTAATGATGATTTGTTGTTTAACACCATGAAAAGAAGACGTATGACATACCAGTGAAATAGCTTGGAGAGGATGATTCAAGGACTCGGGACTCAAAGAACTGGATGAAAACTTTTAAAGTGCGGGAAGCGCAGGTAAAATTCTGTTTTTAGCATTTTTGTAACTTTTTTTTATTTAAAATGTTAGTTGCACATTACTCCATGTGATCTGTTAAAAGTAACACTTTTGGCAAATCACATAGACTAGTAATGACTTGTTTTTATAAATATTTCATGTGATTTGTGAAAAGGGTAAAATATTCATCTTACACAAACGTAACTGATTTTTTTTAACGGATGTATGTGTTAGAATCCAACATGTAAAATAATTGGCCGGCCTCGATTAATGTATTAATTTTATTGTTGTCTCAGGTTGGGGGAGGAGCGGATCATTACAGGGATGAAGACATGGATGCCGTTCGCGAAGAATGGTCAGGCTACGCCGCAACATTTATTTTCAAATGATCCAAACTTGTTTGTTTGAAGGCAATGTAATGTCGATACAATATTTTTGTAAACGTTAAACTTCTTGGATTAGTTTGTAATTTGATAAATATGGCCGGATTATATAATGAAATGATGTTTTTGTTATTGGTTTGCTAATTATTTTGCATATAATAAAATGGCTATAAATCCAGGAGGGTAAATATGTAATTTTACAGGATTTTTTTTTAGATTAATAAATTATGACACGCAAAAGAACGTCATAAAATTCTGTCATAATATATGTCGAAAAAATGTCAATAAAAACTGTCATAAAAATGTGTGTCATTAAAAAGTGTCATAATACGTGTCAATAAATGTTGTCATAAATGTGTGTCATAAACAGATGACACGCGAAAATATGTCATCTTAATTTATGACACCTCCATCCTTAACGTTTTTTTTTTCTTGTCATCAGACCCTTTTCTTGACGCGCAATACGTGTCAAGAAACGCTTTTTTTCTAGTAGTGTTAATAACTTGTAGTTGTCGATATAAGAATAAAAGTATAAAACAATCATATAAAATATTACTTTAAACATATAAAACTCTAAAACACTAAATAAAATAATCCACTCGATTTTTGTTATAGGTTACAAAGCCTATTTTTATGAATAAGATACTCTTTGAAGTCCAAATTAACAACATCGTGTTGACTGATGTTGCTTGTCAACAATGAAAGCTTCAAAGATGAAAATTGCACCATTAGGTATATTATTATATATTGTTGATAACATGGGCTTTTATTAACAAGTTGATTAAGCGCGTACTACATTGTATAAAAGAGTTTTCATGGATATATTATTTCATGTAAATCTCGTGGTTAAACAGTAAATGTTTGGATTCATAGGATCGCTCGTCTCCCGAGACGTCCCTGAGAATTTGGTGCCCTATTCAAGTTGTTAAAAATTAGGCCTCTTACACTTCAACGAATTAAATATTTAAATGTAATTATGTATGATCAATGGTATAGCAATAAACATAACAATTAGAAAAAAAGTTAGTAAGTATTAAAATGAGTGAAATTACATACCGTATTGAGTATGAGGCTCATAAATATAAAGGATTTTTATAAAGATGTGCCCCGAGATTTATGGTCCCTGTTCGGTTGACCTCCTCTGCCTACCCAAAAGCCTCCAGACTTTAACTCTTTAAACTACTTGCTTTTTTTTAACGGTAAATAACTTGCTTCTAAAAAGTTGATTTTGTATCCTTCAAAAAATCTCAGCAATTTATAAATATAAAAGAGAGGAGTGAGTTATGTTGTTAAACGGCAATACTTTTAAGAACATAGAATTGCTTTGTCCATTTTTTTTTTAAACGACAAGATTTAAGCAATTGTTTTATGTGTCAGATTTGTAATATTTAACAATATATCATAACAATATATTGGTAACCACATAGAATATATCGACTCCAAATTCACAACAAAATGACATGTTATGCCCAAATTAGACTCTGTTACAAAACGAAAAGCTTGTTGGTGGAACTTTGGAGCAAACGGTTTATTTTGTTATTTTCAACCATGGTCAAAAAATCTGTTCGCCCTTCCTCCTTTGTTGCCACCACTATACCTCCTGATTTCATAGATCCTAAAATCAGAAGGAAATGAACTCTGTTCTTTTGATGATGAACATATCCAATCCCTAAAAGTTTTTGAAGCTTTTCCAAAAAAAAAAAAAAAAAAAAAAACATAGAGTTTCGTCCCTTTGATCCCGAAACCAAAGCAGATACTTAAGTCAGTGTTGGGTCTGTTGACCTGGAGAAGAACAGATGATTGGAAAACCAAAATATTCTACTCAGTTGATCCTTAGAAATAAAGAGCATTTACAAGATACTTCTCCCAAAAGACCGTTGACCCTAACATCTGCTCTACCCAAACAATTGTTGTGACAACTGCTGCTGCAAAAGACTGCTAGATAACAACTGATTGAAAACAACTGCTGACTAAAGGTCTGATGAAGAACAACTGTTGATCAAGTGTTGAAGACTAAAGGTCTGTTGGAGCCAACAGCACTTAGGCTCCAACAGATGATACAAGACCATCAGAGTTTTCTCAACAGCGATTTACCTTTCAGAGTTTTACAATGTAACAGTAGTTTGTATATAGCATATGTTTTATGTTTGTTATTCTGTTAGAGGTCGCTGTCTTAGGTGATGTCAGCTTAGATCATCAGTGGTTTAGATTTGTCAATAAATAGAACAGTGCTTGTATTGTTCTATTCATCACTCAAAACATTCTCTAAGACAAACATTCACAGAGTGATCAGGCTGAGGGGGAGTACTTGTACAATTGACTGTAATCATTCAATATTATGAAAGCATTCGATTGAAAACATTTATTCTCTTGTTTTGATTTATAGTTTAATATTCCGCTGCACTTTCCATTTATATTTCACTCCGTCTATCACATCTTTACTTAAACAAAACAAAACAATCAAACTCAGATCCTAACAATTGGTATCAGAGCTTGGTCAATTAAATTCGATCTAACCAATCAATTTAATATAAACATATCAGCTCACAATTATTGATATCGTTTCTTTGTCGGATTGAAAACAGAGTAATAGTTTACTTTCGATTCAACCGTTTGTAAACAGACTTTGTTTTTGAAAAATCAAAGAATGGCTTCAATCAATCACGATCCACACAACACTGGCACGAACAACAAGAACACTAGGTGTTGGATGTCGGTTATCTTCGGACCACATGTTCCGATGGTGCCGAGTACTGAAGATCCCAACATTCAGGAGCCTAAGAAACTTGAAAACTACTCCGACCAGGATTTTCAGAAAATTGAGTTGGATGCCAAGGCCTTCAGTATTGTGGCCATGGCTCTACCCAATGATAAATATGTTGGGCTGTTACACTGTAACAGTGCAAAGGAGTTGTGAGATGCACTGAAAGAACAATTTGGTGGGATTGAAGAGGTTATTGAAAATAACCGTGAAATACTTAACCAACAATATGAAACATTCAGGCATGTTAAGGGAGAGTCGTTAACTCAACAATTTGAGAGGTTTAACTGTCTCATTAGTGAACTAAAACTGGTTGGTCTAACTTACCCACATTCAACTTTGAACCATAGGTTTTTAAGATCACTACCAGATATATGGGACACTATTGCTATAGTTATGAGAAACTCAATTGGATTCAAGGACCTATCACTGACCCAGCTTCATGGTAAGCTCTTGACCTATGAGAGAGAGCTTTACCAGAAAAAGAAGCTCCCGGACTCTGAAAAAGTGTCTGATGACTATGTATTTGGTAATACAGCACTTCTGGGTCATGATGAGGTGACTGGTAATAATAAGGATTAGAGTTATGATCATTTTATTGACATAACTTCAGGTTTTAACTCTGATTCTTATTCACCAAACTATACTTTTACAGCAAGTGGTGGTAATCTGTTAACATATCCTTTGATTATGATGACTTAAAATACTTTAACCCTGATGATTTGGACGAAATGGACATTATGCACCAATTGGCCCTTCTCAGTGTAAGAACTAACAATTTTTACAAGAAAACTGGGAGAAGGTTTCCAGGGTTAACTGGCATGTCAAAAGTGGGGTTGGATAAATCAAAGATTAAGTGTTATAAATGTCATAGACTTGGTCATTTTGCTAGGGAATGTGGGAGTCAACATGGTACACCTATGATTACATATCCAAATCAAAGGCCACACACCAACACTTATCAAGTTTCCCATAATACCCCTGGACCAAATGTGCAAAATACTGCTCATTTTGCACAGTCCTCAAACACTGTTCCTGTCCAGTATGTCCAAACCACTGTTCCTCAGATTCATTATGTGCAAACCCCTGTTGTTCAGTCACATGTGCCAATAACTGCTGCTCCACCCTCTGTTCCTGCAGAGACCAGTCAACAGAGTTTCTTCACACAAGGCTTTGTTGATTGGAGCCGTCTACCAGATGAGTTAACATATGAAAACTTTGCTCTTGTGGCTAAAGCTGAAAATGAACCAGAAAACTTTTGTTTCATGGCTATGGTAGAAGAGGTTGAATCTGAGGAGGTGGTAACTGAATCTGTAGTTGTGACTGATGATATTGTTGATGAGATAGTTGCAGGTGAAAAATTTGAAAAAGAGCTTGTAAGTCTCTCAGATCCCTGGGTGCATCTGATGATTGTGAGTGCAAGTGTGATTGTGCATTGATGGCTGCTGCTAAGGTATCTCCTCAAATCCTTAAAGATTTATGTTCTGACAAATGTGTAATAGCATTTGCTAACATCAAAGAGGTAAATGAAAACCTTAGGAAGAAAATTTTAGATGATGAAGTTCAATTTGAGAAACTTTCAAAAGATTTAAAATCAAAATTGACTGTAAAAGAATCTGAAATAAGCAGCTTAAAACATGAAGCAACTATAACCAAAGACCAGCTCCAAACTATGATAACTAAATATCATAGTTGCAAAAGTGAGCTTGAGACCACCCAAGTTGAATGTCAGAAATGGGTGGAATCATGTAAAGGTTTTGAGATGCTCCTCAACAAACAAACCAAAAGTCATGTGATGTTTGGTTTTGGTTTTGAAACTACTGCTCCAGCTTTTGAAAACATTGACAAAATGGATCAAAAGTTGGTTGAGGTAGTACCAACTAATTTGAAAGGTCAAGAGATTAAAATCACTGAACCTAATGGCAAGAAAATTGTTCTTGAAAAATCAGAACTTTTTTTTAGATTATTAATTTGGTATCACGTATAATATTTAAGCCCTAACGTGTATATGATTTTCAATTCGATAATGTTTTCAATTCTTGTTTTTTTTTTTTTGCTTGGTCCGGATATGCATTATACAACTATATTGATTATATATGTTAATTGTAGATACATAATGCACGATGCATTAATACATGTTGTTTATAAATGCAATATATATATATATATATATATATATATATATATATATATATATATATATATATATATATGTGTGTGTGTTGGTTAAATCTTGGGTAATAACCCATTTGTCACAAATGGATTAAATAGATATTTATTTAACAGCTAAAAACTACAAGTTAATCTTGGGTAATAACCCATTTGTCACAAATGGATTAAATAGATATTTATTTAACAGCTAAAAACTACTTAACTTGTTTGTTTCATTAAAAGATACTCATAAAGTTTTATAAAACATATAAAAACAATATCATTCACTGAACTTGAAAAATATGAATTTAAACCTACTTGGTCTGATGAGTGTGGTACTCTTGAGAACTTCAAACCAGTTGAATTCAAAACCCCTAATGGTAAGAAAGCACCACAGGCAAAGGTCATTCCCTTGATAGATCTTCCAGTAGATGATCAAACATCTGTTGAAAAGAGGAGATGTAGCTCATTGACATCCAGTGGGCATTTGCTAGTGTTATGAGGCGAGCGACTGATTTCATTGAGAAGATGGGCAGAATTGATCTTTCTACTTCCCCAAACACCACATATGGCTTCAACAAAGCCAAAGTGACATGTTTTAACTGTGGTGGGAAAGGTCACTTCAAGAGAGAATGCACATAGCCAGCACAGCATGGGAACATGAATCCTTTCAACACAAACTACCAGAACCGTCAAAACCAGGTCTCATATCAAAGTCAAAACAACTCCAATTTTCAACCACAAAACAATAATCAAAACCGCTAAAACACCTCACCAAACAATACTGTTAGACAAACCACTGCACAAAACCAGATACAAAATCAAACACCACACAATCCAACCAGAACTATCATTCCTATTTCTACACCAAACAGCCAAACCCAACCAGATAACCAAAACCAGGCCTTGGTGATCCAGAAAGATGAGGGATTTGATTGGACTGGTATGTAAATCGGTGTTGATGAGATCACTACTAGTAATGTGGCGTGTGTTGCCCAGAAGATGGTATTGGATGAGCCTGTGTTTGTTGAAGATGTTTTGGTGAATGAGAAGATGTCTGAGGTGAAGATTGAAGAGTTGAGTAAAGAAAGTGATGTTTGTGTTGAGAAGAAGTCGGGATTGATCCTTGACTCTGTTACTGATATTCCTGAACAGTGTGATTCAGCTTATTCTGATACAGAGAGCGATTCTGATTCTGAAACTAGTGTTAACTCACTAGATGATGATATCAATCAACTTCTTGCCAAAGCTGATTTTCTGATGACGCGCAAATCGTGCATAGTGGATGATGCTTTTACCCGAATCGACTATTCTAAATTCTTTGCTGGAAAGGAAGCACACATTGCTTTGATGGCAATGACTGAGCCTCCAAAGCAGGTAAGTTCTGAATCTAATTTAGATATGAATAGTGAGAGGTACTGTGGTGCATGTGATAGATTGACAGAGGATAATAAGCAACTCAGGGTTCAGCTTGAGAGTGCTAAGATCAACTGTCAATCGTATCAAAAAGAAGCATGAGAATTCAATAAGGTGCTTGATGGTTACTAAAAAGACATTTCAGATCTTAAAAAGACTTTATCTTTGAAATAATTAGCCATTAACAATTATATCAATGAATTAGAAAATACAAAACTTGAAATGGCTACCATCAAGTGCTTTGCTGAGAAAGTCAACAAGAAGCTTGAAAGCTATAAGCACATTGCATATGTTGTTGATCATATCATTGAGGAGCCTTCACAGTCAAGTAGTGCAAACTACATGGCAGTCCCATCTCCTGTGTTATTTGACAACCATACTTTACATTCAATAACACCGGAGAGCTCAGTTAAGTCTGACTCGACATCGGATGATGAGTCTAACACCTCTAGTGTGGGAGACCCAAATTCTGATGTTAGACCTATTTTGGGACTAAATGATGAAGGTGTGATTGCTGTAACTGATGATTCCGACTCTGAGGATGACAAATCTGAGAAGGTGTGTGATATTCCTGCTGAAAATCACATTATTACAAATGAACCAGTGTCACCATCTCAGATTATACATCCCATGGCTAACTCTCATCGAGCGAATCAATCAGTTAAGCATGTTGAAAAAAATGAACAATGTGACAAACCCGCCAAAGTTTTCTATCGGGTGGAAGGATCCGATAAGATAATTTCTGACGAGGAATATCCAATCAAATTTGCCAACTATTTCAAGATTGAGAAAATTTGGCAGGAGAGTATCATTTGGTTCCCAAAGCATGAGCGAACAAATGATGTACCTCCAGAGGTTTTAAAGAAAATCTATTTGGATATTCCAAAAGAACCAAAGGTTCATGTCACAGAGTTTATCAAGCAAAAGGAAAAGGCTAATAGTTTTCTTGAGCCGACTTACTCTAAGGACCCAGCTCCTGAAAGTCTTAGAAGAAGGTGTGTGGATGATCAATATCCTATCACTACATATGCTAAGTTGAACGCCAAGAACAACTTTGAGGAATACCGTGCGTGTTTTAATTGTGGGGAGAGAGGGAATTTACTTGCTCACGGCCCGTATGTTAGGCACAAAAGGCACGAGGTTGAAGTGAAGCAGAAATACCAAAGTCCAATCGATAATCATTGTTATCCACAAAGACGATTTGTTCCTCAACCAGCACCGTTTTATAATCAAAACAGATATTTTAAAAAGAGGGAAAATCACCAGATGACATATGACCGTCGTAACCGGATAGCCATGGAAAAACCTCTTAAGAAACCAGTGGTGAACACAACTGTTGACAAACAAAAGGTATCTGTAAAACCTGCAGTCAAATCAACAGTTGGACCTGTCTCTGTTAAATCAGAGAAAGTAACCAAGAAAGTTTCCTTTAAGAATGAAGTAAAGAAACCGACTGAGACCCCAAAATCTCAAATCCGGATCTTGAAACGTTCGGAACAGTATTGACGTTCGGAACAGTATTGGTCACCAAAGGGTTCTCAAGGTGCTTCATCTTCACAAGAGAGTGTGAAATATGAGATTAAAAAGGATTTAATTGATCAGAAAAAGATCAAATCAAATCAATCTGTTTGTGAGAAATAATCTTTGAAACTCAATGTTCAAAGACCCAAGACCAAGCAGGCTTGGGTCCCCCGAAAAATCTAATCTTTTTACTTGATATGTGCAGGGAACTTCAGCTGGCCCTGTGAGCAGTCTTTGGATTGTTGACAGTGGAGCTTCTGGTCACATGACAGGGATTTGTCGCTACTGTTTGACATCAGAAATATCAATGTAGGATACGTAGCGTTTGCTGGGAATAAAGGAGGATACATTACTATGGAGGGTAGTGTAAGTAATGGGATAGTGAGTTTTGAGAAGATTTCATACGTAAAGCAAATTCATTATAATCTGCTCAGTGTCAGTCAGATCTGTGATAAGCAGTTTTCGGTATTCTTTGATGACAAATCTTGCTATATAATCAAGCCAGGATTCGTACTTCCAAAAGAGTGGGTTATGCTAATAGCACCGAGAGTGAACGATCTGTACATTCTCGATATGTCAAAAGCTATGACTACATAAGGCCATCGAAGGATGGGACAAATTCACCTTAGAAAGATGAATCATCTAGTGAAGAATGAACTTGTCAAAGGCGTGAATGTTAAACATTTTCATTTGAATGACAAGTGTGTGAGTTGCAAGAAAGGAAAGCAGCACAAGCAGTCTCATAAACCAAAGAAAGTCAATTCAGTTGAACTACCACTTGAGCGTTTGCACATGGATCTGTTCGGACCGGTCAAGCGTAAAAGTCATGCTGGTGAATTGTACTGTCTTGTGGTTACCGATGACTATTCCAGATTTTCATGGGTTATGTGCTTGCATTATAAGAGCGACACGTTTAATAATCTGAAGGTTCTGTTCACTTGATTGGCAAATATCTATGGTCTGAAGATTCTGAGAATTAGGAGTGATAATGGGACGGAGTTCAAGAAAGCACAAATGGATGCTCTTTGTGAAGACAAAGGAATTCATCATGAATATAGTGCTCCGTATACCCCTCAACAGAACGGTGTCGCAGAACGCAAAAACAGGACTCTAATTGAAGAAGCAATTTACGCAGCTTGTTATACTCTCAATCGTATTTTAACGGTGAAGAAGTTTGGCAAAACTTCTTATGAGCTGTTGAATCGACGAAAGCCGAACTTAGAGTATCTAGAACCGTTTGGAGCACCGTGTACAATGCTTAATCCATCGCAGAAGTTTGCACCAAAGGCTGAAGAGGGATTCTTTGTTGGATATGCAACCCCGCTCAAACGGGTATTCAAGAAACGAACTCGTCAGGTAGAGGAGTGGGCTAACGTTGAAGTTCAGTGGTATACTCAGAATGTACAGGGTAGCGGTCCAGACTGGATGTTTGATTACAAGGATTTCTTTGAATCATTCAATCTAGATAGCTTGATTGAAAAGGCTGTATTACGATTATATTACGAGTGTAAAAATGCAGTGACATCGCCGTTGGTGCGTCCGATCACCGTAAACCCCCAAACAGCTTCTAATGATACCAATGCTCCTGCAGCTGAAGAAGAGGTATTTCAAGAAGCTTACACAACTCTCAATTCATCGGAATCTGAAGATGACGATGATGTTACAAGTGAAACTGTTCCAGATATTGCTACAGAGACACATCTAGTGAACCCAAATCCAAATGGTGCTTCATCATCAAACTTGGGTAATGATCTGGATTCGACAGAGATTTTGACTTCTCAGACGGGCGTGCAAGTACCTGATTATCCGGAATCTCGGATACATCGGATTCACCCTCTTGAGCAGGTTATTGGTGATCCTGGTAGCAGTGTGATGACAAGAGGTCAATTGAGGAATGCTAACTCACCAGAAAACCTTGGAGCTCTTGCTTTATATGCAAAAATTCAAAAATCAGGTTTTCAAAATGACTGGTCTTTTGCTTGTTATGTTTCGTAGGTCGAGCCGCGGATATACAAGGATGCTCTTTTGGTTGACGCTTGGGTAGAGGCTATGCAAGAGGAGTTATTACAGTTTCAGAAACTTGGAGTGTGGACACTGTTGGGTCTGCTGACCTGGAGAAGAACAGATGATTAGAAAGCCAAAATATGCTAACAGTTTGATCCTTTGAATAAACAGTCTTTACAACTTACTTCTCCCAAAAGACTGCTGACCCTAACAACTGTTCTATCCAAACAACTGCTCAACAACTGCTGATACAAAGAACTGCTGAATAAACAACTGATGAAGAACAACTACTGATACAAGTACTGAAGACCAAAGCACTGCTGGAACCAACAACACTTAGGCTCCAGCAGTGGATACAAGACCATCAGAGTTTTCCTACAACAGCTGTTTAATATCAGTGCTTTCAATGTAACAGTAGTTTGTAATAGGCAGATGTTTATGTTTGTTATTCTGTTAGAGGTCACTGTCTTAGGTGACGTCAGCTTAGGTCATCAGTGCTTTGAGTATGTCTATAAATAGAACAGTGCTTGTACTGTTCTATTGTATCACACACACAAACATTCTCTCAGACAAACACTGTGTGATCAGGCTGAGGGGGAGTAATTGTACGATTGTAATCTTTTGGATAAATGAAAGCTTTCGATCTGAAAACATTTACTCTCTTGTTTTGATTAACAGTTTATTATTCCGCTGCACTTTCATTCTATTTTCATTTCTCTATTACCATATTTAGTTAAACAATCAAAACAATCAAACTCAGATCCTAACAATTGGTATCAGAGCTTGGTCAATTAAATTCGATCTAACAAATCAATTTAATAATCAGCTCACAATTATTGATATCGTTTGTCTGTTGGATTGAAAACAGAGTAATAGTTTAATTTCGTTTCAACCGTTTTTAAACAGACTTTGTTTTTTGAAAAATCAGAGAATGGCTTCAATCAATCACGATCCACATAACACTGGCACGAACAACAAGCCACCGATGCTTGTCAGATCTAAATACAATATCTGGCAACGTCGGATGAGCCATGTTCTAGCTCAACAAAACACTGGGTGTTGGAAGTCGGTTATCTTCGGACCACATGTTCCGACTGTGCCGAGTACTGAAGATCCCAAGGTGTTTGAGCCAAAGAAACTTGAAAACTACTCCGACCAGGATTTTCAAAAAATTGAGCTAGATGCTAAGGCCTTCAGTATTGTGGCCATGGCTCTACCCAATGATATATATGCTGGGTTGTTACACTGTAACAGTGCAAAGGAGTTGTGGGATGCACTGAAAGAACAGTTTGGTGGGACTGAGGAGGTTATTGAAAACAATCGTGAAATACTTAACCAACAATATGAAACATTCAGTCATGTCAAAGGAGAGTCATTAACTCAACAGTTTGAGAGGTTTAATTGCTTAATTAGTGAACTAAAATTGGTTGGTCTTACTTACCCTCATTCAACCTTGAACCATAGGTTTTTAAGATCATTACCAGACAAATGGGACACTATTGCTATTGTGATGAGAAACTCAATAGGATTTAAAGACCTATCACTGACCCAGCTTCATGGTAAGCTCTTGACCTATGAGAGAGAGCTTAACCAGAAAAAGAAGCTCCAGGACTCTGGAAAAGTGTCTGATGACTATGTATTTGGGAATACAGCACTTTTGGGTCATGATGAGGTGCATGGAAACACTAAGGATCAGAGTTATGATCATTTCATTGACATAACTTCAGGTTTTAACTCAGGTTTTAACTCTGATTCTTATTCACCAAACTATGCTTTCACAGCAAGTGGTGGTGATATCCAGGCATCTGACAATATATCCTTTGAGTATGATGACCTGAAATACTTTGACCCTGATGATTTGGAAGAAATGGACATTATGCACCAATTGGCCCTTCTCAGTGTAAGAACTAATAATTTTTACAAAAAAACTGGGAGAAGGTTTCCAGGGTTAACTGGCAGATCTAAGGTTGGGTTGGATAAATCAAAGATAAAGTGTTACAAATGTCATAGACTTGGTCATTTTGCTAGGGAATGTAGGAGTCAACATGGTGCACCTATAATAACCTATCCAAATCAAAGACCACAGACCAACACTTATCAGAATTCCTATAATGCCCCTGGACCAAATGTGCAAAACACTGCTCATTTTGCACAGTCCTCAAACACTGTTCCTGTCCAGTATGTCCAAACCACTGTTCCTCAGATCCACTATGTGCAAACACCTGTTGCTCAAGCACCTGTGCAAACGACTGTTGCTTCATCCTCTGCTCCTGCAGAGACCAGCCAACAGAGCTTCTTTACACAAGGCTTTGTTGATTGGAGCAGTCTACCTGATGAGCTAACAGATGAAAATTTTGCACTAGTTGCCAAAGCTGAAAATGAACCAGAAAATTTTTGTTTCATGGCCATGGTGGATGAGATTGAATCTGAGGAGGTGGTAACTGAATCTGATGTTGTGACTGATGATGTTGTTAGTGAAGTTGTTACAGGTGAAAAACCTGAAGAAGAGGTTGTGAATCTCTCAGATCCTTGGGGTGCATCTGATGACTGTGAGTGCAAGTGTGATTGTGCATTGATGGCTGCTGCTAAGGTATCTCCTCAAATTCTTAAAGAGTTGTGTTCTGACAAATGTGTAATAGCATTTGCTAACATCAAAGAGGTGAATGAAAACCTTAGAAAGAAAATTTTGGATGATGAAGTTAAATTTGAAAAACTTACAAAAGATTTAAAAACAAGTTTAACTGCAAAAGAATCTGAAATAAGCAGCTTAAAACATGAAGCAACCATAACCAAAGACCAGCTCCAAACTATGATAGCAAAATATCAAAGTTGTAAAAGTGAGCTTGAGTCCACCCAAGTTGAATGTGAGAAATGGGTGGAATCATGTAGAGGTTTTGAAATGTTACTCTACAAACAAACTAAAAGTCATGTGAAGTTTGGCTTTGGTTTTGAAACCACTGCTCCAGCTTTTGAAAACACTGACACAAAGAGTCAAAAGTCTGTTGAGGTAATACCAACAAACCTGCAGGGTCAAGAGATTAAAATCACTGAACCAAATGGTAAGAAAATTGTTCTTGAAAAACCTGAAGGTTCCTCATCTTTTACTGAACTTGAAAAGTATGAATTTAAACCTACTTGGTCTGATGAGTGTGATACTCTTGAGAATTTTAAACCTGTTGATTTCAAAACACCTGAGGGAAAGACAGCTCCTCAGGCAAAGGTCATCCCCTTGGCAAAAGTCATTCCCCTGAAAAATCTTCTAGCAGATGCTCAAACATCTGCTGAAAAGAAGGCTGAAAAGGGGAAGAAGAAAGAAAAGACTGTCAACTTGTTCTGTGATTTCTGTGAAAAGAAGAATCATGTCACCAAAAACTGTTTTCTTCTAAAAGCATATGACATTAACAAAGGAACAAGTGAATGTGATTCCAAAGCCACATGCTCAATATGTGGGAAAAAGAATCACAAGACCAAAGAGTGCTTGTATCTCAAAAATTTTGATGTTAAAAATACAAGAATACAAAGCTAAAACTCTTGCAAACCCTGTAGTTAGTACTTCAAAAGGAAAGCCCAAACAGACCTTCACCCCTGTCCAAACACCTGTTACTAAAAGGCTTGAAACATCTGCTTCTCGGGATGTCCAAGTAACAGATGCTCCACCCTCAAGCAAATACCCAAGAGGTTATGGTCAACCTCCATGTCACAGTCTGCCACATGTTTATGAGGAGCCAAAAAGACCCTCTAAACCAAGAGTGAACAGAAATCCATATGGGTATTATCATCTGTCAGGAAGTGATCAAACAACTGCTGCCCCAAGTGTTGACATCCAAGCACTGGCAAATGGTCAGCAGCAGTTGTTGAACTTAATTCAAAAATTGGTCCAAACCACTGATCACCTTCCAAAGCTTGAGTCTGAAAGGTCTGAGGAACCATCCAAAGCCAAACTGGCTTTGGACACTCACCAAAACTAATCATTTACTGATGTGCAGGGAGCTTCTGCTTGTTTAGATAGTCTTTGGTATGTAGATAGTGGAGGCTCCAGGCACATGACAGGATGTAGAGCCCTTCTTCTGGACTTCTTGGCTCATGGAGGGGGTGATATATCCTTTGGTAATGATTCAAAAGGTAAGGTGTTGGGTTCAGGGACTGTACAAGCTGGAAAACTCAAGTTTGAAAATGTCAATCTTATTGATAATCTCAAGTTTAATCTTCTGAGTGTCTCACAAATGAGTGACAAAGGTTATGGCTCATTTTTCACAAAGAAAACTTGTAAGATTATTGGGCCAAAAGTGGTGAAAAAGATTGATACCATTATTGCTGAGAGCAAAGCACAACTTGTTGCTCATAGAAGTGGCAATGTGTATGTTGTTGATATGTTAAAGGATAATCCTATGGCCAATGTCTGTCTACTTTCTGCTGCCTCCACTAAGGAGACAGAATTGTGGCATAGGAGATTGGGTCACACCAACCTTAATACTATCAACACACTCTCCAAACAAAGCCTTGTCAGAGGTTTACCATCAAAAGAATTTAAATGTGATGAGCATTGTGTTTCTTGCTTAAAAGGGAAACAACATAAAAGCTCTTACAAATCCATTGATGAGTCCAAAACTAGTCAGTGTCTACAACTGTTGCACATGGACTTGTTTGGCCCTGTTAAAATCATGAGTCTAAGAAGAAAGAGATTTTGTCTTGTCATAGTTGATGATTTTTCTAGGTTTACATGGACTTACTTTTTACATTCTAAGGATGAGACTGCAGGTATATTGAAGGACTTTGTCATCAAAGTTGAAAAACAATATGACTTGCCAGTAAAAGTCTTCAGGAGTGACAATGGAACAGAGTTTAAAAATAAGGAGTTGGATGACTTCTGTGTGTCAAAAGGGATTGTGAGGCAGTTCAGCATCCCAAGAACACCAGAACAAAATAGGGTGGTTGAGAGGAAAAATAGAACTCTTATAGAAGCTGCAAGAACCATGCTAGCAGATTCTGGTTTGCCACTGTCCTTTTGGGCAGAAGCTGTAAACACTGCTTGCTATGTTCAAAACAGAGTTTTGATCAACCCCAGACATCAAAAAACTGCTTATGAAATTTTCTTCAAAATCAAACCATTAATTTCATTCTTCAAAATCTTTGGCTGCCCATGTTTCATTTTAAATCTCAAAGATTCCATTTCAAAATTTGCAGCCAAAGTAGACTGTGGTTATTTTCTGGGATATTCTTCTACTGCCAAGGCCTATAAAGTGTTTAACACAAGGACCAAGACAATAGAAGAAACTCTGAATGTAAAGTTCAATGAACTTTCATCCCTAAAAATCCCTGCAAATCCTGCTGAATTATTTGATTTAGATAAATTCAAATTTGAAGATATCACTGTTAAAACTAACTATGCAGGTATTCCACAGTCTCCACAGCAAGATTACAGAACAGATGTTGTGATCCCCAGTCACTACAAAGTCTATTCTGCCTCAGAGGAAGCAGCTGTTCAAAACAATTGTCAAAACTCTGCCACAGCTGTGTCAACCACTGTTGGCCAGTCTTATCCTCAAACCACTGTTTCACCCCTCACAACCACTGACTTATCATCTGTTGACAAAAGTCAATCATCTGTTGACAAAAGTCAGTCAAGTTTCACACCACTTGGACCCATTCCTCCATTACCATTCCAAACATCTGATGGCACTACAAAAGTACCAACAGATGTTACACCAACAGAGTCACCAAACCTCTGTCCATCGCCTCAAAATGCCATTGTCCCATATCAGGGAGATCTTATTTACTTAAGAGCTCATCCACCAGACCAAATCATTGGCAACATCAGAGAGGGTGTGCTCACAAGAAGCCAATCCTCAAATATCTGTCTTTTTGCAGGTTTCTTATCCCTCACACAACCTGTCAAGTACCAAGAGGCACTGAAAGACAACAGTTGAGTAGAAGCCATGCAAGAAGAACTCCGTCAATTTAAAAGACAACAAGTATGGGAGCTTGTACCACTTCCTAAGGATGTTTGTCCTATAGGAACAAAGTGGGTCTTCAAAAACAAGACTGATGAAAGGGGTATTGTTGTCAAGAATAAAGTCAGGCTTGTGGTTCAAGGCTTCAGACAAGAAGAAGGAATAGAGTATGATGAGACTTTTGCTCCTGTAGCAAGACTAGAAGCCATCAGACTCTTTTTAGCCTTTGCTGTCAACCACAACATAAAGGTGTATCAGATGGACATCAAATGTGCTTTCCTTTATGGCAAAATTCAGGAGGAGGTCTATGTATGTCAGCCACCTGGTTTTGAAGACACATTCCATCCTGACTATGTCTACAAGCTCAACAAAGCTTTGTATGGACTCAAACAAGCACCAAGGGCCTGGTATGAAACTCTCTCCACATTTCTCCTATCCATTGGCTTCACAAGAGGTAAAATAGACAAAACTTTATTTCTTAAATGGAAAGGGAAACACTTAATGATTGTTCAAATATATGTGGATGACATCATTTTTGGATCCACATGTAACCAAATGTGTGAAGAGTTCAGAAAACTCATGACAGCAGAGTTTGAGATGAGTGCCATGGGTGAGCTTCAGTGTTTCCTTGGCCTTCAAGTGAAACAACTGCAAAATGGCACATTCATTCACCAAAACAAATATGTAAAGAATTTATTAACCAGATTTGAGATGAATGATTGTAAGCCATGTAGTACACACATGAGTACAGTCAAGCTGCTCACTATTGATGACAAGGATGAACTGGTTGATCAAACACATTATAGATGTATGATTGGGTCTTTACTGTATCTAACTGCATCTAGGCCAGACATCATGTTTGCTACCTGTGTCTGTGCCAGATCCCAGGCTTCACCCAGAAAGTCAAACCTTATTGCTGTGAAAAGGATATTCAGATACCTCAAAGGTGCTCCCACACTTGGTATCTGGTATCCTGCTAATGGAAACATTGAGCCTTCAGGTTATTCAGATAGTGACTTTGCTGGCTGTCACACCACAAGAAAATCCACATCAGGAGGGTGCCAATTTCTAGGGAATGCCTTAGTATCATGGCAAAGCAAAAAGCAGGCAGCTGTTTCAACTTCAACAGCTGAAGCTGAATACATTGCTGCTGCAAGCTGTACAGCCCAACTCATGTGGCTTCAAAATCAACTACTGGATTTTGGGATAACTGCACTTCGGACTCCACTCATGTTGGACAGCCAAGCTTCTGAAAATATCATCAAGAATCCAGTCTCTCATTCCACTACCAAACACATTGACATAAGACATCATTTTGTCAGAGACAGCTATGAAAAAGGTTTGATTTCCTTGCACCATGTTCCAACAGAGGATCAGTTGGCAGATGTGTTAACAAAAGCTTTAGACACATCTACCTTTACAAATCTGATTTCCAGAATTGGTATGTTAAACATGGATTAAACAAATAAATTTTTCAAGAAATCATAATAAAATGTTTCAGAAAATCAAAATTTGTTATATAGCTGTTTGGTTGAAAAATCTATTTATAACATCTGATCAAATAAAACAACCACTGTTTCATTCATATCCACTGTTGGTTGAAAAGTCTGTTTCAAAACATCTGATCAGATAAAACAACTGTTAGTTGAAAAATCTGTTTCAGAACATCTGTTCAGATAAAACAACTGTCTTCTTCTATATTTATACTATATATATATATATATATATATATATATATATATAAAACAGTTGGATCCATCAGCTGTTTGTATCAGTTGTTTGCCAAAAACAGTTGTTTTCCACCAGATGTTTCATCCATCAGATGATTGCCACGTCTGCTCATATAAGCAGCGGTTTGGCCACATCAGCGGTTTCATTGAGCCTATAAAAAAACCCTGTTTTACCACAACAGACGTTACACTGTCTCATTGTATTCAAAATACTGAAAACCGCCTTCTTCCTTCTCAAACCCTTCCTCAAATTTCAATCAGCTTCACCTTCGAAATCCATTACAATGGATCTTCAAGCTAAAGCCACCCACAATTGTCTCCCCTATCTGATTAAAACAGATGACAACACTTCATTCCATTCCACCATCTACATTTTTCTAAACTCCAAATACTTACCCATCTTAACCGCTAACGCCCCCATTTATCTTGATACTCTCCAAGAATTTTGGTTGAATGCTGAGTTTCTACTCCAAGACAAAAAGCCTACTTCCATTATTTCCAAAATTGGAGAAACCAGTATCGTAATTACCCCTGAAACCATATCCACAACCTTCACACTGAATGACCTGGCAGGTAAGGATTCCTTTACTAAAACAGAGCTTCACACTGAGTTCCAAGAAAGAGGGTATGATGGTCAGATGACTGGATCAACTCTTTTCAAAAAGTTTTTCCCTCCAGTCATGAAATTTTTCTTCCATACTCTTCTTCTTTGTGTCTCTGCTAAGTCCACATCCTTTAATGAAATTCCACTAAGGATGCAATATCTGGGTTATGCCATGTTGTCAAACTCTGACTTCAATCTTTCCCAGGGATTGTTCATGGACTTAGTCTCAAATGTGAAAGCAGTCAAGTCTGGGTCAAACAATGCTTTTCTTATCTACCCAAGAATTCTTAGTGTAATTTTACAAAAAATCTTACCTGAAAAAGTTTTCAAAAAGGGTGATGCAATGCAAATGAAAAGCTTAACTGATGAAACTTTCACTAGAATGCTGGGTGGAAGCACCCAAGAAAAAGTGTCTAAAGTGTCAAAAGTTTCTAAAACACAAACAAAGAGGACAAAGACAACAACTGTTGTCAAAACCTCTGTTGTTGAGCCCACTGCTCCTGGTGATCATGGCACTACATCCAGTGCTGTGAAACCCACACCAGCCACTTCCAAAAAAGAAACATTCATCCACAAAAACCACCACTCAACCACAAATGAGGCTTCTGGATGTTGAGGTACCAGAAGAAACCTCTGTTGCACAACAAAAGCAACCTGAAACCACTGTTGTTACTTCCTCACAACAGTTGGACATACCTCCACCTGACCAAACTCCTCATGAATCCTCTCAAAAGGATCATGTTGTAAGCCAAGGGGACACACATCATGATACATTTGAGTCACTTGACCATATGTTCACAAGCCCCTCTCCCAGGGCTAATTCTCTTCTTACTCCTCCACTCTCACCATCACATGTCCCACAAACAATGCAACCTCTGTTTGAAGCAATTGACAAATCTCAGGAAGATCCCAGTTCCTCTCTTCCACCTGTCACTGAGAGTATACTTCCACATGTGACTGGTCCTGAGAATATTCAATCTGCTATCCCACAAACAGAAGAGGAGGTTACACCACCTGAGTTCAATGCAACTCTAGGTGAGTTTTCAAGTGGAGCAGCCACTACTGATGTAGAGACCACTGTCTCACATCAGGATAGTGATTACATAGCTAAGACTCCCTTGAAGGCAACAACTGTTGAAGCCACTATAGTGTCTCCAAAAACAGTTGGAAGTCCCCAGTACCAAGAAAAAGGGGCATCTGATTCACCTATTAGGACTGAATCAGGTAGAACTACCACTGGTAGGGACTCAGATGATCCTATTAACTTAGGAGATGGGTCAAAATACCAAGAATTGACGGATAGAGTTTCTGTAATTGAAACCTCTGTAGCTGACATCAAATCTGATGTCAAGCTTATACTGAGCTCTATTGCAGACCTTTCCAAGAGTCAACCATCAACAGCTGATATAGCCAGTGAGTTATGGAAATCAGTTTCCCCCATCATCATAGCTCACAGAAAACTGGCTGATCAGACACATGAGACTTACATGGCTGAGATCAGGAATATGGTAGATGCAAGGTACAAAGATACCCATGCTGATATTAAAGCCATCAAGGACCACCTGCTGAAGACTACTGGCTCTGCCCCTACCACCATCCTCAGGGATGAAAATGATGATGCTTTCACGGCTGATGATGCCAAAAGGGGGAGAGTGGCAGAGATAGGCTACCAAAACTAGATCCTTTTGGTTGTCCTCCTTCTCAAAAAGGCCAAGCCAAGTCTGCCAAGAAACCAGAGTCTACCAAATCAGCTCCACAACAACAACAACAAGCAACACCAACAGCACCACCACAACAAACCACTAAGAAGAATAAAGCAGTAGATGACTATGCAAATATAGAAGCTGAAAAGGCTGCTCAAGAAAAACAGAAAAGAGCTGACACCCTGGAAGTTAAAGCAGAATC
The DNA here is from genome assembly GCA_028751855.1 of Ambrosia trifida. Lineage (NCBI taxonomy): Eukaryota > Viridiplantae > Streptophyta > Magnoliopsida > Asterales > Asteraceae > Ambrosia > Ambrosia trifida. The sequence goes on from CM054124.1 coordinate 144,845, forward strand.
ATTGGTTGAACTCAAGAAGAAACAACAGCTGGAAACTGAAGATGTGGGATCCTCTAAAAGGATGAAAAGGCCTGCTAAGCATGTTAGAAAACCACCATCTAAGTTAAACACCTCTGTTGACAAAACCACTGCTACTGAAACCACTGCCACCCAAAACACTGAAACTACCCAAAACACTGCTTCCCAAACCACTGTACCCAAACCAACATACACACCTGAACAAACAACCACCAAACCTACATCACCAGCCAAAACCCCAACATCTGCTGGTTCTACTAAAAGGCCAACAGATGTTAATCCAACCACTGCTACCAAATCACCATCACCTAAAATCATGTACACAAGGAAGAGAAAATCAACCTTTGTTGTACATGATGAAAACATACACACATCACCAAACACCACCTCACCTGCCCAATCCACTCCTCCTATCACAGCTATTCCAATCACATCATTCTCACCACACACATCCAAGTTCAGATCCAATAGACCACCACCAACCATTACACCATTGGTTGTTTAGTATCCCCTTGAACTTGATCTACTCAAGGGGGAATTACAATCCTTCTACAATACTGAACAGCCATCAGACAGATCCTTCCCATCTCTCCCAAACTTCCCTATTCCCCTCAACATTGATACTTATCTGAAATACAAGGGTGAACAGGTGGATGCCATCATCAGGGAGAAATGCAAAGGGAAGGATGACAGGACTGCTCAGGGCATCCATTCAGCAGAGCTTAGCAAACTCAGAAGGATTGAAGACTTTGCTAAGACCCTGAGCAACTCCATGTCCTCCATGCCTCTCAGTGTTGATTTGGAAAAGGAGGTAAGGGAATCTCTTCTGGAACAGATTATGGCAACCAAGCCTTACAAAGCAAACAAGAAGCAGTTCAATGGTTGGACCACACATGCTTTGAGGGAAGAACTACTCAGAATTGAAGAAATGGCCAAAGACCCCAAGGCTAAAGTCTCTACTCCTAATTTTGGCAAAGGCAGAGACCCAGTCAGAGCCTTAAAGTTCAAAAGGATGAGGCAAGAGATAGTAGCTGCCAATTATGGGGAAATGAGGTCAGTTTCCAGATGGTCTGAGTTAAGGTTGGTTGAGACATACAAAAGTCTGGAAGAAAATAGGAAGAAGGATCCCAGCCTACCAAGAAAACCAATTTACACTGATGAGCCAATGATGAAGAGACCCCAACAGACCTTTACCTTGGACAGCTTACTTGACACCTCTGACCTAACAACTGCTGCAAGAAGACAGTTCAAGAAACAGAAGGAAATGTCAGAGGAAGATCAAAGAAAGTTTGCTGATACATTCATCAAGGAAGGGCTCTTCAATCAAGTCCATTTCTTCTCTGATCCTACAACAGAAAAGCTCAGAGAACTCATTGGAAGACCACCTTCACCCAACTCATCAAGAATAAAAATTCAGCTCAGCAAATCCACTGACTCAAAAATTCTAAAATGGAAAGTCAACAAAGACAACCATGAATTGACATTGCTCAGGTCAGATGGAAGGGTTCAGAAGATCAACATGGATGATGTTTACAGCCAATGTGCAGAAGATCACCAAACATAGCTAAATCTGGACCTAGAAAGAGATGAAGAAGACTTGTTTGCTCTGAACTTTTAATTACAATTCAAAGGTCAAATCAGAGAAAGTCTGATGAGAAATAAAGATCAATAAATAAAGCTGAGTTTTGGCATCATCTGTTCTAGGGGGAGATTGTTGGGTCTGCTGACCTGGAGAAGAACAGATGATTAGAAAGCCAAAATATGCTAACAGTTTGATCCTTTGAATAAACAGTCTTTACAACTTACTTCTCCCAAAAGACTGCTGACCCTAACAACTGTTCTATCCAAACAACTGCTCAACAACTGCTGATACAAAGAACTGCTGAATAAACAACTGATGAAGAACAACTGCTGACCAAAGGTATGATGAAGAACAACTGCTGATACAAGTACTGAAGACCAAAGCACTGCTGGAACCAACAGCACTTAGGCTCCAGCAGTGGATACAAGACCATCAGAGTTTTCCTACAACAGCTGTTTAATATCAGTGCTTTCAATGTAACAGTAGTTTGTAATAGGCAGATGTTTATGTTTGTTATTCTGTTAGAGGTCACTGTCTTAGGTGACGTCAGCTTAGGTCATCAGTGCTTTGAGTCTGTCTATAAATAGAACAGTGCTTGTACTGTTCTATTGTATCACACACACAAACATTCTCTCAGACAAACACTGTGTGATCAGGCTGAGGGGGAGTAATTGTACGATTGTAATCTTTTGGATAAATGAAAGCTTTCGATCTGAAAACATTTACTCTCTTGTTTTGATTAACAGTTTATTATTCCGCTGCACTTTCATTCTATTTTCATTTCTCTATTACCATATTTAGTTAAACAATCAAAACAATCAAACTCAGATCCTAACAATTGGTATCAGAGCTTGGTCAATTAAATTCGATCTAACAAATCAATTTAATAATCAGCTCACAATTATTGATATCGTTTGTCTGTTGGATTGAAAACAGAGTAATAGTTTAATTTCGTTTCAACCGTTTTTAAACAGACTTTGTTTTTTGAAAAAATCAGAGAATGGCTTCAATCAATCACGATCCACATAACACTCGCACGAACAACAAGCCACCGATGCTTGTCAGATCTAAATACAATATCTGGCAATATCAAGCGGAAGAAATCGATTATAATGAGATTTATGCACCGGTTGCACGCTTAGAAGCTATCCGCATGTTTCTGGCATTTGCATCTTATAAGAAATTTAAGGTGTATCAAATGGACGTTAAAAGCGCGTTTCTTTATGTGTGGTCAAGGAAGAAGTTTATATAGGTCAACCACCAGGCTTTGAGGATCCTATTCACCGGGATAAGTTCTATGTTCTAAACAAAGCTCTCTATGGGTTGCACCAGGCTCCAAGGCAATGGTATGAGGAGCTGAGCACGTATCTTCTATCTAAAGGATTTAAACGAGGTTTGGTAGATTGCACACTGTTCACAAAACGAACAGGAGATGACTTGCTTCTAGTGCAAATTTATGTTGATGACATTATATTTGGGTCTACTAATGAACTTTTGTGCAGAGAATTTGAACGTGTGATGTAGGAAAAGTTCAAAATGAGTGCGATGGGAGAGATGCAGTTTTTCCTAGGCTTGCAGGTGGACCAAAGACCAATGGGGATCTTTATTCACCAGACTAAATATGTTTCTGAAGTCTTGAGCCGATTCCAGATGGATGATTCGAAGCCGATGGATACCCCAATACAACCTAATCACAGGATTGGTGTTGACGCTAAGGGGGAGCTAACTGATCCTTTTACATACAGAGCAATCGTCGGATCTCTGATGTACCTCACCGCATCCAGACCAGATATAATGTTTGCCACATGTATTTGTGCACGTTATCAATCGAAGCCAAAACAGAGTCATCTTGCAGCTGTCAAACGTATCCTTAGATATCTGAAGGGTTGTCCGTCAAGAGGACTATGGTACCCTAATGATGATAATTTTGACCTAATTTCTTGTATTGATGCAGATTGGGGAGGCTGTGACAAAGACAGCAAATCCACAACGACTGGATGTCAGTTTATGGGGAGCAGGCTCGTGACCTGGCAATGCAAGAAACAAACTGCAGTCGCCTTATCCACATGTGAAGCAGAATACGTCTCAGCATCAAGCTGCTGCTCACAAGTTCTCTGGATACAACAACAGATGGTGGACTATGGTTTGCAATTTCTTAAAACCCCTATTTACTGTGATAATGAAGCCGCAATTGCATTAACAAAAGATTTAGTCAATCACTCGAAAGCAAAACATATCCGGATCAAATACCATTTTATCCGTGATTGTTACGCAAAAGAGTTGATCGATATGGTCAAAATCCACACTGACTATCAACGTGCAGATCTTTTTACCAAAGCTTTTGATAAATCAAGATTTGAATATCTTTTAAAAGCTAACGGTATAAAAGAAAAACAAGACTGATCAACGCCTCGGTTTATCGCTTTTTAGTTTTAGTTTTTACTATTAATCACAAAAATACAAAAACCCAAAAATATGTTTTACATTTTAGGTAGAGTTTCTTTTCTAAAAAACCAAAAACATTGAAAAATTCAAAAACCCATAAAAATTAGAAAACCCAAAATGATTTCCAGGAGAAAAAGAGGAAATGATAGTACATCAGTAGGGATCTGACACATGCTAAAGAAATGTAATGCAATAAAAGGCGTGTGTTTGAGTCTGTGTGATGTGTTGATAGGCTTCGTAGACCTATTACTACGTGCCTGATACATACATATCAAACAAATTTCTGTGTGGCTGAACTCCTCATGGGCATATGGTCTTAGTACCGTAATTTCGTTTGATAGGGTATTTGTACAAAATTCGGAGGTTTCGGGTCGTTATGTTATTAGTTATCTGGGGATAGCCTCTATGATCTTCTGCTGTAAGTCATTACGAACCTAGATCAGACAGGGTGTCTTTATAAAAGAGATGTAAAGCCAAATCCTAAAGTTACCGAATTGAGGAACTTTCAATGTATGAAGATAATCAAATATTATCAAATGCATCGTATCCAATCATTGATGCAAATCATGATTGATATCAGCCCTCAACCTGGTAGAGTGCACAAGTTACTTTGTAGCATTGATTTGTTGACCTGTATACCTCTGTGCCTCATACCTTGTAAATTATAGATGACGAAAGCATAATCACGCGTTACAATGAGTCTTTGTGCATTTACTTCTTGATACAGGAGCATGTCGTGTGTGTGGGAACCACAGACAATTGAGTTTATACTATAAATAATAGTATCAGTCTAAAGCACTGCACAACAGTCTGCATGTGAGCTTAAGTGGATCACAATATCAGCAGTTGCCAGATCACACATTGTCTTTAATGATAATAAATCAAAAGATCAACGGTGTGATCAGATTTTCTCAAAAACTGATATGATCCTCTTACCAGAAATCACAAAACATTTACTCCTTTATCTTTACATTTCTGCATTTTACATTTGTCGTCATAAATACAAAACTTAAAAATATTTTAGGTGTGTTTTAACAAAAACTTATAGAAAATCCAAAAGATTTTACATTTCTATCTTATTTTTGATAACCGATGGTGGTTGGTGGTGATTTTCTAAAGCTTGATGGACTATTTAAGTTTTGTCATCTTTAAATATGAAATAATGAATGTCGGATGCTTAAAGGTTGAGAAAAATATTGAACGGGATTCGATTTTGAGATTTGGTAAAAACTTCAAAAATTCCAACTTTCATTCGCCCCTTCGATGGGTGGAATGTGGAATATTTCCTACTCATTCGAACCTTTCAAACGGTCGAATGTGAGTGTTCTTATGATCTTTTCACATTCGAACCATTTGTCTACATTCGAACCTTTAAATAGGTCAAAGGTGGACGAATTTTCACATTCGCCCTAGTCGTTTGGTTGAATGTGGAGCCTATATAAGCCTGATCTGCACCTTCGACTCTTATTCAAATTTTTTTTAAATTTCTGAGATAAAGTAACTTTTTGCTCGTGATTTAAAAATCTGATCATTGTAATCTACATTTCTTGCTGATCATTTCAACATATTATTTGCAGGTATCCATTTAGTAACAAAGACAGATTCATCGATTTTTTGATCGAACCCTAACTTGAATCAAACCATGATTTCTAACCGATAATTGTTACAATTCTTGTTATGGATTTAGTGTTTAAGTGTTTTAAGGGGAGAACATACAAAAATCAAGGGTTTAAACATCACAGATTAGTTAATTGATTGTTTAAAAGTTTCAAACCCTAGATTTTAGGTTAAAACACATAAACACTGGATAATAATCAAAATTGATGATTGGGAAAAGTTCATCGGCCATAATAGATGCTTTTCAAATCAAAATGGAATGTTGAAACACGTTGAATCAAAATCTACAATTTGAGAAGATGAACAGTCTCACTCGCCCAATTCTAAACGATCGAAAGTGGCTTTTTGGGCGAATGTAGATGTTCAAACGGTCGAAAGTGGAACAAATGGTCAAATGTACATTTTTAATTACTGATTTTCACATTCGAACCCTAAATTCCACATTCAAACCCCATTTTTCTCATTCGTACCTTCGTTTGGTCGAATGTAGATTTTCAAAATAAAAATTTCATATTTTGGTTATTTGGTCTGTTTTTCTTGATTTGTTTTGCAGTCTAATCATGTCTGAACAGAAGAGTACTGATGTTCCCACAGGATCTTCAGAAAAGGCAGCTGAGAAGAAACAAGTTGAAGAGTTACCATTTGAAGAAGCACACAACTGTTGTGCTTATCTGGGAGATCTGAAAAAACATACCGAATTCACCGGTATTGTTGATTTTTTAAAGAGAAGCCGTGTGATCGTTGCTATTGCTACTCCTGCCATCATATACAGAGATCATCAATAAGAATTCTGGACGAATGCCAGAATGGATTTTTGGGATAATGAATCTGCTATCGTTAGTACGATTCAGGGGGAGTTAGTGGTCATTTCTGAAGACGACATCAGACAAGCACTGGAGCTGATGGATAAGAAGACAGATCCAAGAGTTCTTTCTTGGATTGAGCAGAGAAAGTGTTTCCTTAGAATGAAGTACAATGGACCGATTACTGATGGTTCATTACACAAAGGAAAGTTATGCCCGCAGTTCAAGTACCTTGCTCACATTATGCTACATGTTTTTGGATCAGTGAGTGGAGGTTATGATGTAATGAGAAAGAGTATTAGCTCTTTGATGGTTGCCCTAATCTTGAACAAGCCTTTTAATGTATCTGGAATGATACTTGAACATATGCTGGAACCACTGAGAGGTTTGAAGAATAAGAAGTTTCTTTTATATCCAAGATTCCTGTAGATGATCTTTGATGAAAAGTACAAGAATTTGAGAAGAGATCCTACTCAGATAGTCATACAGGATCACATGAATCTAAATACATTAGTAAGAATGAAGGGTTACAAAGGCGTGCCAATGAATGAGAGACCACCGTTGAAGAATTTGTTCGGTCATCTAATTAATCCAGGATATGAAGATCTAGGTACTAATAAAGCCAGGCATGCTAACAGTGATTCTGACGAAGACAATCCTTTATGCCTTGTTGATCCTGATGCAAAAAGAAAAAGGCAAGTAGTGAATGTTGGAGTGAGTCTGAAAGTCTTAACAAGTCTTTAGAAGAACAGGGGATGAAAAGTCCGATTGCGTTGGATGATATTGATGAAGGTTTAGGTTTGGGATCTGAAGATTTTGGAGGATCGCCAAAGACAGGAGAGAAACAGAAAAAGCCTACATACAAGAAGAAAAAGAAAAGGCTTATAAAGTTGTAAAGCCGATGCAGAAAAGAGCTAAAGACAATGAGAATCTAATTGCAGGAAAGAAAGTGCCTGCATTATCTAGCTCTAAATCTCCCATGACATCCCCAGTGGCAAAGAAACAAAAAACATCATCTGCTGCTGAGCAATCTGAATTGCCAACTGATGATTTTAATGTTGCTTTAGATAGAGTCTTGCAAAAGCTAAAGAAACAAAAGACTCCAGTTGCTGAAGCTTCAACACCAAAGGTTGTTGTAGATAGTGATGTGATGAATGTAGTAAACCAGAAGCTTGCAGATATGATGAAGATCATTAATCAGCAACAAGCAGAGATTGAGCAGTTAAGGAAGCATGACAAGAAGATGCTGGATGTAGTTGTCTCTTCACAGGAAAATCAAGAAGGTTTGCAAGCTAAGATTAAACAACTTCAAGCTGAGAATCAGAAGTTATTATTACATGAGCAGAGAAATACAAGAAGGTATATTAATCTGAGACTTGAGAACAAAAAGCTGAAAGAAACGAACAAGAGCATGAATAATCTGATAAAAGATCTATACTCAAAAGCTCCACAACTGAAAGCTGGAAAGGAAGATAAAGATCCTGAAGAAGAACATGTAGATTTTGAACCATCAGATGAAGAAGAAGAAGATGATGAATTGGAAGAGGATGCCGGTGATGCTCCTAAAAAGAAAGATGATGGTGATAATGATGGTTCAGGTGATAACTCAGGTGATGGTAATAGCTCTGCTACTAGTGATGATGATAGCGATGATGATGAAAAAGAGGGGATCAGGAAAAGACGCAGGAGAGTCTAGTTTGAAAGCTCCTGGTGGCACTACTGACGATGATAATATTTTCTGGAACGAGAAATTAAGAGCTTTATCTGAAGAAGATAAGAAATTATATCGCCAGATGTTGACTGATAGAGTCTGGACGATAGAGATGACTGGTAGGTTTCCAGAAATATTTTAGTCAAATGATATGCGTTTTGAGCTTGAATATAATGATCCTGATCTGGAAGACGGAGAAGTTTCTGCAGCCGTATCTAAAGAGATATTGGAAGGACTGGCTGAACAGGTTGGTAAATCTCTTGAAGAGTTGATGAGTGAGAATCAAATACCGAATATACCTGAGAAGGAAGCAGGTAATCACTCTAATGATAGAGATGTTCCAGTGTTTGAAGAGGTAGAGATGGAGGATATTACAAGTGAGGAATATCTAGAATACTTCAAGAATGATAAAGATTATGGATTTCCTGAATTTTCTGATGAGTTGTTGAGCCAGGATGAGAAACTTGCTCGTGAGAAGAGCAAAAAGTTCGTTGAAGAAGTGTTTGAGAATAAAGATTGTCAAAAGCCAAATGTTGAACAATCTGATGATTTGAAAGAATCGTTGAGGATGCTTAAAGAAAAAGAAGCTAACCGTCCAAAGACTTTAGTTCAAGGTAGTTTCTACAAATTCCACAACGAACTATTCAAATGCAAAGCTCTTGGATGGAAGTATTTGAGACAGCTAAAGTGTGTCGCTGTGAAATGGGAAAATGGAATTATGTACTTCAACAGATTCCATGACATTAAGACACTACCATATTACGCTGTTTGCGATATCTGCAGACATGAAATGTCACGTGCTTCAGTAAACAACCATCTTGTTGGTTACTTTGCAGATCGCATGGCGAGGGAGAGCAGAACAAAATGGAATGTGTTTACCCCACAGTATCCTAAGAGGATAGTACACAAGAAGGAGAAGGATGAGATAACGGGGTTGCACAAGGTGACTTTGAAGTATAAACCACCAAAAGTGTTGAAGCATATTCCTTTGATGCAAATTCCACAACACTTTTCAAAAGATTTTATGTGGTGGTACTATGACTGGAAGACAGTAGAGGCTATTATTGTTCTAAAGGATGGTATGAAGGATTTTAAGAAGATTCATATCTTTGACCCAATGTGGTTGATAAATTGCTCGCACGAGGACATTATCATGCTATTCTATAATCCAATTTACTGTGAAGAGAAAGACAGCGAACAGGCATCCAAATACCAACGTGTGGTATTCTTATGTTTTGCGTGGGATATCAATGCGGGTTGTGATTTTGACAAGAAGCTAGGGAAGTTTGTTAAGATTCAGAATGTTGAAAAGAAGAAACCAAAACAAACTCATGAACTAGTGATGACGAAAGAACAAAAGAAGCTATTTCATATCAAACTGATGAACAAGGCTATGGATAAAGAGCAAAGGCTGAAGCAATTCAAGCAATAGTCGAGGGGGAATTTGTAGATACACAAAAGTGTGACTAGTGCTATTGAATTGCGGATTCTAAAATATGTTGAAGTTGTCGAGTGGTCGAATGTGGGTTTTCAGAAGGTCGAAGGTAGATGTGTATGGTCGAAGGAGGCTCTGGGAGTTCGAAAGTAAATCTGTTTGTATATATGCCCAGATTCGCCCTATGTGAATGGTCGAACATGCACATTTGACCAAGCTATTTGGGCGAATGTGCAGGTCTATATAAGGCTAAATCATTTTTGAATGTAAAACTTTTGGCCATTTTGTTTCCCTCTCAGAGTGTGTTTCTCCCTAGGGTTTTTGTCAACTCTGTAACTGAATTATATCATTATAAACAAGCTTTCAAAGTGTAAATGATTATGATTATGAATGAAATGAATGTGTTTATGATGATTTGTGTGTTTTGCTAGTTTTATTATCATTTTGTGATCAATTCAGGGATTCTGCACCTGAATTGAACTTGCTTGATCATATTCTTTGTTGAATAGCCGATCCTATACGCATACAGAAGCTATCAGACTCTTCCTAGCCTTTGCTGTCAACCACAACATCAAGGTGTATCAGATGGACATCAAATGTGCATTCCTATATGGCAAAATTCAGGAGGAAGTCTATGTTTGTTAACCACAACATCAAGGTGTATCAGACTCTTCTTAGCCTTTGCTGGTTTTGAAGACACATTCCATCTTGATTATGTCTACAAGCTTAACAAAGCCCTGTATGGACTCAAGCAAGCACCTAGGGCCTGATATGAAACTCTTTCCACCTTTCTCTTATACATTGGTTTCACAAGAGGTAAAATTGATAAAACCTTATTTTTTAAATGGAGAGGGAAAGACTTAATGATTGTTCAAATATATGTGGATGACATCATTTTTGGATCCACATGTAACAAAATGTGTGAAGAGTTTAGGGAACTCATGACAGCAGAGTTTGAAATGAGTGCTATGGGTGAACTTCAGTGCTTCCTTGGTCTCCAAGTGAAGCAACTGCAAAATGGCACATTCATTCATCAAAACAAATATGTGAAAAATTTGTTAACTAGATTTGAGATGAATGACTGTAAGCCATGTAGTACACCCATGAGTACAGTCAAGCTACTCACTATTGATGACAAGGATGAACTGGTTGACCAGACACATTATAGATGCATGATTGGGTCTTTATTGTACTTAACTGCTTCTAGGCCAGACATTATGTTTGCCACTTGTGTTTGTGCAAGATCCCAGGCTTCACCCAGAAAGTAAAACTTTATTGATGTGAAAAGGATATTCAGATACCTAAAAGGTGCTCCCACACTTGGTATCTAGTATCCTGCTAATGTAAACATTGAGCTTTCAGGTTATTCAGATAGTGATTTTGCTGGCTGCCACACCACAAGGAAGTCTACATCAGGAGGGTGCCAGTTTCTAGGGAATGCCTTAGTCTCATGGCAAAGAAAAAAGCAAGCAGCTGTTTCAACTTCAACATCTAAAGCTGAATACATTGTTGCTGCAAGCTGTACAGCCCAACTCATGTGGCTTCAAAATCAACTGTTGGATTTTGGGATAACTGTACTAAGAACTCCACTCATGTTGGACAGTCAAGCTGCAGAAAATATCATCAAAAATCCAGTACCTCATTCAACAACAAAGCACATAGACATCAGACATCACTTTGTCAGAGATAGCTATGAAAAAGGTTTGATTTCTCTGCACCATGTTCCAACAGAGGATCAGTTGGCAGATGTGTTGACAAAAGCTTTAGACACATCTACCTTTACAAATCTGATTTCTAGAATTGGTATGCTAAACATGGACTAAACAACAAAAATGTTTTAAATAAAAACATTAAAATGTTTCAGAAAATAAAAATTCATCCTTAAAAATAGCATTTTGGTTGAAAAATCTGTTAAGGATAAAGCAACCACTGTTTGGTTGAAAAATCTGTTTCAAACCTCTGATCAGATAAAACAATTGTTTCGTTATATATATATATATATATATATATATATATATATATATATATATATATATAACAACTGTTGTTTGCATCAGACCTTTGGCAACAGCTGTATGCCACCAGATGTTTGCCACATCAGCTCTCAAAAGCAAAATTTTGGCCACATCAGCGGTTTCACCAGAGCCTATAAAAACCCTGTTTTACCACAACAGTTGTTACACTGTCTCATTGTATTCAAAATACTGAAACCGCCTTCTTCAACCTCAAACCCTTACTCCATTTCCTCTCATTCTCACAGTCGAAATCCATTACAATGGATCTTCAAGCGAAAGCCACCCACAATTATCTCCCATATTTGGTGAAAACAGATGAAAACGTTCCATTCCATTCCACAATTGACATCATCCTAAATTCCAAATACCTGACGATCCTAACCGCTGATGCTCCCATATATCTCGACACCCTCCAAGAATTTTGGTTAAACGCTGAGTTTCTGGTTAAACGCTGAGTTTCTTCTTCAAGACAAAAAGCCTACAACCTTAATCTCAAAAATTGGAGAAACAAATGTCGCCATTACCCCTGAACTGATATCCACAATCTTCTCACTCAATGACATGTCAGGTAAGGACTCCTTCCCTACGGTTGAACTTCACACAGAGTTTCAGGAAAGAGGCTATGATGCACAAATGACTGGGTCAACTGTGTTCAAAAAGTTTTTCCCACCAATCATGAAATTTTTCTTTCATACCCTCCTTCTCTGTGTCTCTGCTAAGTCTACTTCCTTTAATGAAATCCCATTGAGGATTCAGTACTTAGGATATGCTATGTTGTCAGACTCTGACTTCAATTTATCCCAGGGCCTGTTTATGGACTTAGTATCCAATGTGAAGGCCATAAAGTCTGGGTCAAATAATGCTTTCTACTTTACCCAAGAATTTTGAGTGTAATCCTTCAAAAGGTTTTACTAGAAAAAGATTATATAAAGGGTGAATCTGTTAACATGAAAAGTTTAACTAGTGAAACCTTCACAAGAATGCTGGGTTCAACCACCCAAGATAAAGTAATAAAAGTGTCAAAAGTTTCCAAAACACAAACAAAGAGGACTAAGACAACAATTGTTGTCCAAACCTCTGTTGTTGAGCCCACTGCTCCTGGTGATCATGGCACTACATCCAGTGCTGTGAAACCCACACCAGCCACCTCCAACAAACATCCACCTCCAAAAGACCATTGTCTCACAACAGGATAGTGGTTACATAACTAAGACTTCCTTAAAGGCAAAAACTGATGAGGCCACTATAGTGTCCCCAAAATCAGTTGGAAGTCCCCAAAACCAAGAAAAAGGGGCATCTGGTTCTCATCCTTTGGACTCACCTCCTAGGACTGCACCAGATACAACTACCACTGGTAGGAACCCAGATGATTCTATTAACTTAGGTGATGGGTTAAAATACCAAGAATTGACGGCCAGAGAGAATCCATAGAAACCTCTGTTGTTGATATCAAATCAGATATCAAGACAATATTGTGCTCCTTGGCTACTCTCACTAAGAATCAACCCTCCACAGAAGATATTGCTAGTGAGCTATGGAAATCTGTTTCCCCATCATCATAGCTCACAGAAAACTAGCAGATCAGACACATGAAACATACATGGCTCAAATCAGATCTATGGTGGATGCTAGGTACAAAGATACCCAAGCTGACATTAAAGCCATTAAAGATCATTTGCTGAAGACCACTAGCTCTGCCCCTACCACAATTCTCATAGATGAAGCTGATGATGAATTCATTGCTGATGATGCCAAAAAGGGGGAGAGTGGCAGAGATAGATTGCCAAAACTATATCCTTTTGGTTGTCCAGCCTCACAAAAGGGAAAATCAAATGCTGCCAACAAACCAGGGTCTCCCACACAGCACCACAACAACAACAACAACCAAATGTTCAAACCGCTACTGCTACTGAAACTGCCAAAACTAGCAAAGCAAAGGAAGTTGATACCTCTGCTAATGAAGAAGCTGAAAAGGCTGCTGAGGAAAAGCAAAAGAGGGCTGACACTTTGGAAGTCAAGGCAGAGTTTTTGGTGCGATTAAAGAAAGAATAACAGCAAGAAGTTGAGGATGTGGGTTCCTCTAAAAGGAAGAAAATGCCTGCCAAACATGTCAGACAACCACCATCCAAACTTGCTGCTAAAACCACTACCACCAAAACCACTGCTGCCACCAAAACCACTGATACCACCACAACATCTGAACCTATCACTACAACCACCAAACCAACAACTAAACCTACTACCACAACTACCAATACACCTCCTACAACCACTTTACCACCTAAATCCCGAACATCTGCTGGTTCTACAAAAGTGCCAACAGATGTTGACACAACCACTGCTCCAACAACACCATCACCAAAAATCCTGTACAAAAGGAAGAGAAAATCTACTTTTGTGGTACCGGATGAAAACATATAAACATCACTACCTACTACTTCAACCACCACACCTACACCCATAACTGCCATTCCACTTTCATCATTCTCACCACACACCTCACAATTTACATCCCATAGACCACCACCAACCATTACACCATTGGTTGTTCAGTATCCTCTTGAACTTAATCTACTCAAGGGGGAAATTCAATCCTTCTATAGTACTGAACATCCATCTGAAAGATCTTTCCCATCTCTCCCAAATTTTCCTGTTCCATTGAACTTAGACACATATCTTAAATACAAAACTGAACAGGCAGATGCAATTATCAAAGAGAGATGTAAAGGGAAAGATGACAGGACTGCTCAGGGCATCCATTCAGCAGAACTTAGCAAATTAAGAAGGATTGAAGACTTTAGACCCTGAGCAACTCCATGTCTACCATGCCTCTCAGCAATGACATGGAAAGGCTGGTTAGGGAATCACTTCTTGAATAAATCTTATAAACCATGCCTTACAAAGCAAACAGGAAACAGTTTGCAGGCTCGACCACTCATGCTCTCAGAGAAGAACTCATAAGAATTGAGGACATGACCAAGAATCCCCCAACTAAGGTCTCTGCCCCAGATTTCAATAAAGGCAGAGATCCAGCCAGAGCCTTAAAATTCAAAAGAATGAGACAAGAGATTGTGGCTGCAAAGTATGGGGAAATGAAATCTGTTGCAAGATGGTCAGAGCTGAGGCTGGTTGAAACTTACAAGAAGTTAGAAGAAAACAGGAAGAAGGACCCTATATTGCCCAGAAAACCTGTCTACTCCGATGAACCCATGATGAAGAGACCTCAACAGGCTTTTACATTAGACAGCCTACTTGATACTTCTGATCTATCTGCTGCTGCAAGAAGACAATTCAAAAAGAAGAAAGAAATGTCTGAAGAAGATTAGAAGAAGTTTGCTGATACTTTTATAAAGGAGGGCCTCTACAATCAAATACATTATTTCTCAGATCCCACTACTGAAGAACTCAAAAGACTTATTGGGAGACCTCCATCACCAAACTCATCCAGAATAAAAATGCATCTCAGCAAATCCTCTGATTCAAAAATTCTAAAATGGAAGGTCAACAAAGACACCCATGAATTGACTCTGCTCAGATTAGATGGAGAAGGCAAAATATTCTACTCAGTTGATCCTCAGTTCTTCTCCAGGTCAACAGACCCAACAATCTCCCCCTAGAACAGATGATGCCAAAACTCAACCTTTATTGCTGATCTTTATTCCTCATCAGACTTTCTATAATTTGTCCATTGAATTGTAATTCAAAGATTAAGGAGAATAAGTCTTCAGCATCTCTTTCAAGTTCTAAGTTAAGAAGGTCTTCGAGATCATCTACACACAGACCATATGCATCATCCATTCTTAACTTCTGAGCTTCTCCATCATATCTGAGCAGAGTCAATTCGTGGGTGTCTTTGTTGACTTTCCACTTTAGAATTTTTGAACCTGGGGATTTCTTGAGTTGCAGATTTATTTGAGATCAGTTTGGTGATGGAGGTCTCCTAATGATTCTTTTGAGTTCTTCAGAAATAGGGTTAGAAAAGTAATGGACTTGGTTGAAGATCCTTTTTTTCACAAATATGTCAGCAAACTTCTTTTCATCTTCTTCTGACATCTGCTTCTGCCTTTTGTACTATCTCTTGGCAGCAATGGATAAGTCAGATGTTTCAAGTAAGCTGTCAAGTGTAAAGGTCTGTTGGGATCTTTTAACCACTAGTGCATCAGAGTAAATTGGTTTTGTTAGTAGAGTGGGATCAGTTTTCTATTCTCTTCAAGCTTCTTGTATATTTCAACCAGTCTTAGCTCAGACCATCTTGCTACAGACCTCATCTCTCCATACTTAGCAGCCACTATCTCTTCTCTCATTCTTTTATATTTCAAAGCTCTGGCTGGGTCTCTGCCTTTTCTAAAATCAGGGGCAGAGGCCTTTTGAGTAGGATTCTTGGTCATCTCTTCAATTCTATAAAGTTCTTCTTGAAGGGCATGAGTGGTCCATCCTACAAATTGTTTCTTACTTGCTTTGTAAGGCATGGTTGCCAAGATCTGATCAAGAATAGATTCCCTGACTACCCTTTCCAAATCACTACTGAGTGGCATGTTTGACATAGAATTACTCAGGGTCATAACAAAATCTTCAATCCTTCTCAATTTTCTAAGCTTTGCTGAATGGATGCCCTGAATAGTTCTGTCATCCTTTCCTTTGCATCTATCCATGATGATCAAATCTGTCTGTTCTGCTTTAAACTTCAAGTATTCATCTATGTTTCTGGGAACAGGAAAATTTGGGAGAGATTGCAAGGTTCTTTTTGATGGATCCTTAGTATTGTAGAAGGATTGAATTTCCCCCTTGAGTAGATCAAGCTCAAGAGGGTACTGAGCAGCCAATGGTGTGATGGATGGTGGTGGTCTATGGGAAGCAAATTTGGAAGTGTGTGGTGAAAAAGATGTGAGTGGAATGGGTGCAGATTTTGGTGATGAAATGGGAGTTGGTGTGGTTTCTATGTTCTCATCCTGTACCACAAAGGTTGATTTTCTCTTCCATTTGTACAGGATCAGAGGTGATGATGGTGTTTGCGTAGCAGTGGGTGTGTTAACATCTGTTGGCACTTGTGCAGGACCAGCAGATGTTTGGGGTTGTAATGGTGAAGTGGGTGGCATAGTTATGGGTGGTATAGTGGTGGTTGCTGTAATGGGTTCAGTGGTTGGCTTAGTGGTTGTGGTGGTGGCAGATGTTTTGGTGGTAGCAGTGGTTCTAGCAAATGTTTTGGGAGCAGAGTTTTTGGTTTTGGATGGTGGTTGCCTAACATGTTTTGCAGGCATTTTCTTCCTTTTAGAGGAGCCAACATCTTCAACTTCTTTCTGTTGCTCTTGTTTCTTTTGCACCAGAGCCTCTGCTTTGACTTCCAAAGTATGAGACCTTTTTTGCTTAGCTTCAACAGCCTCTTCAGCAATGATGTTGGCAGAATTATCAATTTCTTTTGCCTTACCAGCTTTTGCAGATTCAGCAGTAGCAGTTGTTTGATCAGTGGGTTATTGTGGAGCTGGAGCAGACCTTGGTTTATTGGCAGCAGACTTTTGTGATTGACCTTTTTGAGAAGGTGGACATCCAAAGGGATCTAGCTTTGACAATCTATCTCTGCCACTCTCCCCCTTTTTGGCATCATCATCTTCATCTCTTAAGACAGTTGTGGGGGCAGAGCCAGTGGTCTTCAGCAGATGACCTTTGATGGCTTTAATATCTTCTTGGGTATCCGTGTACCTAGCATCTACCATAGTTCTGATTTGAGCCATATATGTTTCATGTGTTTGATCTGCTAGTTTTTGATGAGCTATGATGATGGGGCTGACAGACTTCCATAGCTCACTAGCAATATCTTTAGTGGATGGTTGACTTTTGGTGAGGACATCCAAAGATTGCAATATTGTCTTGATATCAGTCTTGATGTCAGCAACATATGTTTCAATGGATGTAACTCTCTCCGTCAATTCCTGGTATTTTAACCCATCACCTAAGTTAATAGGATCATCTGGATTCCTACCAGAGGTGGTAGTTGTAACTGGTTCAGTTCTAGGAGGTGAGTCCATATAATAAGAGCTAGATGCCCCTTTGTCTTAGTTCTGGGGACTACCAACTGATTTTGGGATCACTATAGTGTCCTCCTCAATTGTTTCCTTCAAGGTAGTCTTAGGGATGGAACCACTGTCCTGTTGTGAGACAATGGTCTCTACAGCAGTAGTGGCTGCTTAACTTGAAAAACCACCTTGAGTTACATGTAACTCAAGAGGTGTAGCCTCCTCTGTTCGTGGGCTAGCCAATTGATTTTTCTCAGACCCAGTCACATGTTGAAGTATACTCTCAGTGATAGGTGATGGAGAGGAACTGGGATTGTCATGAGTTTTATCAATGGCTTCGAACAATGGTTGCATGGTAGGGAGGACATGTGATGGTTAAGGTGGAGGAGTGAAAAGAGAAGCAACCCCGGGAGAAGGGCTTTTGAACATATGGTCAAGTGACTCATATGCTTCATGATGCGTGTCCCCTTGGCTTACAACATGATCCTTTTGTGAGGATTCATGAGGAGCTTGGTTGGGTTGAGATATATCCATCTGTTGAGAGGACGTATCAATAGTGGTTTGTTGTTGCTTTTGTGCTACAACAGGGTTTGCCTCTGGTATCTCAACTTCCAGAGGTCCCTTTTTTTATTTCTTGGGGAGTTTGGTGGATGGAAGTTTCTTTTTGGAAGTGGCTGGTGTGGGTTTCACAGCACTGGATGTAGTGCCATGATCACCAGGAGCAGTGGGCTCAACAACAGAGGTTTTGACAACATTTGTTGTCTTCCCTTTGCTTGTGTTTTGGAAACTTTAACTTTTGAAACTTTTTCTTGGGTGTTTGGACCCAACATTCTTGTAAACGTTTCTTGAGAGAGACTCTTCATTTGAAGAAATTCTCCCCTTTTAAAATCCTTTTCAGGTAAAACCTTTTGTAGGATAACACTTAAAAGTCTTGGGTACAAGAGAAAAGCATTGTTAGACCCAGACTTGACTCCCTTCACATTTGCTACTAAATCCAGAAACAGAGCCTGGGATAGATTGTAATCAGATTCTGATAACATTGCATATCCCAAGTACTGAACTTTCAATGGGATTTCTTTAAAAGAAATGCTTTTAGCAGAGAGACGGATAAGGGGTGTATGAAAGAAAAATTTCATGACTGGTGGAAATTTTTTTTTATAAATTGTTGCTCTAGTCATCTTTGAATCATAACCCCTTTCTAGAAACTCTGTGTGAAATTCGGCCTTAGGAAAAGAATCCATACCTGCCAAGTTGTTTAGAGAGAAGGTTGTGGATATGGTTTGGGGGGTTATGGTGACATTAGTATCTCCAATTTTTGAAATAATGGTTGTAGGCTTTTTGATTTGTAGTAGAAACTCAACATTTAACCAAAATTCTTGAAGAGTGTCAATGAATATGGGTGCATCAGCGGTGAGGATAAACAAGTATTTGGATTTGAGGAAAACGTCAATGGTGGTGTGGAACGGAGTGTTTTCATCTGTTTTAACCAGATAAGGTAGGTAATTGTGAGGGGCTTTTGCTTGAACATCCATTGTAATGGATTTCGAGTTGAATGAGTGAAGGAATTTGTATAAGGGTTTGAGGTTGAAGAACGCGGTTTCAGTATTTTGAATACAATGAGACAGTGCAACAACTGTTGGGGAAAACAGGGTTTTTATAGCCTCTGATGAAACCGCTGATGTGGCCAAAGCTCTGCTTTTGAGAGCGGACGTGGCAAACATCTGATGGAGCATACGTGGCAAACAGCTGTTGATGGTTGCCTAAGCACTGATGATGATTTTTTTATGTATATGTGTAGATATAATGTAAAACAGTTGTTTTATCTAATCAGATGTTTGAAATAGATTTTTCAACCAACGGATGATAGACTGGATGAAACTGTGGTTGTTTAATCTTTAACAGATTTTTCAACCAAAAGCTATTTTTAAGGATGGATTTTGATTTTCTGAAAACATTTTAATGTTTTATTTGAGAAAACATTTTTGTTGTTAATCCATGTTTAGCATACCAATCCGAGAGATCAGATTTTCAAAGGTAGATGTGTCTAAAGCTTTTGTCAACACATCTGCCAGCTGATCCTTTGTTGGATCATGGTGCAGAGAAATCAAACCATTTTCATAGCTATCTCTTACAAAATGATGTTTGATGTCGATGTGCTTTGTGGTGGAGTGAGAGACTGGATTTTTTTTGATATTTTCAGCAGCTTGGCTATCCAGCATGAGTGGAGTCCTTAGTGCAGTTATACAAAAATCCAGTAGTTGATTTTGAAGCCACATGAATTGGGTTGTACAACTTGCAGCAGCAATATATTCAGCCTCTGCTGTTGAGGTTGAAATAGCTGCTTGCTTTTTGCTTTGCCAGGAGACTAAGGCATTCCCTAGAAATTGGCACCCACCTGATGTGGACTTCCTTATAGTGTGGCAGCTAGCAAAATCACTATATGAATAACCTGAAAGCTCAATGTTGCCATTAGCATGATACCAGATACCAAGTGTGGGAGCACATTTTATGTATCTGAATATCCTCTTCACAGCAATAAGATTTGACTTTCTAGGTGATGCCTGGGATCTTGCACAGACACAAGTGGCAAACATAATGTCTGGCCTGGATGCAGTTAGGTATAGTAAAGACCTAATCATGCATCTATTATGTGTCTGATCAACCAGTTTATCTTTGTCATCAATAGTGAGTAGCTTGGCTATGCTCATGGGTGTACTACATGGCTTACAATCATTCATCTCAAATCTTGTTAGTAAGTTTTTAACATACTTGTTTTGGTGAATTAATGTACCATTTTGCAGTTGCTTCACTTGGAGGCCAAGGAAGCACTGAAGTTCACCCATAGCACTCATTTCAAACTTTGCTGTCATAAATTCCCTAAACTCTTCACACATTTTGTTATATATGGATCCAAAAATGATGTCATTCACATATATTTGAACAATCATTAAATCTTCCCCTCTCATTTTAGAAATAAAGTTTTATTAGTTTTACCTCTTGTGAAACCAATGGATAAGAGAAAGATGGAAAGAGTTTCTTACCAGGCCCTTTGTGCTTGTTTCAGTCCATACAAAGCTTTGTTGAGCTTGTAGACACGATCAGGATGGAATGTGTCTTCAAAACTAGGTGGTTGACATACATAGACCTCCTCCTGAATTTTGCCATAAAGGAATGCACATTTGATGTCCATCTGATACACCTTGATGTTGTGGTTGATAGCAAAGGCTAGGAAGAGTCTGATAGCTCTAGCCTAGCTACAGGAGCAAAGGTTTCATCATAGTCTATCCCCTCTTCTTGTTTGAAGCCTTGAACCACAAGCCTGGCTTTGCTCTTGACAACTATGCCCATTTCATCAAATTTGTTCTTGAAGACCCACTTTATGCCAATTGGACAAACATCCTTTGGCAGTGGTACAAGTTCCCATACTTGTTGTCTTTTGAACTGAAGGAGCTCTTCCTGCATGGCTTCTACCCAACTGTTGTCTTTCAGAGCCTCTTGGTACTTGACAGGTTGTATGAGAGATTGAAAGCCTGCAAAAAGACAGATATTTGAGGATTGGCTCCTTGTGAGCACTCCCTCTCTGATGTTGCCAATGATTTGGTTTGGTGGATGAGCTCTTAGGTAGATTAGATCTCCCTGGTATGGTATGATGGTAAGTTGAGGTGAGGGACAGAGGTTTGGTGACTCTGTTGTTGTAACATCTGTTTGCACTTTTGTAGTACCAACAGATGTTTGAAATGGAAGTGGGGGAATGGGTCCAAGTGGTGTAAAGTTGGACTGACTTTTGTCAACAGAGGTTGGACTTTTGTCAACAGATGTTTGAACAGTGGTTGAACTGGATGAGGCAGTGGTTTGATTGTAAGACTTGTTAACCGTGATTGACACAGCTGTGGCGGAGTTTTGACAGGTGTTTTGAGCATCTGATTCCCCTGATGCATAAATGACTTTGTAGTGAGTAGGAATCACAACATCAAATCTGTAATCCTGTTGTGGAGACTGTGGAATACCTACACTGTTAGTTTTAGCAGTAATATCTTCAAATTTAAATTTTTCTAAATCAAACAGTTCAGCAGGAATAGCTGGGATTTTCAAGGATGAAAGTTCATTGAACTTTACATTCAGAGTTTCTTCTATTGTCCTAGTCCTTGTGTTAAACACTTTATAGGCCTTGGTAGTAGAAGAATATCCCAGAAAATACCCACAATCTACTTTGGCTGCAAATTTTGAAATGGAATCTTTAAGATTTAAAATGAAACATGGGTAGCCAAAGA
This sequence comes from Ambrosia trifida, assembly GCA_028751855.1. NCBI lineage: Eukaryota > Viridiplantae > Streptophyta > Magnoliopsida > Asterales > Asteraceae > Ambrosia > Ambrosia trifida. Next base: position 166,753 of record CM054124.1, read on the forward strand.
TTTTGAAGAATGATATCAGTGGTTTGATTTTGAACAAAATTTCATAAGCAGTCGTTTGATGTCTAGGGATAATTAAAACTCTGTTTTGAACATAGCAAGTAGTGTTTACAGCTTCTGCCCAGAAGGACAGTGGCAAACCAGAATCTGCTAGCATAGTTCTTGCAGCCTCAATGAGAGTTCTGTTTTTCCTTTCACCCACCCCATTTTGTTCTGGTGTTCTTGGAATGCTGTACTGCCTCACAATTCCTTTTGACACATAGAAATCATCCAACTCCTTATTTTAAACTCTATTCCATTGTCACTTCTAAAGACTTTTACTGGCAAGTCATATTGTTTTTCAACTATGGTGACAAAGTCCTTCAAGATACCCACAGTCTCATCCTTAGAGTGGAAAAGGTAAGTCCATGTAAACCTAGAAAAATCATCAACTATGACAAGACAAAATCATTTTCTTCTTAGACTCATGATTTTTACAGGGCCAAACAAGTCCATGTGCAACAGTTGAAGACATTGACTTGTTTTGGACTCATCAATGGATTCTTAAGAGCTTTTATGTTGCTTTCCTTTTAAACAGGAAACACAATGCTCATCACATTTGAATTCTTTTGATGGAAGGCCTCTAACAAGGTGTTTTTTAGAGAGTGAGTTGATAGTTTGAAGGTTGGTGTGACTCAGTCTCCTATGCCACAATTCTGCCTCTTTAGTGGAGGCAGCAGAAAACAGACAGACATTTGCCATAGGATTATCCTTCAACATATCAACTACATACACATTGCCACTCCTATGAGCAACAAGTTGTGCTTTGCTCTCAGCTATGATGGTGTCAATCTTTTTAACCACTTCTGGCCCAATAATCTTAAAAGTTTTCTTAGTGAAGAATGACACATAGCCTTTCTTACTCATTTGTGAGACACTAAGAAGATTAAATTTAAGATTATCAATAAGATTGACATTTTCAAACTTGAGTTTCCCAGTCTGAACAGTCCCTAAACCCAACACTTTACCTTTAGAATCATTACCAAAAGATATATCACCCCCCTCCATTAGCTAAGAAGTCCAGAAGTAGGGCTCTACATCCTGTCATGTGCCTGGCGCCTCCACTATCTACATACCATAGACTATCTAAGCAAGCAGGAGCTCCCTACACATCAGTAATGGATTATTTTTGGTGAGTGTCCAAAGCCAAGTTGGCTTTAGATGGGTTCCCAGACTTTTCAGCCTCAAGCTTATGAGAATGATCAATGGTTTGAACCAGTTTTTGAACCAAGTTCAACAACTGTTGCTGACCATTTGCCAGTGTTGGTATGTCAAAACTTGGTGCAACAGATGTTTGACCATTTCCTGTCAGATGATAGTAATCATAAGGATTCCTGTTCACTCTTGGTTTTGAAGGCCTCTTGGGCTCTTCATAAACATGTGACAGATTATGACAAGGTGGTTGTCCATGTCCTCTTGGATACTTGTTTGAGGGTGAAGAATCTGTCACTTGGACATCCCTGGGATCAGATGATTCAAGACTTTTGGTAACAGATGTTTGGGTTTGTGCATAAGTCTGTTTGGGCTTTCCTTTTGGAGTACTAACCACTTGACTTGCTTGAGTTTTAGCCTTATACTCTTGTATTTTTACATCAAAATTTTAGAGATAAAGACACTCTTTGGTTTTGTGATTCTTTTTACCACATATTGAACATGTAGCTTTAGAATCACACACACTTGTTCCTTTGTTGATATCATATGCTTTTAGAAGAAAACAATTTTTAGTAACATGGTTCTTTTCACATAAATCACAAACCAAGTGTTCAACCTTTTCTTTCTTTTTCCCTTTTTCAACCTTCCTTTCAACAGATGTTTGAGCATCTCTGGAAGATCTCTCAGGGTAATGACATTTTCCTGTGGTGCTTTCTTACCATCAGGGGTTTTAAAATCAACTGGTTTGAAGTTTTCAAGAGCATCACACTCATCTGAACAGGTAGGTTTAAACTCATACTTTTCAAGTTCAGCAAATGTTGGGTCTGCTGACCTGGAGAAGAACAGATGATTGGAAAGCCAAAACATACTACTCAATTGATCCTTAGCAATAACAGCATTTACAAGTTACTTCTCTCAAAAGACTGTTGACCCTAACATCTGCTGTACCCTAACAACTGTTTTGACAACTGCTGCTACAAAGGTCTGATGGATAACAACTGCTAGAGAAAAACTGCTGACCAAAGTACTAAAGACTAAAGGTCTATTAGAGCCAACAGCACTTAGGTTCCAACAGATGATTCAAGACCATCAGAGTTTTCCTATCAGCTGTTTACCTTTAGAGTTTCCTTATGTAACAGTAGTTTGTAATCAACAGATGTTTTATGTTTGTTATTCTGTTAGAGGTCACTGTCTTAGGTGACGTCAGCCTAGGTCATCAGAGGTTTAGATTTGTCTATAAATAGAACAGTGCTTGTACTGTTCTATTTGTCACTCAAAACATTCTCTTTGATAAACAATCACTGAGTGATTAGGCTGAGGGGGAGTACTTGTACAGTTGATTGTAATCATTTGAGTTTATGAAAACATTCAATTGAAAAACATTTATTCTCTTGTTTTGATTAATAGTTTATCATTCTGCTTCACTTTCCATTTATAATTCATTTCATTCATTGTTCTTATTACTTAAACAATCAAAACAATCAAACTCAGATCCTAACAATTGGTATCAGAGCTTGGTCAATTAAATTCGATCTAACCAATCAATTTAATATAAACAAATCAGCTCACAATTATTGATATCGGTTGTTTGTTGGATTGAAAACAGAGTAATAGTTTATTTTCATTTCAACCGTTTTTAAACAGACTTTGTTTTTGAAACAATCAGAGAATGGCTTCAATCAATCACAATCTACACAACACTGGCACGAACAACAAGCCACCGATGCTTGTCAGATCTGAATACAATATCTGGCAACGTCGGATGAGCCATGTTCTAGCTCAACAGAACACTGGGTGTTGGAAGTCGGTTATCTTCGGACCACATGTTCCGATGGTGCCGAGTACTGAAGATCTCAAGGTTCAAGAGCCTAAGAAACTTGAAAACTACTCCGACCAGGATTTTCAGAAAATTGAGTTATATGCCAAGGCCTTCAGTATTGTGGCCATGGCTCTACCCAATGATATATATGCTGGGCTGTTACACTGCAACAGTGCAAAGGAGTTGTGGGATGCATTGAAAGAACAATTTGGTGGGATGCACTGATGTTCCACCCTCTACCCCTGTAGAGACCAGTCACATGATAGGATGTAGAGCCCTTCTTCTGGACTTCTTAGCTCATGGAGGAAGTGATATATCCTTTGGTAATGACTCAAAAGGTAAGGTGTTGGGTTCAGGGACTGTTCAGGCTGGGAAACTCAAGTTTGAAAATGTCAATCTTATTAATAATCTTAAATTTAATCTTCTTAGTGTATCACAAATGAGTGACAAAGGTTATGGCTCATTCTTCACAAAGAAAACTTGTAAGATTATTGGGCCAGAAGTGGTGAAAAAGATTGATGCCATCAGTGCTGAGAGAAAAGCACAACTTGTTGCTCATAGGAGTGGCAATGTGTATGTGGTTGATATGTTGAAGGACAATCCTATGGCAAATGTCTTTCTATTTTCTGCTGCCTCAACAAAAGAGACATAATTGTGGCAAAGGAGACTGGGTCACACCAACCTTCAAACTATCAACTCACTCTCCAAACAAAGCCTTGTCAGAGGCCTTCCATCAAAAGAATTTAAATGTGATGAGCATTGTGTTTCCTGCTTAAAAGGGAAACAACATAAAAGCTCTTAAAAATCCATTGATGAGTCCAAAACAAGCCAATGTGTACAATTGTTGCACATGGATTTGTTTGGCCCAGTTAAAATCATGAGTCTAAGAAGAAAGAGATTTTGTCTTGTCATAGTTGATGATTTTTCTAGGTTTACATAGACTTACTTTTTACACTCTAAGGATGAGACTGGATGTATCTTGAAGGACTTTGTCACCAAAGTTGAAAAACAATATGACTTTCCAATAAAAGTCTTTAGAAGTGATAATGGAACAGAGTTTAAAAATAAGGAGTTGGATGACTTCTGTGTGTCAAAAGGAATTGGGAGGCAGTACAACATTCCAAGAACACCAGAACAAAATGGGGTGGTTGAGAGGAAAAATAGAACTCTCATTGAAGCTGTAAGAACCATGCTAGCACATTCTGGTTTGCCACTGTCTTTCTGGGCAGAAGCTGTAAACACTACTTGCTATGTTCAAAACAGAGTTTGAATCAACCCAAGACATCAAAAGACTGGTTATGAAATTTTGTTCAAAATCAAACCACTAATCTCATTTTTCAAAATCTTTTGCTGCCCATGTTTCATTTTAAATCTTAAAGATTCCATCTCAAAATTTGCAGCCAAAGTAGATTGTGGATATTTTCTAGGATATTCTTGTACTGCCAAGGCCTACAAAGTGTTTAACACAAGGACCAAGAAAATAGAAGAAACTCTGAATGTAAAGTTCAATGAAATTTCATCCTTAAAAATCCTAGCAAATCCTGCTGAGTTTTTTGATTTAGATAAATTCAAATTTGAAGATATTAATGTCAAAACTAACAGTGCAGGTATTCCACAATCTCCACAACAAGACTACAGAATAGATGTTGTGATTCCAAGTCACTATAAAGTCTATTCTGTATCAGGGGAAGCAGCTGTTCAAAACACCTGTCAAAACTCTGCCACAGCTGATTCAGCCACTGTTGGCCAGTCTTACCCTCAAACCATTACTTCACCAATTTCATCCATTGCTCAATCATCTGTTAACAAAAGTCCAGCCTCTGTTGACAAAAGTCAGTCCAGTTTCACACCACTTGAACCACAAGCCTGGCTTTATTCTTGACAACTATACCCCTTTCATCCACCATATCAAATCATTGGCAACATTAGAGATGGTGTGCTCACAAGAAGCCAATCCTCAAACATCTATCTTTTTGTAGGCTTTCTATCTCTCACACAACCTGTCAAGTACCAAGAGGCACTAAAAGACAACACTTGGGTAGAAGCCATGCAGGAAGAGCTCATTCAGTTTAAAAGACAACAAGTATGGGAACTTGTACCATTGCCAAAGGATGTTTGTCCAATTGGCATAAAGTGGGTCTTCAAGAACAAATTTGATGAAATGGGCATAGTTGTCAAGAGCAAAGCCAGGCTTGTGGTTCAAGGCTTCAAACAAGAAGAGGGGATAGACTATGATGAAACCTTTGCTCCTGTAGCTAGGCTAGAAGCTATCAGACTCTTCCTAGCCTTTGCTGTCAACCACAACATCAAGGTGTATGAAATGGACATCAAATGTGCATTCCTATATGACAAAATTCAGGAGGAAGACTATGTATGTCAACCACCTGTTTTTGAAGACACGTTCCATCCTGATTATGTATACAAGCTCAATAAAGCTTTGTATTGATTAAAACAAGCACCTAGGGCCTGGTATGAAACTCTTTCCACCTTTCTCTTATCCATTTGTTTCACAAGAGGTAAAATTGATAAAACCATATTTATAAAATGGAGAGGGAAAGACTTAATGATTGTTCAAATATATGTGGATGACATCATTTTTGAGTCCACGTGTAACAAAATGTGTGAAGAGTTTAGGGAACTCATGACAGCAAAGTTTGAAATGAGTGCTATGTGTGAACTTCAGTGCTTCCTTGGTCCAAGTGAAGTAGCTGCAAAATGGCACATTCATTCATCAAAACAAATATGTGAAAAAATTGTTAACCAGATTTGAGATGAATGACTGTAAGCCATATAGTACACCCATGAGCACAGTCAAGCTACTCACTATTGATGACAAGGATGAACTGGTGACCAGACACATTACAGATGCATGATTAGGCCTTTATTGTACTTAACTGCATCTAGGCCAGACATTATGTTTGCCACTTGTGTTTGTGCTAGATCCCAGGCTTCACCTAGAAAGTCAAACCTTATTGCTGTGAAAAGGATATTCAGATACCTAAAAGGTGCTCCCACACTTGATATCTGGTATATTGCTAATGGAAACATTGAGCTTTCAGGTTATTCAGATAGTGATTTTGTTGGCTGCCACACCACAAGGAAGTCTACATCAGGAGAGTGCCAGTTTCTAGGGAATGCCTTAGTCTCATGGCAAAGAAAAAAGCAAGCAGCTGTTTCAACTTCAACAGCTGAGGCTGAATACATTGCTGCTGCAAGCTGTACAACCCAACTCATGTGGCTTCAAAATCAACTGCTGGATTTTGGGATAACTGCACTAAGGACTCCACTCATGTTGGACAGTCAAGCTGCTGAAAATATCATAAAAATCCAGTCTCTCATTCAACCACAAAGCACATAGACATCAGACATCACTTTGTTAGAGATAGCTATGAAAAAGGTTTGATTTCTCTGCACCATGTTCCAACAGAGGATCAGTTGGCAGATGTGTTGACAAAAGCTTTAGACACATCCACCTTCACAAATCTGATTTCTAGAATTGGTATGCTAAACATGGACTAAACAACACAAATGTTTTAAATAAAAACATTAAAATGTTTCAGAAAATCAAAATTCATCCTTAAAAATAGCATTTTGGTTGAAAAATCTGTTAAGGATAAAACAACCACTGTTTCATCGATTCTATCCACATTTGGTTGCAAAATCTGTTTCAAACATCTGATCAGATAAAACAACCACTATTTGGTTGCAAAATCTGTTTCAAACCTCTGATCAGATAAAACTATTGTTTCATTTTATATATATCTATATATATATATATATATATAATACAAAACCAAGTGCTGTTAACATCAGCACTTTGGTAAGAAAACAGCTATTTGCATCAAACCTTTGGCAACAGCTGTATGCCACCAGATGTTTGCCATGTCTGCTCTCAAAAGCAGAGTTTTGGGCACATCAGCGGTTTCACCAGAGCTTATAAAAACCTTGTTTTACCACAACAGTTGTTATAGTGTCTCATTGTATTCAAAATACTGAAACCGCCTTCTTCAACCTCAAACCCTTACTCTAATTCCTCTCATCCTCACACTCAAAATCCATTACAATGGATCTCCAAGCCAAAGCCACCAACAGTTATCTCCCATATCTGGTCAAAACAGATGAAAACGTCCCATTCCATACCACCATCAACATCATCCTCAAACCCTTCTTCAACCAAAACGTCCCATTACTGAAACCGCCTTCTTCAACCTCAAACCCTGACAACCTTAACCGCTAATGCTCCCATCTATCTCGACACCCTCCAAGAATTTTGGTTAAATGTTGAGTTTCTCCTACAAGACAAAAAGCCTACAACCATCATATCAAAAATTGGAGAGACAAATGTCGCCATTACCCCCGAACTGATATCCACAACCTTCTCACTGAATGACCTGTCAGGTAATGACTCTTTCCCTAAGGCTGAACTTCACACAGAGTTTCAGGAAAGAGGTTATGATGCACAAATGACTGGGTCAACTCTTTTTAAAAAAAATTTCCCACCAGTCATGAAATTTTTCTTTCATACCCTCCTTCTCTGTGTCTCTTCTAAGTCCACTTCCTTCAATGAAATCCCATTGAGGATTCAGTATTTGGGATATGCTATGTTGTCAGAATCTGACTTCAATATATCCCAGGGCCTGTTTTTGGACTTAGTATCAAATGTGAAGGCCATAAAGTCTGGGTCTAATAATGCTTTTCTGATTTACCCAAGAATTTTAAGTGTAGTCCTTCAAAAGGTTTTGCCTGAAAAAGATTTTAAAAAGGGTAAGTCTTTCCAAATGAAGAGTCTAACTAATGAAACTTTCACAAGAATGTTGGGTTCAACCACCCAAGAAAAAGTGTCAAAAGTGTCAAAAGTTTCCAAAACACACAAACAAAGACGACTAAGACAACAACTGTTGTCCCAACCTCTGTTGTTGAGCCTACTGCTCCTGGTGATCATGGCACTACATCCAGTGCTGTGAAACCCACACCAGCCACCTCCAAAAGAAAACGTCCATCTACAAAAACCACCACTAAAACCAAAAAGGGGGCCTCTGGAAGATGAGATACCAAAGGAAAACCCTGTTGCAACACAAAAGCAACAAGAAACCACTGTTGTTACTTCCTCACAACAGATGGATATATCTCAATCTGAGCAAACTTCTAATGAATCCTCACAAAAGGATCATGTTGTAAGCCAAAGGGAACCACATCATGAGACATATGAGTCACTTGACCATATGATCTTCAGCCTTTCTCCCAGGGCTACTTCTCTTTTCACTCCTCCACCTTCACCATCACATGTCCTTCCAACAATGCAACCACTGTTTGAGGCTATTGATAAAACTCAGGACAATCCCAGTTCCTCTCCTTCACCCATCAATGAGAATATACTTCAACAAGTGACTGGGACTGAGGAAAATCAATCAGCTATCCCACAAACAGAGGACGTTACACCCCTGGAGTTGAATGAAACTCTAGGTGAGTTTTCAAGTGAAGCAGCCACTACTGCTGTAGAGACCATTGTCTCACAACAGGACATTGGTTACATAACTAAGACTTCCTTGAAGGCAACAACTGATGTGGCCACTATAGTGTCCCCAAAATCAATTGGAGGTCCCCAGAACCAAGACAAAGGGGCATGTGGTTCTCATCCTTTGGACTCACCTCCTAGGACTGCACTAGATACAACTACCACTGGTAGGGACAGAGATGATCCTATTAATTTAGGTGATGGGTTAAAATACAAAGAATTGACGGCTAGAGTACAATCCATAGAAACCTCTGTTGCTGACATCAAATCAGATATCAAGACAATGTTGGGATCCTTGGCTGCTCTTACCAAAAGTCAACCATCAAAGGAAGAGATTGCTAGTGAGCTATGGAAATCAGTTTCCCCCATCATCATAGCTCATAGAAAACTAGCAGATCAGACACATGAAACCTACATGGCTCAAATCAGAACTATGGTAGATGCTAGGTACACAGATACCCAAGCAGACATTAAATCCATTAAAGATTACTTGCTGAAGACCACTGGCTCTGCCCCTACAACCATCAGAAGAGATGAAGATGATGATAAGTTCACAGCAGATGATGCCAAAAAGTGGGAGAGTGGCAGAGATAGACTACCCAAGCTAAAGCCATTTGGAACCAAACCAGGGCCTGAACCAGCACCACCACAACAACCAAATCCCAATGATCAATTCACTGCTGATACTGAAGCAGTCAATGCAGGCAAAGCAAAAGAAGTAGATCAAACTGCGAATGTCAATGCTGAAAAGGCTGCTGAAGAGAAGCAAAAGAGGCTTGATACCTTGGAATGCAAAGCAGAAGCTCTTGTACAACTGAAGATAGAGCAACAGCAAGAAGTTGAGGATGTGGGTACCTCTAAAAGGAAGAAGATGCCTGCCAAACATGTCAGACAACTACCATCCAATCTTGCTGTCAAAACTGCTGCTGCTAAAACCACTGCCACCAAAACCACTGATACCACCAAACCAACTGAACCTACCACCAAACCAACAACCAAATCCACCACCACAACCACCAATACACAACCCAAATCCCAAACATCTGCTGGTCCTACAAAAGTGCCAACAGATGTTAACACAACCACTGCTGCAACACCACCATCACCACGCATCTTGTACAGAAGGAAGAGAAAATCAACCTTTGTGGTACAAGATGAAAACATACAAAATCACCACCTCCTACTTCAACCACCCAGCCTACACCTATATCAGCCATCCCACTTTCATCATATTTACCACACACTTCACAATTCACATCTCACAGACCACGACCATCCATCACACCATCGATTGTTCAGTATCCCCTTGAGCTTAATCTACTCAAGGGGGACATGCAATCCTTCTACAATACTGAACAGCCATCTGAAAGATCTTTCCCATCTCTTCCAAATTTTCCTATTCCTCTAAACTTAGACAAATATCTTAAATACAAGACTGAACAGGCAGATGCAATCATTAAAGAGAGATGTAAAGGGAAACATGACAGGACTGCTCATGGCATCCATTCAGCAGAGCTTCGCAAACTGAGAAGGATTGAAGATTTTTCTAAGACCCTGAGCAACTCCATGTCCACCATGCCTCTGAGCAGTGACATGGAAGGATGGTTGGGAAATCTCTTCTCGACCAAATATTGGCAACCAAGCCCTACAAAGCAAATAAGAAATAATTTGTAGGCTGGACCACTCATGCTCTTAGAGAAGAACTAATGAGAATAGAAGACATGGCCAAGAATCCCCCAGCAAAGGTCTCTGTCCCTGATTTTTGGAAAGGCAGAGATCCAGCCAGAGATTTGATTTTTGGAAAGGCAGAGATCCACTTGAACCTTGTGTGTAATCTATGTGTACTTGATTAGTTAGGGTAATGGGTCACCAACGGGATGTCGGGTCGGTCTAGTGTGTCGGTTAAACATTTAAACACGTTTTAAAACATACTTGGTTACGATCTGGACAATCGGGGACTAGATAACCTTATGGTTATTAGTCGGAACACTTATGTGAATATTTTGATAGATCTCCGGTAGAGGGATTATCAAGGGCTAAACATCTTTACTTGTAATTGAAGAACGCTATCTAAGGTGAGTTCACGGCCCCACTTCTACTGCTTTAACTTTTGGGGGAGAAAACATGAGCTAAACGGTTTTGGTAACATATGTCATACTATGGTTTTAACTTTATATTGCTATACGATCTTTTGGAAAGTCCCGGGGGAAACCATGAATGTGCGGGGATGCACAACGGGGGAAATGTGGATAGATCTATTGGGCGTGACCTGCCCCACTCGTCGGCTTGGAGGGCCGGGCGGGTGCATATTGTCTCGAACAGGTACATTGGTATCATGCTGAACATACGGGCTGCTTAAACATGCTGAACATTGCTAAACGTGTCTAGTAATGGTTTCCAATCGTATTAGTAATGAAACATACGCCTAGCTAGCGTACTTGGTAATATTGATATAGTATGGACATGGTAACATTTTGGCAACATATTGAACAAACCTGTGAACTCACCAGCATTATATGTTGACATCTTTTTGGCATGTTTTTCTCAGGTCGCTAAGGTAGCAATGAACGGAACTAGGCGCACGGGTCTGCATTGGCGTCTAGACTTAGTGCACGTTTTGTAATAAAAGTATTTTGAACAACTTTTGAGATGATACCATAGTTGATTAAATGCTACTGAAACGCTTCCGCTTATTAAAGTAATGGTTATGTCTATTTACGTTTTTCATATAGAGTTGTTTATTGTGATCGTTGACTTGGATCCTGGTTTGTCATGCGCCTCGCGGTAAAACCCCGCAAGTGGTAATTTGAGGGTGTGACAGATTGGTATCAGAGCCAATGGTTATAGTGAACTAGGATTGCATGTAGAGTCTGGTCTATAGCCGAGTCGCACACACTAGACGGTCACATACTTGAGTCTATTAGTGGGATACGTACTAACGTTGTCGGGGTGTCCTTACATCATCATCATGTTTCTCCGTTATATCATCCGCTTTTATTTGGGTTCTTACCTACTCTTGTCTTCTTCTTCTGGATTGAGGAAGGAGGGGTTGATTTGTTGGTTCTAGCACACACATGCCTTCTTACACTTGCACCTATTGTCACACGTTACTAGGCGACGATATTCAGTGACTGGGGTCTGGATTAGGAATACATCTGGAGGACCATGTAGAGCAGTTTATCATTTCGGGTGCACACGAAATAATAAACTGGAATGCATGAAAATCCTGATGGACTTCGAGTTTGGATGTATAGTCCTGAATTTGTCCCTAGGTTAACTCTTGTAAATTTCTAGTGGTTGACACTGGAAGTGAATCTGAATTCCTCGTTCTCTTGATTTGTTAGATCATGTCTGGTGCTCGCGGTGGTGGACGTCGTGGTGGCGGTGGTGGCCGTGCTGGCGGCGGTGGTCGCGCTGGAGGCGGTGGTCGTGGAAACATCAACATGACCCAAGCTGAACTGAACAACTTGCTACAGCAGCAAGTGAACATGGCTATGGCTAATTTCCAGGCTGGAATTAATGCCATGGGTGGTGAGTTGATTTCTGTCGACCTTGTCTCATTTTTGGGTTTCGTGTCCTTTCGTTTGTGTTTTACTCGTGTACCGTGTTTCAGGTGTTGGTGCCAATCCACCCCCACCTCAGTGCTCTTATAAGAAGTTTAGGGACTGTCAGCCCCATAACTTCGCTGGAACTGAGGGAGCGGTGGGACTGCTCCGATGGCTGGAGAAGGTGGAATCCGTGTTTGTTATGTGTAACTGTCCTGCTGGGGACCGGGTGAAGTATGCTATTGCGACATTTGAGGGGCCTGCACTATCGTGGTGGAATTCTACTACACAGAACGTGGGATTGGGAGAGGCTATTGCTATGCCTTGGGCGGAGTTTGTGCAACTTTTGAGAGGTGAGTACTGTCCGAGAGAGGAGATACAGAAGTTGGAGCATGAGGTCTGGAGTTACAAGATGGTTGGGTCTGAGATTGAGGAATATACTGTGAGGAGGAACGAGCTGGCGGGGTTGTGTCCTGACTTACACACACCCGAGTACAGGAGGATCGAGCACTATGTGTCTGGACTAGTGCCCGAGATTGCTGGGCTGGTGGCTGCTGGGAATCTTCCCACTATTGCTGAAGTTGTCCGATCAGCTCATCGGATGACTAACCTGAAGGTGGCGGAAGGCGTTTTGCCACCCAAGGGTGCTGCTGTGAAGGTTGCTGAGGGGAACAAGAGGAAGTGGGAGAGTGTGGGGAAGAGTGTGGTGCCAGCTCAGCTGGCGAAGAAGTTTGAGTCATCTGGGTCTTCTTCTTGGCAGAAGACGAGTGGGTATGTTGGGAAGCATCCCAAGTGCAACAAGTGTGGTTTTCATCATTCTGGGAATTGTTATAGGGCTCGTTGTCATCGGTGCCATCAGTTAGGGCACCATGCTAAGGATTGCAAGGTGACACTCACCCCAACTCAGACTCCTGCGGCTACTCCTGCTCCTGCTGCTCAGGGGACTCAGGGGAGGCAGGGGTGTTATAACTGTGGTGACACGGGACACTTCAAGCGTGACTGTCCCAAACTAAAGCAGGGCGATAATGGGAGGGGCGGGAACGGTAACGGGAACAACGGCGGCGGAGGCAGGACTGCACGTGCTTTCGTCATTGGATCTGCAGAGGCTAGGCAGGATCCAGACACAGTTACCAGTACGTTCCTTCTTAATGATCGCTATGTTTCTGTCTTGTTTGATTCTGGTGCCGATAAGAGTTTCGTATCTTTGGATATTAGTCGATTGCTAGATATAGTACCCACACCTTTAGAGGCTAAGTACTTAATAGAATTGGCTGATGGTAAGAAAATCGAAGCGACACACACCCTTAGGGAATGTCGCTTGGAACTGTCGGGTTTGTCTTTCCCCATTGACCTTATGCCAGTACCCCTGCATAGTTTTGACGTCGTGGTTGGCATGGATTGGTTATCGTTGTAGCGCGCGGAGATCGTTTGTTTTGACAAGGTTATTCGGATCCCTCTCCGTGATGGAGAGATTCTTTTGGTTCGTGGCAAGAAGAGCGGTGCTCCGCTGAGTATCATTTCTAGCATGAAAGCCCGTAAGTATCTTCGGAAGGGCTGTTCGGCCATTCTGGCACTTGTTAACGTTTCTTCTGACGATGAGAAGAAGATCGAGGATATCCCGTGTAACCTCACGAATTTTCCCATTTATTTTGCATTAAAGTATTTCCCGAACCATGATATAAAGTCTAATTTATTTCTAAGTATTCTTTTCTTTATCCGTGCACTCTATTTTTCTAAGTTCATTTTATCATTGTACTTAAAAAAAAAATCTTCAATCATGACATATGTCCTATCCTAATTCTATTTATAAAATCGTCATTTTATAAGACAGTGTTTTTATTTTCTAATTCAAACTAATGATTTTTTTTTATTTCTTATTTAAAGCTAATCATTTTTCCAATTACATTTATAATCTCAAACAAGGAAGATATAAATTCGTTTCAAAATAAATAATATATATATATATATATATATATATATATATATATATCAAAGCCTTGAGTCAAGAGTCAAAGTCTTGACAACATAATTCTTGGAGTCAAAGTATAATTATTGAGTCAAAGTCTTAGTCAAACAGTCAAAGTCTTAGTCAAATAGCCAATTCATCATAAAACCTTACTTTATGGTGTTGACCAATTTTAATGGCTAATTGACTCCAAACCTAGTATAAAAACCCACCTATGACCCATTATACTTTGCACCTCTAAATCGATTGTTTCAATCCGATTAAACTTTCCCTCATACCTTTCTTCTATAGTCTATTACTTCTACAATTGAAGCTTTGATTATAAGCTCTTGTAATTGGCGAATTGAAAGCTTGATATTCTTTCTTTTTCGTTTTCTTCAATTTGGACTAGCTACGTTGTTGAGTCTTTGGGATTCGCCTCGCATACATTCATAACACATTATTCTATTTTTTTCACGAGACATAACATTTTGCTAAGGTGAGTTTTACATAGCCCCTTTTCTATTTATCACTATTTTTGGGGTGAAACATGTTACAACATTCTATATGCAATTCAATCATAAAGTGTCTATGTGTTTTTCTATGTTGCATTATGTCTTAAACATGACTAGGGTAAGCACAATATTCTAGCATAATCATTAACATTGATCAGCCGACGGTATACAATGATAGATCTATTGGACTGACAATCCCAACCGGATGCGTGCCTCCTACATAGGTAGCGTAGGTGATTGTTATCGCATAACATAATCGAGTGAACCATGAGCGTATGGGATGGACCACAATATAACAGTCACAAGGGTTGATTATGCACTCGATTTACTTCTAGTATGTTTTCAGATATGGACTAGACTTGCCATGACACTTGAATTGTACAAGTTTTATTCGATTAGCAAAACCTATGTAATTCTCACCAACTTTTGTTGACCCAAAATATTTTCAAACTTAACATGTTTCAGGTTATAGCTTGCTTGAAGATTAGAGTTATTGCTTGAAGATGCGTAGCTAGTATTTTTCATTTTGATGTACAAAATTCTTAGAACAATTGTATGTAATTTATTTAAATCATTTATTGAAATTTATTATTTACCATGAGCTACTGAACAATCATCAATACGTGACATCCCGATGTTTCCGCCATCGGTTGGGGTGATACATCCCGGTGGTTCGTGACTTTTCTGATGTGTTTCCTGATGATTTATCTGGTCTTCCTCCCCATCGTCAGGTTGAGTTTGGTATTGATCTTACTCCGGGCGCAGCTCCTATTGCCCGAGCTCCATATCGTCTTGCACCTCCCGAGATGCAAGAGTTGTCCAGCCAGTTACAGGAACTCTTGGAAAAGGGTTTCATCCGACCGAGTTCTTCCCCGTGGGGAGCTCCTATTTTGTTTGTGAAGAAGAAGGACGGAAGTCTTCGCATGTGTATCGATTATCGTGAGCTGAACAAAGTGACCATCAAGAATCGTTATCCTCTTCCTCGCATTGATGATCTCTTTGACCAGCTTCAGGGCTCTAGCTACTATTCGAAGATTGATTTGCGGTCCGGTTATCACCAGTTGTGCGTCAGGGAAGCTGACATTCAGAAGACTGCTTTTCGCACTCGTTATGGCCATTTTGAGTTCTTGGTCATGCCTTTCGGTCTCACTAACGCACCGGCGGTGTTCATGGATTTGATTAATCGCGTTTGCAAACCTTACCTTGATAAGTTCGTCATCGTGTTCATTGACGACATTCTGATTTATTCCAAGAACAAGGCGGATCATGAGGAACCTCTGCGGTTGGTCTTGGAACTTTTGAGACAGGAGCAATTGTATGCTAAGTTCTCAAAGTGGGATTTCTGGTTACGTGAAGTTCAATTCCTAGGACATGTGGTGAATGAACTGGGAATTCATGTCGATCCGGCTAAAATCGAAGCTATTAAAGACTGGGATGCACCAAAGACGCCATCTGAGGTGCGGCAATTCCTAGGTCTTGCAGGTTATTATCGTCGTTTCATTGAGGGATTTTCGAAGATCGCTCAACCCCTCACTGCTCTTACCCAGAAGGACCGAAAGTTCGACTGGGATGAACCACAAGAATCAGCATTTCAGATGCTGAAGCTTAAACTTTGTTCTGCACCTATCTTATCCCTACCTGAGGGTACGGATGACTTTGTTGTGTACTGTGATGCTTCTATTCGGGGTCTCGGTTGCGTGTTGATGCAGCGCGGGAAGGTTATTGCTTATGCTTCTCGCCAACTCAAAGTTCATGAGAAGAACTACACTACTCATGACTTGGAACTGGGTGCCGTAGTCTTTGCGTTGAAAATCTGGAGACATTACTTGTACGGTACCAAGTGTGAAGTATATACCGATCACAAGAGTCTTCAGCATATTTTCGACCAAAAGGTGTTGAACATGCGGCAGCGTCGCTGGGTTGAACTCCTAAACGATTATGACTGTGCCATCAAATACCATCCTGGCAAGGCGAACGTTGTGGCGGACGCCTTGAGCAGGAAGGAGTCTGCGAACCCTCGCCGTGTTCGAGCCTTACAGCTCACCATTCATTCGTCGTTGCCTGACCGAATCCGTTCTGCACAGTTGGAAGCCTTGAAGGAGGAAAACCTTAAGGCTGAAACTATGCACAGTGCTGACAAGCATCTTGAGCTCAGGACTGATGGCTTACACTATTTTGCGGGACGTGTTTGGGTCCCATTGTTCGGGGGATTGCGCGAACTTGTTCTGGATGAAGCTCACAAATCCCGGTATTCTATTCACCCTGGCTCCGATAAGATGTATCAGGATTTGAAGATACTTTATTGGTGGCCGAACATGAAAGCTGACATAGTTTCCTATGTCAGTAAATGTTTGACTTGTGCTAAAGTCAAGGTGGAGTATCAGAGGCCGTCTGGTCTCCTGCAACAACCAGAGGTTCCAGAATGGAAGTGGGAACGAATCACGATGGATTTTGTCACCAAGCTGCCAAGGTCACCTAGTGGTTACGATATGATTTGGGTGATTGTTGACCGGCTGACAAAATCGGCGCGTTTTATACCTATTAAGGAAACCGATGGACTCGAGCGGTTGGCTCGACTTTACCTTAAGGAGGTGGTTGCTCGGCACGGGGTGCCGATCACCACTTTGTTGGGCCGAAGTGGGCGAGAGGCAGCTCCGTTCGAGACTCTTTACGGACGGAAATGCCGATCACCACTTTGTTGGGCCGAAGTGGGCGAGAGCCAGCTCACTGGTCCGGAACTCGTGTACGAGACTTCGGAGAAAATCGTACAGATCCGCCAACGTTTGGCTGCTGCACGGGATCGCCAGAAGAGCTATGCCGATCGCCGTCGAAAACCTTTAGAGTTCCAGGTTGGGGACAAGGTACTTCTGAAAGTTTCACCATGGAAGGGCGTTATACGCTTTGGAAAGCGTGGCAAGCTTAACCCTCGTTATGTCGGACCGTTCGCAATCTTGGATCGGATTGGACCGGTGGCATACAGACTTGACTTACCGGCGGAGCTCTGTAGTGTACACAACGTCTTCCATGTGTCTAACTTGAAGAAGTGTTTGGCTGATGAATCTCTCATTGTACCACTGGAAGAGATCAAGGTTGATGATCGTCTTCGCATTGTGGAGGAACCTGTCGAGATTCTCGACTACAAGATTCGTAGCCTTCGTCGGAGTAAAATCTGTATCGTGAAAGTCCGTTGGAACTCGAACCATGGACCGGAGTTCACATGGGAACGGGAGGATCAGATGAAAGATAAGTATTCTCATCTTTTTCCGAAGCGCGCGTTTGAGTCAAGGCATGTTACTGCTGAAGCGGAATGAATCTCGGGTCGAGATTCCTTTCAACGTGGGGATGATGTGACATCCGGTAACTTTCTTTTCGTTCTGTCCTTTTTGTTTCCTACTTTTGGGGCTTTGCGCAATTTTCGGGACGAAAATTCTTTCAACGTGGGGATGATGTGACACCCGGCATGTTCGGCTTAAACATATTAGTAACATCTAAGTCTACCTTAGCGAGAAACGTTTATAAACAAACTTAACTGGGTTAGTTGAGTCGGGTCAAGTTAGGATTGTCCAGGGTACAATGATCTGGAGGATCATTGGGAGTCGTTTTGGTAATACACTAGTACCGGGTTCCGTTGTTGGTGACATTACATGAACTAATTAAGTATATGTGTAGATTATGGGTCGTGTGGTGGATTATATACAAAGATGTGTTTAAATGATGTGTAAATGATTATCTGTGTGTAAATGTGTTAAATATAGACTAAGGATGCATGCTTATGTGTTAAGATGTATCGTGAAAGTCCGTTGGAATCTGTATCGTGAAAGTCCGTTGGAACTCGAACCATGGACCGGAGTTCACATGGGAACGGGAGGATCAGATGAAAGATAAGTATTCTCATCTTTTTCCGAAGCGCGCGTTTGAGTCAAGGCATGTTACTGCTGAAGCGGAATGAATCTCGGGTCGAGATTCCTTTCAACGTGGGGATGATGTGACATCCGGTAACTTTCTTTTCGTTCTGTCCTTTTTGTTTCCTACTTTTGGGGCTTTGCGCAATTTTCGGGACGAAAATTCTTTCAACGTGGGGATGATGTGACACCCGGCATGTTCGGCTTAAACATATTAGTAACATCTAAGTCTACCTTAGCGAGAAACGTTTATAAACAAACTTAACTGGGTTAGTTGAGTCGGGTCAAGTTAGGATTGTCCAGGGTACAATGATCTGGAGGATCATTGGGAGTCGTTTTGGTAATACACTAGTACCGGGTTCCGTTGTTGGTGACATTACATGAACTAATTAAGTATATGTGTAGATTATGGGTCGTGTGGTGGATTATATACAAAGATGTGTTTAAATGATGTGTAAATGATTATCTGTGTGTAAATGTGTTAAATATAGACTAAGGATGCATGCTTATGTGTTAAGATGTATCGTGAAAGTCCGTTGGAATCTGTATCGTGAAAGTCCGTTGGAACTCGAACCATGGACCGGAGTTCACATGGGAACGGGAGGATCAGATGAAAGATAAGTATTCTCATCTTTTTCCGAAGCGCGCGTTTGAGTCAAGGCATGTTACTGCTGAAGCGGAATGAATCTCGGGTCGAGATTCCTTTCAACGTGGGGATGATGTGACATCCGGTAACTTTCTTTTCGTTCTGTCCTTTTTGTTTCCTACTTTTGGGGCTTTGCGCAATTTTCGGGACGAAAATTCTTTCAACGTGGGGATGATGTGACACCCGGCATGTTCGGCTTAAACATATTAGTAACATCTAAGTCTACCTTAGCGAGAAACGTTTATAAACAAACTTAACTGGGTTAGTTGAGTCGGGTCAAGTTAGGATTGTCCAGGGTACAATGATCTGGAGGATCATTGGGAGTCGTTTTGGTAATACACTAGTACCGGGTTCCGTTGTTGGTGACATTACATGAACTAATTAAGTATATGTGTAGATTATGGGTCGTGTGGTGGATTATATACAAAGATGTGTTTAAATGATGTGTAAATGATTATCTGTGTGTAAATGTGTTAAATATAGACTAAGGATGCATGCTTATGTGTTAAGATGTATCGTGAAAGTCCGTTGGAATCTGTATCGTGAAAGTCCGTTGGAACTCGAACCATGGACCGGAGTTCACATGGGAACGGGAGGATCAGATGAAAGATAAGTATTCTCATCTTTTTCCGAAGCGCGCGTTTGAGTCAAGGCATGTTACTGCTGAAGCGGAATGAATCTCGGGTCGAGATTCCTTTCAACGTGGGGATGATGTGACATCCGGTAACTTTCTTTTCGTTCTGTCCTTTTTGTTTCCTACTTTTGGGGCTTTGCGCAATTTTCGGGACGAAAATTCTTTCAACGTGGGGATGATGTGACACCCGGCATGTTCGGCTTAAACATATTAGTAACATCTAAGTCTACCTTAGCGAGAAACGTTTATAAACAAACTTAACTGGGTTAGTTGAGTCGGGTCAAGTTAGGATTGTCCAGGGTACAATGATCTGGAGGATCATTGGGAGTCGTTTTGGTAATACACTAGTACCGGGTTCCGTTGTTGGTGACATTACATGAACTAATTAAGTATATGTGTAGATTATGGGTCGTGTGGTGGATTATATACAAAGATGTGTTTAAATGATGTGTAAATGATTATCTGTGTGTAAATGTGTTAAATATAGACTAAGGATGCATGCTTATGTGTTAAGATGTGTTAGAATGCGTTAAACACGACAAACTGGAAAACTAGTTAAAAAGGGGTCTTGGTTCGACCACTTCGAGTGGTCGAAGGAGAAGAAATTGTCTGGTTCGACCCTTGTGAATGGGCGAACCAGGGAAGTGGAATTTGAGGAATTCCCTTCCACCAGACAGGGCTCATTCGACCCTGTGAAAGGGGCGAAGGAGACCACCTTCGACCAATGAATTGGTGCGAAGGAGGATTAGTAAAAATACCAACCTTTGTCATTTTTCATCATTTCACAAACCCTAACCTTCCCAAAACGCTCTCAAACGATCTTAAACACTAAGGAAGGAGTTTTTGTTCTTCTTTTTCATAATCTAACCTATCTACAACTTCTAAACAAGAATCCAAGGTGTGTTCATAATCTTAAACCTTTTTAAAAGCATTTTAATTCGTTTTCATCTAACCCTAATTGTCCGGATCTGTTCTAAGGGTATTTTCATGATTAAAAACCTTTTAAACATCTTTCTAAATCAAGACATGATCATTTAACATAGGTTTTCATGATGAATAACATATGTAAATTGTGTATTATGTGGTGTTATGTGTTGTTCAATGATTTGCTGCTATATCTATGATAGAAACATGATATAGGATTGTTATTAATGTTGGAATATTGTTGTCTAGGGTTAGGATTGGATATGATGATGTTTGGGGGTTTTATTGGATTAAAACTTGATGTATGAATATTTATGATCAATAGAATGAATAAGAAAGATCGGATAATCGACAAACTGAGTATTTTAAGCTAAGCATAAATCGATTTCAAAAGTTTCCAAATGGGGTAAATTATTCATGCATGAAAGTGATGTTTCCATAATCTTTACCATTTTGGGAAAGGGCTGAAACGGACGTATTATCGGGGGAAATCGGTGGGGTTTTGTAGGAATAAGTTATCTATGCTTGACTGCTGTGATTAATGATGTTTCGAGTCGTTTTGAGTGTGTTTGAAGCGTTTTTAGGAAAAATTATACAACAGGGGCGAACCTGGCCTCCTTCGACCAATCGAAGGTGCGAAGGAGGGATCCAGGGTCGAACCTGGGTTTTTATTGGACGAATGTGATAAAATGGGCGAAGGAAGCATCAAACGGTCGAACGAGATGTAAAACGGGCGAAGGAGACAAAAAGGTGCGAAGGAGACTTAAAACTGACTGGTTAGACCGTTCTGATGCAGAAATGAGATTTTTGATATAAACTAAGTGTTTTATGCTTGAACCTTGTGTGTAATCTATGTGTCCTTGATTAGTTAGGGTAATGGGTCACCAACGAGATGTCGGGTCGGTCTAGTGTGTCGGTTAAACATTTAAACACGTTTTAAAACATACTTGGTTACGATCTGGACAATCGGGGACTAGATAACCTTATGGTTATTAGTCGGAACACTTATGTGAACATTTTGATAGATCTCCGGTAGAGGGATTATCAAGGGCTAAACATCTTTACTTGTAATTGAAGAACGCTATCTAAGGTGAGTTCACGGCCCCACTTCTACTGCTTTAACTTTTGGGGGAGAAAACATGCGCTAAACGGTTTTGGTAACATATGTCATACTATGGTTTTAACTTTATATTGCTATACGATCTTTTGGAAAGTCCCGGGGGAAACCATGAATGTGCGGGGATGCACAATGGGGGAAATGTGGATAGATCTATTGGGCGTGACCTGCCCCACTCGTCAGCTTGGAGGGTCGGGCGGGTGCATATTGTCTCGAACAGGTACATTGGTATCATGCTGAACATACGGGCTGCTTAAACATGTTGAACATTGCTAAACGTGTCTAGTAATGGTTTCCAATCGTATTAGTAATGAAACATACGCCTAGCTAGCGTACTTGGTAATATTGATATAGTATGGACATGGTAACATTTTGGCAACATATTGAACAAACCTGTGAACTCACCAGCATTATATGTTGACATCTTTTTGGCATGTTTTTCTCAGGTCGCTAAGGTAGCAATGAACGGAACTAGGCGCACGGGTCTGCATTGGCGTCTAGACTTAGTGCACGTTTTGTAATAAAAGTATTTTGAACAACTTTTGAGATGATATCATAGTTGATTAAATGCTACTGAAACGCTTCCGCTTATTAAATTAATTGTTATGTCTATTTACGTTTTTCATATAGAGTTGTTTATTGTGATCGTTGACTTGGATCCTGGTTTGTTATGCGCATCACGGTAAAACCCCGCAAGTGGTAATTTGAGGGTGTGACAGACCATACACTGCCTAGAAAACCTTATTACTCTGATGCACCAATGATGAAGAGACCTCAACAGGCCTTTACACTAGACAGCTTACTTGACACTTCTGACCTATCTGTTGCTGCCAGAAGACAGTTCAAGAAACAGAAGAAAATGTTTAAAGAAGTTTGCTGAAACTTATGTAAAAGAGGGCATCTTCAATCAAGTACACTACTTCTCTGATCCCACTACTAAAGAGCTAAGAAAACTCATTGGAAGACCTCCATTACCAAACTCATCTACAATAAACTTACAACCCAACAGATCCTCTGATTTAAAAATTCTAAAATGGAAAGTCAACAAAGACAACCATGAATTGACTATGCTCAGATCAGATGGAGATGCTCAAAAGTTAAGTATGGATGATGCACATGGACTGTGTGGAGATGATCTCCAAACCTTGATAAACTTAGAGCTTGAAAGGGATGCAGAAGACTTTTTCTCTTTATGTTTTGAACTACAGTTTAAAGGGCAGATAAGAGAAAGTCTGATGAGAAATAAAGATCAAAATAAAGCTTAGTTTTGGCATCATCTGTTCTAGGGGGAGATTGTTGGGTCTGCTGACCTGGAGAAGAATAGATGATTGGAAAGCCAAAACATACTACTCAATTGATCCTTAGTAATAACAGCATTTACAAGTTACTTCTCTCAAAAGACTTTTGACCCTAACATCTGTTGTACCCTAACAACTGCTGTGACAACTGCTGCTACAAAGGTCTGATGGATAACAACTGCTAGAGAACAACTGCTGACCAAAGGTCTTATGAAGAACAACTACTGACCAAAGTACTGAAGACTAAAGGTCTGTTGGGGCCAACAGCACTTAAGCTCCATAGATGATTCAAGACCATCAGAGTTTTCCTATCATCTGTTTACCTTTCAGAGTTTTCTTATGTAACAATAGTTTGTAATCAACAGATGTTTTATGTTTGTTATTCTGTTAGAGGTCACTGTCTTAGGTGACGTCAGCCTAGATCATCAGAGGTTTAGATTTGTCTATAAAAAGAACAGTGCTTGTACTGTTCTATTTGTCACTCAAAACATTCTCTTTTACAAACAATCACTGAGTTATCAGGCTAAGGGGGAGTACTTGTACAATTGATTGTAATCATTTGAGTTTATGAAAACATTCGATTGAAAAACATTTATTCTCTTGTTTTGATTAATAGTTTATCATTCCGCTGCACTTTCCATTTATAATTCATTTCATTCATTGTTCTTATTACTTAAACAATCAAAACAATCAAACTCAGATCCCAACAGCAAATGATGAGGAACCCTCAGGTTTTTCAAGAATAATTTTCTTGCCATTAGGTTCAGTGATTTTAATTTCTTGACCCTCCAAATTAGTTGGAACAACCTCAACTAACTTTGGTTCCCTTTTGTCAATGTTTTGAAAAGCTTGAGCAGTGGTTTCAAAACCAAAACCAAATTTCACATGACTTTTGGTCTGTTTGTTGAGGAGCATCTCAAAATCTTTACATGATTCCACCCAATTTTCACATTCAACTTGGGTGGACTCAAGATCCTTTTTAAAACTCTGATATTTTGTTATCATAGTTTGGAGCTGGTCTTTGGTATAGTTGCTTCATGTTTTAAACTGCCGATTTCAAATTCTTTCTCAGTCAATTTTGATTTTAACTCTTTTGAAAGTTTTTCAAATTGAACTTCATCATTAAAAATTTCTTTCTAAGGTTTTCATTCACCTCTTTAATGTTTGCAAATGCTATTACACATTTGTTTAAACACAAATCATTTAAGATTTGAGGAGATACCTTAGCAGCAGCCATCAATGTACAATCACACTTACACTCACAATCATTATCACCCTAAGGATCTGAGAGATTCACAACCTCTTCTTCAGACTTTTCATCTGGAACTACTGCATCAACAACATCATTAGTCATATTTTCAGACTCAGACACCACATCCTCAGATTCAACTTCTTCTACTATTGTGTCCAAAGCCATGAAACAAAAATTTTTTGGTTCATTTTCAGCTTTGGCAACAAGAACAAAATTCTCATCTATTAACTCATCTAGTAAACTACTCCAATCAACAAAGCCTTATGTGAAGAAACTCTGTTGACTGGTCCCTGCAGGGGCAGAGGGTGGAGTAGCAGTTATTGGCGTTTGTGCCTGAGTAACAGGGTTTGAACATAGTGAATCTGAGGAACAGTGGTTTGGAGATAATGGACAGGAACAGTGGATGAGGACTGTGCAAAATGAGCAGTGTTTTGCACATTTGTTCCAGGGGTATTATAGGAAACTTGATAAGTGTTTGTATGTGGCCTTTGATTTGGATAGGTAATCATAGGTGTACCATGTTGACTCCTACATTTCCTAGAAAAATAACCAAGTCTATGATATTTATAACACTTAATTTTAGATTTATCCAACCCCACCTTTGACCTTCCAGTTAAACCTTGAAATTTTCTGCCAGTTTTCTTGTAGAAATTGTTAGTTCTAACACTAAGTAGAGCTAGTTGGTGCATTATGTCCATTTCTTCCAAGTCATCAGGGTCAAAATATTGAAGGTCATTATACTCAAAGGATATGTTATCAGATGCCTGGATATCACCACCACTTCCTGCAAAAGCATAGTTGGGTGAATAAGAATCAGAGTTAAAACCATAGTTAAAACCTGAAGTTATGTCAATGAAATGATCATAACTCTGATCCTTATTATTACCAAGTACCTCATCCTGGCCCAAAAATGTTGTATTACCAAAAACATAATCATCAGACACTTTTTCAGAGTCCTGAAGCTTCCTTTTCTGGTTAAGCTCTCTCTCATAGGTCAAGAGCTTACCATGACATTGGGTCAGAGATAGGTCCTTGAAACCAATTGAGTTTCTCATAACTATAGCAATAGTGTCCCACTTGTCTGGTAATGATCTTAAGAACCTATGGTTCAAAGTTGAATTTGCATAATTTAGACCCACCAGTTTTAGTTCACTAATAAGACAGTTAAACCTCTTAAATTGTTGAGTTAATGACTCTCCCTTCACATGACTGAATGCTTCATATTGTTGGTTAAGTATTTCATGGTTGTTTTCAATAACCTCCTCAGTCCCACCAAATTGTTCTTTCAAAGCATCCCACAACTCCTTTGCACTGTTACAGTGCAACAGTCCAGCATAGATATCATTTGGTAGAGCCATGGCCACAATACTGAAGGCTTTAGCATCTAACTCAATTTTCTGAAAATCCTGCTCGGAATAGTTTTCCAATTTCTTTGGATCTTGAATCTTGGGATCTTCGGTACTCGGCACCGTCGGAACATGTGGTCCGAAGATAACCGACTTCCAACACCCGGTATTCTGTTGAGCTAGAACATGGCTCATCCGACGTTGCCAGATATTGTATTCAGATCTGGCAAGCATTGGTGGCTTGTTGTTCGTGCCAGTGTTATGTGGATCGTGATTGATTGAAGCCATTCTCTGATTGTTTGTAAAACAAAGTGTGTTTAAAAAACTTTGAACGTAAATAAACTATTACTTTGTTTTCAATCCGACAAACAAACGATATCAATAATTGTGAGCTGGTCTGTTTATATGAAATTGATTGGTTAGATCGAATTTAATTGACCAAGCTCTGATACCAATTGTTAGGATCTAAGTTTGATTTGTTTTTATTGTTTATAAATGAAATATGAATGAAGTTAAACATATATGGAAAGTGTAACGGAATAGTAAACTATAAATCAAAACAAACAGAATAATTGTTTTCGAATCAAACTTCTCATTAGTCAAATGATTAACAATGATTACACAATTACTCCCCCTCAGCCTGATCACTCACTGATTGTTTGTCTGAGAAAATGTTTGGAGTGATGAATAGAATAGTACATGCACTGTTCTATTTATAGACAAACTAAACCACTAATGACCTACGGCTGACGTCACCTAAGACAGTGACATCAATCAGCTCTTTGTGATCAGCACTCTTACTCTAGCAGTTGTTAGAAGCCAACAGTCTTTTGGGGAAAGTAACTTGAAAACACTGATTTATTATGGATCATATATATGGTATGTTTTGGCTTTTCAGATCATCTGTTCTTCTCCAGGTCAGCAGACCCAACAAAAGTCAAAGATCCTGATTAGTTCTACGCTTCTTAACCCACTTAATCGATAAAGGATTTCCTTGTGGGAGAGAATATCTCTTCACGAAGAAGAATTGGGTTTTCCAGTTGGGGTCATTCTAAGTGGTGTTAGGGACTAGAGTGATTTCACTATTTTTTGCTTGAAGGAGAAAGCGAGAAGAGCCATGGGTTTTGAGGTAGTAAACGATGGCCAACTCCGGGATGCCAACTGATAGGGAATGAGTTTTGTTCAAGTTATCTATAGTATAGAGAATTCTCCATACTGTAAGCATGGTTTAGGAATAACATATTTTTGTTACCTTGAAGAACTTATTGAACAGGACAGAAAATGGGTAGGTAAGGCCAATGGAAGACGGATATGCAGGAAAACAAACCTAAGTCTCTGAGGTACGGAGAAAAAGGTGGTACGGTGGTGGCAAAAGAGGAGGAAAAGCGAACAGATTATTTGACCATGGTTGAAAATAAGAAGTAGAAATTACAAAGAAAAAGGAGAGACTGAAGTCTCCGTTCCTTAATTACTCCAGAAGATAGATTATAAGAGAAGTGAATATAAGGGGTAATAATTGTTGGTGCTAAATATTTTGGGAGTGTATATGTCATGTATATTAAGTTTACATCCCTGGGATGACCAGGATTGCTATGCTCAGGATATGCTACATAATATTTATATAATGAATCTTGAGAATAACTAACGATCCTTGTCATTTAAAACTCTTTGTGTTGGTCAAGTCTAACTGAATTGCTGAAGACCAGGTCTAGTGTAAATCTCGAGACTTCGGTTTATAACCGTTAGAAGAAGTGTGGAAGAGAGAAAGAGTTGCACCGGATGTGTGGACTTAGTAGGAGTAATCCCGGATTTAGTTAATTAACTAAATTAACTAAATTTTGTATTCTATTTTTAATAAAACAAATAAGATATGGGCGATTATCACCTCCTGAGGTTTTAGGCCGAAGATCTAAACTGATTAAGGGCTTTCCTCGTACATCTCGTGTTCTTTATTGCATTTTTACTTTGTTTTTTATCATTTCATCCTGAAGATATCATTGTTATAAAGTCAGTCATCAGAGTGTTATCTTGAGGGGAATCATACTAGAGTTATCAAAGTTTTGTCTCTTTTTTTATTTAAACAAGTATTTCTAAGCTATCCACAAATCTATTTTAACACATCTACTAAATAATTCTAGCACTCTACCTCACATAACTAATTTGGAATTAAAAAAATTAGTTAATTTTTGACCAAAACAATTATAAGCCAGATAAACTGGAATGGTTATATTGCATAAAAAATAGGGCCACGTCTAATCAACTGTCAGATTCGAATATATCTGTTAGATCCATTTTAGATAAGTTTTAATAACTGTTATCACACACTTATCAAATCTTGGCGACAATTGTTTAGGTAAATTTTATGGCTCGAGATCCTGAACTATGGTAATATTCAGGATCCTAAACATCCAGTATATTGGGGATACTGACCAGTTTCGGTGTCCTGAATAACTGCTACTAACCTATTCAATTGTTCCTATGCCTCTAACCTTTTGCAGGTGCAAATAATGTCGAGAATCGATCTTCCCCTTAAACTCGGAATGGAAGTTACGAAGGCGTGTGAAGATTGTATAACGACTAGTTGGAGCTAAAGACGGATTCAACTGAGGATCTCGAGAATATTGCTTAGTTAGTTAGCTAGCTAGCTAATGTTATAATTTTGTTGTATAAATAGCACGAGCTCGATGATAGGAAACACACAACACTCATACTGAAAACATTTGTAACACATAGCTATCGAACATTGTTGCTCACACTTATAGTTCTTTTTATCTAATAGATCGAAGTTTAATCATTTTCGACTCCCGGGGTTTTTATGCCTGAGATCATATTCCACAAGAAGATCATGGGCTTTTCCTCATAACAAAATCATGTGTTCATTTAGTTTATTATTCATTTGATTCATTTCATTTCGTCTCTTAATACAAATCTTGCTTCATTTCGTTTATAACTTTAATTATAATCAGGATCCTGACTATTATTTAGGGATGCTCAGTTTGCAATTCTTATTTTCCTTAAAAGCACACTACTTTACTTAACTAGTTCGATCACTAAGTTACTTCAGTAATTTTTGACTAAAACAAGTGGGATGGATGAAAATGGCAAAACGTGAAAACATGGGGGAGCCAAAATAGAAAAAAAAAACATTTTGTATAAAAATGGCATTTCGTAGCAAACCACAGGGACTAAGATAGGTTTACCCTTTAAATGTATATAACATTTTCATATGATGTTTGTCTTAAAAAGAACAAATTCACATCTTTACGAGTGTTGTATTAATATTGTTATAGTAAAATAAAGAAATATAAGAAATATGTGTTAACTTTGTCTATTACTTTTATGTGTCTTCTGCTGGTCCATTGTATTATTAGTATATTTATAAATATGTTCATTGTGTTTTTTAGGCTGCACATGAGTTAAGTTTGTTCATTTTGTTTTTAGTACGTTTTTCATTGTGTTTTACACAACTAGGTTTTGTGTTTGTGATGTACATTGTGTTTTAGTTTGTTGTTTATTGTGTTAAGGTCTGTTGTTTATTGTGTTTTTAGTATTCTATACACTGTGTTTGTAGTCTATCATCCATTGTATTTAGTCTGCTGTTTATTGCGTTTTATCATATTATTCATTGTTTTTTTTAGTTTGATATCATTGTGTTTTACTTTATGTCTACCGTGTTTCACGCAACTGGATTTTCTTAAAAATATAAAAAAAAATATATATATAACAATATAGTACTCATACCAAAAATAAAAAAGACGTTTGATTTTATGGTATAAGTTTTTTTAAAAGATGACGTATAAATAGTTACGAAATTTAAAAGGTGAGGGAAATAGCATGTGACTTTCATGTGCATGTTTCATGGCATGTGAAAAGCATGCGCATATTCTTTTTTTTTCCTCTTAGACAAAACTACGTTTTCCGCTTGTTCTTTCCTTAGACACATTTCACATTATGATGGTTTTCTACAATTCTCATTTATTTTATCTTTTGTAGGATAACTCAATCATTACTTGGTATTTCTTTTAAGATGTATATGTATTTATATATACAGAACAAGGTACAAAAGCTACAATAGATGGTACAAACATATATACACAAAAAACTCATTAAGCATAACTTACAAGATCACTATGCACAAAGAAATTGTTATCTATACTACTATATAATGAATTCTAAATGGGCAAAGAATTAATTTAACTTCATTTAAAAACGACACTATTGTAATTTGCCACAATGTTTAAGACATATTAATGAATTATTCAATAAACTTATATTAAATACATTATGTAAGAAACTTCTAATTAAATACATTATTTATTAAACTTTCTTAACAATAAATATTAAACTCATATAAATACAAAAATAATATATATATATATATATATATACATTTACCATAATAATATATTTTCATAATTAAAATTCATATTCTCATAACTAAGGGCCTAATAGTCCTCACCCCTTGTGGTGTGGTGGTAAAGGTGTTGAGGTTTTAAATGGGAGGTTGGGAGTTCAAGCCTCATAAGAGGCAATAAAAAAGGGGTGTAATATAAAAGGGTGTAAAAAATGGCGGAGGAAATTAGCCATTCAAAAAAAACTAAGGGCCTAATAATTAAAAACAACTAATTTTTCATTAATAAAATATCTAGGTATGTCAATTCGATATCTCATTCAAAATTCGATTTATGATTGATGATTGTTGGTAAATGAAGAATCGGGTTTAGTGTTATTATATCGGTCTCGCAACACGCCATTGACATATAACCATTGTCTTCTTTTCCAAGCTCCGCCACACTTTGCTGGTGTTACCAATAAACCACCACACTTAAAGCTTCAATGTAACACCCCAACCGATGGCGGAAACATCGGGATGTCACGTATTGATGATTGTTCAATAGCTCATGGTACTAAATGGAAGTTGAATATTATTAAGCGATTTACAATTTGTCATACAATTAATAATTACATAAACTAGGTCCAAAGCTCCTATGTGATCCAATACTTGTACAACTTCCAATAGCAAGTAAGACCTGAAACATGCTGAGTTGGAACGAAGGGGGGTCAACTATAAATAGTTGGTGAGAATACATAGGTTTTTGAATATAATAGATAACAATAGTTTGTATAACAATCACAGTTGTATAATGTAAGAGTATGAGTCTGACATGTAACAATGCGTCTTTTGTACAATCAAACCTTGTGTCGACTGAGACCTAACTCGCAAGTTAGTAAAAGTGTAACTTTTATCAATCATCCCTGAATTTATGCGGGGGGTGGGTTTGTCAGACCTATAGCGCTATAATCTAAACAGGCGGCTTGATCAGTGTTAATGATTGTACTGTGTCTTTTTGTTACAGTCAAATTGAATCAACAAGTTTCAACAATGTAAGAATGAATAAATGCTAGTGTATAAAATGTTTAAACATGTTTCACCCCAAAAATGTAAACAGAAAAAGGGGCTATGTAAACTCACCGTTTACGTAATATCTTGAAATATGTCGAACCACAAAGTTTGGATTAGAATATCCTAAGGATTAACCTAAATAAATAAATAATAATTTGTAAGGAATTGAACTTAGAGTCTAAGTTATCTAGGATTAGGCGCTTAGGGTTTTGTAGACTAAATTTGGGAATTCTGGAATGTTTGAATTTAACAATAATTGGTCTTAAATATTTAATGAAAATATTATGATCCCATTAATTATTTCAAATTATGGAGATTTAATAAATATCCAAAGCGTAAATAACGGCACGACTTAAATATATATAAAATATATTTGATTTTATGCTATTTCATATGAAATTAAAGTATAAATAAATAAGTAATAATACTCTAAGAAATTAAATATGATAATCACAAGTCCATTTTATACTTGAGATGCTAACAATAATTTCAGGATTTTTAGGACTTATAATTTTGATATCATTATATTTTAAATATTTATGAACATAAAAATGCAATAATTTGGAAATAAACACAAATAAAGTGTAAAAATGTCATTTTCATCTTATAACAGTATTTAGTAGTGATTTAAGTGAAAAATAATTTTTCATGTTATTTTCATTTAAAACATATTTTAATTGAAGATAATCAATTAAATAGGAATAAATCATAAAAATAGATAAAAATATTATTTTTACAGAAAATAAAATTATCAAAAAGTTTTATGTGGTTAGAGATAACTCCATAAAAATTTTGGTATTAAAATGATTAGAAATGAATTTTACATGAATTAATTATGGTTTAAACAAAATAAATACATTAAAAATAATAAATAAACATTTTTTTGAAAATTAAAATTATAAACAAAAACTTTAGGATCTGAATAAGCTAGGATAATATTTATAAAAAATTTGGATTTAGTTTGCTATTTTTCAATAATTAAGAGGATTTATATATATTAGTTAAATAAAAGAAAAACTGAAAAAAAAGAAGAATAATAAAACTGATCCGGCCCACCTGGTGCTCGAACCTGAGACCAGCCTCTGCGTCTGTGATGCACAGACCAGTTGGCCTGGTGCTTGTTTGCTATTTGTGTGACGACCGGGAAATTTTTGATTTCTGGGGAAAAAAAATTTTCTTTTTATCTCTTCGTTCTCTTTTACTTCGGGAAATTTTCGGGACAAAAATTCTTTCAATTGGGGGATGATGTGACACCCGGCATATTCAGGTTAATATGTTTCATACTTTACATACATACGTTTCATACTCTACATACATACGTTTCATACTTTGCATACATACGAGTCTACCTCAACGAAAACATTGAAAACAACTACTTAATATCATACTTGACCGAGTCGGTTGAGTCGTACCGATGATTCGGGAATCATCAGGAGTCATTACAATGGTCCGAGAGACCATTGGGTGTCGGTCCATAACCATGTGTACAAGGATCGGTGATTCGTGGAATCGCCGGGTTTAACGCACACACGCAAGTCTCGAGTCCCGGGAATTGGTGAACGAGTGTGAACGTGTTTGTTTTCATGTATTATGTGTTTATAATCTTTATGTGACTTGTCGGTATGTGTATACGTGTTTACATATGTTAAAACAGCGATTACACGTGACTGCATGATGTTATAGGTGATTAGCCCTAATTGCATGATGTTATAGGTGATTAGCCCTAATTGCATGATGTTATAGGTGATTAGCCCTAATTGCATGATGTTATAGGTGATTAGCCCTAATTGCATGCTGATAGGGGGTGATTAGCCCTAATCGCCTATAGGGTAGGCGATTAGGAGGTTTGGGTAGGCGATTAGAGCCCTAATCGCCAATAGGGTAGGCGATTAGCAGCCCTAATCGCATGGACCTGCTGCACAATTGCCTGACGTGTCTTAAACGACTAGAAACGCCTATAAATACCACCCTTGACCTCTAAAACACCATTTGTGCAACCCTAGCCGTCCCATAACCTATCCCAACACACAAACACCCTCTGGAACTCGTTTTTACATCAAAACAACCATTTCCAAGCTTATTCCATCATTTCCTCTTAAATCCAAGGTGTGTTCTTCAAACCCAAACCTTTATATGATTATGTTTTGTTCCCTAAAAGTCCAGACCTGATTTCTAAATGTTTTTGTCTTTGCAAATCCATTAAAAACCGTTTTTAAACAAACCCAAACCTTTATGTGCGTTATATGTGTTATATGTGATTAAAGGTAGGATTTTTAGGATTGAAACATGATTGATCTTGTGTTATTTAGGTATTCATGGCTGTTATGAGTTAGTATGATGATGTCCTAGGAGTTTGGATGGTTTTGGTTGTGTGTTGTTGATGTTTGATGTTTTGACCCATTTGAATGATTAAGGATGCTATGAGGTGTGTTGTTGATTGTATGATGTTAGGGTTTGCTTTAGGATGATGCTAGAGTAGTAGGATACTACCGGACAACGTGGTTATGTGGTGAAATCTGGATATTTGCTATTTAGGGCAAGTTATTGCATGTTGATGTGATGTTTACATGTTAAGTTTACTATTTTGGGAAAACGCTCGCATTCCGGACTGTTAGAATGATGAAAACTTAGGGGTTTTGCTTGAAATATGTTTGTTAATGTGTCATGATTGATATTGGGTGTTTACACATGTTTCGGATCGGATTTGGAGGGTTAAACGCGTGAAAAAGGCTGAACAGAACAGCGTAGGCGATTAGGATTTCCCAATCGCCTATGCTGTAGGCGATTAGCCCCTAATCACGTACCCTATAGGCGATTAGGGAGCCTAATCGCCTACCCACCATGCAATTGTGATCCTAATCGCTAGTTAACTTCAGAATAGCATGTCTTATGACTCCTAATCACTAGTTAACTTTTCCTAATTGCATGTTAAGTTCCTAATCGCGTGTACTGCTGTTATAAGTGTATTTTGACATTCCGAAACCCGATTCGACACCTAGGAACATGCTAGGAACCCCGTGACATGCCTAGTAACATAGTAACACGTGTCCGAACTTGTTTATGCGTTAGTTGGGCGTCATGCTAGATAGGGTGAATGTTTGCGCATGCTAAGTGTTTAATTGCATAAGTTGCATGATATCTTGTATGTGACTAACATGTGGGATGTCGGGTCACCAATGGGATGTCGGGCCTTGTTTGGTGTGGTCGGTTAAACGTTTAAACATCATTTCATATGTACACGGTTATGGTATGGACTGTTAGGGACTAATCAACCTACGGGTTGTTAGTCTAACGCCTTATACGCTCGTCATGATAGGTCACCGGTATTTGGTGTCGTCTATTGAGCAGGTTTACTTGTCTTAGTGCGAGGAGCAGCATCAGGTGAGTTTCACAGCCCCACTTTACGTTTTACATTTCGGGGGAGACACATGCTCATACTTATTTCATAAATTATCATGTTATACTAGTGTTAATTCATTTACATACTATACGATACGTAAAGTCCCGAGGAAACCATGAATATGCTGGATGGCATAACGGGGGAAATGTGGATAGATCTATTGGGACTGACAGACCCCACCCGTCGGCTGGGAGCCGGGCGGGTGCATATTGTCTCGGTCATAACGCTACTGGAGGTAGTGCATAATCGTTTCGGGCAAAAATCATATATCGTTGTCTGTAATGGTTTCCGGTCGTAGTAGTATTACTCACGCGTCTAGCTAACGCTATCATTTCTGACATAGTGATAACATGATGACTTTCATTACTTAAACGTTTAACATAAAACCTGTGAACTCACTGGCATTATTTGCTGACGTTTTTAGCATGTTTGTCTCAGGTCGTTGAGGTAGCAGCTTATCATAGACACACGGAGTCACACGGCGTCTAGGATTCATATGCATTTTCTTATCTTTTTTTTCAGACTTACGTACTTTGCATTTTGGGTTGTAATAAAGTTACGCTTCCGCAGCGATGGATTATGAAAACTTGATGGTTTGTTTATGTCATTTTACGTATCATATAGTGTCGTTTATTGTGACCGTTGAATTAGATCTTGGTTTGTCACGCGCCTCGCGGTAAAACCCCGCACGTGGAATTTGAGGGTGTGACAATTTGAAACTGATTAATAATGTACTAAAACATAATATGAAAATATATAGAAAAACAGGAAAAAAAAAGGAGCAGACCGTTGGTAACGGGTTTCGAACCCATGTCTGTTGCTGCATAAAAACACGCCCAGACCAACTGGTCTGGGTCTGTGTTTGTTGAATGTTAACGATTCATATTTAATTTATAATAAAACCTGGAAACAACAAATCCCCAATTAAAATCTTATAAACCCTAAAACCCTAATCCATTCAATTGATTACTAATTAGACACAGATAACATACAGACGTATAGGGCTTTTGATCTACATTATGAATCGACTAACAAGCCAAATTTAATTGGAACATACCTAAAATCATAGGGGTGAAACCGAGCACCAAGGGCTGAGACAAAAAAACACATTCAATGCGACAAATAGAGGAAATGAAAATGAAATCTTGTGTAGGGGTTATCTTAGTCGGCCCTCTCTGTGTTTAAAGGTAAGTTTAATTGCGTTAATACCCACTATATATACAAATTTGAAAAATAGATTTATAGAAACTTTAAAGACGGTTATTGTAACACCCCAACCGATGGCGGAAACATCGAGGTGTCACGTCTGAATGATTGTTCAGTAGCTCATGGTAATGCATATGTTTAAATAATCCTTTATTGAATTACATTAAATGTCATGAATGAAATCTAATACATCCAATAATCAAACAAAGCTTAAAACTTCAAATTGTCTCTTCCTGCTAGCTCTAGACTTCAAGCATCATTATTTCCTGTTGAGTTTGTAAAAATGGGGGGGTCAACTAGAAGTTGGTGAGAATACATAAGCCATGTCAAGCAATTAAGTTTAAGAATAATAAAAGTTTAGCAATTCATATGTCTATCGTAAGTTTAAGTCTACATGAATAAACATGAAGTGTAGTATGCACATAATCAAACCTCAGACAAGTTTAGGTCCATCCCGTCATCCACGGTTCACCTTAATATCACGTTGGAATGATAACAATCACCCGCGCTCCCCATAAAAGATGGTCAACGAATCTAGGTGGGATTGTCAATCCAATAGATCTATTATTGAGTATCGCCGGCTTGGCCATAGCTAATGATTATGTTTGTTGAAGTTTAAGTCTAACAGTTGTTGTCTAAGTCATGAGGCATTAAAGTTTACAACTAGACATGTATGTAGAATTGCTTAAGTATAATGTTGCAAGTATAAAGAATTGCATAAACATGGTTACGTAAACTCACATTGGCTAAGGTGAATTATCCTCTAAGTGTTGTGAATGTATGCGAGGCGAATCCCAAAGACTCAACAACGTAGCTAGTCCAAATTGAAGAAATAAAAAAAAAAGAAAAAGAAAGAATTTCAAGCTTCCAATTCGCCAATTACAAGAGCTTATAATCAACGCTTCAATTGTAGAAGTAATAGACTATAGAAGAAAGGTATGAGGGAAAGTTTAATCGGATTGAAACAATCGATTTAGAGGTGCCAAGTATAATGGGTCATAGGTGGGTTTTTATACTAGTTTTGGATTCAATTAGCCATTAAAATTGGTCAACACCATAAAGTAAGGTTTTATGATGAATTGACTATTTGACTAAGACTTTGACTGTTTGACTAAGACTTTGACTAGGACTTTGACCAGGACTTTGACTGTTTGACTAAGACTTTGACTCCAAGAATTATGTTGTCAAGACTTTGACTCTTGACGCAAGGCTTTATTTTGAAATGAATTTATATCTTCCTTGTTTGAGATTATAAATGTAATTGGAAAAATGATTAGCTTTAAATAAGAAATAAAAAAAATCATTAGTTTGAATTAGAAAATAAAAACACCGTCTTATAAAATGATGATTTTATAAATAGAATTAGGATTGGACATATGTCATGATTGAAGATTTTTTTTTTAAGTACAATGATAAAAGGAACTTAGAAAAATAGAGTGCACGGATAAAGATAAGAATACTTAGAAATAAATTAGACTTTATATCATGGATTGGGAAATACTTTAATGCAAAATAAATGGGAAAATTCGTGAGGTTACAGTCTCCCCTACTTTTAGGAACTTCGTCCCGAAGTTTATTTTAAGAAGAAACATTTGAATAGTGTTGAGGATAGTTAGGGTGACTATGGTTCAGAGTAGGGTAAGAGTTTAAGGAATGTATAAGATAACCATAAATGCTAGATGGACTACCAAATAATTAGGGTTTGTTATTGGTCTGACCCTACAGTATCCCTTTCCACGTATCATTAGTGTTTATATATAGGTTGTACCGCAGCTAACCCATCACACCTCTGATACTTCGAAAACATATGGGGTATCTCCCAAAACCTTAATAGAATTTCACACTACCTTAATGTACCTGTAAATTCATGATTACGTTCCGGACCGCAATCACCAATTTACCTTACATTAGGGTTTTGTGTCCTTCTATGACTCTAAACACACATGTAAGTAATGCAAAATAGCCTTGTGATTGAATCGTATACAATGTATCCAAAAATAAGTCCAACTGTTGAGCAGGAAAAAGACCTTAACCAGTCAGTGAGTAAGAACCTCTACCGATTGTTGAGCAGGTGCGATAGCCTCTACCAGTCGTTGAGCAGGTTGTAGGGCCTCTACCGACTGTT
Source organism: Ambrosia trifida (assembly GCA_028751855.1). Lineage (NCBI taxonomy): Eukaryota > Viridiplantae > Streptophyta > Magnoliopsida > Asterales > Asteraceae > Ambrosia > Ambrosia trifida. The sequence goes on from CM054124.1 coordinate 204,534, forward strand.
GAGCAGGCATGATGACCTCTACCAATCGTTGAGTAGGTTATTTGGTACTCTACTAACTTTTGTGCAAGTACTTCATCCTCTATCAGTTGATTGATTAAGTGTACTAATTATTACACACATGAATTGCAAATTGATAATATGTACATGTAAGCAATCAAGTATCAAGTATAGCATAAGAGTTGTAATAGAGTTGCCCTAGACAAGGTTAATAACTCTAGGTGTGTCTATAGCAAATAGTTTATATTCCATGAATTCTAGTTTCAAATGTTCAAATATGGTAGATAATCGAATCCTCATGTATAACTAAGGATTAAGTTTGATGCAACACACAATCAAGTTTCAATAGTTTGGTTATCATAGGGGTCAAGTTCATGTTCAAGAAGGTAAATAATATTAATTTAGTTCTTGAGAAGATGATGAATAATCTCGAAGCAGAATCAAGGTTGTGAGAGATAGTGAATGTGAAGATAGTTGATAAAGAGTTTATTTTATAGTAAAGAGATTATGTAGCAGTGTAAATTGTGGGGCTTGAATCAAAGGTTAGAATCAAGTGTATGAGAAAACATGATTGTGGTATATGCCAAATATTGTAAAAATTTCGAACTAGTTGAAAATAAGTAGGGGTCCATGGGGAGTTGGAGATTAAATTTTTTGTTCATGAGGATGGAAGGATTTAAAAATTGGTTTAGTACATAAAAAAGTCGTTAAATAGTACAAACTAAATGAGCTTTGATTATAATATTCCCATTAGTTGGAGATTTTAAACATGACATTAGGTTTTGAAGATCAAGGTTCTATTAAGTGATTTTTAATAGATTAAAGTATTATATAGAAAATCGTTTGTTATGCTAATAAATAGACATTTGAATTTAGAAATTAAGTTTGAGGACATCTTTTGACAAAAACCTGTATTTTTTTTCCGTAGTTTATAGGTGATAAAAATTTTGAAAAATATTTAGAAATCTTTAGTGTTGTACTAGGTGATGAAAATTTTGAAAATGTTGAAAAAGCTTTTTTTTTTTTTTTTTTTTTTGAACCCCCCGTCAAGATCAGGCTTTGAGGTTATAGTTTTAAAATATATAATATGTTGAGAAAGGAAATAACATGATTTGGGTAGGGTGTTGAAAGTATTTAAACAAGTGGCTAAGATGGTAAGGTGAGGTGTGATTATGAAATCCATTTATGATTATGAAGTGGGATTGATTTAGGCTGTAAAATTTTGGGATTTTAGAGCTTAGTTTAAGGAAAGTGAGTGTAATCATTTATTCATTAATTAAAACGAATAAACGAAAACGTTGACTTATCAAAACTTCTAGATTCTAATAACATAATGAAGACATGCTTTAGCCTATAAGTGAACACTCATCCCGAGAATTCCCAGGTAGGCATCCGGGTCCCTCGTCTGATTGGGATTTATGCGCAATGCCAGTCCTAGACAGAAAACTCAGAATACAGGCGTTCACCCTTCCAGATTGCACGTGTTCGTTATTAAAATCTAGAACTTCGACGAGATCTTCAAGGTGGTTCAGGCTAAACCTGAGGGTTTGTCCTATTAGTCTAAGAGTATATCTTGTGATGGAGAGCACTCTTCTTGTAGGGACTAAAGTAAGGATAAGAAGTGGGATAGAGAATATAAACAAGTAAGGTTGCAAGTAAGAGGAGCAAGTACTGATTTAAAATCCTATGGTTATAGACTAGATTATTTTTTTTCTAATAACCTAATTCCCTATAACCATGGCTCTAATACCAATCTGTAACACCCCAACCGATGGCGGAAACATCGAGGTGTCACGTATGAATGATTGTTCAGTAGCTCATGGTAATACATATGTTTAAATAATCCTTTATTAAATTACATTAAATGTCATGAATGAAATCTAATACATCCAATAATCAAACAAAGCTTAAAACTTCAAATTGTCTCTTCCTACTAGCTCTAGACTTCAAGTATCATTATTTCCTGTTGAGTTTGTAAAAATGGGGGGGTCAACTAGAAGTTAGTGAGAATACATAAGCCATGTCAAGCAATTAAGTTTAAGAATAATAAAAGTTTAGCAATTCATATGTCTATCGTAAGTTTAAGTCTACATGAATAAACATGAAGTGTAGTATGCACATAATCAAACCTCCGACAAGTTTAGGTCCATCCCGTCATCCACGATTCACCTTAATATCACGTTGGAACGATAACAATCACCCGCGCTCCCTATAAAAGATGGTCAACGAATCTAGGTGTAACATCGCAAAATTTTCCCCAAATTTTTAAAAAGCCCTCATTTTTGTACCTAAATCTTTATTCTCCTAATTCACACCTTATATATATATGTATATATATGTATAGTAATAATAATATTAATAATAATAATACTAATATGTAATAACATTAATATGATTCAAAAAAAAAAATATAAACTAGTAGATGTTAACCCAACCCCAGCGGCCCACCCAGACAGCTTAGCCCAACTCCCACCATTTTCTGTTCAAAACACAACGAAGCCCAAGACCCGAGCCCACAGCCCAGGGCCCAATTCCCTTCTTCTATATCACGGGTTAATCAAAAAAAATATAAGCCCCCAACAGGACTCGAACCGGGATCAATCCACAGACACACACGCGCCTCCACCAACTGAGCTACACATCGTATTTGGATTATACCAGAACCTAATTATATTTAACACCTCCTAAACGCGTCCCTTTCTTCTTCCTTGGCTGTTAGACGTGCAGCAGCAGCTTAATATATATTTTTTTTTAAAAACAATCGTAATGGCTAATATTCATCTAATACGTGTAATGTTTAATTATGGTTGACCATTGACTCGTGAAATCCGGCCTAATCTTCATCTAATACGCGTTAATCATCAAATCATTACCAAAGGACGCGTCAACATTCATGGATGAGTCAATAATTACCATTTCGAACACCAAGTCCTTTCCCTATAAATTGAAGGTTGCTGAACCTTCTAATCTCGCCGAACATCATCTCTCAACCTCTAATTCTTACTTTAAATCCTTCTGTGTTGGTTAATTGAGCACGTTTTGACTTTTATACTTGACCAAGCAATCGTGTTCTACACGACATTGTAAGTAACGATTAAATATATGGTTTTACTCCTTGTTTTTGGCCGACCAATAACCCTATGATTTCTGGGGTTATTGGTTGGTAATTCGTGTAATTGTAGATCTAGGGTTTTCTTGCATATGAATTGGGGAAGATGACCTTCGCAGACCATCATATTTAATTTTAATAATCTAACATAAATCACCAACTGAGCTCCAGAGCAGTTGGTGATACCCTCCTTGCTTACAAACATTGAACCGGGTGGAACCAGGGTTCGAGACCCGGCGTGGACACCTTTTTTTTTCTTAAATTCATTTCTTTTGTTTAAACCAATTATATATATATATTTCATTTAAAACTTATAAATTCATTTTTAAATACTAAAACACTTTTATAAATTCTACAAAAATTACATCATGTTAAACTAGTGAAAAAGTTTAACTTACAATTTTTAGTTTTCTGAAATTTATTTATTTAATATTTATAATAATTAAATCAAGTTTATTCTATTTTATTTATAAAAATCTATAAAAATATCGAAACGATCTTATTAATTTCCACAAAAATTATCCTAAGTTTTTATAACATTAAACTTTACTGAAATAATTTTTAATTCAGTAAAATCATTTATTTTATATTTTTAATCAATTTTTGTTTGATTTAATCATAATTAAATCATAATAAATTCAATTTTCATTATTTTTGCACCAAAATTTTATACAAATTATTTCTGATCATTTAGAACAGAACTATGAATTTTAAACTAAAAATTATTTAATTTTAATATTTTTAAATATTAAAGTTAGATTTGGACAATTTGTTATAAATAGATTAAATAATCTATTTTATAGAAAATAATTTTATAAAAATTATTTTTATACTTTAAACAACATTCTTGTGAACATCTTAAATTTAAATTTTATAAAAAGATTTTTAGTTATTTATTTACTAAATTTCTCTCAATTGGCGAATATTTTTAATATTAATCAAACGAGCAATTATCCCCAATTCGAAGCCCTAGAAACTTATACATTTTTAGGATTGATAGACTTAGACATATTTATTACTTTATTATAGGGTGATACTTGATACATTTGGTCAACACAATTATCCAAATTTCTCAACAGATATAACATTTTACCAAGGTGAGTTTTACATAGCCCCTTTTCTATTTATCACCATTTTTGGGGTGAAACATGTTTATAACATCATCATTGCAATTCAATCATCAATGTGTCTATGTGTTTTCTATGTTGCATTATGTCTTGAGCATGATTAGAGTAAGCACCATTCTAGCATAATCATTAACATTGATCAAGCCGGCGGTATACATTGATAGATCTATTGGACTGACAATCCCACACGGATACGTGCCTCCTACAAAGGTTGCGTGGGTGTTTGTTATCGTATAACATATTCAATTGGACCATGAGCGTATGGTATGTATCATATTATAACAGTCATCAGGGTTGATTATGCACTCGATTTATTTCTAGTATGTTCTCACATATGGACTAGATTGACATGACACATGAATTGCACATCATTTTTATTCAATTATCAAAAACCTATGTAATTCTCACCAACTTTTGTTGACCCAAAACATTTTCAACTTAACATGTTTCAGGTTCTATTTGCTTGAAGATTTGTATTGATGCTTGAAGTTATGTGTATAGTTTCATTCAATTTGATGTACAAATTCTAGAACTATTGTATGTAATTCATATAAATCATTTAATGGAATCTATTATTCACCATGAGCTACTGAACAATCATCATTACGTGACATCCCGATGTTTCCGCCATCGGTTGGGGTGTTACAGATTGGTATCAGAGCCATGGTTATAGGGAATTAGGTTATTAGAAAAATAATCTAGTCTATAACCATAGGATTAAACAAGTACTTGCTTCTTTTGCTTGCTATTCTCTATCTCCCTCCTTTTTCTTATCCCTACTTTCATTCCTACAAGAAGATTGCTCTCCATCACTGGATCTACTCTTAGAATAATAGGACAAAATCCTCAGGTTTAACCTGAACTACCTTGAGATCTCGTCGAAGTTCTAGATTTTAATAACGAACACGTGCAATCTGGAAGGGTGAACGCCTGTATTCTGAGTCTTCTGTCTAGGCTGGCATTGCGCATATATCCCAATCAGACGAGGGACCCGGATGCCTACCTGGGAATTCTCGGGATGAGTGTTCACTTATAGGCTAAAGCATGTCTTCATATGTTATTAGAATCTGGAGTCTTTGACAAGCCAACGTTTTCGTTTATTCGTTTTAATTAATGAATAAATGATTACATTTCTTATATCACCTCATTCATTTCATGCCACATTGAACCTTCATTGTGTCCCTTACGGATCATGTCTCCACGTCGTAGCACTCGCAATAACAGTGGTGATAACCAAGAGGAAAGTAACAACAACCACAACACCAACCACAACAACAACAAAAACAACAAAGGTGTTGATGCCCGACTGGCTGCGATTATCTACAACCCTGCTCTGGTTACTAATCCTAATCGTCCTGGTAATTTCAAACTATGGTCAATGCTATGAATGTGGAAACCCAAATCACTACCGTAACCGATGCCCTAAACTAAACCGAGAACAAGACCCTCCAGCTAATTAACAGCAAGTTCCACCATTTAAATGTTGTTTGCTTTTAATCCTATGTAATGGCATTTTTGATTCAAGTAATAAAATTCAGGTATTATCATAACATCTGTGTGCATGCTTGTTTGAATGTGCTATATCTATAATCATACTTGCTTACTTGTACAACAATTAGTTGACTACCAAACAATCTACTTAACGATTGGTAGAGGTCATCATGTCTTTCCAACAGTCGGGAGAGGCCCTACCACCTGCTCAACGACTGGTGGAAACTATCAGACCTGCTCAACGATCGGTAAAGTCATAAAAGGACGCAAAATGCTAATGTAAGGTAAATTGGTAATTACGGTCCGGAACGTAATCATGAATTTACAGGTACGTTAAGGTGGTGTGAAATTCTATCAAGGTTTTCGGTAGATAACCAAATGTAACCCCTAGTTATCTAGTAGTCACTTAGCCAATCAACTCACACGTAACACGCCGCTTATCCACATTATTCGAGACAGATTATTCTATTCATGACGTGCCTTAACACGAAAATTCTCCAGGTCACACTTGTCCCAATTTCTATCAAACCCCCCTTCAACCCTGTGTTTTCAATAAACTTCGGGACGAAGTTTTCAAAAGTAGGGGAGACTGTAACATCGCAAAATTTTCCCCAAATTTTTAAAAAGCCCTCATTTTTGTACCTAAATCTTTATTCTCCTAATTCACACCTTATATATATATGTATATATATGTATAGTAATAATAATATTAATAATAATAATACTAATATGTAATAACATTAATATGATTCAAAAAAAAAAAAAAATATAAACTAGTAGATGTTAACCCAACCCCAGCGGCCCACCCAGACAGCTTAGCCCAACTCCCACCATTTTCTGTTCAAAACACAACGAAGCCCAAGACCCGAGCCCACAGCCCAGGGCCCAATTCCCTTCTTCTATATCACGGGTTAATCAAAAAAAATATAAGCCCCCAACAGGACTCGAACCGGGATCAATCCACAGACACACACGCGCCTCCACCAACTGAGCTACACATCGTATTTGGATTATACCAGAACCTAATTATATTTAACACCTCCTAAACGCGTCCCTTTCTTCTTCCTTGGCTGTTAGACGTGCAGCAGCAGCTTAATATATATTTTTTTTTTAAAAACAATCGTAATGGCTAATATTCATCTAATACGTGTAATGTTTAATTATGGTTGACCATTGACTCGTGAAATCCGGCCTAATCTTCATCTAATACGCGTTAATCATCAAATCATTACCAAAGGACGCGTCAACATTCATGGATGAGTCAATAATTACCATTTCGAACACCAAGTCCTTTCCCTATAAATTGAAGGTTGCTGAACCTTCTAATCTCGCCGAACATCATCTCTCAACCTCTAATTCTTACTTTAAATCCTTCTGTGTTGGTTAATTGAGCACGTTTTGACTTTTATACTTGACCAAGCAATCGTGTTCTACACGACATTGTAAGTAACGATTAAATATATGGTTTTACTCCTTGTTTTTGGCCGACCAATAACCCTATGATTTCTGGGGTTATTGGTTGGTAATTCGTGTAATTGTAGATCTAGGGTTTTCTTGCATATGAATTGGGGAAGATGACCTTCGCAGACCATCATATTTAATTTTAATAATCTAACATAAATCACCAACTGAGCTCCAGAGCAGTTGGTGATACCCTCCTTGCTTACAAACATTGAACCGGGTGGAACCAGGGTTCGAGACCCGGCGTGGACACCTTTTTTTTTCTTAAATTCATTTCTTTTGTTTAAACCAATTATATATATATATTTCATTTAAAACTTATAAATTCATTTTTAAATACTAAAACACTTTTATAAATTCTACAAAAATTACATCATGTTAAACTAGTGAAAAAGTTTAACTTACAATTTTTAGTTTTCTGAAATTTATTTATTTAATATTTATAATAATTAAATCAAGTTTATTCTATTTTATTTATAAAAATCTATAAAAATATCGAAACGATCTTATTAATTTCCACAAAAATTATCCTAAGTTTTTATAACATTAAACTTTACTGAAATAATTTTTAATTCAGTAAAATCATTTATTTTATATTTTTAATCAATTTTTGTTTGATTTAATCATAATTAAATCATAATAAATTCAATTTTCATTATTTTTGCACCAAAATTTTATACAAATTATTTCTGATCATTTAGAACAGAAATATGAATTTTAAACTAAAAATTATTTAATTTTAATATTTTTAAATATTAAAGTTAGATTTGGACAATTTGTTATAAATAGATTAAATAATCTATTTTATAGAAAATAATTTTATAAAAATTATTTTTATACTTTAAACAACATTCTTGTGAACATCTTAAATTTAAATTTTATAAAAAGATTTTTAGTTATTTATTTACTAAATTTCTCTCAATTGGCGAATATTTTTAATATTAATCAAACGAGCAATTATCCCCAATTCGAAGCCCTAGAAACTTATACATTTTTAGGATTGATAGACTTAGACATATTTATTACTTTATTATAGGGTGATACTTGATACATTTGGTCAACACAATTATCCAAATTTCTCAACAGATATAACATTTTACCAAGGTGAGTTTTACATAGCCCCTTTTCTATTTATCACCATTTTTGGGGTGAAACATGTTTATAACATCATCATTGCAATTCAATCATCAATGTGTCTATGTGTTTTCTATGTTGCATTATGTCTTGAGCATGATTAGAGTAAGCACCATTCTAGCATAATCATTAACATTGATCAAGCCGGCGGTATACATTGATAGATCTATTGGACTGACAATCCCACCCGGATACGTGCCTCCTACAAAGGTTGCGTGGGTGTTTGTTATCGTATAACATATTCAATTGGACCATGAGCGTATGGTATGTATCATATTATAACAGTCATCAGGGTTGATTATGCACTCGATTTATTTCTAGTATGTTCTCACATATGGACTAGATTGACATGACACATGAATTGCACATCATTTTTATTCAATTATCAAAAACCTATGTAATTCTCACCAACTTTTGTTGACCCAAAACATTTTCAACTTAACATGTTTCAGGTTCTATTTGCTTGATGATTTGTATTGATGCTTGAAGTTATGTGTATAGTTTCATTCAATTTGATGTACAAATTCTAGAACTATTGTATGTAATTCATATAAATCATTTAATGGAATCTATTATTCACCATGAGCTACTGAACAATCATCATTACGTGACATCCCGATGTTTCCGCCATCGGTTGGGGTGTTACACTAGGTGGGATTGTCAATCCAATAGATCTATTATTGAGTATCGCCGGCTTGGCCATAGCTGATGATTATGTATGTTGAAGTTTATGTCTAACAGTTGTTGTCTAAGTCATGAGGCATTAAAGTTTACAACTAGACATGTATGTAGAATTGCTTAAGTATAATGTTGCAAGTATAAAGAATAGCATAAACATGGTTACGTAAACTCACATTGGCTAAGGTGAATTATCCTCTAAGTGTTGTGAATGTATGCGAGGCGAATCCCAAAGACTCAACAACGTAGCTAGTCCAAATTGAAGAAATAAAAAAAAAGAAAAAGAAAGAATTTCAAACTTCCAATTCGCCAATTACAAGAGCTTATAATCAAAGCTTCAATTGTAGAAGTAATAGACTATAGAAGAAAGGTATGAGAGAAAGTTTAATCGGATTGAAACAATCGATTTAGAGGTGCCAAGTATAATGGGTCATAGGTGGGTTTTTATACTAGTTTTGGATTCAATTAGCCATTAAAATTGGTCAACACCATAAAGTAAGGTTTTATGATGAATTGACTATTTGACTAAGACTTTGACTGTTTGACTAAGACTTTGACTAGGACTTTGACCAGGACTTTGACTGTTTGACTAAGACTTTGACTCCAAGAATTATGTTGTCAAGACTTTGACTCTTGACTCAAGGCTTTATTTTGAAATGAATTTATATCTTCCTTGTTTGAGATTATAAATGTAATTGGAAAAATGATTAGCTTTAAATAAGAAATAAAAAAAATCATTAGTTTGAATTAGAAAATAAAAACACCGTCTTATAAAATGACGATTTTATAAATAGAATTAGGATAGGACATATGTCATGATTGAAGATTTTTTTTTAAGTACAATGATAAAAGGAACTTAGAAAAATAGAGTGCACGGATAAAGATAAAAATACTTAGAAATAAATTAGACTTTATATCATGGATTGGGAAATACTTTAATGAAAAATAAATGGGAAAATTCGTGAGGTTACAGTTATAAACTTAGCTAATAGATCCCTTATACAAGGTATTACGCGTGATTGATGGTTTAGGAAGGTAGAAGGGACTGAGTTGCACAAATCACGAGGGTTAATTGGATTTTGGACGCGTTAATTGATAGTTTGATTGTGTTTGACCTTGGGTTTTGACTTTAACAAAACAAATTTGGAATCCCTTTAAACATTTTTCTGTTTCAAAAACTACCACAACACTAAGATGGTGTTGTGGCTTGTATTGTGTGTGTTAAAGCTTGGAGTGAAAAGAACTCGGGTTCGAATCCTGGCTCAGGCAAAATATATATTTTTTTAAGCTTCAAGGAGGGGTGTTGGGCTGGGTATTTGGGCCAGTTATGCCTTGGGCTAGGGAAGGTTATTGAGTTTAAGAATTTAGGGTGGGTTTGGCTTGGTTAGATTTTGTTATGGTTTTTTTTTTAATAAACATGTATATATATAAATAAACTCCATAGTTTTTGACATTTTAAAAAAATAATAATAATAAAGAGGGTTCAAATATTTAGTTTTATCGAGCAAGATTTGTGTTTATAAAAATTAATAACTTTGACATGTCTAAAATATATAAGAATGGAAAGTAATAATGTTATAAAATAAATGTGAATGAGACTTAAATGAATAAAAGCAGGAATTTTATTAATTCAAAATTTTAAAAATGTTACATTCAAACTCATTGGCTTCACCAACGAGCCACCGCTAACACTAGATCCTTTGTCTCCGATTTTTGGTGTCGCGGTGTAAGTTCTTGTCTTCGTAACCGACTACCATCCTGACCACTCACAAAATCATTGAATAACATCGTTATCTTGGTTATATCTGTTGTAGCTTCTATATGCGGCCGATGTTTGTCTTAAGAATGTACTTTTTCATTTTCGATTAACTGTTGATTTAATTCTAAAGGTAATTGATTACTGTACTTGGTAGGATTAGGTTTCCGACTACCTATTAAATAACTAGGAGAAACCAAATTTGAAAGTATGGTGTTAAATCAATTTTAAATATTATATGGCTCGATCCCACTGTTTTTCTTTTCTTCTCGCCCCACTCGATATGACAAAGACAGGCATCTCATTTGTTTGTATAAATGTTTGTTAAATAAACTCATCCAGAAAATTAAATATGATTAAAATGTTTCTTTTTGATTCTTTTAGTTTAAATGAATGTTTTGTAAATAAACCCATCTGTAAGATGAAATATGGCTAAACTATATGATTAAATTAAACCCATGAATAAAGTTAGTATGATTAAATTAATTACTTTCACAAATTGCAAACTTATGATTAATTTAGGAGATTTTTATGTGCTCCGAAATTAAGTTACGGTGGAAAATTATTTCTTTTTATCAAATGTAAATAAAAACATTTAATCGTGGCGGATCTAGAAGAAATGTTTAATGTTAGAGAAAATTTTATTTTAGACATAGAGGTATCTTAATCTTTGTTAAGGGTATCCAAATGATATGGTGGTTCAACTGTCAACATGAAGTTAATTATTAAAGAGGTGGTGTGCGTTTAACCAATACACTTACAGTTGACTTGAAAATTTAAAGTAGCCCTAAGAAACAAACCAACCTCAAACTTAAATTCGTTTTCAAAACTTGGATTGTGGAATTATATAAGTTTATTGATCTGCTATATAGATTTCCATATTAGCTTTTGTTAAACGTAAATATATTTGAGTTTTACTAAGTTATAAAGGATCGCATTTTATATTTTTTTCATAATAATGATTTGAACACAATTATTTGAAGCATGAAAATCACAAGGATTTTGAATACTATAAACGCGTAAACCATAACATTTCATGAAATTTGATCTCATGTAAGCATATCTTTAGATTACTACTATTCTTAACAAGAAATTATAGCATGTGACCAATTATAATTTAAAAAGAAATGAAAACTTAATTGTTTTATAACTTTATGTATAGTACATTTTACTATACTTATCTATACTAATACTTATTATATAATGCATCCTAGATGGGCATCAATGTAATTTCACTGTCATTTTAAGATGGCATCCTAAGAGACTCAAGTGTAATCCCTAAATTTTTATCCCCTTTCTTCCAATTATACCATTGTGTACCACCTTTGATAGCAATTGTACAAAACAATAATGAAACACATAATCTCCTCTACTTTAGCATTCATTAACAAATTGTCATTCATCACCTTGAATGCAATTGAAAGCAATCCATTACTCCTTCATTAATGGTTGCTCTACCAACCGATCAATGTAATTTCACTGTCATTTTAAGATGGCATCCCAAGAGACTCAAGTGTAATCCCTAAATTTTTATCCCCTTTTTTCCAATTATACCATTGTGTACCACCTTTGATAGCAATTGTACAAAACAATAATGAAACACATAATCTCCTCTACTTTAGCATTTATTAACAAATTGTCATTCATCACCTTGAATTCAATTGAAAGCAATCCATTACTCCTTCATTAATGGTTGCTCTACCAACCGACTGAGGCAGCCGACGTTTGAGAAGCACAATATTAACTGATGGAACCCAATTCATAAGAAGAGTAATGTGTCCTTATATATTTCAAGAAGCCACCAACTCTGAACAAAAAACCAAATACCCAAAATCCCCTCTTCTTTAGAGTAAAACTTTACAACAACCTCGAAGCCACCGTCAACGATCAACTGTCTACCACTCGTTGTTGGGGTTTTCGTTGCCTCATCAACCATCAATCGTGTACGTCATCGTCAACCGCTACTAATTATCACTAACTATCATCTCGCCCACGACCACCGGTCACGAATGGTAGGGGAGGTGGGTCTGGGGTGGTTTAAATAAAGTTTCAACGGAGGACAGGGTTGTTGGAAGTGGTGACGATCAATTGTTATGCCTATTTTTCTTGCAGTTATATATGCATGATTTACACCTTATACATACGGATTTAAAACGAACAATTATTCTTTGGATATCATCACAATCACAGTATATCAAGGTGACAGAATTACAAGGTATGGTGTGCCTATGTAAGACATATACCTTGTATGCAAATGAAAGCAAATTGTCATTAACAAATTGTCATTCATCACCTTGAATGCAATTGAAAGCAATCCATTACTCCTTCATTGATGGTTGCTCTACCAACCGATTGAGGCAGCCGACGTTTGAGAAGCACGATATTAACTGATGGAACCCAATTCATGAGAAGAGTAATGTATCCTTATATATTTCAAGAAGCCACCAGCTCTGAACAAAAAATAAATACCCAAAATCCCCTCTTCTTTAGAGCAAAACTTTACAACAACCTCGAAGCCACCGTCAACGATCAACTGTCTACCGCTCATTGTTGGGGTTTTCGTTGCATCATCAACCATCAATCGTATACGTTATCGTCAACCGTTACTAATTACCACTTACCATCATCTCACCCACCACCACCGGACACGGATGGTGGGGGAGGTGAGTCTGGGGTGGTTTAAATAAAGTTTGAGCGGAGGGCATGGTTGTTGGAAGTGGTGACGGTCAATTGTTATGCCTATTTTTCTTGCAGTTATATATGCATGATTTACACCTTATACATACGGATTTAAAACCAACAAATATTCTTTGGATATCATTACAGTGTATCTGTCACACCCTCAAATTCCACATGCGGGGTTTTACCGCGAGGCGCGTGACACACCAGGATCCCAGTCAACGATCACAATAAACAACAACAAACATGCATTCATATATATATATTTGAAACCAAAACATCATGCTTTGAGCCGTAAACCAGCAGCGGAAGCATTTCTTGTTTACAAGCAAAAGACATATTATAGTTTACAAAACATTGTTTAATATGCTTCAAAATTCTAGACGCTGTGCATGACTCCGTGCGCCTAGTCCATTAACTGCTACCTTAGCGACCTGAGAAAACATGCCAAAAATGTCAACATATAATGTTGGTGAGTTCACAGGTTTCCTTTTATAAAAGCGTTGTTATAAGTTCGGAAAGATCATATCTGTTATAAGTTCAAAACTACTATGTTATGAGAACGTTAGCTAGACGTTAAGTGTTGCTACTACTGCGGTTGGGAACCCATTACTAAACCGGTATAAGTGTTGAAGCCAGCCCAGACGGACGGGATTACCGATGCCTCGGTAACCCCCAATGTATTAGAGACAATATGCACCCGCCCGGCTCCCAGCCGTCGGGTGGGGTTTGTAAGGCCCAATAAATCTATCCACATTTCCTCCGTTGTGCATCCCCGCACATTCATGGTTTCCCCTGGGACTTTCCATAAAAGCCGCATAGTACATGAAGTAACCATAGTATAACATGACCTTTAATGAGTAAATAAGTAAGTAGCATGTTTCTCCCCCGAAAGCAAAACGGTAAAAGTGGGGCTGTGACACTCACCTCGGATTGCGTTACTTGAAAACAGTTAAGTAATTATGCTATGATAGCCCCAAATAGCGGCGACCTATCATAAAATGTGTATAAGTATCCGGACAAATAACCCGCAGGTTAACTAGTCCTCGAATGTCCAGACCATAACCATAAACGTTTGAAAACACCTTTGACTGTTAAACCGACCGCACCAGACAAGACCCGACATCCCATTGGTGACCCAACATCTCACATGTTAGGCGAATACAAGACATCATGCAACATATGCAATTAAACACTTAATACGCGCAAGAGTTCACCTAGTCTAGCATAACGCTCAATTAACGCATAAACAAGTCCAAACACGTGTTACTAAGTCATTGGGTGTATCCCGGGGTTCCTATCATGTTCCTAAGTGTCAAATCATGTTCCGGGATGTCAAAATACGCTTTACGACAGCAGTACACGCGATTAGGAAACTAACATGCAATTAGGAAAAGTCAACTGGTGAGTAGGGAAAGTCAACAGGCGAGTAGGGGGATTTATCAGGCGATTAGAACCCTAATCGCCCCTGATGCTGTTGTCGCGCATTTTCGCGCGTTAAACCCTCCAAATCAGATCCGAAACATGTAAAAACACCCAATATCAAACCTAAGCCATTTACCAACCCATTCCAAGCAAAAACCCCCCAATTTATCTCTGCTCTAATGGCCTCGGTGTGATTATTTCCAAAAATGGCAAAGTACTAGGTTTCATTAACTATGAAATCTTTCCTTAAATGGTAAAGACCAGATTACACTTCCTACAACTTGCAAATCATCATCTCCATGTTATAATATCATTCTAGCATGATTCCTAACAATAAACAAGCAATGAATCATATCATAACATCCTAATTCTTCAAGAATCACCCAAATGTGTCAAAATGCATACTTTCATCAAAACACTATAACAATAGCTTAAACTCATAGATAATCATGCTAACAACTCCTACACATCAGAAGTACATCAATTTCATAGAAACATTCATGTTATAATCACCAAAAATCATCATATGCATCAATACTTCACATATAGCAAGTATTATGGTGTAGACTTGTTTTAGAACTCATTTCCAAGGTTTTTAAAGACACATTCTTAACAAAACAAGGTCTACACTTTTGGGGAACCAAAACAATAACATTACAAAGGTTTGGGATGAAGAACACACCTTGGATTTTATCAAAGAAAGGTGTATTAGCTTGGAAATGGTGAGTTTTGAAGTAAAACAAGTTCCAGAAGTGTTTTGAGGTGTGTGGGAGGCTTAGGATCAGTTAGGGTTGCACTAAGAGTGTTTGGGGAGTTAAGGGTTGTATTTATAGGTGTTTTGACTCGTGCATAGCAGATCAGGCGAGTAGGAGATCAGAACAGGCGATTAGAAGCTCTAATCGCCTATATACTGGCGATTAGAAGCTCTAATCGCCCATAACCTTCCCCAATCGCCTGTAAGGTTCCAGATTGGGTTTTTGGCGCGTTAAACACTATTTTAACATATATAAACACGTATTCACATACCGACAAGTCACATAATGATTACAAACACATAATGCACGATAACTAACACGTTTACATCCTTTCACCAATTCCCGGGACTCGAGACCTGCGTGTGTGCGTCAAACCCGGTGATTCCACGAATCACCAATCCTTGTACCCATGGTTATGGACCGACTCCCGATGATCCCGCGGATCATCGTAACGACTTGACTGACCCAGTTAAGTACGTAATAGGTATGACTCGCTAAGGTAGACTTATTAGTTTGGTCAATGTTACTAACCTGAGTTTGTCGGGTGTCACAGTATCAAGGTGATAGAATTACAAGGTATGGTGTGCCTATGTAAGACATATACAATTTTATCATCTTGTAATCAGGATCGAGTTTGAACTAAATATGTCTTAAGATTTGTAAAAACAAATCAAAAAAATTGAATTCGGATCAAATCAGTGTGACAAAACTTCAATGTTCATATGTTTCCATTGAAATGTTTAACCCTTTTTTGAGATTTAGTTCCGTTTATGGTAAATATTAAATTTGTTTGTGCTTTGAAGAAATGTTGGTATTTATAATGTTAAAAGTTGTTTTGTAGTAAAGTGAACAAACCTTCTAATGGTTGTTATTTATCTACTATTCTATAATCAAGTTTCTATCAAGATCCGAAAAAGATGGTTCTTACTTCTAAACAAGTGCTTATAAGCTAATTGATTTTGGGAGTACTACATTTGGACACATGGATCACGGTTATGTTGTAACAACACGTTATAACCAATTAACAAGGGCCCAAAGGTTATATTGTGTAGGTGTTTACAAAACATATACTATGACTGGTGAAACTATAACACATTTACTTATAAAAATTTTAAATGAGCCAACTGGGCAAGGAAAAGCTATCATGACAATGGTTTACCAGTAATGGTACTTAATTCATGGTTGAGGTTGAGCAAGCAGTCGGTGTCGCCAATGCCCACTCATTCATTATCAAATTCCCTGATACTTACGATACTCAGGTTAGTTCAACTAATTAAATGCTAGACCATATTGAAAATTTTATACACACATTAGCATTTGAGAGTAAAGTCATTTTGATCATTTTAATCTTTAATGCCTAACCCATGTTACTCATAGTGTGACCCTTCTGAACTTTTGAGTTTCAAAATTTTTTGTATTTCAACTTGGGTACGTTATTTGTAAATTAGTGTCCTTTTTGTTGTTCTAAATTGGTGTTTTTTATTTAGGTTCTTTTCTTCGTGAAGAGTATATTTTCACAGCACCTTGCTGAGCTCTTTCTGTAGGTGGTCTACAATATATGTAAGTGGTCTGTTCATTAGTACATGGGTTGGACCCAACTCGTTTTGGCCCGCAGCCATCATGACCCAGACTAATATGACCCTTTTTTTTTTAAATTGACCCATTCTGACTCGAACCATTTTTGAAGCGTGACCCAACCCGAGTGACCCATCCGTTTTGCAAGGTATACTTCGTGGTTTTGATTCTTTTTAGTAGATAGTAGAGTAGTTTTCTTTTAATTCATTGTTTTATTGTTTTGTTTCTTCTCATTTTCATTATCTTTTTCATTGTGTATTAACTACCTCTTTATTTTTAATTTCTGAATATAATATTACTGTATGTTTAATTATGTATAATTCATTGTCTATTTAAAATAGCCTATAACATTATCTAGACTTCATATGTTTTTTGTATTTAGAAAACTCTATGGTGTCATCTATTGCTTCAAACTGTGGGTTAATTTTACACAGCATGATATTTACTACAAATCTAACGTGTTATTCTACTACAACATCTACACCCACTTTCTACTAAAATTGTACGCCCTCCGCAATGTGATAATGTACAACACCAACAATGTGATTGACCAAAAGCAACAGCCAAACACAGTGCAGCCCTGTCGCAACGCACGGGTTCCTGCTATTACTATATAGTGTATCTTAGATGGGCATCAAGGTAATTTAACTTCATTTGATTAGGGTATATTTGTAATTTACATCAAAACTTAAGACATATTAAACATTAGGCTTAAACATTATTTAATAACTTCTAATTAAAGCACTAAATGCACTTTCATAATAATAGTTATTACATCCATGTAAAAAAACAACCTTATAGAATCATCAACACATGCACATGATAAAGCTCTTATAATGTATTGGGTTAAACAATTCAACTCCTAAAATATGTGAAAACATACATTTGATTTTAAAATTCAAAGTATTGTTTAAAATTTTGTAAAATGTAGAAATATTCTCTTGAGGTAGTATGGGGATATAGCCTATAGGATAATGGTAACTATATGATTTCATAAATTATACCCAAGCACCATGGTCTCTCAACATTTTATCAAAATCTTTCAGGTGAACTCATCATCACAACATTGTATGTGCTAAACACGAATCGTATAAAAAAAACTTTAATAGTTGGGGCTTTTATAGTCGAGTGATCACCATATATGATCACATTCAATTGATAACCAGTCCTAATTATGCCTTGAAATTAAACAGATAAGCGTAACTAATGTAAGAGACTAACGACATGAATCAACCCTTAAACTATCGGATGAAATAAAAATTATGCTTTAAGTGTTTAAAACTTATCCTACTTCCCAAAAGCTCTTAATTAGTCATCACTCGTGCACCATCAATCTGGAATTCGCATATCGAGCCTATATACGTTCTCATCCTCTCAATCTGTTCATTTCTAGAAACTACAATCAATCTGAAAGTCCCATATCGAGCCTATATACATTCTCATCCTCTTAATATGTCACACCCTCAAAATCCACTTGCGGAGTTTTACCGCGAGGCGCATGACAAACCAGGATCCAAACCAACGATCACAATAAACAAGTCTAAATGAATATAATGCAATTTCAAAACATAGTTTAAAATCCCCGTTTACAGCGGAAGCTTATTCAAAACAGTATCTCAAAAGTAAGCCAAATGTTCAACATATGAAAACCATGCGACTCTAACTAGACGCCGTGCAGACGCGTGCGCCCTAGTCCAGTAGTGCTACCTTAGCGACCTAAGAAAACATGTAAAAGTTTACGTCAGCACAAAAATGCTGGTGAGTTTACAGGTTTTGTAATCCAAGCACCAAGTCAACCTGTCCATACTATAACAAATCGAAAACCAGTGTACGCTAGCTAGGCGTATGTTTTGTTACTACCACGATTGGAAAACCATTACTAACTCGCAAACCAAATGTGTGCCCGATGTAGTAACCCTGTTGTTCCTGTTGTTCCTGTTTGAGACAATATGCACCCGCCGACCCTCCAAGTCGACGAGCGGGGTTGGTCACTCCCAATAGCGCTATTCACATTTCCCCGTTGTGCAAACCCGCACATTCATGGTTCCCCCCGGGACTTCCAAAGATCGTGTAGTACACAATAGAAACCCATAGTATGACAGTAGTTACCAAATAATCGTTTTAACACATGTTTTCTCCCCCGAAAATATGAAACCAGTTTAAAAGAGGGGTCGTAAACTCACCTTAAGTTGCGTTACTCCTTAACACGAGTAAACTCAGCTGCTATGCTAGTCCCGTAAAGCGGCGACCTAACATATGACAGTTACAAGTACTTAGACTAATAACCCACAGGTTAGTTAGTCCCTAGATGTCCAGGCCATAACCAAGTTCGTTTGAAAACACCGTGACCGTTTAACTGACCCAAAGTACAAGACTCGACATCCCATTGGTGACCCGAGACTTCCCGTGTTATGTTTACGCTCTCAAACATGCAATCATGCAATCACACTTAACATACGTTAACGCACAACAAGTTATAGCACATAGTTCACGTATCACCGAATTACATTCAAACATATGTTACCAAGTTATTAGATATGTTACGAGGTTCCTAGCATGTTCCTACATGTCAAATCGGGTCTCGGAATGCTAATTTACACTTACAGCAGCAGTACACGCGATTAGGAAAAGTCAACTAGCATTTAGGTTGGTCAACTAGCATTTAGGAAAGCTAATCGCATGTAACTACTAGCATTTAGGGCTAATCGCATGTAACTACTAGCATTTAGGGCTATACCACATGTAACTACTAGCATTTAGGCTATACCACATGTAACTACTAGCATTTAGGCTATACCACATGTAACTACTAGCATTTAGGGCTATACCACATGTATCAACTAGCAATTAGGGCTAATTGCCTATAAGTACTAGCATTTAGCCCCCAATCGCATGAATCATGGGCGATTGGCCTCCTAATCGCCTCTAACATAGGCGATTAGGGTTGCTAATCGCCTGTAACCTTGCTGTTCCGGTTTTTCGCGCGTTTAACGCTCCAAATCAGATCTAGAACGTGTGTAACCACCCAATATCATCCCAACAACTATTCTAAACATGTTTAAACTAAAATCCTTCGTTTTTCCTCGTATTATCAGTCCTGCATGCAATCACGTATTCCAAACACCATTCACATAGCATGCAACATCACACTAACATGCGTAACTATCACCCTAACAATCAGTTACTCAGATTTTATCATCATAATATCATTATTATTCTGATCTAACATAATAACATGTCATTCATTCATCTAGAATCATAAAAACCCTAGCTTTCTAATCATAAACACACATAACACATGTATACTAGTTAAAATCCGATTAACAACACTTATTAACGATTTTCAGAAAGCTTTTCCGTTTTAGAACAGGTCTGGACTATTAGGGATTGAATAAAAACGTTTATAAAGATTCATGGATGGAAACCAAACCTTAGATTTGTGAAAGAATGATGGATTAAGCTTGAAACCTTGTGTTTTGATCAAAAATCGCGTTCCAGAGGTTGTGTGTGTGTTGGGGCGGGTTATGGGACGACTAGGGTTTGTATAATGAAGTTTAGGAGGTCAAGTATGGTATTTATAGTCGTTTTTAGTCGTCCAGCCCGTAACTAGCGATTGTGCAGCCCTTACACGCGATTAGGGATCCTAATCGCATGATGTTCAGGCATTTGGGGCCTAATCGCCCCCTAGGGCACACGATTAGCCCGTACTCGCCCCTATTGTTGCCTACTCGCCTCCCTTATAGGCGATTAGGCCTTCCTAATCGCCTATAGGGGCTGGTTTCGTGTGTTTTGCGCGTTAAACCCCGTTTTAACATATGTTAACACATATTCACATACCGACAAGTCACATAATGATTGTAAACACATAACACTTGTAAATACACATATTCACACTCGTTCACCAATTCCCGGGACTCGAGACTTGTATGTTCCGTATGCCTTGACGGTCCTACAAATCGTCACCGTTTGTACACTTGGTTAAGGACCGACATCTAATGAACCTCTAGACCAACATCCAATGATCTTCTAGACTAACCGATAGTTCCCGAACCATAACCCGACTTAACTAACCCAGTTAAGTACAATATACGCCTGACTCGCTAAGGTAGACTTTCATCTAGACCACGTTGTTAACCAGAATTTGCCGGGTGTCACATCATCCGCACGTTAAAAGAATTTTCGTCCCGAAAATTGCACAAGTACCAAAAGAACAAAAGAAATAACGAAGGGAACAAACAAAAGATAGAAACCAAAAGAGAGATTTACCCGAGTTGTCACATCATCCCCACGTTAAAAGGAATCTCGCCCCGAGATTCATTCAGCTGCAGAAGAGGCATATCTCGACTCGAACGCTTCCTTAGGAAAGAGATGAGGATATTTAGACTTCATCTGATCCTCCCGTTCCCAAGTGTACTCTGGTCCCCGGTTCGAGTTCCAGCGAACCTTCACAATGCGAATCTTGCTATGACGTAGGCTACGAATCTTGTAATCCAGAATCTCCACAGGTTCTTCCACAATCCGAAGACGATCATCAACCTTGATCTCTTCCAGTGGAACGATGAGAGACTCGTCAGCCAGACACTTCTTCAAGTTGGACACATGGAAGACGTTATGTACGTTACCGAGCTCCGTCGGTAAATCAAGACGATATGCCACCGGCCCAATCTGTTCCAGGATCGTAAATGGACCGACATATCGAGGGTTGAGTTTGCCACGCTTCCCAAAGCGCATGACGCCCTTCCACGGTGAGACTTTTAGAAGTACTTTGTCATTAACTTGGAATTCCAATGGTTTGCGACGCTGATCGGCATAACTCTTTTGCCGGTCCCGTGCCGCTGTCAACCGGTTACGAATCTGTACGATCTTTTCTGAAGTTTCGTACACTAGTTCAGGCCCAGTGAGTTGACTCTCACCCACTTCAGCCCAACAAAGATCAGAACGGCATTTCCGTCCGTATAGTGCTTCGAACGGAGCCGCCTTGATGCTCGTGTGATAACTGTTGTTGTACGAGAATTCTACTAACGGTAGATGAGCTTCCCAACCCTTGCCAAAATCGATCACACATGCCCGCAGCATGTCTTCTAAAGTTTGAATCGTGCGCTCACTCTGGCCGTCAGTCTGTGGATGATAAGTTGTACTCATGTCTAGTTGGGTACCCAAAGCCTTGTGCAAGGACTTCCAGAAGTGAGAAGTAAAATGAGAGTCACGATCCGAGATAATAGAAACTGGCACCCCGTGCTTAGAAACAACTTCCTTCAAATAAAGACGAGCCAAACGATCCATGGTGTCGGTCTCCTTAATAGCAAGAAAATGAGCTGATTTCGTCAATCGATCGACAATCACCCATATCTTGTCATTCCCGCTTGGTGATTTAGGAAGTTGCGTGACAAAATCCATGGTAATCCGTTCCCATTTCCATTCCGGAATTTCAGGTTGTTGCAAGAGACCCGACGGCTTCTGGTATTCCACCTTGACCTTAGCACAGGTCAAGCATTTGCTCACGTATGAGGCTATATCCGACCTCATGTTTGGCCACCAGTAAAGCACCTTCAGATCTTGGTGCATCTTATCCGAACCAGGATGAATAGAATACCGGGACTTATGAGCCTCATCAAGGACAAGCTCCCGAAGTCCCCCGAATAAAGGAACCCATATGCGTTCTGCGAAGTAGTGCAGGCCATCAGGCCTTTGCTCGAGGTGCTTGTCGGCACCGTGCATGGTTTCAGCTTTAAGGTTTTCCTCCTTCAAAGCTTCTAACTGGGCAGAACGAAGTTGATCAGGTAGGGATGAATGAATGGTGAGCTGCAATGCCCGAACGCGACGAGGTTTAGTTGATTCCTTCATGCTCAAGGCGTCTGCTACAACATTCGCCTTGCCAGGATGGTACTTAATGGCACAATCATAGTCGTTCAGAAGTTCAATCCAACGACGCTGTCGTATGTTCAAATGTTGTTGGTCGAAAATATGTTGGAGACTCTTGTGATCGGTGTAGATGGTGCATTTGGTACCGTACAAGTAATATCTCCAAATTTTCAACGCGAAAACCACTGCACCCAACTCCAAGTCATGGGTAGTGTAGTTCTTCTCGTGCACCTTGAGTTGACGAGAAGCATATGCGATCACTTTCTCGCGTTGCATCAACACGCAACCGAGACCATGAATAGAAGCATCACAGTAAACAACGAAATCATCAGGGCCTTCAGGTAAAGACAAAATAGGAGCAGAACACAGTTTGGACTTCAGTTCTTGAAACGCTGACTCTTGTGGTTCACCCCAGTCGAATTTCCTATCCTTCTGCGTAAGAGTAGTGAGAGGTTGAGCGATCTTCGAGAACCCCTGAATGAAACGACGATAGTAGCCCGCAAGGCCTAGGAATTGCCGCACCTCAGTTGGCGTCTTTGGTGCTCCCCAGTCCTTGATCGCTTCGATCTTAGCTGGATCGACATGAATTCCTAGTTCATTTACCACATGTCCTAGGAATTGGACTTCGCGTAACCAAAAATCACACTTTGAGAACTTGGCGTAAAGTTGTTCCCGTCGCAAGAGTTCCAAAACCAAACGCAGGTGTTCCTCGTGTTCAGTCTTGTTCTTGGAGTAAATCAGGATGTCATCAATAAACACAATGACGAACTTGTCAAGATATGGTTTGCAAACGCGGTTCATCAAATCCATGAAAACCGCCGGCGCGTTCGTGAGACCGAAAGGCATGACCAAGAACTCGAAATGGCCATAACGTGTACGAAAGGCAGTCTTTGCAACGTCAGCTTCCCTTACCCGCAACTGGTGATAACCGGACCTCAAGTCAATCTTGGAATATTAACTAGAACCCTAGAGCTGGTCGAATAGATCATCAATACGTGGGAGAGGATAACGGTTCTTGACGATCAATTTGTTCAGTTCTCTGTAGTCTACACACAATCGGAAACTTCCATCCTTCTTCTTGACGAATAGAATCGGGGCTCCCCAAGGGGAAGAACTTGGTCTGATGAAACCCTTGTCCAAGAGTTCCTGTAACTGACTAGACAATTCCTGCATCTCGGGAGGTGCAAGACGGTAGGGGGCCCGAGCAATAGGAGCAGCCCCTGGTACAAGATCAATACCGAACTCGACTTGACGATGGGGAGGAAGACCAGATAAATCATCGGGAAAAACATCAGGAAACTCGCGTACAACTGGAATATCGTCGATCTTCTTCTCATCACCAGAGGAAACAGATAAAAGTGCCAAAACGGCTGGATAACCCTTTCGAAGACACTTCAGGGCTTTCATGCTAGAGATGATGTTTAGCGAAACACCACCCTTGATGCCGTACACAGAAAGGAATTCTCCATCAGGGAGAGGAATCCGAATAATCTTGTCGTAACAGATAATCTCCGCGCGATACAAAGACAACCAATCCATGCCTACCACTACGTCAAAACTACCCAAAGGTACCGGCATAAGGTCGATGGGGAACGACAAACCCGACAACTCTAATTGACACTCCCGAAGGACACTAGTAGCTTCAATCTTTTTACCGTCAGCCAACTCAATAATATACTTAGTCTCTAATGGTACTGGTACTACATCTAGAAATCGACTAACTTCCATGGATACAAAACTCTTGTCGGCACCAGAATCAAATAACACACTAACAGAACGATTATTGAGAAGGAACGTACCGGTAACTGTGTCAGGATCCTGTCTAGCCTCAGCGGCTCCAATGACGAAGGCACGTGCATTCCTGCCACCGCCCCCGTTGTTCCCATTACCGTTGTTTCCACCCTGCTTCAGTTTTGGGCAATCCTTCTTGTAATGACCGGTCTCACCACAGTTGTAGCATCCTTGTCTTCCCGCAGTTCCTTGAGTAGTCGGAGTTGAGTTAGTAGTCGGGGCCTGGGTCGATGGAAGTGTAACCCGACAATCCTTAGCAAAATGCCCAGTTCGCTGGCAGCGGTGACAACGGTTACTGTCGCAGTTCCCTTAATGATGACGTCCACACTTGTTGCACTTAGGCAGTTTCCCCGCATAACCACCCTGCTTGTTACCCGAAGAAGAAGAACCCCCATTATCAAACCTCTTACCCTGCTGTGCTGGCCCAGATCCCTTCTCTTCATTATCCCACTTGCGCTTGTTGTTCTCTGGGGCCTTAACAGTCGAACCCTTAGCCGGCAAAATACCCTCATTCACCTTTAAGTTGGTCATCCTATGAGCCGATCGAACCACCTCTGCGTATGTAGGATGATTTCCCGCAGCCACTAATCCTGCGATTTCCGGTACTAACCCCGAGACATAGTGTTCAATCCTCCTGTACTCTGGCACATGCAGATCAGGACACAGCACTGCCAACTCGTTACGCCTCACAGTATACTTCTCAATTTCAGACCCAGTCATCTTGAGGTTCCACACCTCGTGCTCTAGCTTCTGCACCTCTTCCCTCGGACAGTACTCACGTTTCAGCAGCTGCACAAAATTCTCCCAAGGCATAGCATACGCCTCCCCAATACCCATATTCTGGGTGATGTTATTCCACCAAGTCAATGCAACATCCTGGAATAACGCAGCAGCATACTTAACCCGATCTTCTGGGAGACAGTTACATATTAGAAACACTGACTCCACTTTCTCCAGCCACCTAAGCAAGCTCACCGCACCCTCAGTGCCAGAGAATTCCTGGGGCTTACAGTCCCGAAACATCTTGTAGGTACACATGGGTGGGGGTGGGTTAACAGGACCACCTGAAATGAAATGCGTGAGGAATCATGGCGAATGTAAACAAGGTTCACTAATGAGGCAAAGAAAATGGATAAATCAACTTACCACCACCGTTGTGCCCTAACTGAAAGGCAGCTTGGAGCAAGTTGTTCAGATCAGCCTGCGATAGGTTAATACCTCCACGACCACCAGCACCACCGCGACCACCACCACGTCCACCATTGCGACCACCTCCACGTCCTCCTCGTACTCCAGACATGATTCTGGCAGAAAGAACGAGAAAATTTAGTTTCGCAGATAAAGATAACCACTAATGTTCACAAGATCAAAGCTAGATCCAATCCAGGACTATCCCTTCAAACCCAGAGCTTACCAGGGCTTCCATGCATTTCGGTTTATGATTTTGTGTGCACCCAAAATGATAAACCGCTCTACATGGTCCTCCAAGTGTTCTCCTAGTTCAAAGTTCAAATCACCGAACATAGACTCTTAGCTATACACCGTAATACTACGGTAGTTTATGGCAAGTGTTTCTATTGGAGTACGAAAGGGAGAAGTCCGAGCCTTGGACAAATCTCAAGAGTACACGATTCACTCCAATATACTACACTGCCTAGAAAGCAAGTAACCCGACCTAAGATAGAACGGATGATGTAACGTAGAAAGACCAAATGATTTAGAGACACCCCGACAAGACCATACGTAAACCACCATAATGTTTAGTACCATGTGATCGTCTAGTGTGTGCGACTCGGCTATAGACTAGACTCTACATGCAATCCTAGTTCACT
Source organism: Ambrosia trifida (assembly GCA_028751855.1). NCBI lineage: Eukaryota > Viridiplantae > Streptophyta > Magnoliopsida > Asterales > Asteraceae > Ambrosia > Ambrosia trifida. The sequence continues at coordinate 231,206 of CM054124.1, forward strand.
ATAACCATTGGCTCTGATACCAATCTGTCACACCCTCAAAATCCACTTGCGGAGTTTTACCGCGAGGCGCATGACAAACCAGGATCCAAACCAACGATCACAATAAACAAGTCTAAATGAATATAATGCAATTTCAAAACATAGTTTAAAATCCCCGTTTACAGCGGAAGCTTATTCAAAACAGTATCTCAAAAGTAAGCCAAATGTTCAACATATGAAAACCATGCGACTCTAACTAGACGCCGTGCAGACGCGTGCGCCCTAGTCCAGTAGTGCTACCTTAGCGACCTGAGAAAACATGTAAAAGTTTACGTCAGCACAAAAATGCTGGTGAGTTTACAGGTTTTGTAATCCAAGCACCAAGTCAACCTGTCCATACTATAACAAATCGAAAACCAGTGTACGCTAGCTAGGCGTATGTTTTGTTACTACCACGATTGGAAAACCATTACTAACTCGCAAACCAAATGTGTGCCCGATGTAGTAACCCTGTTGTTCCTGTTGTTCCTGTTTGAGACAATATGCACCCGCCGACCCTCCAAGTCGACGAGCGGGGTTGGTCACTCCCAATAGCGCTATTCACATTTCCCCGTTGTGCAAACCCGCACATTCATGGTTCCCCCCGGGACTTCCAAAGATCGTGTAGTACACAATAGAAACCCATAGTATGACAGTAGTTACCAAATAATCGTTTTAACACATGTTTTCTCCCCCGAAAATATGAAACCAGTTTAAAAGAGGGGTCGTAAACTCACCTTAAGTTGCGTTACTCCTTAACACGAGTAAACTCAGCTGCTATGCTAGTCCCGTAAAGCGGCGACCTAACATATGACAGTTACAAGTACTTAGACTAATAACCCGCAGGTTAGTTAGTCCCTAGATGTCCAGACCATAACCAAGTTCGTTTGAAAACACCGTGACCGTTTAACTGACCCAAAGTACAAGACTTGACATCCCATTGGTGACCCGAGACTTCCCGTGTTATGTTTACGCTCTCAAACATGCAATCATGCAATCACACTTAACATACGTTAACGCACAACAAGTTATAGCACATAGTTCACGTATCACCGAATTACATTCAAACATATGTTACCAAGTTATTAGATATGTTACGAGGTTCCTAGCATGTTCCTACATGTCAAATCGGGTCTCGGAATGCTAAATTACACTTACAGCAGCAGTACACGCGATTAGGAAAAGTCAACTAGCATTTAGGTTGGTCAACTAGCATTTAGGAAAGCTAATCGCATGTAACTACTAGCATTTAGGGCTAATCGCATGTAACTACTAGCATTTAGGGCTATACCACATGTAACTACTAGCATTTAGGCTATACCACATGTAACTACTAGCATTTAGGCTATACCACATGTAACTACTAGCATTTAGGGCTATACCACATGTATCAACTAGCAATTAGGGCTAATTGCCTATAAGTACTAGCATTTAGCCCCCAATCGCATGAATCATGGGCGATTGGCCTCCTAATCGCCTCTAACATAGGCGATTAGGGTTGCTAATCGCCTGTAACCTTGCTGTTCCGGTTTTTCGCGCGTTTAACGCTCCAAATCAGATCTAGAACGTGTGTAACCACCCAATATCATCCCAACAACTATTCTAAACATGTTTAAACTAAAATCCTTCGTTTTTCCTCGTATTATCAGTCCTGCATGCAATCACGTATTCCAAACACCATTCACATAGCATGCAACATCACACTAACATGCGTAACTATCACCCTAACAATCAGTTACTCAGATTTTATCATCATAATATCATTATTATTCTGATCTAACATAATAACATGTCATTCATTCATCTAGAATCATAAAAACCCTAGCTTTCTAATCATAAACACACATAACACATGTATACTAGTTAAAATCCGATTAACAACACTTATTAACGATTTTCAGAAAGCTTTTCCGTTTTAGAACAGGTCTGGACTATTAGGGATTGAATAAAAACGTTTATAAAGATTCATGGATGGAAACCAAACCTTAGATTTGTGAAAGAATGATGGATTAAGCTTGAAACCTTGTGTTTTGATCAAAAATCGCGTTCCAGAGGTTGTGTGTGTGTTGGGGCGGGTTATGGGACGACTAGGGTTTGTATAATGAAGTTTAGGAGGTCAAGTATGGTATTTATAGTCGTTTTTAGTCGTCCAACCCGTAACTTGCGATTGTGCAGCCCTTACACGCGATTAGGGATCCTAATCGCATGATGTTCAGGCATTTGGGGCCTAATCGCCCCCTAGGGCACACGATTAGCCCCTACTCGCCCCTATTGTTGCCTACTCGCCTCCCTTATAGGCGATTAGGCCTTCCTAATCGCCTATAGGGGCTGGTTTCGTGTGTTTTGCGCGTTAAACCCCGTTTTAACATATGTTAACACATATTCACATACCGACAAGTCACATAATGATTGTAAACACATAACACTTGTAAATACACATATTCACACTCGTTCACCAATTCCCGGGACTCGAGACTTGTATGTTCCGTATGCCTTGACGATCCTACAAATCGTCACCGTTTGTACACTTGGTTAAGGACCGACATCTAATGAACCTCTAGACCAACATCCAATGATCTTCTAGACTAACCGATAGTTCACGAACCATAACCCGACTTAACTAACCCAGTTAAGTACAATATACGCGTGACTCGCTAAGGTAGACTTTCATCTAGACCACGTTGTTAACCAGAATTTGCCGGGTGTCACATAATATGTTCATTTACCAGTCTTGATTATGCCTTGAAATTAAACAGATAAGCGTAACTAACGTAAGAGACTAACGACATGAATCAACCTTTAAATTATCGGATGAAATAGAAATTATTCTTTAAGTGTTTAAAACTGATCCCACTTCCCAAAAGCTCTTAATTAGTCATCACTCATGCACCATCAATCTAGAAGTCGCATATCGAGCCTATATACGTTCTCATCCTCTCAATCTGTTCATTTCTAGAAACTACAATCAATCTGGAAGTCCTATAACTAGCCTATATAAATTCTCATCCTCTCAATCTGTTCATTTCTAGAAACTACAATCAATCTGGAAGTCACATATCGAGCCTATATATGTTTTCGCAGCAGGGGAAGACAACACAACAACTGAACGCAACCGCCAGCCTTAATTCATTTGCTCCTCCTCGATCTCGCCGCCATCAACCTGATTGCGATCACATCAAAGGTAATACATGGACTTGTTATCTCTTAAGAAACCATTAAGGGATTGTAGAAAATTCTACTGTAAGTTCCAGCGAATTAAGCTTAATTCTTAGGAAGACGACTATTACCATTATTTTATTCTAAATGTGGTCTTTCGGTGGAGTGGTTCATGAGCAACGCTATTGGATTTTCCTATCATTCTTATTAGGAAAATTTGTGATTGGTTCATGTAAGTATTATATGTGCCAAATAATTTAAAAATAACATATGGTAGAATGCAGTCTTATTTTGCAATTACCACTCTATGAGGATGATATATTTTGATTTTATTGTTATTATTATTTTTCTTATTTATTATTTTCGAACAACATCGCGGCTGCACAAATTTATCATGTTTTGTATTGATAATGGAGTTCTTAGGATATAAATGATCCCTGAAAATTTACAGATTTAAAATTTCCCCAGTGTTTTAAGCAGGTAAGAAAACCACAATTAAGCCACGCCGTGGATTTTATTTTCAGACAGCACCAAGCATAAATCCAAATTTTATTTTAAAAGCTATTCTGTAAATTGTTAGGTAACTAAAGTCTTAAAAGTTGGCACCAATAAATTCCGGTAAGATAATTCACCACCATAAGTTTGTTTTGGAAATATTATTTATGGATTTTCCAATGTTTTCAAAACCGAAATGGACATTGAACCGGACCCTCCACCGGGTCCCCGGTCTGATCGATCCAACGAACCAGCAAAACATTCAAAAAAATTCCAACAAAATTATAAAATTCTCGGTCTGACTCCCTTTTTACCCGATCTAACCATCGGGTCACTGCATGTCCTGTTCAACCCTTGACCCGGTATGGGTCAGAAAACACTGGGATTTTCATTATAACTTTACAACAAGCAACACAAAAATCCCTTTATCACCACACAACAAGAATGAAATATCATAATTTCTCAAAACATAGGCCCATGTAATTTCTTAGCACACACCCCTTTACACATTTTATAACTTGTATATATATATACACAAATTCAAACCGTTACGAAAATTCACTATGTTTTTCTCCAACCTCTAAATGATACTACTATTATCGGCTAAAAACCAAATGAAGTGACAAAACCAATAGCTATGTCATATGTATTGTTTATCACATCTACACCACTCACCATATACAGAACCATTGCCTCCATGTATCCCACTCCACTATATACATACCGTTATTTGTGCTAATTTAGTATATTTCTTATTCAAATTGTATACCCTCTGATTATATATTACATATTATCAACATGTTTGTATAATGTACAACATTAACAATGCGAATGACCAAACAGAACCGCCAAACACCATGAAGCCCCGCCACAACGTGCGGGTTCCTGCTAGTAATTTGAAATGAAATAACCTTTATTTGTTTCTTTATATTCAAATGACTATATTTTTTATCACGTTGTTATGTCTTAGCCCGCCACGAAGTGCGGGTTCCCCACTAGTTTAATACTATATATATAGGAATAAGATCAAATAGGAACCAATACCATAGTTAGGAACTTAGGAACCAATCTGAGCCATCCATTTTTGATTTTGATCTAGAGGGTATTAGTGTAAATATACATTTAATTAATTAGCTTTTTATTATAATTAGAATTTATAATCAAAGCAGTTATTAAATAAGAATTGACTGGTTTCCTTAAAACTATCAACCACTATTACGATAATTATCTTGAAGAACAACCTTAATCAACAATTCGTATACATGTATGTATTTTCTGTTTTTGTTATTTTTTTTTTCAAACTAATCAATCGTTATTATTTTTAATCTTCAATTGCTTGGATGTATTAGGTATTTATTTTTGTTTTTGTTAGATCGAAATGTATAATCAATTGGAATTGTATTTGTAATGATTTTGTTATGTTAGATTAGATCAATTGCATAATTTCTTTGAATCGAATGTGCAGTTAATTGAGGTTATGTATTTTTTGATAATATACGTTGGTGTATATTACATTTAGGGTTAAGCGACCAAACCCTAATTAAGATTATCACGTCAAAACGAAGGAGACGCTTTTATTATTTTCAAATGCATATACACTAGTGTATATTATACGTTGGTGTATATTACATAAAGATGATAAGAGACATAACCGCTGTGAGGATGAACACGCCAAATTCCTATACACCAGTGTATAGGATACATTGGTGTATATTACATAAAGAGGATAAGAGACCGAACCTTAAAGGTGATGACGATGAATGAAAAAACAAAAAAGAAATTTCGGTATACACCAACGTATATCTGTGTCGATAATGATGGTAAATGAGAAAAAATACTGATATACACCAATGTATATATGCGTTCACGATGAATGAAAAAACAAAAAAGAAACTAATATACACCAATGTATATATATGTCGATGATGATGAATGAAATAAAAAAACTGATAGGGAGATTTTATAAGGATTGAGTATAATAAATGGGGGTTAATAATTATTCAGTTACAAATTTAGACTTAATTACCTACAAATAAGCATATTGAACAAAAGTCAATAATACCCTTTGATTAAAATAAACAATTAATTAATATTTTACTTATTTACAATTATGCCATTAGAGATCAATGGCTATAAAGTGGTTCCTATGGTTCCTATTTAAGCTATGGTTCCTATTTGAACCCTACCATATATATATATATATATATATATATATATATATATATATATATATATATATATACTAGCTGATTATCCCGGGAGGGTCTCGAGGTTGAAAAATCTAATTTTGCGTGATAACCTATTGGAAATGGCTCAAGTTAACTAACCACAAAATCTCTTAATCATTGCATGTTTAGTATTCTAATCAGTAATAACTCATATTCCCTAATCTAAAACCTAATCAGTAATCATCTAAAGAATCACTTATGTAAGCTGCAACTATTAACAAACTCACATCTCTCTAATTTCTCACATTCTAATGGCTCTTATAATTCCTAACCTAATCAACTAAACAAACACTTAAGTTGGAAGTTGTAATCATTGCATCTCATTATGCCACGTGGCATAATCAAGAGATGGTTGAGGCCACCATTGAACGCCACGTCAGCAACTATCAATTCTTTCCGGGAGCGTCCCGGGGTTGAAAAATATAATCATTCTAATAATACTAATACTAATAGTAATAATTATTACTCTTGTAATTAAATAAATAAATAAATAACCTTGCTATAAGGTGATACCATGTGTTGCAGTATTGCGCGATTCTTTCTCCTAACTTCTCTTGATGAAGTATACCTAGTAAAATTCCAATGATAACATAGCGATTGGGCTGATTTTCAACATCGTAGATAAGAACCTGGTTTAAAAGAAAAAACATGATTAATGAATAACATGAACACTTTGTGTGTTTTTTTCCTGTATGAACGAAACCCCACAAAAAATAGTCGATTTTTCTCCGTTTTTTTTTATATAGGACTATGGTACTCGTTGGAAAGATAATAAAACGCTCGTTAATTTGGTGTAATTTTTTTCTTTAAAAAATCCCGTATATAAAAAATATAAACGTTTAAAATTATGGGAGGAAACATGAGAGAGAAAATTTTAAATTTATTTTTAAATTCTTTTTTCCTAAAATAACTCAATTTAATTTAAGGTTTTATGTTTATCTTTTTTTTAATTAAAAAAGGAAATAGTTCAAAAACACTAAAATCCTTCAATTATGATGCCACGTGGCACCCTCAAGGGGAGGTTGAGGCCTCCATTGCACGCCACGTCAGCATATACGTTTTCTTTTATATATATAGATAGATATAAATTAATTCACAACATCTTTGTGTATAATGGCGTTGTAAATTAATTCAGTTTTGATCCAATATAGTTTTCATCTTTTACAAATTTTTTTGTTTTACATGTCGTTTTAAATTTTGTGAGTTAGCATGCCGCAACGTGCGTGTATGGTTCAATGTTTTTATGCATGTTTTTCCCGCTTAACTGTCATCTCGCAATGCATGGATCCTAGATCGACTTAGTTATTGTTTTCAATGTTTTATGTTTCGTGTGCGTAGCTCAACGATTTTACGTCTACTTTTAATTCGGTTTTACTTTTATTTCGTTTTTTATTTCTTTTTATATGATTTTTTCCGGTGTTTGTGGTTATTACATCACTGCCATGAGTGTGACAACGGTGTTATTTGGCACGGTTTTATGCCTCCGCCGTATAACTTATTTTAATTTATGTAATCGTCAAATTGAATTAAATTACGTGGGTTGGTTGTTTGTTGGGCCATGGATAAGACGGGGCGGAGTGTAGCCCAGACCAAGGTCTAGATACGAAAATACGTGGGATGGTAAAGTCTGGTACTGATTTCTGCTTTCTTTTATTATTTTTAAATCAGAGTTTAGTATTTCTTGTTGAAAAAATTATTTTATTATTCATGATCAATGTTATCTTGTTAAAACACTTTAATTATGCAACTATATATAATTTTTTCTTTTTTTTTTTGCTCTTCAAAAAAAATATAAAATTACTAACTCTTTCTTATTTATTTGGATTCTAAAATAGAAAAATAAATAATCTACTTGTGCTTCATTTTCGTCATTTATTATGATTGGCAGTTTTTATATTATAAATTGCGGTCTCTAAACCTAAGAACCTCCCTCAATACGTCTGGTGTATAGTTTAAAATTAAAAAAACAGGGTTTAAGATTAATGTTTTGAAACTTAGAACTGGTTGAAATTGAACTAGCCACTGGTTGAAATTGAACTAGCCGTGACCGTGTAGCTTTATTTTATTATTCTTGAAAATACAATTGTGATTATCAACTAACAGTGGCGAAGCTTGACCCGAAGGTTCGGGGGGTCGAAAGCCACCGGGGGGTCGGAAGTCACTAGTTTCGGGGGGTCGAAACCCTATATTTTCAAAATTTTCTATACAAATACTATATAATCGAAACTTCTACGTGAAAATCCGGGGGGATCGGCCGCCCCTCCCCGCCCCTACTATGCCGCGCCACTGTCAACTAATATCTATAATATCTATGATTTAACTTGTTATTAAAACAAAATACGAAATACGAAATTTACATCACAATAGAAGGTAGACGGAATTGATCGTTTTGCCATTTTCAAAATTGTGATGGTATTAAATTTCATACATTATCTTTCATTGATCGTTTTTAGAAAAATGATACAAACTATGATTCAAAAAAAAATACAGGGTTAAAAGTTAAAACCTCCAACCAATTTACCCGGCCAGTTTGTTTTGCTATTTTCAAAACCATTGCTACTTATTTTGGCTCTGAAATTTCATCAAAAGCAACAGAACATCGTAAATAACTTTAGTTAGAATAACATAAATTTACGACACATTAAATTAGAACTATTAATATAAAACATTGTAGTATTTGTTATATGATGTTAGGCCATAAAATTTGATGTTATCTATAAAATTTGAACTTGAGTCAATATACCCAAAAAAAATAGTACAAAAGACACCAATTCATATTAGAAATCCACTTTTAGTCTACAGAATGTGACTTAATTATTTCTTTTTCCATTTGGTATGATTTATTATATATTAATCTCTAAATACTGTTTTAGTTACCTAAACTGGAATAAATTATAAAACATGTTGGTAAACTAAAACTGGAAAAATTAAAAAGTAGTTATTCCATGCATATTTAATCTATTCCAAAGTGTGAGACTCACATTAAATTATGTTAGGACATTAGACCACTTGGTGTGGGGTGCGGCAATGGGCCGGCCTTGCCATGCCGTCCCGGGCTACACCGCCCCCCAGGGCCGGTATCGGCAAAGGCGGCAATGGATTGCCTCTCACGCCGGGCCATTAAAGGTGTATTGGGATTGGAGTTGAACGTTGGGGCTTGGTTTATTTGACCGTTGGGATTTAAAAAAAAAAAAAAAGTTTTTTAAAACAATATATAAACCCTCACAAATCCAACCTTCTTCACCACAACTTTTATAAAACTCTCTCCCACTTTTATACAATCTCTCAATCACTCTCACTATATTTATAAAATACAAACCCTCAACCAACCATGTCGTTATCATCTTCTACGACGTCTTCGTCTTCTTCGGGTTCGTCATCTACAAACGAAGCCGTAAATTATGTTATAAACATCGCCGGGCAAGCGGCGCAGATTATTGCCGAGGAGCACGGAGATGAAGCCGATTCAGCACCTCGAACTAGGAAAGCGGCTATAAATAGAGACCGAGAGGGTAAGTATTATATTTATTTTTTTAAACATTTTGTAATTTTAATTTGTTTATATTTTTGTAAATATATTGTAGAATTTTTTTGTGTTAATATTTTTGTAAATATATTGTAGAATTTTTTTGTGTTTATATTTTTGTAAATATGTGTAGGTGCCCATGATAGATTGGTGGCCGATTATTTTGCCGACGAACCGTTATACTCGGCGGAATTATTTAGGCGTCGGTTCCGAATGAGTAGAAGATTGTTCTCACGTATAGCCGACGACATGGCTAACTTTGAGCCATATTTTACCTTACGATACGATGCTAGAGGCAAGAGGGGGTTCACCACCTTACAAAAATGCACGGCGGCACTTCGGCAACTAGCGTACGGGACCACGGCGGATGCGTGGGACGAGTATTTACAAATGTCGGAAAGAACTGCACGAGAGTGTCTGTACAGGTTTAGCAAGTGTGTGGTGAAGCTTTACAGCAAGAAATATTTGCGAAAACCAAACTCCAGTGAGGTCCAACAATTGTATCAGTTTCACCACCAACAACATTGTTTTCCAGGAATGCTCGGTAGCATTGATTGCTACCATTGGCCTTGGAAAAACTGCCCGTAGCATGGCGCGGAATGTTCAAACGAGGGGATCAAGATTATCCATCAATAATATTGGAGGCGGCGTGTTCACAAGATCTATGGGTTTGGCATGCTTTCTTTGGCATTCCTGGTTCGAACAACGACATTAATGTTATTAACCAGTCGCATATTTTTGACGATGTCATAAAAGGCACCGGTCCGGAAACCAGCTTTACAGTATCGGGGGTGGAGCATAGGCGCGGTTATTATCTTGCTGATGGAATCTACCCACCTTACTCGACGATCGTTAAAACTATTCACCACCCGTTCGATGAAAAAAGAAAGAAATTTGCCAAGTATCAAGAGGCGGCAAGAAAGGACATTGAACGATTTTTTGGTGTTCTACAAGCAAGATGGCACATCATTTCACACCCGGCACGTATGTTCACCCCTAAAAAATTACGTTACTGTATGTATGCCTGTATCTTGTTGCATAACATGATACTTGAAGACGAAGGCGCCGCCATTTGTGTGTATGACGAGAATGCCCCGCCGGAGAATACGGTGCCTGTCAACCCACATCAACAAGATTTAAACCAGTTCTCGTTACATAACGAGTTCACGCATAAAAATCTTCAAGCAGACTTGGTTGAATATATTTGGAACAACGGGCAAGAGTAGATTATTTGTATTTTTTTTTTTTATGTCGAGTATGTTACTTTAATTTTAGTTATTTTTTTAATTATTTTTAATGGTTTTATGTAATATTTACTTTTTAATATTAATATTAGAATATTTACTTTTTATTGTAACATTAATATTATTTAATTAAAAAAAAGAAAAAAAAAAGAAAATAGCATTAATGGATGTTGGGCCTCCTCCACACCCCTAGGAGCATCATCTCAAGGATGCTCCTACCCCACGCTGACGTGACAGGTGAGGTGGAGGCAAGGCATGAATGTTGGGCCTCCTCCACACCTAATGGTCTTATAATCCAAACACAAATTTGGACTTTCTGGTCCACAATCCAAAGATGTCAACCAATCCAAAACCCATGTGCTTTTCTCTTTTCTTATTTTTTTTCTTTTTAATTTCAAAATCTTAACGGTAATTACTATTTTACAATAAACATGTATTAACAAAAGGTATAGATCCAAAATTCGAATCAAAGTTAATAAGTTTACACAAGCAAAGAAATATTGCATTTCTCAGGAGGGATAGGGTCGTTTTAAATACTGTTGCATACTAGCCGGTAATACTGGTATTACCAGTTATTGGGGTCTTGACCGGTACTATTCGGTTTGGTAACTTGAGGGAACGTCATCTGATTCGAACCGCCGCTAAATTGGGTAATACCGATACCGGCGCAAGGTTAAAGTTTTTGTTTAGACTTTTATCGGCCCATCCAACTGGCGATCTATCTCCTGATTTTAAGTTTTAACCTAATGGTCTTTCAGATCATGTTGGGGATTGAGTTTGGAATTGGCTTTTCAAAAAGTTATTAAGTCAATAAGTCATTTTTTCAACTCAATCCCAAACACCCCCTCACTCTTCCAATACGTATACCATCTATCTATAGTCAAAAATTAGTACTATCAATCATCAATTTTCCGTTCCATCAATTAAGATCATAATCAGTACCATCAGCTACCAGTTCTGGTTCCAACCTTATTCTCAAAATCCAGTCCCTACGTTTACTCTTTTTGATTGGTAGGTTATCTTAATTATTGCTATTCGCTGAATTACTATCAGTAGTGATTTTTGTTTTCCAAGTTTTGAGAAAAGGTTTTTAATTATTTTTTTTTTAATTAGCATGAACTATATATGTTTACTTTAATTCATGAAATGTATATGGTTTGATATTTTGGGACAAACGTACTACTATTTATTTTCTTTATATTGTGTATTAACTCGACAGTTGAAAAACAAGCCACATAGGAAAAAGGTGGGACCGGGGGACGGTGAACGGGAGGGAAGGGGGCAGGGGGCGATGTAGGCAATCGGAGACGGGGGCGGTGATTGGTGAAGGCATTGGTGGGTGATGGTGATTGGAGCGTCTCTAATGTCCCGAGAGAGACGGGAGGGACGGGGGTGACTTGGGACGGGGGAGGGGGGCTGTGTAGGGAGGTGAGACGGGACAAAAAGGAAGGGACGGGGGGTTGGGGCGTCTGTTCTCCGACCAGCCTTATGTTAACTATTGTTTTATTTGAATTGTGTGTATTTTATGAAACTAGAAGTGATCCCGCGCTATGCGACGGGACAAACGAATTTGAATGAAAGTTAAATGGAAATGTAGGCGAAATACTAATATTCACACTAATAAAAAAAACTTAAAAGTAAAATATTGTAAAAAAGAAAAATGCTTTGGTTTATTTTTGGCCCATCTTGGTTTTTAGCCCGTGCCGATTTGATCACAGAACTTAAAAGTATGGCTGGCAAATCGTGTATACCTGACCTGTTAAGACACGAACCTGTTAAGACACGAACACGAAACATGTATAGTGGCGGACTTAGTATAGGAGGAGGGGTAACGCCCGCTACCCCTCAATTTTTCCGGCGTAGTGGAAAATTTGCGTATTTTTGACATTTTTTGTATTACACTACCCCTAAATGCCACTAAATGTTACCCCTAAAATTTTGGTCTAGATCCGCCACTGAACATGTATACCCGAACACGACACGATAACTTATCATGTACTTTTTTCTAAACCTGAACACGAACCTGTTTATACTTGGTTTACACGATAAGACACGATAATACCAGTTTATACCAAGTTAACACGATAAGACACGATAATACTTGTTTATACTAGGTTAATACGATAATACACGAACATGTTTTCCAAATCCGACATGTTAAACGGGTATATTAAACATTAAAAAGGTAGGATTCCATCTATAAAAACGTATAACTCCAATACTCCACCCCCGCAACCTATATTTAAAAAAAAAAAAAATACTTAACATGTCTTACCAGGTACTAAACAGGTAAACAAATATTTAACCTGTTTAGACACGAAAATTAACAGGTATATTTCGTGTCTACATGTTTAGAACACGAAACCTGTTAAGCTCATACCTGTATCTGTTAAAATCGTGTAGGTTCGTGTCAGGTATTCGTTTTCGTGTCTGAAATTGCCAGCCCTACTTAAAAGGACCCAAACTTGTTTTCAACCCAAACTTGTTTGAGAAAAAAATGGTTATCACTCGGCTAATTTAATATAATGGACACTTTTCAGGCTTTTTTTTTTTTCTATTTTGTTGTCAATGAAGTTGAAATATAAGTTTCTTAAAACGTCACTTCAATGTCCATTTAGTCTCAACAATTTCATTTATTTGGAAGCACGAATAGAATACTTGAACCAATATGAATATCTAGTAATAATTGCAATAAGCCCATCTCCCCACGTACCTTCAAATTATATTTTGTACAAGGGTAATTTTTTATGTATTGTTCCTAATACATAATACAATGCTTTTTAGGACTATCGGTACAAAAAGAAGTATAATATATAGTAAGATTTAGTCAACAAGTTATGTTTTTTAAACATTTGATAAACTGTTAAATAACTTACTCTTATTACATATAATTAATCACGTTATTTTAATTTAAAAAGTATAATATTTTCAATTTTATGTGTCGAGTCAACGGTATGACATTTTGAAATAGATAACTTTAAGGGGCTGTTTGGTTGATTAAGTGTTGAACCATTAAGAGGTCTGAATGGTTAAGAGGCTCTGAATGATTAAGTGGTGAATGGTTCAGCTATGCACCATGTCTAAATGGTTCAACTCTTACTCATTTCATTTAGAGCCTTTTTTTAAGTTGAAACAAACAGTCTGAATACTGAACCACTCAGAGCTAAATAGTTCAGAGCCTCATTAAGAGGCTACCAAATAGGCCCTAAGTTTATTTATTTACCCCTTATTTATATATAATAACATAATACTATTACTTATTTTGTTTTTATAAATTTCTTTAATTTTGTTTTGTTCTAATTATATATGTATTTCTACGTAGCTTTTTTTTATTTATATAACAAGTAAAAAAATTATTGTTGAGAAAATACATTTAGTTCATTTAATAAGAATTAGAAGTTTATTAAATAAATATTAAATAATATATTAACGTGTATTAAGATTTGAGGTAAATTACAATGATGTCATCATCTAAAGAAGTTAAATTACCTTTTTACTAATCTACAATGCATTATATAGTAGTATAGATTATAGGGTTAATTACTCAACCAGTTAAATCATATTCAAACTCAATCCAAAATGGTTTAAAAACTAGTTTTTAGAACATTGGATATGGTGGTGGTTGTTAACTACTATTCTAGGATATCTCATATATTCAAGAATTGAATTGAAATGAATCTGGATTGACATGACGGAAGTGGAGGTATAACAACTTTTAAAATTTGGTTGTAGAAAATAAATTCAAAACTATTTCCATGGCAACTCCATTAGTCACTCCAACTTGCACACTCGGGTCAATATACTTAGGGCGCGTTTCTTTTTTTCTTTTCTTCACGATCAATATATTATAAACGTGGGAACCTGCCATAATAAAAAGCGTAAAATGAAAAGAAAAAAAAAGTTATTATTTCACTCTATTCTTTGATTTTATGTGGTATCTATATCTATATCTCTATCTCTATATATAATAAAGGAATATGGATGGGACACATGACACTTGATGAGGTTATCCTCACCCTTGAATTTCCTTCAAAATGATTAAATCGTCATGTTGTTTCTCATGTGCATGACACATGCACTATTAACGGGTATACATTTTTTTAAGGCTTAGTGAAGAAGTAAGAACCTGGGATGGTACCTTGAATTTTCTGTATGATGCAGAATAGGGGATTCTTTCCAACTTGCCTTAGAATGGTGAATAAGGAATCTGCAAAACAAAACACCGTTAGGACTCGTCACAGGATTGGGGGTAATCCTGTGACCACCCTCCGGCGTGAGAATAAGTATCTGTTTGATATGAGGGGTAAAGCTTATATGGATTGAGTATTTGCAAAAGCTGTGTCGTTCTTTACCTTTACTTCTCCTTTTATAGTTGCTCCTTTGATTATCGAGGGGAGACATTCCTTGCATGATTATCTCTTCGCTGAATTAGCCTTTTGACCAGCTTCTTATTTAATGCGTTTGACTTGTGCTGACTTGTTTTGACTTTGCGTAATCGGTGGGCTTTCTATTGTTTGGGCTCATGGTTCTGAGGTTTGGGCTGGGTTTACCTGGGCCATACCTCGTCATGTCCCCCCAGTCTAGTTATAAGAACATGTGATTGTTACTAGACTTAATAATAAAAAGAAAAAAAAGTTGTGGTTTGTTTTGTATTCTTGATAGCACGTGACGTAATCATGGCTATAACCGTCACATCAATCCCCTATTTAATAGGTTTTAAGTGTGTGGGGAATTGACATGTGGCGGTTCTATATATTTGAATTTTAAACCCTCTTTTACTTTAACAAATTGTTGTTTTCTTCGTCAACTGAACGGTTTCTTCTTTTCATTTTTCCCTCTTTCCACTGCTTAATCCTTCCATGGCTCCCAAAGCAAGTTCCTCACGGGTTGCTACAAGCGTATCCGACATTTCTTGCCACTGGCCATCTTTCTCCTCTTTCCTTAGTGATTATCATGTGCCGTTGGAATGGGGGCCTGTTCTTCCTGGCAAGGATGATCGGGCTTTTCCACTGAAGGAAGGGAAGATTACTTTGTATGGCGAGTTTTTTACTTTTTCTCACTTTCGTTTGCCGGTTACCAATTTCCTACTTGCTGTCCTGTCTTATTATAAGGTACATCCGTCCCAATTGCATCCCCTAGGTTTGATAAAAATTCGTCATTTTGAATTTTGTGCCCTAGGTTTGGGTAGGGCACCCCTTTTGGAGATTTTCCGTGTGTTGTATGTACTGAAATTCAAAGGAGAATATTTTACTTTTGATCGTCGTCCTGGATCGTTGCCCTGTATTGACAGCTTTCCCCAAAGTGTTCGGGATAAGGATTGGAGGAAGAAATTTTTCTACATTGACGAACGTGTTTTTCCTGTTTCTACTCCGATTAGATTCCCGGAGGCCAAATCCAAATTGACTGACGAGTGTCCTCCTCCCTCTGTTTATGAGAAAGATCCTTTGTACCTTGCTCTGACAAATAATCCCACGGAATGTACGTTTATTCCGGAGCGGGCTTTAGTTGCTGTTGGTATGAGCCGGTTATGGGTGGATGAGACTGTGTTCCCGGAGTATAAGCGTGAAGATCAGGGGACCTGGCAATACTTTGATGTCTTGGACGAGGAGGTTTCTTCTCAATTGGTTGAATATGACCGTCCTCTAGGTTCAGATCAGCTTGATGTTCTTAGCCAAACTATTTCTAATTTTTATATCCCAGGGCCAATTGTTTCTGCCTCCGAGCAGGTAGTTGGCCAGTCCACTGTGGAGACTATGCCTACAGGTGTTGATGGAAATCTTCCGAGTCCCGTTGATGCTGATCCCATTAGTGTTGCTCTTCCTTAAGGTGAGGAAAATATCGAGAAGAAAGAAGATAAATCCAAGAAGAGGAAAACTACGGTGACCTTGGATACTGAAGCCCTTTTAGCCAAGCGGCAGCAATTATTGGAAATGAAGAAAAAGTCACTTGGTAATCATGTTTTTATTTGTTTTTGTGTTGTTGGTTTCTTTCCTGAATTCAGTCATTCTATGCAGGTGATAGGATTTCTGCAAGTACCTCTGCTTCTGCTTCTGGAGGTGCTTCTACATCTGAAGTTTCCAAAGCTATTCCAATCGCTGAGGGTAGCTGTGAGGAGGTTACTGTTGTTTCCTCGTGTGCTCTAGCTAGCTCTGTTCCAGCGACTGCTGTTGCTGTTACTACGGTTCCGTTGTCTACATTGACCCCGGTTTCAATGATTCCTGTGGCAACTTCTCTGTCTTCCACTACTGTTCCAGTCTCTATCCCATTGCAGCCGGTCTTTTCTGTTGCAGGTCCATCTATGGCTTCTGGTTTTCCTACTGGCCAGAGCTTTTCCCAGCTCCTTCGGGATGTACAAAGGAACCCTATCCAGTTTCCTGGTGGTTTTAGGACCGAGAGTTCGTCATCTGATGATGCAGGTTGTATCCCGAGCAATGTCTACGCTCCCGGGATTAACTGGCGGCCGTCCTTAAAAGATATCTGTTATGTGCCGAAATGGCATATTGCTGAATCCAGCCGCCTTATCCATCCGGAGGTCATTCGTCATTGGTCTGAACATGCCTTCCCCCCAGCTGAAAGGTTTTATTTGCAGGGTTTAGATAATGCTCAACTCGCCGAGAACATTCTTGGTGCTGGTGCCAGTTATGCTGCTGCTTCTTATGAAGTCCTTCGCCGTTGGCGATCAGACCTTGCTCATCTTTTGGAGGCCCGGGATAGACAGGGACCACTTATGTCCCAGAACGACAAACTTGCCAAACAGCTGTCTGAGGCTGAGGTTCAATTGGTCTCTCGTCAAGTTGCTGTGGATAAACTTGAGGCGGATAAAGCCCGCATGGTCAAAGGACACCTGGAAGAGAAATTGGAAATTCTTCGCGCCAATGACTCACAAGCTGGCATTATCTCTCGTCTTGAAGGACGAGTTGAAGCATTGACCAAGGAGCTTACTACCGAGAAAGAATTCATTGCTCGGAATCAAGCAGAAATGGAGAGGTGTAAGCATCTGTCCACCGAGTTCCAAGCTCTCGAGTCCCGTGTCAAATGTCTGGAGGAGGAGAAGGATGTTATGGCTGAAAAACTTAAAGAGTGTGAAAGACAGCTGAGTTTATCAAATGACCGTGCTGATCAAGCAGAGGATGCTGCTGAGGCTGCCAAGAATCTTGCCATTTCTCTCCAATCTCAGCTGGATCACTCCCGGGATGATCGTGATTGGTTGATATCCCGGGGTTTTCCTGCTGCCTGGCGTTTCATCCGGACTAGTCAGACCTACCAGGACCGTATTAACACCTTTTACGAGGTTGCCACGGAATCCGGATATCTTGGTGGGCTCACATACGGGAATAATCTTGGCCTTGTTGGCCAGAAGGTGCCCCCACCAACTGAGCAGGAGAAGGAGGTCGGTACCCGGATCGCTGATTCGATGCAGGCACTGAGCAGTGATTCTCTCGAGCCCATATCCCAGCTGAGCAGCCATGTAGGTGATGATGGGATGTCTTCTCTTCGTCTTTTGCTCGAGCCTTTTGTCAAAGGTTCATCTGATGCTGAGGTTTCATCCCCTAGTCAAGACTGAAGGACTGTTTGTCTTCCTTAGTTTACTGTTTGGACATAAGTATTTTGTATGTTACATGTGTTATTAATGTGTGGTGTGTGTGTATGCCACGTGTCACGGATATTATTACTTTTTGCTGACAACGAAGTGACGGTTATTAATTACCTTTTGCATGTCATGATTACCTATCATATCGAGTCGTCTTTTGCACTATTTGCACAGATATTTGTGTCAGTTGCATTAAAAGCGTATCTTTTCATCTTCCAAAAAAGGATCTATATAAGTCACTTGACTTATCAAACCGTTCATCCTTTTTTACCATTTTTACCCATAGGAAAGAGTCTCGTTCTTGCTTCTTTTCTTCTTCTATGGCACGCCGTTCAGCCTCCGTTACACAACTATCAAGAGAGCTTGATGCTGTTGAAGCTCTTAAAATGTTGTACCAACAGTCTCGTGAAATGGATGCTCGTGTAGCTGCCATAGAAGAGTTTAACATTAGGTATGCTGATTATGTTCCAGCTCGTAGATATGGGAAGGTGTACTCTCGTGGCCCACGAAAGCTATTTTTTGGCGTGGAAGATGACAATGGTCAAGCTCCCCCGCCCATTCATGATCTCGATTTGGCTGGGGAGGTTCATGGAGCTCATGACCCGGAGGGGTTTGCTCATGTACCCCAGGTTCCTGTTCCTGCAGGGCCTGTCTTTTTGGTAGGTGATGGCGACCGCGTTGAAGATCCTTTAGCTGAAGATTTACCTGACCATCTAGTTCCCCCTCCTTTTACGGAGGAAGAGTTGCTGTATTCCCCTTGGGAAGTGTTAGCTATCCTGGATGGTAGGATTTGAAGATTGTATGTGCCTTTGGGGCTAGTTTCGTGTTTTTTGCAGGGAAGTGGCATATGGATTTTTGTCCTGCCCCCCTTTTTTGTCAGTGTCATGTAAATGACTGTTTAAATATCGTAGTTGGATGTAAAAAACAACATGTAAATGTATGCCGTAAAAGGCGTTTTATTAACACGGTGTTCCGTGACTATTATTGTGCTTACATAGAGTGTGTTTTGTCAAAAAACACTAATTTCTCATACATTATCTTTGCCTGTTCAGACATAACATTTTTTTAGTTGTGCTGCGTTCCATGCCCGGGGGATTGGCTCCCCGTCTAACTGCTTCAAAGAGTATGCTCCCTTTCCGAGCACTTCGGCTATCTGATATGGGCCTTCCCAGTTAGGCCCCAACTTTCCTTGTTTCTCGGACCGGCTTGCCTCGTTGTCCCTCATTACGAGTTCTCCCACCTTGAATGTTTTTTCTTGCACCCTTTTGTTGTAATACTTTTCCAAGAGCCGTTTGTATCTTGCCTCATTGATGCATGCTATCTCCCGGCGCTCTTCTAGGATTTCTAAGTTTTGCCGGATCAGTTCCTCATTAGCCTCTTCATTTTTGTTTCTTCTTCCGGAAGGGATCCCGATCTCTGCCGGGATCATTGCTTCTGAACCATACTTTAGGCTAAAAGGTGTTTCCCCATTGCTTGTCTTTGGCATTGTTCTATGAGCCCATAACACGTGAGGCAGTTGCTCCACCCAGGACTTTCCTTCCGCGTCCAGTCTCTTTTTTAGGCCGTCCAGAAGACTCCTGTTTGCTCTTTCCACCTGGCCATTTCCTTGCGGGTGTGCTACAGAAGTAAAGACCTGTTGGATGTGTAGTTCTCTGCACCATTCTTTTACTGTCTTGTCCGTGAACTGTGTTCCATTATCACTTACCAGGTATAACGGTACGCCGAAGCGGCATACTATGTGCTCCCATAAGAATTTCTTGATGTTTATGGCCTCAATCTTTGCAAGTGGCTTTGCTTCCACCCATTTGGTGAAATAGTCAACCGCAACTACCAAGTATTTCAACTTTCCTGGGGCCAAAGGGAAAGGCCCCACTAAATCAACTCCCCACTTCTGGAATGGCCAGGCGGCCATGACTGGGATTAGGTTGTTTTTGGGCCGTATTGTTTGTGGTGCGTACTTCTGGCAGCTGATGCATTTTTGTAATTCTTCTACTGCCATGTTGTGCATTCCGGGCCAGAAATATCCTGCATTGGTTATTTTGGCAACCACTGCCCGGGGGCCGGCGTGTATGCCACATATCTCTGCGTGGATGTCCTGTATCAGGAATCTTGCCTCGGACGGGGTGACACATCGCAAAGCTGGTCCTAAGTATGATTTTCTGTACAGCACTCCCCCATGCATCTCGTATTGTAGAGCTTTGGTTCGCACCTTCATCGCTTCTCCCTTGCTTTCCGGGAGAATCCCCTTTTCTAAGTATTCTTGGATTGGCGTCATCCACGATGTTTCCTGCATGTGAACAGTGTGCACTTCTGCTTCCCGGGTTGCCGGCTGTTGCAAAGTTTCAATATGAACATCTTCTTCTGTTCCTGAGGATGCCAGTTTGCTGAGGGCGTCTGCAATATCATTTTTGTGCCGTCTTACATGAGTTAACGTCACTTTTTCAAATTTTGCCATCAGCTCTTTTGTCATTCTCAAGTACTTTGCCATTGTCTCGTCCTTGGCTTCATATGACTCATTCACTTGGTTGTTTACTAACAACGAATCAACGTGCGCGTCCACTTTTCTGGCTCCCATTGACAATGCTAACCGCATACCGGCCAGAAGTGCTTCATATTCTGATTGATTATTCGAGCAATCGAATTCGAATCGCAGCGCGTGTAAGGATCTCACGCCTTCCGGGTTAACCAATACCAGTCCAGCGCCTGACCCCTTGCTGTTGGATGACCCGTCTGTGTATAACTGCCATGCTGAGTTATTATCGTCCGTCGCGGTCGTGTTGCCATCTTTTAGTACCTGCATCTCTTCTCCTTCTGGGATTTCCGCCATGAAGTCTGCAATCACCTGTCCTTTGATGGCCGTTCTCTTCCTGAATGATATCTCATGGGCCCCTAGTTCAATAGCCCATTTTGCCAATCTTCCTGAAACCTCAGGCCGGTTTAAAACCTGTGCCAAAGGATAGCCGGTTAGGACCTCGATCTTGTGCCCCTGGAAATACCGGCGTAGGCGCCGGGACGCGTGGACCAAGGCCAGGACCAGCTTCTCCAGTATGGGGTATCTTCCTTCGGGATCCGAAAGCACCCGGCTGACGTAGTATACCGGTGTTTGAATTTTTTCCCGTTCCACCAGAAGGACCGCACTGACTGCGTGGTGCCCAGCTGCTAGGTACATTTTCAGTGTTTCGTCGGGCCTCGGGGCTGTGAGTGCTGGTAGATTGCTGACAAATACCTTCATTTCCTGAAACGCTTTTTCCGCTTCCTCCGTCCATCTGAATTTATTCTTGCTTAGGCAGTCTTTTAGGGTTGATATGAAAGGAAGGGATCTTTCTGCGTGTCTTTCTAGGAACCGGTTTATTGCAGCTAATCTCCCGTTAAACGTCTGGGCTTCTTTCAGTGTTTTCGGGGACGGCATGCTGCTAATAGCCGTGATTTTTTCAGGATTTACCCGGAAACCGTCTTTTGTGACCACTACTCCGAGGAATTTTCCCTCCTCCATCCCGAAGGAGCATTTCCCCGGATTGAGCTTGATGTTGTACTCCCGTAGCGTCTTAAAAGTCTCTTCAATGTCAGCCATGATTTTCTCCTCTGTGGGGCTTTTGATAACGAGGTCGTCGACGTAAACCTCCAGATTGCGGCCGATTTGCTCTTCAAACGCTTGATCCATCAACCTCTGATATGTGGCCCCTGCGTTCTTCAGCCCGAAAGGCATCTTCGTGTAGCAATATATGCCGGCGTCAGTGTGGAACGCCGTTTTTTCCTCATCTTCTCTGGCCATTTTGATTTGGTGGTATCCCTTGTACGCGTCCAGAAAACACTTGAACTTATATGGTGCTACTGCGTCTACCTTGAGGTCTATTTCCGGCAATGGATATGCGTCTTTTGGACATGCCTTGTTCAGATCTTTATAGTCTACGCACATCCTCCATGTCCCATCGTGTTTCCTGACCATGACTGGGTTCGCTACCCAGGTGTGATATCTAGTCTTCCTCAGAATTCCAGCTTCTTCTAGCTTTTTCACTTCTTGGACCACCGCCGCTCTTCTTTCAGGAGCCATGCTCCGTCTTTTTTGTGTGACAGGTTTAACGGATGGATAAGTGGCCAGCTTGTGTTCCGCCCTTGATCTTGCTATTCCCGTCATGTCTGCATGCTTGAAAGCAAATATGTCTATGTTGCTTCTCAATACCTGTTTCAGCTTTTCACGTGCTGCGGAAGATAGGGTATCTCCTATCGTTACTGTCTGTTCTGGGTATTCTGTGTTTAACACCCATCTTTCTGGTCCAACCAATCCAGTGGGTGCTTGGCGGAACGATTTGCGATCTGTTGTCGCGCAGGCTTTATCTCCGGTTACTGTCACTACCCCCTGAGGAGTTGGGAACGTCATGAAACCTCTGGCTGTGGAGACCAATGCGTCTATCTTTCCCAGGGTATATCGCCCCATGATCACATTGTATTGGGAGTTAGCAGGGATGACCAGGAAGGTTACCAACACTGTCCGTTCTTTTCGCCCGTCCCCTATTGTGACGGGGAATGTTAGTTGCCCCAAGGGTTCGATGCTTTCTCCTGTGAATCCCCGGACAGGCCCTCTAGCTGGCTCCAACATCCTTTGGTCCTCCGGACGCATGCGCCGGAAGCACGGTTCGTATATAATGTCCTCCGAGCTTCCCGTATCTACGAGGATTCTTCTCATGCTGTAGTCACCGACCGCCGTAGAGATAACTAAAGCTTCCATGCTCAGCATTCGATAATGAGGTGGAATTGTTATTGTTGCTTCCATCCACGGCTCGATTCTTTCAAACGATCTTTTCCGGTCGGTCCTTGTTTCAAACCTAACCATGTTTATTTCCCATGGCCTTTTTCCCGTAGCTTTGTCTGTACTGGCCGAAGACGGGCCCGGCTTGACATCTCTCACAAGGTGGGTCAGCTTTCCGGTCCTGACAAAATAATCGATCTGCTTCTTCAACTGAAAACAGTCGTTTGTATCGTGCCCGTTTCCTTTGTGGTAAGCACAATATTTGGATTTGTCCTGGGACGGTGAATCTTTCATCGGGCGAGGGATATTAAACTTCAAATCTTCAGACTCCAGGATTTGGAGGGGTGTCTTTGTTAGTTCCGGGTACTCGAATTTTGGCCTAGACGAGCCCTCTCCCTTTCCTGCGAAAGTATCTTGTGATCTTTCTGTCTTTCGCCTTTCGTCCCTCCGATCTTCTCGCGTGTCATTGCGAGCATATGGGTGCCTCTCCGGGCGTCCCCTGTTTTTGTGACCCTGATGTTCCCTGGGAACTTCTTGGTTCTTTGCTGTTTCTTGCTTTTTTCGCACCGCATGATTCATGGCTATGGATTTTTCTTGCTTCACGTAGGCCTTCGCGATAGTCATCATTTCGTCCATGGTCTGTGGATAGCCTGTGGGGCCGTGTAACTTCCGCAAAAGGCCGTCATCATTTACTCCCATGGTGAATGCTGTACATGCCAATTCCTCCGTCAGTCCGGGGATCTGTAGTCTTTCTTTGTTAAATCGGATTATGAAATGTTCCATAGATTCATTATCCCTTTGACGGATATGCATCACTTCATCCCTGTATTTCGTGTGTCTTCTCTGCTGGCTGAATTGTTGGGAGAAACCCTTTACAATTTCCTTCCAATTGGATACCGATCCTGTAGGCAAACTGTCCCACCAGACTCGGGCCGCTCCAATGAGAGTCTGGACAAACATATGGCACCAAGCCGGCATGGGCCAATCTTTCGATCGTCCGGCTGACTCAAAAATGCTTAAATGATCGTCCGGATCTCCTGTCCCGTCGTATTTCCCCACGGTTGACGGTAATTTCAGGTTTTGCGGGAGTGGTGCATTAGCTATCCGTTCAGTAAATTTAGAGTACGTGACCATCGCCGGGGGACGATAGGGGCGAGTAAGTTCTTCGTCATCCCCTTCTTCTTGATGGTCTGGGACCCGCGTGCGAGTCACGTCTACCCGGCCGGGTTGTGTCGTATGGTTCAATGATCGAGTGAGAGTTGGCGTGTCTTCGTACGATAACCTTGTTCCCGCCCCTTCATAGGAAATTCCTCTGTCCTGCCTGGAGGCCTGGGTGCCGTTTCCTAATCCCAGGGGCATGGATTGAGTAGGTGGATACATGTAGGGAAAGCCATACGGGTATGGGTTTCCTGCTACTGTGGGGTGCATGTATCCGTATGGGGGTATAGGTAATTGTGGAAAGTATGGCTGATTCCCGGAGGTTATTGGGGAATACATCGGCATTGAGACGGGTGCCAGGGGTGCGTTCATAGCAGCCGAAAAAAGTGGTAGGGTTGATGCAGCCATCATCCACGAAGTGGTTCCTGGGGTGGAAGAGACCCCCATCATTGCCATGGGTGTTGTAATTGGTTGTGAGTATGTGCTGGCTTGAATTGGTTCGATGAAAGGTAACGCGGAAGGAACTGGTGTCACAGAAGGTGCGGGCCGGGACCCACTCTGTGTCCTCCGGGGGGATGTGAACCCCGGGGGTTGTTCCATCAGAATTTCCTCGTCAACATGTTCTGGTGATTGGCGGTCTTCTTCCAGCCTTTCTTGGACACCAGACGTGATTCCGCGCAGGGATGTATTGTTGGTTGTCATTTTCTTTTGCGAGTAGGAAGAATGCCTTTCTGCCTTGTTTCCGTCCCACGGATGGCGCCAATGAAGAAGTAAGAACCTGGGATGGTACCTTGAATCTTCTGTATGATGCAGAATAGGGGATTCTTTCCAACTTGCCTTAGAATGGTGAATAAGGAATCTGCAAAACAAAACACCGTTAGGACTCATCACAGGATTGGGGGTAATCCTGTGACCACCCTCCGGCGTGAGAATAAGTATCTGTTTGATATGAGGGGTAAAGCTTATATGGATTGAGTATTTGCAAAAGCTGTGTCGTTCTTTACCTTTACTTCTCCTTTTATAGTTGCTCCTTTGATTATCGAGGGGAGACATTCCTTGCATGATTATCTCTTCGCTGAATTAGCCTTTTGACCAGCTTCTTATTTAATGCGTTTGACTTGTGCTGACTTGTTTTGACTTTGCGTAATCGGTGGGCTTTCTATTGTTTGGGCTCATGGTTCTGAGGTTTGGGCTGGGTTTACCTGGGCCATACCTCGTCACTTAGTTCAGTGGAAATCCTTATACACCCATAACCTAGTGGTCCCAAGTTCGAATCTCAACCCACACACCGGTGTCCTCCTTGTCTAAGCTCAAACTGTCACGGGAATTTTTTTTGTGGTGTGCATAGATCAAACCTATGACCTACCCTCAGGATGGGAACCCTTAAGGGAAAACCCACCCTACCTCAAACCAGTTGGGTTGGACCTGATACCTGACAGATAAATACATGAACGGTAATGGGCATTAGATTAGCCATACCCGACCCATACCCAACCCGTTTATATCCATACCAATTTTGATAAACAAGCAAATGTTGTTTAAAGTTTAGAGGGGAGGTTCGCAATTAATACTATGCATTGTGTTTTTCTGTGTTGCCATTTATGTGTTCTTATATTAAAGTCCTATTCTGGACTCAACAATCAATTTAGTTTCGGTTGGTCATATGTTTTATATTAATTATATATTTAGAGAACTAGAAATTTTTTTTACCAAAGTGTAGCTTCTTTTTATACCCTAATATTATGTTTTGACTTAATTTATCGAAATTAAGATCTATTTAAGTTGGTTTTCGGATAATTGCTTTCATTTTTTGTCACTTTGTCATACAACTTTACTTTGGCCAATGTTTCCTTTTTATTTAAAGTTGAGGTTGTGGTCATGATGGCTGTATACATGTATTCACTATGTTTAGTTAATTCTTTAATCATGTCTGTGCAAGTCATTAATCACATTAAGATAGTATATATGTTCTTGAACCTACTATTACATATTTACATATAATGCCCATTACCGTGATAACCCTGTCAGACAATCATTTGGTTTGTAGGCGTGATAACCCTGTCAGACAATCATTTTTTTATTAGTTATGTAATATATGTTATTATAGTTATTAAAAAAGGTTTGTAGGCCTTCGGGCGGGTGGGGCTCGGGTTTCCGCGCATTGGGAGAAGGCGGGGGCTGCTGGAGGTCGAGTAGTCGATTCTTGGACACGGCGCCCCG
This sequence comes from Ambrosia trifida, assembly GCA_028751855.1. NCBI lineage: Eukaryota > Viridiplantae > Streptophyta > Magnoliopsida > Asterales > Asteraceae > Ambrosia > Ambrosia trifida. The sequence goes on from CM054124.1 coordinate 257,589, forward strand.
CAAGGATGGTTGCCACACAGTTGTTCGCCGATAAAAAAAAAAAAAAGGTTTGTAGGCGTCTATTACGCATGCCGTTGTTTAAATATTACGCAGTTTTCAAAGCGGAGATGACATTTTGTAACACAAAACGTGTAATAGTTTCTAATTAGAGAAAGTTATTTTTTTTTTAAATCATAATAACATATATTACATATATTAGAAAAAAAAAAATGAATTGTTGCACTTGGTTTTTACGAAATTTTTTATTAAGGTTTTTAAATTAACCATATATCATCTTTTGAGAAAAAAAATCATAAAGCGTTTTGCTGTTTAAAAAAAAATCATCTTTTGAGAAACATGGAAAAGAATGCCTCATATTAATGAAACATGATGCAGTTCTACTACTTGTTATGAAAGTCCAAACTTTTGAATTTTATAATTCTGTCATGTGTGTGGGTCAAACTAAAGCTACTTAACGTTCTACAAAATGTGTTGACAAAAACTATAGAGAGAAAATAATATTAAAAAAAATAACATATTTTTGAGACTTTTTTCTTGTTCAATGGGAAGATAACTTTCACTCATCCTACACAATCATATACTCTCAATTACACGTTCAATTAAACATGTAGTTTACTTGTCAACTTACAATGACTTGATTAAATTTGCTATTAGGTCTTAATGTCTTAGGTGAATTTAAGAGGTTTTGTGGTAAATTAGGGTGATTTGTTCAACTTATCTCAACTTATCTCAAGAATAGCAAGTTTTTCAATGGCTTGATTCGTCCAGTGAGTCAAAGCGTTGATGACATTTTGAGATACAAGAAATTCCAAGGTTCACTGTTGATGACGAATGGTGGTATGAAATTATGGATGGGATTATTCAGATCTAAAAGAAGTATGACTAAATTGATCTTATCATGATTTAGGTAGTTCACACTTAGCACTGAGTTTTGAACTTTTATGTTTAAGACCTATTTTTCTTTTTTTATATGTTAGTTTATTCCATCAATGGTTTCTTAAATGACATAATTTAAATGCTAAATCTGTTAGTTACTAAACATGTGTAGTGCTTATGACGCGTATCCACCACAATCATGCCACAACAAATATTATTCGAATAAGAAATGAGTATCATAAGGCAAAATGTCGCTCCCGCCGCATCGCCCGGGTTTCCTACTAGTATATATATAAGAGATATTTTTTTTTTTTCAAATTTTCAGATATCTAATTTACTATTTGAAACTTTCAGATATCTGAAATCTAGATATTTGAATCCGAATTTGAAAACCCGTAGTTACCACAAATTCTAGCACATGTGCACCTTATCTACTCACCTAGATAACATCATGTTATGATGTGTGTACAATGAGTTTAAGACCAATGTTGTAAAAGTCGTTAGGCGCTCCTTAGTCGGAGTCGAGAGTAATCGGGGAGTTCTCGGCCTAGTCGGGGAGTACCCGGTGTAACATCGCAAAATTTTCCCCAAAATTTTAATACATAAAAAGCCCTTATATATATATATATATATATATATATATATATATATTACACCTTTATCATTAATATTATACAAATATGCCTAAGTCTTTATTTATCCTAACTCACAACTTATATACATACATAAATGTATATAAATAATAATATGATTCTAAATTCTTTTTTTTTCACATACAAGATTTTTTTTTAAAATAAAGCCTTGAGTCAAATAGTCAAAGTCCTAGTCAAAGTCTTAGTCAAACAGTCAAAGTCTTAGTCAAATAGTCAATTCATCATAAAACCTTACTTTATGGTGTTGATCAATTTTAATGGCTAATTGACTCCAAAACTAGTATAAAAACCCACCTATGACCCATTATACATTGCACCTCTAAATCGATTGTTTCAATCCGATTAAACTTTCCCTCATACCTTTCTTCTATAGTCTATTACTTCTACAATTGAAGCTTTGATTATAAGCTCTTGTAATTGGCAAATTGGAAGCTTGATATTCTTTCTTTTTCGTTTTCTTCAATTTGGACTAGCTACGTTGTTGAGTCTTTGGGATTCGTCTCGCATACATTCACAACACATTATTCTATTTTTTTTACGAGACATAACATTTTGCTAAGGTGAGTTTTACATAGCCCCTTTTCTATTTATCACCATTTTTGGGGTGAAACATGTTACAACAATATTTATGCATTTCAATCATCAATGTGTCTATGTGTTTTTCTATGTCGCATTATGTCTTGAACATGACTAGGGTAAGCACAATTCTAGCATAAACATTCATCAGCCAAACGGTATACATTGATAGATCTATTGGACTGACAATCCCACCCGGATACGTGCCTCCTACAAAGGTTGCGTGGGTGTTTGTTACTGCAATATAAACGAGTGAACCATGAGCGTATGGGATGTACCACAATACAACAGTCACAATGGTTGATTATGCACTCGATTTACTTCTAGTATGTTTTCACATATGGACTAGATTGCCATGACACATGAATTGCAAAACAATTTTATTCGATTATCAAAACCTATGTAATTCTCACCAACTTTTGTTGACCCAAAATATTTTCAACTTAACATGTTTCAGGTTCTACTTGTTTGAAGATTCGAATTAATGCTTGAAGATGTGTGCATAGTTTTATTCAATTTGATGTACGAATTCTTGTAGAACAATTGTATGTAATTTATTTAAATCATTTAATGAAATTTATTATTCACCATGAGCTACTGAACAATCATCAATACGTGACATCCCGATGTTTCCGCCATCGGTTGGGGTGTTACACCCGGGGAGTACTCAGCCTAGGCCTAGAGTACTCGGGCCTTGGCAACCTACCTTGTAGCGATTACTCGGGGAGTACTCGGCCTTCGAGACCTTGTTTTACAACAGAGTTTAAGACAATTAATTTACTAGGTTATAATCTCGTGTGTGGTATACAGGTGATAAATATAATGATATAATTAATAAAAAAAAATATGTTTAAAAAAACTATGCATTTCACGGTTGAAAAAAAATCGGTATCATTAGGCCACAAGTGGTGCTCACATTTTCATCACATTCATTACACTATCACATCCAATCAGATTCTGCCACCTCATTTTATCACATTATATTACATTCATCACTAACACACAAGGGGTGATGTGCACTTTTCATCACATTTCATCACTAATTTTTTTTTAAAAATAATCTAAAAACAATACATTTAAATTAAAAAAAAATTACATTAACTAAAAAAAACATTACATTAAAACTAATACATTATATAAAAAACATAAAAATAAACCTAAAAACATAAAAGAAACCTAAAAGCATAAAAAAAATAGAAAAATAAACATAAGAAAGCGAAAAAAAAACTAAAAGTTATAAGCCCAACCCCACTTGTGACAAATTTCACGTTTTCGTTCGATAAGAATCTACTTGTATGGTTCTTCGGCGTTCTCGTGCGACTCCTTCAACACCTTCAAATCTTTATTTTTTTCAATTTCCACCATCTTTGCCGACTTGTATTCGGTCATCACCTCCACCCAAGGCTCTTTGCCTTGCCACTTGACGACTCGACACTCTTCCTTCGAGCCGTGGTTCTTGTCGGGGTAGTGTCGTCATCGGGGTCGGGAAATTCATCATTCAAATTAAGCTCGGGCATGTTGGTAGACAGCTCGTCCGTTGATGGTGTACAATTTCCCGAGTCGGATGTTTTAGATCGTTTTTTAGAATGACCACTCATTCCCCTTCCCCGTCCCCTTCCTCCACGAGGGCCGGTCGGCCCAAGTCCGGTTAACTATGGAATATCAAGGGAACCCACTTTGAATGAACTCTTGCAACTTCCCAAGAGTCCAACGAATTAAAACCACTCCTAACGTACACCTGCTGATAATCGTTAAGGGCCGCACGTATGATTTCCACATCCGACACTCCACTTGGCCAAAGACGTTTCTATAATTTATAAAAAAATATAAAGTTAACAATTTTTATAAAAAAAATATAAAGTAAACGATTTATAAAAAAATAACATCATAAACCTGTGTGACATAGAGGGCGTTAAATTTACTCATTTTTTTTCTGTAAATCGCTCCATTTACCGGTTATTTGATCCATCCGCCTTCTCGTCATACCAGTAAGTTGTTCAAAGTGGGCCTTCACTCGCAGCCAAAAGGTGTCGGATGGTTGTTGATTTCCGACGCGTTTGTCCTCAGAAATATGTAAAAACGACTTGGTCAACGCCACTTCTTCTTCTTGCGACCAGGGAATTCTTGCTTTTGGCCCAGTATCTTCTTTTCTTCTTCCTTTTCCTGTTCCCGTTCCTCTTCCTCTTGCTGCTTGCACCGGTATCTCCTCTTCTTCCTCTTACTCTTCCTCTTCCTCTACCTCTTCTTCATATTCATCATCATCTTCTTCCTCAGAATCTTGAACCGTATAGTTCTCTGGATCGCGAACCCCATAACGGTCAAACATAGGTAGATCAATCGGATTGGGAGGTGCTTGAAACACTCCGGATGCGATTTGGGTTGGCATGTTGGGTTAAGGGTAGTGCAGTGGATATTGGTTTGGAAGCGAGAATTGTTAGGTTTGAACCATAAGGTTTTGAAAACTTTGGTTTTGATAGGATTGGTGTGTAGGTTGTGGGGTTGGTGGTGCGTCTTCACGAAATCGAGCTGGTTCGCCTAAGTTAGGCCGAACCTTTGGCCTAAACTTTCGTTTCGTAGCCAATTGTTTCTTGCTAGATCCTTCCATTTTTTTTATTGTATTGTTTGATTGTGTGTTGTTTTAATTATGTGGTATTTTGATTTTGTGTTGATATATATATATATATATAATGAATGGAAAAAAAAGTTTTTTTTTTTTTAAATTAAACGGTTAAAAGACCGTTGGCTAACGGCTATTTTTGGCCAACGTTCACTTTTAGCCAGCGTGATACATATCACGAAAATTATTATTGCGGCCGTGAAAGTTTAGGGTGGGCTGGTGTATCACGGCCATCACGCCATCACGGGGTGGCCATCACGGGGTGGCCATCACGGACCACCCCGACTGGCCTTATACTATAAGAATAAAATATAATGTACTTTGCTAACATATACAGTCGTCAATGTATGTATTTAAAAAAACCAACATTAATTTTTTGACAGTTATAAATTTTGTTAAGTTAATTTTTAAAACACTTTTTTTTTCAAATGGGAATTAACTTTGATTTTTTGATGCCACCTATTTTTTTAATTATTTAACATATTGTATTTTTACTGTTATTTACTATTCAACCACATCAAATATTTGAAAATTTTTACGTATCACTTATAAAAACATTTATCTTTATTATTTCTCAGTTTTAAAATTTTAGCTAACATAAGTTTGAACTTGTTGAAGTTTTTTTAAAAAAAATATAAGTTTATTTAAAGTATTAATAATTAATTTTATATTAACTTTATTTGGTTAATAATATAATAACTATCTTTGATTACAAAAAATAATAGTATTTTAGCTAACATAAGTTTGAACTTTTTGAAGTTTTTAGGTAAAAAAATATAAGTTTATTTAAAGTACTAGATTATACCCTTGGAGCGTCCCGATGTTGGAAAATATAATATGACACAACAACTTATCATATGAAATAGACTGATGCGCTTTATAGTTACATACAGAAAAGCTTCAGGTAGCACCTAACCTAAAACAATAAACAATGTATCTCCAATATTAACGCCTAACCTTAAACAATGTATAATTCTTATGTTAACATCTAACGTAAAACAGTGTATAACTCTAATATTAATACCTAACCTAAAACAATGTACAACTCCAATACTAACACCTAATCTAAAACAATGTATAACTCCAATGTAACTCTAATATTAACACCTATCCTAAAGGCTAAAAAAAATGTATAACTCTAACATACTAATATTGATACCTAACCTAAAACAATGTATAACTCTAGTAACCTATGTTGCTCTGGTTGAAAATAGAATTCATATTTACTGGTTTGAATATAATTAGTGATTTGCCTATACATGATTAATGAATTACCTGAACACGTGTTTTTTTCCTATATGAATAAAACCCCACAAAAAAATAGTCGTTTTTTCTCCGTTTTTATATAGTACTATGGTACTTGTTGGAAAGATAATAAAACGCTCGTTTTGGTGTAATTTTTTTCTTTAAAAAATCTCGTAGATAAAAGATATTAACATTTAAAAATTATGGGAGGAAACATGAGAGAGAAAGATCCAATTTTATGTTTAAACTTTTTTTTTCCTAAAATTACTTAATGTCACATGGCTTCTTACATGGCACTCTCAAGGGGGGAATAGTTATATGATTGTCATGTAGGATTTAGCCATTTGTAATATATATATATATATATATATACTAGATTTATATCCCGGGAGCGTCTCGGGGTTGAGAAATCTTGTCACACCCTCAAATTCCACGTGCGGGGTTTTACCGCGAGGCGCGTGACAAACCAGGATCCAAGCCAACGGTCACAACAAACGACAACTATATGTGAAAAGATACGTAAACAAAACCATGCAATAGTTTCAAAAACTATGATTCAAAACACAGCGGAAGCAAATTTAGTTTTACAAAACTGAGTAACGATGAGACATAAGTTTAAAGTTTAACAATCCAAAACGTGAGACATGATCCTAGACGCAAGTGCGACTCCGTGTGCCTAAACTCAATGCTGCTACCTTAGCGACCAGAGAAAACATGCCAAAAAGATGTCAACATATAATGCTAGTGAGTTCACAGGTTTTAAGTTCACAAAACGTTTTCATGCTTAAAGATTTTCATCACAAAATACCAAGTGTGCAAAACCTTCAAGTAAATAACAAACGTTCCCTTACTACTACGATTGTGTTGCTGAACCAATACTGACAAGCGTTGCATGTGTTGCTGCCCGTGTTTGAGTTGCCAAGAGTAGAGACAATATGCACCCGCCCGGCTCCGAGCTGTCGGGTGGGGTTCGTCAAGCCCGATAGATCTATCCACATTTCTCCCGTTATGTATACCCACATATTCATGGTTTCCCCAGGGACTTAGCGTTGCGTCGTATAGTAATTTAAAACAAGCGTTGCGTTTCCAAAAGTGTTGCGTTTCCAATAGCGTTGCGTTTCAAAAGCGTTGTGTTTCAAAAGCGTTGTGTTCCAAAAGCGTTGTGTTTCAAAAGCGTTGTGTTTCAAAAACGTTGCGTTTCAAAACATAAACATTGTATTTGTTAAAATGTGTGGCATGCCTCTCCCCCGAGAGAAAAGTGTATAAAAGAGGGGTCGTGAAACTCACCCTAGAGTGCGTCCTCAGTAATATAGAAATCCGATACGCGTGTGATAGTCCCTACTAGTAGCGACCTATCAATGAGTTTACATAAGTGTGATGACTACTAACCCGAAGGCTAATCAGTCCCCAAATTGTCCAGACCGTGACCGTGTATGTTGAAAACATGTTTGAACGTTAAACCGACCAAACTAGACAAGACCCGACATCCCAATGGTGACCCGACATTCCACGTGTTAGCCACATACAAGATATCATGTAACATATGCAATTAAACACTTAGCATGCGCAAAAGTTCACCATGTCTAGCATAACCCCCAACTAACGCATAAACAAGTCCGAACACGTGTTACCAAGTTATTAGACGTGTCACGGGGTTCCTAACATGTTCCTAGGTGTCACCCCCTATTTACATGCATTTGGGCTACTCACCCCCTATTTACATGCATTTAGGGTTTTTGGCGCGTTAAACACTATTTTAACACATATCAGCACGTATTCACATACCGACAAGTCATATAATGATTGTAAACACATAATGCATGATAACTAACACGTTCACATTCGTTCACCAATTCCCGAGACTCGAGACTTGCGTGTGTGCGTTAAACCCGGTGATTCTACAAATCACCAATCTGTGTTCACATGGTTATGGACCGACTCCCAATGATCCCTTAGATCACTGTAACGACTCCCGATGATTACCGGAACTATCATAACGACTCGACTGACCTAGTTAAGTATGTTTGAAAACATTTTTCGCTAAGGTAGACTTATGTGTTTTATAAAATGTGCCCAACTACAAACGCTCAAAACAAATCTTCAAATCTCTTGTAGTCTTCAAATCTTGATAGTATTGTGCTGTAATTTGATTAAGAACAAATTCTTTCATTTCATCTTCATGGTTATTACTTGACGCTGCCATTGATGCAATTGATGAAGACTGAAATGTAAATGTTAAGATGGCTTATGATGAAGTTCGGGATGTAACTACTAATTTATACACTTATAACGCGTGAAATGAAAGGTCATAGGTTAGAAAGTTATTATATTTGGGTTAACGTGTTAAACGAAAAGTTTTGTTATAATGATTATTTAACTTCCAAACGTTTAAAGTATCTAAAAAATCTATAAATCTTGTGAAACATAAATGGACGAATGCTTTGGAAACCGAATAGCCGAAATAATCAAGTATCAGTTGTACAAATGAAATATTTAAATAATTATTATACCAAATATCGCGTGAAATTAATTATCTTTCGAAATTATTACTATAAATATGTTCATATCCAACCTAAAATTTATCCATAAATTCCACACAGTACACATATTCTAAAATTCATCTACCAAAAATGGCAAACAGGTCATACTATCATTTTGCTGATACATCAGACGTTAAGACAATATCCAGCGCTTGGTCACTAAGAGAAAAGAGAAAAGACGAAGATATTAGAAATGAAGTAGAGAGGATTGAAGAAACAGTTAAGGAACAATCATGGATAAACATTGCCTTGCTAGATATGGTGTTGCATGAACCAGCAACTGGTTTAAGAGACAAGATAGAAGACTATTTGACTCAACAACTACGAATCGACAATAATATCCATGAAGCATTGAAGGAATTAAAAAAGGATCTTTCAAGCGAGATTTTGAAAAAGAAACAAAGGATTTTTGAAATTTTAATTAAGTAGTTTGTATAGTAGATATGGTTTTTATTATGTATGTTTTAATTTTAAATGTTAAGCTCTGTTTAGTAAAAACAACATTATGAATCCCATCATCTGTTGTTTGACAACATCTGTTTATTACCATCTGTTTGATTCTTTAAAACAATTAGTTTAAGGTCTGTTTACTAAAACCAAAATTACAAAGCCAATCGTCTGCTGTAAAGAAAACATGTTTACTAACATCTGTTTCTTTCTTTTAAAACAATTAATACCCAAAATATAAAAAAAAATAAACACACCTAAAAACAAAACACACAATTTTGCCAAACATCTGTTAAGTTTAAAGGAACAATGTTTAACCAAACTGAATGTTAAAGCTTGTTCTAAACTAAAAAATAAAATACAAACCAACACTAACCAGATTCTTGGCTTCGCCGTTAAGAATTTCTTTAAAAGGTAAGAAGTTGAAAACATACTCAACACCTTCCCAGCCCTTAACATGTTTCACAGTTGTACAACGATAAAAAATGATTTTGAACTGATGTCCTACAACTCTGTAAATGTCCTTGTTTTCACCTACACCGAACTTAGATAAGACAACCACACCATCTTCTTCAAGTTGGCTGTCAAAAAGTTGCATAAAAGGAGCCTTGGCAGAACCTTGAATCTCATCGCCCTGTAGCTCCTTATAACAGAAGGTAAAAAGTTTGCACAAAAGAACAGGTCTTCAAGAATAAGAAATTAAACCAAGTTATAAAGTTTACCTGCTCATCAATGAATATAACTTTCAACTTATAGGTTGTCTTCCACTTTCTTATGACTCGAGCCTTCATGTGCCACATGTCTTTGGCTGGATTCAGATCACGAATAAAAGTGACATGGTTTTCTTCATTGTCCATTGACGTCAACATTGTTTTAAATTTTAAGAGGGAAATTTGAAAATCTTTGTTTAGAAAATTCAAAGCTGATATTAGAAATGGCTGGATTCGTTATGTGCTTATATATAAGGAGCTAATGAGGCACGTTTCCCTACGTCGATTTAAAATTCCCCCCCCCCCCCTTAAAATTCAAACTTAGGGCCTAAACAGCTGAAAACATATGTGCATAACGTCTGCTGCTTCACGGCAGACCCAATGATTCAGAACTGCTGTTGAGAACAACAGCGGTGCTTTCACGTGGCCCACGTCTTTTTTTGAATATTTTAAGGTGATTAATGACATCAGTTTTTGCATCATACAGGCATTGGTGGCCAGTCTCTCTGGTTGACACATCAGCTTTCTGACGTCACTCATGCTTCTCCTATTATGGAAAGTATAGATAGATATAGATATAGATATAGATATAGATATATAGATATAGATAGATATATATATATATATCTATGAATAATTAATTTTATATTAAATTTATTTGGTTAATAATATAATAACTATCTTTAATTAAAAAAAATTATCCATAATTAAGTAAGATAGAAAGAAATAATATTTTTAATTAAAAGATAAGTATCCTTAATTATATAGAGGATAAAGAGGGGAAAACCAAAAACTTATCTGTTTATTATATATAACTAGTTTATCCTTTGAGGGTGTTCTGGGATAGACAAATCTAATATGAAGTGACGAAATGTGTGTACCATAAAAGGAATATGCCGTTTTTTCTGAAAAAATAATTGTAAATGATCAACACTCAATAACTCATAAAACCTATTTCTAATTCTACGTGTGCATCTCTTGCTCGAGTGAAGTCTTTATACAAACTTGTCATTTCCTCAAGACAATCTAAAGCTAAGATGTGAACATGAAAAAAAAAACCAAATTGGTATCAAATGATATGTAAAGTGAGCATATGATAAAAAAATGACATACATCCTCAATCTTTATTATGAATTCACAATTGATCACCTTTAGTGACACTGAATAAAACAATCAATAGGTTAGCAGTAAAGATCCATTTTGAAGATTAAAAAATGATTTAACTGCTATCGAATAAAATGATTCTAGGATGGTAACTTTTCATGTCTCCTGACTATTTTCACTACTCATACATAATTTAAGTATGTGTTTCAATAATAACCACAAAAAAAAAAGTCTTTTTTTTATTTAGATATAATAACTGTCACACCCTCAAATTTCCACTTGCGGGGTTTTACCGCGAGGCGCATGACAAACCAGGATCCAAGTCAACGATCACAATAAACAACTCTATATGAAAAACGTAAAAACCATAAACAACGATTTTATAAGCGGAAGCATTAAAGAAGAATTTAATCAGCTACAATAGTATTCCAAAGTATTCAAAACACTTTTATTTCAAAACGTGCAACTAAGCCTAGACGCCAATGCAGACCCATGCGCCTAGTTCCATTTGTTGCTACCTTAGCGACCTAAGAAAACATGCCAAAAAGATGTCAACATATAATGCTGGTGAGTTCACAGGTTTGTTCAAAATGTTATCAAGATGTTACCAGAATGTTACCATGTCCATATTATATCCATGTTACCAAGTACGCTAGCTAGGCGTATATTTTGTTACTTCTACGATTGGAAAACCATTACTAGACTGTTACCATGTGTTCAGCCCGATGTGTTGTAGCCATGCTACGAGTGTTACCAGTTCGAGACAATATGCACCCGCCCGGCCCTCCAAGCCGTCGAGTGGGGTTTGTCAAACCCAATAGATCTATCCACATTTCCCCCGTTGTGCATCCCCGCACATTCATGATTTCACCCGGGACTTTAAAAGATCGTATAGTACACAAGTTCAAAACCATAGTATGACATATGTTACCAAAATAGTTTAGTGCATGTTTTCTCCCCCAAAGAATAAAGCAGTAAAAGTGGGGCCGTGAACTCACCTTAGATAGCGTTCTTCGGTTATAAGTAAAGATGTTAAGCCCTTGATAATCCCTCTACCGGAGATCTATCAAAATGTTCACATAAGTGTTCCGACTAATAACCATAAGGTTATCTAGTCCCCGATTGTCCAGATCGTAACCAAGTATGTTTTAAAACGTGTTTTAAATGTTTAACCGACACACTAGACCGACCCGACATCCTGTTGGTGACCCATTACCCTAACTAATCAAGTACACATAGATTACACACAAGGTTCAAGCATAAAGCACTTAGTTTGTATCAAAAATCTCATTTCTGCATAAGAACGGTCGAACCACTCAGTTTAAGTCTCCTTCGCCCGTTTTTAATCTCCTTCGCCCGTTTTGTATTTCGTTCGACCGTTTGATGTTTCCTTCGCCCGTTTTACCACGTTCGCCCAAATATATCCCAGGTTCGACCCTGGACTCTCTCCTTCGCACCTTCGATCGGTCGAAGGAGTCCAGGTCCGCCCCTGTTGTGCAAATTTTCCTAAAAACGCTTCAAACACATTCAAAACGACTCGAAACATCATCAAACACAACAGTCAAGCATGAATAACTTATCCCTACAAAACCCCACCGAATTTCCCCCAATATTACGTCCGTTTCAGCCCTTTCCTAAAATGGTAAAGATTATGGAAACATCACTTTCATGCATGAATAATTTACCCAATTTGGAAACTTTTGAAATCGATCCGTATTCAACATAAAATGCTCAGTTTGTCGAGTGTTCGATCTTTCCCTATTAGTTCTATTGATCATAAATATCATGCATCAAGTCTAGATTCGTTAAAACCCCCAAATACCCATAATATCATTATTTATCCAATCCTAACCCTAAACAATAATAATCTAGCATCATTAACAATCCTATATCATGTTTCTATCATAGATACAGCAGCAAATCATTGAACAACACATAACACCACATAATACACAATTTACATATGTTTATCATCATAAAAACCTATGTCAAATGATAATTTTTTGGTTTAGAAAGATGTTTAAAAGGTTTTTAATCATAAAAACACCCTTAGAACAGATCCGGACAATTAGGGTTAGATGAAAACGAATTAAAATGCTTTTAAAAAGGTTTAGAATTAAGAAAACACCTTGGATTCTTGTTTAGATGTTGTAGATAGGTTAGATTATGAAAAAGAAGAGCAAAAACTCCTTCCTTAGTGATTAAGATCGTTTGAGAGTGTTTTGGGACGGTTAGGGTTTGTGAAATGATGAAAAATGACAAAGTTTGGTATTTATACTAATTCTCCTTCGCCCCATATCAATGGTCGAAGGTGGCCTCCTTCGACCCTTCCACAGGGTCGAATGAGCCCTGTCCTGGTCGAAGGGAATTCTTTCAATTCCACTTCCCAGGTTCGCCCATCTACAAAGGGTCGAACCAAACAATTGTTCTCCTTCGACCACTCGAAGTGGTCGAACCATATCTCATTTTTAACTAGTTTTCCAGTTTGTCGTGTTTAACGCATTCTAACACATCTTAACACATAAGCATGCATCCTTAATCTATATTTAACATATTTAAGCATAGATAATCATTTACACATCATTTAAACACATCTATGTATATAATCCACCACACGACCCATAATCTACACATATACTTAATTAGTTCATGTAATGTCACCAACAACGGAACCCGGTACTAGTGTATTACCAAAACGACTCCCAATGATCCTCCAGATCATTGCACCCTGGACAATCCTAACTTGACCCGACTCAACTAACCCAGTTAAGTTCGTTTATAAACGTTTCTCGCTAAGGTAGACTTAGATGTTACTAAAATGTTTAAGCCAAACATGCCGGGTGTCACAATAACACTATGGTACTCATTGGAAAGATAATAAAACGCTCGTTAATTTGGTGTATTGTTTTTTCAAAAAAAAAATGTTGTATAAAAAAGTTAATAATTGTCACACCCTCAAATTTCAACTGCGGGGTTTTACCGCGAGGCGCATGACATACCAGGATCCCATAGCCATAAGTCATATGAACGAACTCTAAATGCCCAAACCATTTAGTTCGTTTTCAAAAACCAAGTTTAGTTAAGCTGCGGAAGCGTAAACCAATTTAAACCTTTTTTAAAAAAAAAACTATGCGCAAAACAATGCGCCCAAATTAAAACCATACGAAAGCATAATATATAATTTATGTGTATGCCCGAGAGCCCAAATGCAGTGAAGTGTACAGTGCTTTCTAATCCTGGCACCGGAAGCTAACTACCTGCAAAAGCATGTAAATGGTGGGTCAACAAACAATGTTGGTGAGTTCACAAAGTAAAATAGGTGAGTAAGTAAAAGTGTAGGTTTCCCAAACCATGTAACCAAGTACAAACACCGGTCTCCCAGACCACATAACCACAAGTAAAAACGTCGGTCTCCCAGACCACAAGTAAACAGCTAATTCACATGCCAGGGGTAGCTAACCCACTCATGATATGTTAGGATCTGAGTTTGTTTGTTTTGATTGTTTAACTAAAAGATGGTAATAATGAAATGAAAATAGAATGAAAGTGCAGCGGAATAATAAACTGTAAATCAAAACAAGAGAGTAAATGTTTTTAGATCGAATGCTTTCATTAATTCAAAGATTACAATCGTACAAGTTACTCCCCCTCAGCCTGATCACACAGTGTTTGTCAGAGAGAATGTTTTGTGTGTGATGCAATAGAACAGTACAAGCACTGTTCTATTTATAGACTGACTCAAACCACTGATGACCTAGGCTGACGTCACCTAAGACAGTGACCTCTAACAGAATAACAAACTTAAACATCTGCTATACAAACTACTGTTACATTGAAAGCACTGATAATAAACAGCTGTTAAAGATAAACTCTGATGGTCTTGTATCCACTGCTGGAGCCTAAGTGCTGTTGGTTCCAGCAGTACTTTGGTCTTCAGTACTTGTATCAGCAGTTGCTCTTCATCAGACCTTTGGTCAGCAGTTGTTCTTCATCAGTTGTTTCCTCAGCAGTTCTTTATATCAGCAGTTGTTGAGCAGTTGTTTGGATAGAACAGTAGTTAGGGTCAGCAGTCTTTTGGGAGAAGCAAGTTGTAAAGACTGTTTATTCAAGGATCAAATAGATAGCATATTTTGGCTTTCCAATCATCTGTTCTTCTCCAGGTCAGCAGACCCAACAATCTCCCCCTAGAACAGATGATGCCAAAACTCAGCTTTATTCATTGATCTTTATTTCTCATCAGACTTTCTCTGATTTGACCTTTGAATTGTAGTTCAAAGTTCAAAGCAAATAGGTCTTCTTCATCTCTTTCTAGATCCAGATTTAGCAGTGCTTGGTGATCTTCTGCACATAGGCTGTAAGCATCATCCATGCTGATCTTCTGAACCTTTCCATCTGACCTGAGCAATGTCAATTCGTGGTTGTCTTTGTTGACCTTCCACTTTAGAATTTTTGAGTCAGTGGATTTGCTGAGATGAACCTTTATTCTTGATGAGTTGGGTGAAGGTGGTCTTCCAATGAGTTCTCTGAGTTTCTCTGTTGTAGGATCAGAGAAATAATGTATTTGATTGAAGAGCCCTTCCTTGATAAATGTGTCAGCAAACTTTCTTTGATCTTCCTCTGACATCTCCTTCTGCTTTTTGAACTGTCTACTTGCAGCAGCTGTGAGATCAGAGGTTTCAAGTAAGCTGTCCAGATTAAAAGTCTGTTGGGGTCTCTTCATCATTGGCTCATCAGTGTAAATTGGTTTTCTTGGAAGGCTGGGATCCTTCTTTCTATTCTCTTCCAGACTTTTGTAGGTTTCAACCAATCTTAGCTCTGACCATCTGGAAACAGACCTCATCTCCCCATAATTGGCAGCTACAATCTCCTGCCTCATCCTTTTGAACTTCAAGGCTCTGACTGGGTCTCTGCCTTTGCCAAAATTGGGAGTGGAGACTTTAGCTTTGGGGTCTTTGGCCATTTCTTCAATTCTGATCAGTTCTTCTCTCAAAGCATGAGTAGTCCAGCCATTGAACTGCTTTTTGTTTGCTTTGTAAGGCTTGGTTGCCATTATCTGTTCAAGAAGGGATTCCCTTACCTCCTTTTCCAAATCTACACTGAGAGGCATGGTGGACATGGAATTGCTCAGGGTCTTAGCAAAGTCTTCAATCCTTCTGAGTTTGCTAAGCTCTGCTGAATGGATGCCCTGAGCAGTCCTGTCATCCTTCCCTTTGCATTTCTCCCTGATGATGGCATCCACCTGTTCACCCTTGTATTTCAGATAAGTATCAATATTGAGGGGAACAGGGAAGTTTGGGAGAGATGGGAAGGATCTTTCAGATGGCTGTTCAGTATTGTAGAAGGATTGTAATTCCCCCTTGAGTAGATCAAGTTCAAGGGGATACTGAACAACCAATGGTGTAATGGTTGGTGGTGGTCTATGGGATTTGAATTTGGATGTATGTGGTGAGAATGATGTGAGTGGAATGGCTGTGATGGGAGGAGTGGATTGGGCAGTTGAAATGGTGGTTGGTGATGTGTGTATGTTTTCATCATGCACAACAAAGGTTGATTTTCTCTTCCTTGTGTACATGATTTTTGGTGAAGGTGATTTGGTAGCAGTGGTTGGATTAACATCTGTTGGCCTTTTAGAAGAACCAGCAGATGTTGGGGTTTTGACTGGTGATGTAGGTTTGGTGGTTGTTTGTTCAGGTGTGTGTGTTGGTTTGGTGGTTTCAGTGGTTTGGGTAGTTTCAGTGTTTTGGGTGGCAGTGGTTTCAGTAGCAGTGGTTTTATCAACAGAGGTTTTCAACTTTGATGGTGGTTTTCTAACATGCTTGGCAGGTCTTTTCATCCTTTTAGAGGATCCCACATCTTCAGTTTCCCTTTGTTGTTTCTTTTTGAGTTCAACTAATGACTCTGCTTTTACTTCCAAGGTGTCAGCCCTCTGTTGTTTGGCCTGAGCAGCCTTTTCAGCTTCTATGTTTGCAGAGTCATCTACTGCCTTATTCTTTTCAGTGGTTTGTGGTGGTGGTGCTGTTGGTGTTGCTTGTTGTTGTTGTTGTGGAGCTGATTTGGTAGACTCTGGTTTCTTGGCAGACTTGGCTTGACCTTTTTGAGAAGGAGGACAACCAAAAGGATCTAATTTTGGTAGCCTATCTCTGCCACTCTCCCCCTTTTTGGCATCATCAGCCGTGAAAGCATCATCATTTTCATCCCTGAGGATGGTGGTAGGGGCAGAGCCAGTAGTCTTCAGCAGGTGGTCCTTGATGGCTTTGATATCAGCATGGGTATCTTTGTACCTTGCATCTACCATATTCCTGATCTCAGCCATGTAGGTTTCATGTGTCTGATCAGCCAATTTTCTGTGAGCTATGATGATGGGGGAAACGGATTTCCATAACTCATTGGCTAAATCAGCAGTGGATGGTTGACTCTTGGAGAGATCTGCAATTGAGCTCAGTAGAAGCTTGACATCAGATTTGATGTCAGCAACAGAGGTTTCAATAACAGAAACTCTGTCCGTCAATTCTTGGTATTTTGACCCATCTCCTAAATTAATAGGATCATCTGAGTCCCTACCAGTGGTAGTTTTACCTGATTCAGGCCTAATAGGTGAATCAGATGCCCCTTTGTCTTGGTACTGGGGACTTCCAACTGTTTTTGGAGACACTATAGTGGCTTCAACAGTTGTTGCCTTCAAGGGAGTCTTAGCTATGAAATCACTGTCCTGATGTGAGACAGTGGTCTCTACATCAGTAGTGGCTGCTCCACTTGAAAACTCACCTAGAGTTTCATTGAACCCAGGTGGTGTAACCTCCTCTTCTGTTTGTGGGATAGCAGATTGAATATTCTCAGGGCCAGTTACTTGTTGGAGTATACTCTCAGTGACAGGTGGAAGAGAGGAACTGGGATCTTCCTGAGATTTTTCAATTGCTTCAAACAGAGGTTGCATTGTTTGTGGGACATGTGATGGTGAGAGTGGTGGAGTAAGAAGAGAATTAGCCCTGGGAGA
Organism: Ambrosia trifida; assembly: GCA_028751855.1. Lineage (NCBI taxonomy): Eukaryota > Viridiplantae > Streptophyta > Magnoliopsida > Asterales > Asteraceae > Ambrosia > Ambrosia trifida. The sequence goes on from CM054124.1 coordinate 275,351, forward strand.
GGGGCTTGTGAACATATGGTCAAGTGACTCATATGCATCATGATGTGTGTCCCCTTGGCTTACAACATGATCCTTTTGAGAGGATTCATGAGGAGTTTGGTCAGGTGGAGGTATGTCCAACTGTTGTGAGGAAGTAACAATAGTGGTTTCAGGTTGCTTTTGTTGTGCAACAGAGGTTTCTTCTGGTACCTCAACATCCAGAAGCCTCATTTGTGGTTGAGTGGTGGTTTTTGTGGATTGATGTTTCCTTTTGGAAGTGGCTGGTGTGGGTTTCACAGCACTGGATGTAGTGCCATGATCACCAGGAGCAGTGGGCTCAACAACAGAGGTTTTGACAACAGTTGTTGCCTTTGTCCTCTTTGTTTGTGTTTTAGAAACTTTTGTCACTTTAGACACTTTTTCTTGGGTGCTTCCACCCAGCATTCTTGTGAAAGTTTCATCAGTTAAGCTTTTCATTTGCATAGCAGCACCCTTTTTGAAAACTTTTTCTGGTAATAATTTTTGTAAGATTACACTAAGAATTCTTGGGTAAATAAGAAAAGCATTGTTTGACCCAGACTTGACTGCTTTCACATTTGATACCAAGTCCATGAACAATCCCTGGGAAAGATTGAAGTCAGAGTTTGACAACATAGCATATCCCAGATATTGCATCCTCAATGGAATTTCATTAAAGGATGTGGACTTAGCAAAGACACAAAGAAGAAGAGTATGGAAGAAAAATTTCATGACTAGAGGGAAAAACTTTTTGAAAAGAGTTGATCCAGTCATCTGACCATCATACCCTCTTTCTTGGAACTCAGTGTGAAGCTCTGTTTTAGTAAAGGAGTCCTTACCTGCCAGGTCATTCAGTGTGAAGGTTGTGGATATGATATCAGGGGTAATGATGATACTGGTTTCTCCAATTTTGGAAATAATGGATGTAGGCTTTTTGTCTTGTAGTAGAAACTCAGCATTCAACCAAAATTCTTGGAGTGTATCAAGATAAATGGGGGCGTTGGCGGTTAGGATGGGTAAGTATTTGGAGTTAAGGAAAATGTCGATGGTGGAATGAAATGGAGTGTTGTCATCTGTTTTAATCAGATAGGGGAGACAATTGTGTGTAGCTTTGGCTTGAAGATCCATTGTAATGGATTTCGAAGGTGAAAATGATTAAAGATTGATGAAGGGTTTGATAGTGAAGAAGGCGGTTTACAGTATTTTGAATACAATGAGACAGTGTAACATCTGTTGTGGTAAAACAGGGTTTTTATAGGCTCAATGAAATCGCTGATGTGGCCAAACCTCTGCTTATATGAGCAGACGTGGCAATCATCTGATGGATGAAACATCTGGTGGAGAACAGCTGTTTTGGTAAACAACTGATACAAACAGCTGATGGATCCAACCGTTGGGTTTTTTTTTTTTTTTTTCTTATATAGTATATATATATAGGCGGACAGTTGTTTTATCTGAACAGATGTTCTGAAACAGATTTTTCAACTAACAGTTGTTTTATCTGATCAGATGTTTTGAAACAGACTTTTCAACCAACAGTGGATATGAATGAAACAGTGGTTGTTTTATCTGATCAGATGTTATAAACAGATTTTTCAACCAAACAGCTATAAAACAAATTGAATTTCTGAACATTTTTAAAAATTTATTTGTTTAATCCATGTTTAACATACCAATTCTGGAAATCAGATTTGTAAAGGTAGATGTGTCTAAAGCTTTTGTTAACACATCTGCCAACTGATCCTCTGTTGGAACATGGTGTAAAGAAATCAAACCTTTTTCATAGTTGTCTCTGACAAAATGATGTCTTATGTCAATGTGCTTGGTAGTGGAATGAGAGACTGGATTCTTGATGATATTTTCAGCAGCTTGGCTGTCCAACATGAGTGGAGTCCTAAGTGCAGTTATCCCAAAATCCAGTAGTTGATTTTGAAGCCACATGAGTTGGGCTGTACAGCTTGCAGCAGCAATGTATTCAGCTTCAGCTGTTGAAGTTGAAACAGCTGCCTGCTTTTTGCTTTGCCATGAAACTAAGGCATTCCCTAGAAATTGGCACCCTCCTGAAGTGGATTTTCTTGTGGTGTGACAGCCAGCAAAGTCACTATCTGAATAACCTGAAAGCTCAATGTTTCCATTAGCAGGATACCAGATACCAAGTGTGGGAGCACCTTTGAGGTATCTGAATATCCTTTTCACAGCAATAAGGTTTGACTTTCTGGGTGAAGCCTGGGATCTGGCACAGACACAGGTAGCAAACATAATGTCTGGCCTAGATGCAGTTAGGTACAATAAAGACCCAATCATACATCTATAATGTGTTTGATCAACCAGTTCATCCTTGTCATCAATAGTGAGCAGCTTGACTGTACTCATGGGTGTGCTACATGGCTTACAATCATTCATCTCAAATCTGGTTAATAAGTTCTTTACATATTTGTTTTGGTGAATGAATGTGCCATTTTGAAGTTGTTTCACTTGAAGACCAAGGAAACACTGAAGCTCACCCATGGCACTCATCTCAAACTCTGCTGTCAAGAGTTTTCTGAACTCTTCACACATTTGGTTACATGTGGATCCAAAAATGATGTCATCCACATATATTTGAACAATCATTAAGTGTTTCCCTTTCCATTTAAGAAATAAAGTTTTGTCAATTTTACCTCTTGTGAAGCCAATGGATAAGAGAAATGTGGAAAGAGTTTCATACCAGGCCCTTGGTGCTTGTTTGAGTCCATACAAAGCTTTGTTGAGCTTGTAGACATAGTCAGGATGGAATGTGTCTTCAAAACCAGGTGGCTGACATACATAGACCTCCTCCTGAATTTTGCCATAAAGGAAAGCACATTTGATATCCATCTGATACACCTTTATGTTGTGGTTGACAGCAAAGGCTAAAAAGAGTCTGATGGCCTCTAGTCTAGCTACAGGAGCAAAGGTCTCATCATAATCTATTCCTTCTTCTTGTCTGAAGCCTTGAACCACAAGCCTGGCTTTATTCTTGACAACAATACCCCTTTCATCAGTCTTGTTTTTGAAGACCCACTTTGTTCCTATAGGACAAACATCCTTAGGAAGTGGTACAAGCTCCCATACTTGTTGTCTTTTGAACTGAAGGAGTTCTTCTTGCATGGCTTCTACCCAACTGTTGTCTTTCAGTGCCTCTTGGTACTTGACAGGTTGTGTGAGGGATAAGAAACCTGCAAAAAGACAGATATTTGAGGATTGGCTTCTTGTGAGCACACCCTCTCTGATGTTGCCAATGATCTGGTCTGGTGGATGAGCTCTTAAGTAAATAAGATCTCCTTGATATGGAACAATGGCATTTTGAGGTGATGGACAGAGGTTTGGTGACTCTGTTGGTGTAACATCTGTTGGTACTTCTGTTGTGCCATCAGATGTTTGAAATGGTAATGGAGGAATGGGTCCAAGTGGTGTGAAACTTGACTGACTTTTGTCAACAGATGATTGACTTTTGTCAGCAGATGATAGGTCAGTGGTTGTGAGGGGTGAGGCAGAGGTTTGAGGATAGGACTGGCCAACAGTGTTTGACACAGCTGTGGCAGAGTTTTGGCAATTGTTTTGAACAGCAGCTTCCTCTGATGCAGAATAGACTTTGTAGTGACTGGGGATCACAACATCTGTTCTGTAATCTTGCTGTGGAGACTGTGGAATACCTGCATTGTTAGTTTTAACAGTGATATCTTCAAATTTGAATTTATCTAAATCAAATAATTCAGCAGGGTTTGCAGGGATTTTTAGAGATGAAAGTTCATTGAACTTAACATTCAAAGTTTCTTCTATTGTCTTAGTCCTTGTGTTAAACACTTTGTAGGCCTTAGCAGTAGAAGAATATCCCAGAAAATAACCACAGTCTACTTTGGCTGCAAATTTTGAAATGGAATCTTTAAGATTTAAAATGAAACATGGGCAGCCAAAGATTTTGAAAAATGAGATTAATGGTTTGATTTTGAACAAAATTTCATAAGCAGTTTTTTGATGTCTGGGGTTGATCAAAACTCTGTTTTGAACATAGCAAGCAGTGTTTACAGCTTCTGCCCAAAAGGACAGTGGCAAACCAGAATCTGCTAGCATGGTTCTTGCAGCTTCTATAAGAGTTCTATTTTTCCTCTCAACTACCCCATTTTGTTCTGGTGTTCTTGGGATGCTGAACTGCCTCACAATCCCTTTTGACACACAGAAGTCATCCAACTCCTTATTTTTAAATTCTGTTCCATTGTCACTCCTGAAGACTTTTACTGGCAAGTCATATTGCTTTTCAACCTTGGTGACAAAGTCCTTCAATATACCTGCAGTCTCATCTTTAGAGTGTAAAAAGTAAGTCCATGTAAACCTAGAAAAATCATCAACTATGACAAGACAAAATCTCTTTCTTCTTAGACTCATGATTTTAACAGGGCCAAACAAGTCCATGTGCAACAATTGTAAGCACTGACTAGTTTTGGACTCATCAATGGATTTGTAAGAGCTTTTATGTTGTTTCCCTTTTAAGCAAGAAACACAGTGCTCATCACATTTAAATTCTTTTGATGGTAAACCTCTGACAAGGCTTTGTTTTGAGAGTGTGTTGATAGTATTAAGGTTGGTATGACCCAATCTCCTATGCCACAATTCTGTCTCCTTAGTGGAGGCAGCAGAAAACAGACAGACATTTGCCATAGGATTGTCCTTTAACATATCAACAACATACACATTGCCACTTCTATGAGCAACAAGCTGTGCTTTGCTCTCAGCAATAATGGTATCAATCTTTTTCACCACTTCTGGCCCAATAATCTTACAAGTTTTCTTTGTGAAAAATGAGCCATAACCTTTGTCACTCATTTGTGAAACACTCAGAAGATTAAACTTGAGATTATCAATAAGATTGACATTTTCAAACTTGAGTTTTCCTGCCTGTACAGTCCCTGAACCCAACACCTTACCTTTAGAATCATTACCAAAGGATATATCACCCCCTCCATGAGCCAAGAAGTCCAGAAGTAGGGCTCTACATCCTGTCATGTGCCTGGAACCTCCACTATCTACATACCAAAGACTATCTAAACAAGCAGAAGCTCCCTGCACATCAGTAAATGATTAGTTTTGGTGAGTGTCCAAAGCCAAATTGGCTTTGGATGGGTCCTCAGACCTTTCAGACTCAAGCTTTGGAAAGTGATCAGTGGTTTGGACCAATTTTTGAATTAAGGTCAACAACTGCTGCTGACCATTTGCCAGTGCTTGTATGTCAACACTTGGGGCAGCAGTTGTTTGATCACCTCCTGACAGATGATAATACCCATATGGATTTCTGTTCACTCTTGGTTTAGAGGGTCTTTTTGGCTCCTCATAAACATGTGGCAGACTGTGACATGGAGGTTGACCATAACCTCTTGGGTATTTGCTTGTGGGTGGAGCATCTGTTACTTGGACATCTCTAGAAGCAGATGTTTCAAGCCTTTTTGTAACAGATGTTTGGGCAGGTGTGAAGGTCTGTTTGGGCTTTCCTTTTGGAGTACTAACCACAGGGTTTGCAAGAGTTTTTGCTTTGTATTCTTGTATTTTTACATCAAAATTTTTGAGATACAAGCACTCTTTGGTCTTGTGATTCTTTTTCCCACATATTGAGCATGTGGCTTTGGAATCACATTCACTTGTTCCTTTGTTGATATCATATGCTTTTAGAAGAAAACAGTTTTTGGTGACATGATTCTTCTTTTCACAGAAATCACAAAACAAGTTAACAGTCTTTTCTTTCTTCTTCCCCTTTTCAGTTTTCTTTTCAGCAGATGTTTGAGCATCTGCTGGAGAATCTTTCAGGGGAATGACTTTTGCCAAGGGAATGACCCTTGCCTGAGGAGCTGTCTTTCCCTCAGGAGTTTTAAAATCAACAGGTTTATAATTCTCAAGAGTATCACACTCATCAGACCAAGTAGGTTTAAATTCATACTTTTCAAGTTCAGCAAAAGATGAGGAACCTTCTGGTTTTTCAAGAACAATTTTCTTACCATTTGGTTCAGTGATTTTAATCTCTTGACCCTGCAGGTTTGTTGGTACTATCTCAACAGACTTTTGACTCTTTGTGTCAGTGTTTTCAAAAGCTGGAGCAGTGGTTGCAAAACCAAATCCAAACTTCACATGACTTTTGGTTTGTTTGTTGAGTAGCATCTCAAAACCTCTACATGATTCCACCCATTTTTTTACATTCAACTTGGGTGGACTCAAGCTCACTTTTACAACTTTGATATTTTGTTATCATAGTTTGGAGCTGGTCTTTGGTTATAGTTGCTTCATGTTTTAAACTGCTAATTTCAGATTCTTTTGCAGTTAAACTTGTTTTCAAATCTTTTGTGAGTTTTTCAAATTTAACTTCATCATCCAAAATTTTCTTTCTAAGGTTTTCATTCACCTCTTTGATGTTAGCAAATGCTATTACACATTTGTCAGAACACAACTCCTTAAGAATTTGAGGAGATACCTTAGCAGCAGCCATCAAAACACAATCACACTTGCACTCACAGTCATCAGATGCACCCCAGGGATCTGAGAGATTCACAACCTCTTCTTCAGGTTTTTCACCTGCAACAGCTTCACTAACAATATCATCAGTCACAACATCAGATTTAGTTTTCACTTCCTCAGATTCAATCTCATCTACCATAGCCATGAAACAAAAATTTTCTGGTTCATTTTCAGCTTTGGCAACTAGTGCAAAATTCTCATCTGTTAGCTCATCAGGTAGACTGCTCCAATCAACAAAGCCTTGTGTAAAGAAGCTCTGTTGACTGGTCTCTGCAGGAGCAGAGGATGGAGCAACAGTCGTTTGCACAGGTGTTTGAGCAACAGGTGTTTGCACATAATGAATCTGAGGAACAGTGGTTTGGACATACTGGACAGGAACAGTGTTTGAGGACTGTGCAAAATGAGCAGTGTTTTGCACATTTGGTCCAGGGGTATTATAGGAATTCTGATAAGTGTTGGTCTGTGGTCTTTGATTTGGATAGGTTATCATAGGTGTACCATGTTGACCCCTACATTCCCTAGCAAAATGACCAAACCTATGACATTTATAACACTTGATCTTTGATTTATCCAACCCAACCTTAGATCTGCCAGTCAACCCTGGAAACCTTCTCCCAGTTTTCTTGTAAAAATTATTAGTTCTTACACTGAGAAGGGCCAATTGGTGCATAATGTCCATTTCTTCCAAATCATCAGGGTCAAAGTATTTCAGGTCATCATACTCAAAGGATATATTGTCAGATGCCTGTATATCACCACCACTTGCTGTGAAAGCATAGTTTGGTGAATAAGAATCAGAGTTAAAACCTGAGTTAAAACCTGAAGTTATGTCAATAAAATGATCATAACTCTGATCCTTTGTGTTTCCAGGCACCTCATCATGACCCAAAAGTGCTGTATTCCCAAACACATAGTCATCAGACACTTTTCCAGAGTCCTGGAGCTTCTTTTTCTGGTTAAGCTCTCTTTCATAGGTCAAGAGCTTACCATGAAGCTGGGTCAGTGATAGGTCTTTAAATCCTATTGAGTTTCTCATTACAATAGCAATAGTGTCCCATTTGTCTGGTAATGATCTTAAAAACCTATGGTTCAAAGTTGAATGAGGGTAAGTAAGACCAACCAATTTTAGTTCACTAATTAAGCAATTAAATCTCTCAAACTGTTGAGTTAATGACTCTCCTTTGACATGACTGAATGTTTCATATTGTTGGTTAAGTATTTCACGGTTGTTTTCAATAACCTCCTCAGTCCCACCAAACTGCTCTTTCAGTGCATCCCACAACTCCTTTGCACTGTTACAGTGTAACAACCCAGCATATATATCATTGGGTAGAGCCATGGCCACAATACTGAAGGCCTTAGCATCTAGCTCAATTTTCTGAAAATCCTGGTCGGAGTAGTTTTCAAGTTTCTTTGGCTCAAACACTTTGGGATCTTCAGTACTCGGCACAGTCGGAACATGTGGTCCGAAGATAACCGACTTCCAACACCCAGTGTTTTGTTGAGCTAGAACATGGCTCATCCGACGTTGCCAGATATTGTATTCAGATCTGACAAGCATCGGTGGCTTGTTGTTCGTGCCAGTGTTATGTGGATCGTGATTGATAGAAGCCATTCTCTGATTTTTCAAAAAACAAAGTCTGTTTAACAACGGTTGAAGCGAAATTAAACTATTACTCTGTTTTCAATCAAACTGACAAACGATATCAATAATTGTGAGCTGATTATTAAATTGATTTGTTAGATCGAATTTAATTGACCAAGCTCTGATACCAATTGTTAGGATCTGAGTTTGTTTGTTTTGATTGTTTAACTAAAAGATGGTAATAATGAAATGAAAATAGAATGAAAGTGCAGCGGAATAATAAACTGTAAATCAAAACAAGAGAGTAAATGTTTTTAGATCGAATGCTTTCATTAATTCAAAGATTACAATCGTACAAGTTACTCCCCCTCAGCCTGATCACACAGTGTTTGTCAGAGAGAATGTTTTGTGTGTGATGCAATAGAACAGTACAAGCACTGTTCTATTTATAGACTGACTCAAACCACTGATGACCTAGGCTGACGTCACCTAAGACAGTGACCTCTAACAGAATAACAAACTTAAACATCTGCTATACAAACTACTGTTACATTGAAAGCACTGATAATAAACAGCTGTTAAAGATAAACTCTGATGGTCTTGTATCCACTGCTGGAGCCTAAGTGCTGTTGGTTCCAGCAGTGCTTTGGTCTTCAGTACTTGTATCAGCAGTTGCTCTTCATCAGACCTTTGGTCAGCAGTTGTTCTTCATCAGTTGTTTCCTCAGCAGTTCTTTATATCAGCAGTTGTTGAGCAGTTGTTTGGATAGAACAGTAGTTAGGGTCAGCAGTCTTTTGGGAGAAGCAAGTTGTAAAGACTGTTTATTCAAGGATCAAATAGATAGCATATTTTGGCTTTCCAATCATCTGTTCTTCTCCAGGTCAGCAGACCCAACATGATAACTAATACCGGCGAATACCGAACTACTAATGAACAAGTTCCCATAACCGGGAGAAAAGTGCCTTGCGTCATTGCCCATCGACAATGACATATGTTTTAAGTTATTAGTTCACACCCATGCTCCCAGCACGATGTGAGGTTTGTTAGACCTAATAGCGCTATCAACTAGTAACCCGCTTGCCCAACCGACAATTGATTCGGTATTTTGAAGGACTTAAATGATAGGGTTGGTTTAGTTCATCAAGGACATATAGCATGAATTAGTAAAAGTAGATTCACCCCGTGAATCATGCACCCCGAAACCCGGGATGTGTAAAAGTAGTCCCAACCCGGACTAGAAACGTTACGTAAGTTGTCTCGACCCGAGACACATGCTTTTGAGAAAAGAGTAGTGAAACTCACCTTAGGTTGCAAGCAAAAATATCCAAACTTCAACGTAATAGAGACTCGCTACCGACTCCCTATTATATGTGTCATTATGTGAGTACACGTGCATAACCAATATACCACATAGTACGTTTATTCGATTCTTCTAAAAGTTCAAAACCGTGTAGTGACACCTAGTGACTCTACATGCACAAGTATGTCCTACGTATCCCGTTGGTGATCATGGTGACTATTATGAGTTTAACACATCAAACACATCCCATGCAAGTTTCCACACAAATATATGTCAATTGCATACCATAAACAACTTCAAATAGTCACATAAGGACTTCGTACACAATCTGCGTTTTTAGGACAGATTGTGCACTGTGAAAAACGCATCTTTTAACCCACTTAACGAATGAATTAAAATCCCAAATTTTTACTGAGTGTTCATGAGGATTCAGTTGTAAACCCCTATTTTTATTTTGTCCTAAAACCAAACACAAAAATTATAAAAATTCGTACATCACAGCTGTGTCCAGAAAATTTCCACAACAGGTCAGTTTAGTAGAAAAATTTCCAAAAATTGTGTATTCATCCAAACGGGATGAATCCACTTGGAAAAGCCGAGTTTTTCCAATGTTGACATACTGTAAAAATTTCATAACTTAATTCTTTGTAAATCTCCAGTTATGACCATTTAAAGTTGACCCAATTTTCAGTTCCGAAAATCTGATATGACCTCTAATCAATTAAAATTTCAAAAACGATTCAACCGACGTCCAAATCTGATGGTTTTGCCCATTATGAAAAGCTAAGACTATGTACATCACAATCATGCAATGAAATCATCAAAACTATCAATTTACCAACCCATTACAGCCTCTACAAAACGTCCAAACGAATCTGCCAGAATTTAAAACTTGCAGCCCAAGTTATTCACAAACCCTAATCATGCTCAAAAATCTCTAACACATGCATAATCCACACTCTCATGATCAAACACATATATTATCATGTAAAAACCCTAATCATGGCAACTAACAACAATCATCATCATTAAATCATCAAAAACATTCAAGAACTCATACATATATATATATGCGATTGTGTGTATGTGGTTTTTAGAGTTTTTAAAGTTTTTCAATTATCATAATCTATCAAAGAACATATAAACGTATACCTTGTAGTGCTAAAACTCCCTAGAGCCTTGAGATTAAACCCGAACTAGCTTGATTAAGTGTGAGATTAGTTGATTGATTGAAAATTGAAAGGGTATGGGGAAGGGGGATCTCACGGCGCAAAGAACAAGTAGGTTAGGGTTTTTTTTTTTTTTTTTGAACTATAATTATAAGATAAGGTTGCTTGTTCTCCAAGTAGTTGGATATTAGGGCCCTTCTAGTCCCTTAACTTGACCCGTTAAGCATGTTTAAGTCCAATACCGGGCCCGATAATATTAATTACTCTAAATTGCATAAAAACTACTGTTTTTATAATTACATAAGATATTAATCATCAAGTGTATATAATTTGCATGGTTTACGTATTAATCGTCAGTCAAGTGATAATTCACATAATTCACGTAATTCATATAAGCAGGCACTTCACATCCATCATGATTTAATTGCACATATTATAATTATACATGCCACATAATTCACCAATGTTCGGGATACAGGACTCGTGTGTGTTAAACAATGCTTTTCCTATTTAACACATATGTTAATATCATCTAACATGTGTTAGGCCTACTTAACTAACCCTAGTTAAGTATTTAACCATGCACAACACGTAAGTTAACTAAAGTATATCATGTAAGTTAACTAGAGGTCAGTAAAAGTATTAACCTGAAAATGCGGGGTGTCACAATAATGTTTAAAAATCGCAATGTACATATAAGAGAAGAAAAAAAAATTAATAGTTTTAGAGAGAAATTAAGGGGTGGGATCGCATCACCAAGTGTCATGTGTCTCACCCCTTTTCTTATATATATATATATATATATATATATATATATATATATATATATATATATATATAATAATTTTGAAGATTAAAAAATAATTTAACTGCTATCGAATAAATGATTCTAGGATGGTAACTTTTCATGTCACCCGACTATTTTCACTACTCATACATAATTTAAGTATCTGTTTCAATAATAACCACAAAAAAAGAAGTCTTTTTTTGTGTTTTAGGTATAACACTATGGTACTCGTTGGAAAGATAATAAAACGCTCGTTAATTTGGTGTATTGTTTTTTCAAAAAAATGTTGTATAAAAAGTTATTAACGTTTAAAAATCGCCATGTACATATAAGAGAAGAAAAAAAATAGTTTTAGAGAGAAATTAAGGGGTGGGATTGCATCACCAAGTGCCATGTGTCTCACCCCTTTTCTTTTTTATATATATAAAGATAATAATAACTTGCACAGGGCTTGCGTGATGCGGCAGGGAACACGGACACTTCCAAATGGTGTACATGGTTCTGTTCAGTTCAGTTATTAGCCTCAACCGAAAGCAAACTCATTTGTTAATCGATTTTATTAACTAATCAGTTAATTGGTTCGATTTATTTTGTTCAATTGTCGGTTTCAGTTCGGCCCAGTTAATTTTGATGAATATCAAAAACCAAATTTTGACCAAATTTTTTTTTGATTTGAAGTACATGAAATAGGGAGGTAAATACAAAAAATGGAGGTATAAAAGCTAAGAATATGTGTATATGAAGAGTTCGCATTGGTTTAGTTAATTTTGATTAGCTAATGGTACAAAATAATCGATAACCGATTTCAAGTTAATTCGATTTTTAGTTAATTTGGTTATCAATTGATTTCGGTTTGGTTTCATCTAGTTTTGGTTCGGTTTCAGTTAACGATTCAGTTATTGCTTACCCATGGATATTGTTAATTACATAATACATCAAAATTTTAAAGTAAAAATTAATAACAATACTATACTCCAATTAAAGAGAATAAGATTCTTGTTTAAGTAATGTTTTTTTAACTATTAATTTAAGAAAAAAAAATATGGCCTTCTAAAAATCCAGAGATAATTGCCTTAAAGTAAAGAGAAAAAATTGTAACTATTATTTAAATAAGCACAAGTTTAGTAAAGTTGAGGGAATTAAACTATGAGGATATTGAAGTGTAAAAGCGTTTGAAAGACTAATTTACCCTTATTTTAAATGGATTAAAAGTGAATTTTTTTAAGTTTTCAGTATCTTAAAATATGATAATAGATAATACATATAACTCGTAAGATTGATTAAAAAACTTAGGTAAAAAAGTTGTCGATTTAGAACACGGTATGTATTATGCAAGTGAGCAAAACAAAAACACATGTCCGCTGTATGTCCAAATAAAAATATGAGATGCACTTCTTTTGAATGACAAAGAAATGCTCTTAAATTAAATTTATATAATATATCCACAACCATTATATTCTATAGTTATTGTGAGGTAAGGTGTTATTTCTTTTTTTGTGTGTATGTATGGAGGGATATTAGTTCATTTGTGAAAAGTTTAATTATTCATTTTTGAAGTTCAGTTGAATATATATATATATATATATATATATATATATAGGGATCGGTTCAAATAAAAAGTTTAAAAATCGTGCGAAGCGTGCGAAGGCTTCTACGCGCGTTTTCTTGAAGGGTAGTATCGTCATTTTACTCGATATTTAAAACCCATATCTTTTATAAAAGGATCAGATTTTCAAATTCGTATTTACTCTGTTTTTAGATTTTGAATTCAGTATAAATATTGATCATAATTCAGTTCATTCAATCATAAATCAGTTCATTCTCTTTCGATTATATCTCCAAACGATCTTCCTTTATTCATTCATTAAAGATGTCTGTGAATAATGATTGTGCAGGTATGATTTGAGCTATCTATTACGTAATGTTTTGTTCGATTGCTTTCTTTTTAATGATTTCGTTTTCTGTTTAGTAGAATTTGAATTAAATTCAGCTTTTTTTTATTGATTGTACATTGTTTTTCTATTTATGGAAGCATTACGTTATTTGGTCTTTGTTTTGTTATTAAATTCATCTTTTTTTGTTTGATTTCTTTGTATTAATGATAGTTTTTACGTTATTTTTTTGTGTTTTTGTTTATTTCATATCACAATGTCACAATTTTACGTGTTTTTTTTGTTTGTTTATTATATTCATGTTATGTAACTTTCATTACGTTATTTCATTACGTTATTATATTTTATGCTTTATTAGGCCATTATGTTACTGTGTTAATAGTTATTACGTGATTTTCAGGTTTTATTTTCAATGATAGAGGTGAAAGTAGTTCTACTCAGGCTGTTTCAACAGTTTATAAACCACAAGTTGCCTCTTCTATGACGCCATGTGTTGATATGGTATTTCCATCGATTGATCATGCGTATGAGTTTTATGTGACATATGCAAAAAATGCTGGATTTAGTGTTCGCAAAGGAAGTCAATATGTTCATGGTGAGATTCTTAAGATGAAGCATTTGGTTTGTTCAAAGGAAGGATTCAAATCTTGTAAAGCGTTTGATAGTCTTCAAAATGGTAAAATTAGGAATAAACCATCGCAAAGAACAGGTTGTAATGCTCATATAGTTTTTTCGTCAGAGAATGGACAAAATTTTAAAGTTTCAAAGTTTGTTGAAGAGCATAACCATTACTTGGTTTCTCCAGAAGATATGCAATTTCTTCCATCATCACGTAATTTGACATATCAACAAATGCAAGTGTTATGCAATATGTCCAAAGTAAATATGGGTCCTGTTAAGGCTTTTAATCTAATGAGGACAATTTATGGTGGTTTTGAACAAGTTGGTGCTACTGCTGCAGATTTCAAAAATTTTAAAAGGGATTTGAACTTATATATTGGTGAGTATGATGCGGATATGGTAGTTAATATGCTGCAGAAGAAGCATGACTTTCTTCCTGATTTTTATTTTGAGTATAGTCATGACACTAAACGACAGTTAACTGGATTATTTTGGGCTGATGAGCATGCAAAAAGAAGTTTTAAAGTTTTTGGTGATGTTGTTTCATTCGATGCTACTTTCAATTCTAACAAATAAGTTCATTACGTAATTATGTTATTCATTTTACGTAATTATTTCAGTTTAATTAATTAATTTTTTTTCTTTTTAAGTACAAGATGGTATTTGTTCCATTTACCGGTATCGATAATCACTGCAACAATATAACTCTAGGTGCTGGATTGCTGAGTTCAGAGACAATTGAATCCTACTCATGGCTGCTAACTTGTTTCAAGAAGTGTTTTGATAAAGAACCGCTTGTTGTAGTTACCGGTCAAGATCCTGCTATAAAACAAGCAGTTGCATCAGTTTTACCAAATAGTAGGCATAGATTGTGCATGTGGCACATCATGAAAAAGGTTGTTGATAAGGTATATGTCATTTTTGCTATGATTTTTGATTTTTTGTATGTTACGTAATTTTCAAGGCTTTTATCTGTATACCATATTTGTTATTACGTGATTATTTTTTATGATATGATTTTTTGATTTTGTGTATGTTACGTGATTTTCAAGGCTTTTTATTTGCATAACATATTTTTATTACGTGATTATTCAAATTCATAACAATATGTGTTTTTGTTATTTTTATAGGTTGGTCCTGCATTATGCAACAATGATGATTTTAAACAGCGTATTTGCGACATTGTTTGGACATATTCTATTTCACCAGAAGAGTTTGAAAAGGGATGGGAGCAACTTGTTTTTGATTTTAATCTCTTTTACCACGACTGGTTGTGTGACATTTATTCAAATAGAGCAATGTGGATTCCTGCTTTTTATCGCGATGAGCCAATGTCAGGTCTTATGCGTACTACTTCAAGATCTGAATGTGAAAATCATTTCTTTGGTCAAGTTTCAAATGCTCAATTAACGCTTCTTGAGTTTATTAGTCATTTTGATACTGCCATGGAATCTCAAAGGTATACTCATAGGAAAAATGATCATGAGACGAGGTATAAAACACCGGATTTTTGGACTGATTATCCTATTGAGGTGTAAGCTGCGAAATTATATACAAGAAGTATTTTCTTTGATGTCCAAGAAGAAATTTACAGAGCTGTGCATAAATGCATAAATGTCTTTCTTTCACATGAAGGAGATATAGGGACGTTTCTAATAAAAGATCGTTCTGCGTATGGTGCCGGTTTGATAGAGGTATGTATAGTTTATTTTTTATGTTACGTAATTTTTTACATATCATTGTAACAGACATTACGTAATTACCTGTTTCATTAGTCTCTCACTTTCATATACCTCATTACGTATTTTATTTTTTTATGGAGATCTTTTTTGTATTGCAGGTTAAATTTAACCTGGAAGATTTGACAATTTTATGTTCTTGCAAGCGTTTTGAGCGATATGGTTTATTGTGTCGACATGCTTTTTTAGTTTTAATGTTCTGTGATATAAATGAAATTCCCAGCAGATACATTCTTGATCGCTGGAGGAGTGATGTTATTTGTAATAGTCCCTCTCGGTCGAGCTTGTCGTTGGTGATGCATACTGATGAAAATGGGGACCATCAAAGTGTTAATGATGTTGTTCGTGATATAATGCATTTGAGTGAGTATGTAGTTAATAAGTTGATAACTGATTTTGAAAAGTTGAAGCTGTTTAGAGAGGAGCTAAAAGCGACGAAAGAGAAGACAGATGAAGCTGGTATTCAGAGGATATCTGTAACATTACGCATTTAAAACTTGTACGTTACACGTTCGTCATTAATAAAACGTCAAGTTTTCATCTTATATTCGCATTTAATTATTTTGTCGCGATTGTGGAACCCTAGTACTATATATATATAGATATATATGTGTTGTGTGTTAAAAATAATATCAAAAAAAATAGTTGTCTTGGCCGGGAATCGAACCCGCGCCAAGACCGGCCCAACCAAACCCACACACTTAACCAGCTGGGCTGGCCTTCAACTTGGAATAAACCTGGATCCTTATTAATATTAAGCGCGTTTTAAAACCTTCACAGTTGACAAAGAAAGTCAACTGTGGGTTAGCTTGTTAATCAATCCAAGGAATTAACTGATAATTGATCTTTATATGGTAAATTCGTGTGATTATCGGCCCAGTGTGACTCAATTACACGTCAATTACAACGAATCATTGACCTAATTTATAAACCCTACGCGTGTGATATTAAAACGTGGTCAACTTTCCAATTAACCCAACCCTTTGATCCTCTGTATAAATAGACCACCTACGATCCTTGAATACTCGCTCACAACTCTCTCTCAACCCCCAATTATTCTCTAAACACTGATAATTAGTCTCTGTTGATCAACGTTTGACTTTTTGCTTTGACCCGACAATTATACTCGAAACAACACTGTGAGTCTTATTTCTTTTGTGGGTTATATTCATCGGCCATCACACATCAATAGCCCTATGGTTAATCAGGCTATTGATGTGTGATTTGTCTAATTGCAATTTCTAGGGCTCGTTACATTGATTTGGGGATAAACTCTGATCCGCGTAATGTATATAATTAATTTTGATCAGGGAATATCACAACCACTGGCCTAGGCCAAGTGGTTGTGACCTTGGCTCAATACAGAGGGTACCCGGGTTCAAGTCCCGGCTACTGCCCCTTTTTGCTTCTTTTTATTTTTTTTAAACAAAACTATTTTATATATATATATATATATATATATATATATATATTAAACCTTTTAATCTTTTAAATTCATTTTAAAATATCAAAACTATTTTATAAATTCTAAAAAAATATATTTGTTTAATCTGAGATAAAAGTTTTATTTACAATTTTTATTTTTCAGAAATTCATTTATTTAATATTTATAATAATTAAATCATTTTTATACTATTATATTTATAAAAATCCATTTATATATCAAAACAATTTTATTAAATTCTCCAAAATTTATCCTGACTTTTTATAAAGTTAAACTTTACTGAAATAAATTTTAATTCAGTAAAATCATTTATTTTATATTTTTAATCAATTTTTGTTAGATTTAATCATAATTAAATCATAATAAATCCAATTTTCATCATTTTTGCACCAAAATTTTATACAAATTATTTTTAATTATTTAGAACAGAAATATGATTTTTAAAATAGAAATTCTTTAATTTTAGTATTTTTGAATATTAAAGTTAAATATTGGCTATTTGTAATAAATAGATTTAAAAATCTATTTTAAATGAAATAATTTTATAAAAATTATTTCTATACTTCAAACACTTTATTGTGTCCATCCAAAATTCAAATTTTATAAAAAGACTTTCTTTTATTAATTATCAATTTTTCCTTTATTAATTAACATTTTAATTTAAATTCAACAATTGATTATCCCCAAATCGAAACCCTAGGATACACATATAAGTTAATTAGACTTAGACTTATTATATATATTACCTTATATTATAGGGTGATATTTGGAATCATTTTGGGCAACACTATTATTTCATCTTTTCAACAAGTTTAACATTTGCTAATGTGAGTTTTACATAGCCCCTTTTATTTATCACCATTTTTGGGGTGAAACATGTTATAACATTATCATTGCAATTCAATCATCAATGTGTCTATGTGTTTTCTATGTTGCATTATGTCTTGAGCATGATTAGAGTAAGCACCATTCTAGCATAATCATTAACATTGATCAGCCGACGATATACATTGATAGATCTATTGGACTGACAATCCCACCCGGATACGTGCCTCCTACAAAGGTTACGTGGGTGTTTGTTATCGCATAACATATTCAATTGGACCATGAGTGTATGGTATGTATCATTTTATAACAGTCATCAGGGTTGGTTATGCACTCGATTTATTTCTAGTATGTTCTCACATATGGGCTAGATTGACATGACACATGAATTGCACAACATTTTATTCATTTTATTATCAAAAACCTATGTAATTCTCACCAACTTATGTTGACCCAAAATACTTTCAAAATTAACATGTTTCAGGTAACAATGAAGCTAAGGCTTGAGTTAGCATGAGGATTTTACTTGAAGTTTTATTTGAAGTTATGGAAGTTGTTATTTGATATTATGTATTTGAATTCTTAGACATCATTTCACATTTTGGATTTTATGTTTGAATAAATTATTTAAAATTTATATTATACCATGTGCTACTGAAAACAATCATCAATACGTGGCACCTCGATGTTTCCGCCATCGGTTGGGGTGTTACAATATCAGCCAAGAAGAAAGAAATTATTCAAGCTATTATTGGGGCTCCACATCAAACTGAGGCTGCTGTTCGTGTTCCTCATGGTATTAGGAATAAGGGTTGTGGGTCACGCAAAAGGTTTAAATCAAAACGTGAACAAGCGATTAGTCGTGCAGGGAAGAGATCAAGAAATTGCAAAGTATGTGGGGGTACTGGTCATGATAGGCGCACCTGTGAAGTTCTTAAATGGACTGCAACAGCTAACAACAAAGGGAAAGAACCCGTCAATGAAGCAGATGCGGATAATAGTCTAGATTCGGAATATGAAGTTGGCGATGATTGATTATGTTTTTTTGTTAAATTGACATTGAAACATTTTCTTTTACATTGTTACGTGATTTTTTTGTACACATATGGTTTTTTTGCATTTCATTACGTAATTAGTTGACATGCTACGTAATTGTATCATAGCATAATCATTCACATATAACCATTACTTTACATTTTTTCACATGTTACGTAATTTTATGTTAGGTAACCATTATCAGTTTCATACATGATTAACATATAACCATTATCATACATGTTTTTTGTATGTTACGTAATTGTATTTTTATGTTAGGTAACCATTATCAATTTCATACATAATCATTCATACATTATCATTCAACATAATCAGAAACATACCTAATCATTCATATAATGTAGTATGTGACAAGCAAAATGTTAAATTGTATCAGGACATTTGTCATACATAAACCAAATGTTAAATTGTATCATGACATTTCCGACACGTGGCATTAAAACTATTCAAACATGATCATTTTGTCTTTTCACAAGAGTTTGGAATAAGTTCTGCTTGTACTTCGCCTTCTCACTGTATTCCTTTTGATGAAACTCCCTAGCCAGACGATCAATTAAATTTTTATTTTTGTTGGCATCGAAGAGTAGGATTTTTGATAGATATTTGTAACGAAGGTCATCAATCTGCATTTGTTGAGCTGCTCCTTCTTTTTGAAAATCAGTTACCTATTTTCTTCTATATGTGCTCATGAAAGTCTCCATATGCCTCATTGTGAACACCCCACAATCGATTTTGTTTTGTGAAGTTCTCCATTCCATTTGGACTCTTGCTGGTTTTTTACTTACCATTTTAGGAGTCATGGGGTGTTCATTGACCATCATATAGTTGCATAAAGCTTATTTCTGCATACATTACGTAATTTTACCATAAGCATTACGTAATTAACTAACATAAAAATAATATTAAGTAAAAATATTTTTTTTTACCAATGGCACTATGATGTTGTCATATTTGCTATTAGCTCCAAGCTTGCTGTTGTCTAGTATTTCTATCTTCGGGTTCTTCATGTTGAAACATATTACATATATGTGGTCCGAAGATACGATGGGCATGAACAACAAATCCACCTCATTGATTGATTTTATTTCATTTTTGCTAAGTGCAAGATTTAAGTTCGCTGTCATGGTGTCCATTCGCTTTAAATCATCATATTGAGGCTTGAAGCAGTCACTTGGCTGTAAATTTAGCATACATTATGTAATTTAGTATAAGCATTACGTTATTATAATTTATGTATTACATGAAAAAGATAAGGAGCATACCAGAATATTTGTTTGAACAAACAACCTTAATGGTGAACCTGGAGCTCTTTTCTTCTCGTCGTGGTTCAGCACATACGACCATGCATCCAAAACATTAGATGATAATGTTATTCCAGGGTATAAGCATTCAAATACCACTTTGAAGAATGGACTCCCATCTGCTGGCTCGAATACAACATCACTGTGGAAGATAATTTTTAATACACATTATATAATTTTTTGTAATAAACTATGTTCTGAAAATATTCATTACGTAATTTTTATAATAACAAATTAAAGTAATATAAGGTTTTTCTTACTGTGTTGCTTCTGTTACTGCAAATATAAACTGCGCAATTATGTTTTCATCTTCAGTTATTTTGTTCTTCATTACCACCTGGCGTTGAATGTAAGGAGACTTCAGAGGTCCAGCCAACATCCTTCCCCTTTTTGCACGTTCAACTTGTTTATTGGCTATGGTTGACTCCAGTGATTGACTAACTATTAGTCTCCCTACTGTTTTTGGTGTTTCGACATCAGCTTCAGAGTTATGTAGGAATGGTAGATCTGGAATTACATCTGTAGGTGCATCATCTTGGGAGAGATTCAGATCGAAACTTGGTCCTTCATAGCTTTTGTGACATCCGGCAAATTCCGGTTAACAACGTTGTCTAGATTAAAGTCTACCTTAGCGAGTCACGCGTATATTATACTTAACTAGGGTTAGCTAGATAGCTAGATGGGACATATGTGCATTGTTGTGAGTTAATATGTGATTACATGATTAGTGAACCTCGGACGTTGGTGAATAACGAACTTATGTGTCTCTGTGATAGTTGATGAACTTATGTGAAAACCATACGTGACTATGTGAACCTAAACCGAATACGTTAATAAAAATCACTAAAAGTGGAGTATGAGGTTGATTAGGGTCTTAACGCATGGGGTTGCACTTGTTACGGTCCGAAATAACGAAAACGTCAAAGGATAACGCGTTTTGGGGCTTAATGTTAGTGGATGAGAGGAGAACTCCACAATTAAGCGTGCTCAGGTGGGAGAAATTTCAGGATGGGTGACCTCCTGGGAAGTCTCCACTTGGGCAACCAAAAACAAATCCGTGAGCTCTGGATGGGCAAAGCGGACAATATTGGTGGTGAGAGAGGCGGGGTGTTACAGATTGGTATCAGAGCCAATGGTTATAGTGAACTAGGACTGCATGTAGAGTCTAGTCTATAGCCGAGTCGCACACACTAGACGATCACATAGTACTAAACATTATGGTGGGTTACGTATGGTCTTGTCGGAGTGTCTCTAAATCATCTGACCTTCCTATGTTACATCATCCGTTCTATCTTAGGTCGGGTTACTTGCTCTCTAGGTAGTGTGGTATATTGGGGTAAATCGTGTACTCTTGAGATTTGTCCAAGGCTCGGACATCTCCCTTTCATACTCCAATAGAAACACTTGCCATAAACTACCGTAGCATTACGGTGTATAGCTAAGAGTCTATGTCCGGTGATTTGAACTTTGAACTAGGAGAACACTTGGAGGACCATGTAGAGCGGTTTATCATTTTGGGTGCACACAAAATCATAAACCGAAATGCATGAAAGCCCTAGTGAGCTCTGGGTTTGAATGGATAGTCCTGGGTTGGATCTAGCTTTGATCTTGTGAACGCTAGTGGTTACCATTAGCTGCGAAACTAAATTTTCTCGTCCTTTTTGTCAGAATCATGTCTGGAGTATGAGGAGGACGTGGAGGTGGCCGCGCTGGTGGGCGTGGTGGTGGTCGTGGTGGTGGTGGTGGTCGTGGAGGTGTAAACCTAACACAAGAAGATCTGAACAACTTACTGCAAGCTGCCTTTCAGTTAGGGCACAATGGTGGTGGTAAGTTGATTTATCCACTTTTGCCTCATTGGTGAACCCTGTTTACATCCTTTGTGGTTTCTCATGCGTTTCATTTCAGGTGGTCCTGTTAACCCACCCCCACCTATGTGTACCTACAAGATGTTTCGGGACTGTAAGCCCCAGGAATTCTCTGGCACTGAGGGTGCGGTGAGCTTGCTCAGGTGGCTGGAAAAGGTGGAGTCAGTGTTTCTGATGTGCAACTGTCTCCCAGAGGATCGAGTCAAATATGCTGCTGCGTTATTCCAGGATGTTGCTTTGACCTGGTGGAACAATATCACCCAGAATATGGGTATAGGGGAGGCTTATGCTATGCCTTGGGAAAATTTTGTTCAACTACTGAAGCGAGAGTACTGTCCAAGGGAAGAAGTTCAGAAGCTAGAGCACGAGGTGTGGAACCTCAAGATGACCGGGTCAGAGATTGAAAAGTATACGGTAAGGCGTAATGAGTTGGCAGTGCTGTGTCCTGATCTGCATGTGCCAGAATATAGGAGGATTGAACACTATATCTCGGGGCTAGTACCAGAGATCGCGGGATTGGTGGCTGCGGGGAATCTTCCTACATACTCAGAGGTGGTTCGATCGGCTTACAGGATGACAAACTTGAAGGTGAATGAGGGTATCTTGCCTGCTAAGGGTTCGACTGTCAAGGCCCCGGAGAATAACAAGCGTAAATGGGATAATGAGGGGAAAGGATCTGTGCCAGCATCATCACAACAGGGTAAGAGGTTCGATAGCGGGGGTTCTTCTTCTTCTGGTACCAAACCGGGTGGTTATGCGGGGAAATTACCTAAGTGCAACAGATGTGGGCGTCATCATCAGGGGGACTGCGACCGTAATCGTTGCCATCGCTGTCAACGACTTGGGCATTTTGCTAAAGATTGTCGGGCGACACTTCCATCGACCCAGGCCCCAAGTACTACCCCGGCTCCTACTGCTCAAGGAACTACGGGAAAACAGGGTTGTTACAACTGTGGGGAGACTGGTCATTACAAGAAGGAGTGCCCGAAACTGAAGCAGGGCAGGGATGTGAGAGACAGAAACGGTAATGGGAACAACGGGGGCGGTGGCAGGAATGCGCGTGCCTTCGTCATTGGAGCCGCAGAGGCTAGACAGGATCCTGACACAGTTACCGGTACGTTCCTTCTCAATAATCGCTCTGTTAGTGTTTTATTCGATTCCGGTGCCGATAAAAGTTTTATATCTGTGGAAGTTAGTCGACTGC
The DNA here is from genome assembly GCA_028751855.1 of Ambrosia trifida. Classification (NCBI taxonomy): domain Eukaryota; kingdom Viridiplantae; phylum Streptophyta; class Magnoliopsida; order Asterales; family Asteraceae; genus Ambrosia; species Ambrosia trifida. Next base: position 298,655 of record CM054124.1, read on the forward strand.
TAGATGTAGTACCCGTACCATTAGAGGCTAAGTATGTAATTGAGTTGGCTGACGGTAAAAAGATTGAAGCTACTTGTATCCTTCGGGAGTGTCAACTAGAGTTGTCGGGTTTGTCGTTCCCCATCGACCTTATGCCGGTACCTTTGGGTAGTTTTGACGTTGTTGTAGGCATGGATTGGTTGTCTTTGTATCGCGCTGAGATCATTTGTTACGACAAGATTATTCGGATTCCCCTCCCTGATGGAGAATTCCTTTCGGTGTACGGTATCAAGGGCGGTGCTCCGCTAAATCTCATCTCCAGCATGAAAGCCCTTAAGTATCTTCGAAAGGGTTATTCGGCCATTTTGGCACTTTTATCTGTTTCCTCTACCGATGAGAAGAAGATCGACGATATTCCTGTGGTACGCGAGTTTCCTGATGTATTTCCCGATGATTTATCTGGTCTCCCTCCCCATTGTCAGGTTGAGTTCGGTATTGATCTTGTACCGGGGGCTGCTCCTATTGCTCGGGCCCCCTACCGTCTTGCACCTCCCGAGATGCAGGAATTGTCCAGTCAGTTACAGGAACTCTTGGACAAGGGTTTCATTAGACCAAGTTCTTCCCCTTGGGGAGCCCCGATTCTGTTCGTTAAGAAGAAGGATGGAAGTTTTCGATTGTGTGTGGATTACAGAGAATTGAACAAAGTGACCATCAAGAACCGTTATCCTCTTCCACGTATTGATGATCTATTCGACCAACTCCAGGGTTCTAGCTACTACTCTAAGATTGATTTGAGGTCTGGTTATCACCAGTTGCGCGTGAGGGAAGCTGACGTTGCAAAGACTGCCTTTCGTACACGTTATGGCCATTTTGAGTTCTTGGTCATGCCTTTCGGTCTCACAAACGCACCGGTGGTTTTCATGGATTTGATGAACCGCGTTTGTAAACCGTATCTTGACAAGTTCGTCATCGTGTTTATTGATGACATCCTGATTTACTCCAAGAACAAGACCGAACACGAGGAACACCTGCGCTTGGTTTTGGAACTTTTGCGATGGGAACAACTTTACGCTAAGTTCTCAAAGTGTGACTTTTGGTTACGCGAAGTTCAGTTCCTAGGACATGTGGTTAATGAACTAGGAATTCATGTCGATCCAGCTAAGATCGAAGCGATCAAGGACTAGGAAGCACCAAAGACGCCAACTGAGGTGCGGCAATTCCTAGGCCTTGCGGGCTATTATCGTCGTTTCATTAAGGGGTTATCGAAGATCGCTCAACCCCTCACCACTCTTACTCAGAAGGATAGAAAATTCGCCTGGGGTGAACCACAAGAGTCAGCATTTCAAAAACTGAAGTCTAAACTTTGTTCTGCTCCTATTTTGTCCTTGCCTGAAGGCCCTGATGATTTCGTTGTTTACTGTGATGCTTCTATTCATGGTCTCGGTTGCGTGTTGATGCAACGCGAGAAAGTGATTGCGTATGCTTCTCGTCAACTCAAGGTGCATGAGAGGAACTACACCACCCATGACTTGGAATTGGGTGCAGTGGTTTTCGCGTTGAAAATTTGGAGACATTACTTGTACGGTACCAAATGCACCATCTACACCGATCACAAGAGTCTTCAACATATTTTCGACCAACAACATTTGAACATACGATAGCGTCGTTGGATTGAACTCCTGAACGACTATGATTGCGCCATTAAGTACCATCCTGGCAAGGCGAATGTAGTAGCAGACGCCTTGAGCAGGAAGGAATCAATTAATCCTCGTCGCGTTCGGGCGTTGCAGCTCATCATTCATTCCTCTCTACCTGACCAACTCCGTTCTGCTCAGTTAGAAGCTTTGAAGGAGGAAAACCTTAAAGCTGAGACTATGCACGGTGCCGACAAGCACCTCGAGCGAAGGCCTGATGGCCTGCACTACTTCGCAGAACGCATATGGGTTCCTTTATTCGGGGGACTTCGGGAGCTTGTTTTTGATGAGGCTCACAAGTCCCGGTATTCTATTCATCCTGGTTCGGATAAGATGTACCAAGATCTGAAGGTGCTTTACTGGTGGCCAAACATGAGGTCGGATATAGCCTCATACGTGAGCAAATGCTTGACCTGTGCTAAGGTCAGGTAGAATACCAGAAACCGTCGGGTCTCTTGCAACAACCTGAAATTCCGGAGTGGAAATGGGAACGGATTACATTGGATTTTGTCACGCAACTACCTAAGTCACCGAGCGGGAATGATAAGATATGGGTGATTGTTGATCGGTTGACGAAATCAGCCCATTTTCTCGCTATTAAGGAGACCGACACCATGGATCGTTTGGCTCGTCTTTATCTGAAGGAAGTTGTTTCTAAGCACGAGTGCCGATTTCTATTATTTCGGATCGTGACTCCCACTTTACTTCTCACTTCTGGAAGTCTTTGCACAAGGCTTTGGGTACTCAGCTGGACATGAGTACGGCTTATCACCCACAGACTGACGGTCAGAGTGAACGTACGATTCAAACCTTATAAGACATGCCGCGAGCATGTGTGATCGATTTTGGCAAAGGTTGGGAAGCTCACCTACCGTTAGTAGAATTCTCTTACAACAACAGTTACCACACGAGCATCAAGGCAGCTCCGTTCGAGGCACTGTACGGGCGGAAATGCCGGTCTCCTCTTTGTTGGGCTGAGGTGGGTGAGAGTCAACTCACTGGGCCTGAGTTAGTGTACGAAACTTCGGAAAAGATCGTACAGATTCGTAACCGGTTGGCAGCAGCACGGGACCGGCAAAAGAGTTATGCCGATCAGCGTCGCAAGCCATTGGAATTCCAAGTTGATGACAAAGTACTTCTGAAAGTTTCACCGTGGAAGGGCGTCATACGCTTTGGGAAGCGTGGCAAACTCAACCCTCGGTATGTCGGCCCATTTACAATCCTGGAACGGATTGGACCGGTGGCATATCGTCTTGATTTACCGACGGAGCTCGGCAACGTACATAACGTCTTCCATGTATCCAACTTAAAGAAGTGTCTGGCTGACGAGTCTCTTATTGTTCCACTGGAAGAGATCAAGGTTGATGATCGTCTTCGGATTGTGGAGGAACCTGTTGAGATTCTTGATTACAAGATTCGTAGCCTACGTCATAGCAAGATTCGCATTGTTAAGGTTCGCTGGAACTCGAACCGGGGACCAGAGTACACTTGGGAACGGGAGGATCAGATGAAGTCTAAGTATCCTCATCTCTTTCCTAAGGAAGCGTTCGAATCGAGATATGTTACCACTGCAGCTGAATGAATCTCGGGGCGAGATTCCTTTTTAACGTGGGGATGATGTGACAACTCGGGTAAATCTCTCTCTTGGTTTCTATCTTTTGTCTGTTTCTTTTGTTATTCCTTTTGGTACTTGTGCAATTTTCGGGACGAAAATTCGTTTAACGTGGGGATGATGTGACACCCGGCAAATTCTGGTTAACAACGTTGTCTAGATTAAAGTCTACCTTAGCGAGTCACGCGTATATTATACTTAACTAGGGTTAGCTAGATAGCTAGATGGGACATACGTGCATTGTTGTGAGTTAATATGTGATTACATGATTAGTGAACCTCGGACGTTGGTGAATAACGAACTTATGTGTCTCTGTGATAGTTGATGAACTTATGTGAAAACCATACGTGACTATGTGAACCTAAACCGAATACGTTAATAAAAATCACTAAAAGTGGAGTATGAGGTTGATTAGGGTCTTAACGCATGGGGTTGCACTTGTTACGGTCCGAAATAATGAAAACGTCAAAGGATAACGCGTTTTGGGGCTTAATGTTAGTGGATGAGAGGAGAACTCCACAGTTAAGCGTGCTCAGGTGGGAGAAATTTCAGGATGGGTGACCTCCTGGGAAGTCTCCACTTGGGCAACCAAAAACAAATCCGTGAGCTCTGGATGGGCAAAGCGGACAATATTGGTGGTGAGAGAGGCGGGGTGGGTGTTACAGCTTTCATAGCTTTCATTCTGTATTTCTTCTACTTTGTCTCCCTCCGATGTCTCGATCTGTTTTCCTTTCCTAGATCTTTCTTCAAACTCATTCAATTCTTTCAAGAATTGCGAACTGACATGTTCGGATGATGTTTGTGTGGTTGAAGTTTGCAAAGCTGCATTCTTTTCTTCTTTGTCTGCTGCTTTTAACATCTCAGCAATCATATCTGTGCTGTCACTCTCTAGGGCCTCATTTCCTGATTTTAGTTAACAATTTATATACATTCATATAAGTTCCATTTAGTATAAACATTTTTAATATACATTACGTAATTTTTTTACCTTTATCGGCCGGTGGTTCATTTGTTGTTGCATCTTTCAAAGCATCCATTATATCTGTCAAAGCTTCTTCTTTATTTGTTTCTTCAAGTTGTTCAGTTGCGGCAATCATTGCATTTAGCATTCCTGTGCTAACACTTTGCGAAGTTGTTGCCGTTTCATTCAAATCTTTTTTTTCACCTGTAATTACGTATTATGATCATATTAAAGTTTTGACAAATAATCTGTTACGTGATTTTTTACCTTTATTGACAGGTGGTTCATTTGTTGTTGCATCTTTCAAAGCATCCATTATGTCTTTACCTTCTTTCACAGCTTCTTCTTCATTTGTTTTTTCAAGTTGTTCAGTTGCGGCGATCATTACATTTAGCATTCCGGTGCTAACACTCTGTGAAGTTGTTACCTTTTCATTCAAATCTTTCCTTTCACCTGTAATTACGTATTCTGATCATTAATAAGTTTTGACAAATAATGTGTTACGTGATTTCTTTTTTACCTTCTAGTGTTTCAGCTACAATCACTATTGCATCTAGCATCTCTGTGCTAACACTGTTCTGGTTTTCCTTTTCACCTGCAACTACTAATATACTTTTTTGATATCCATTACGTAATTTTTAACTAACTTCTTTATCATTTAAATATACATTATGTAATTTTTACCTTCTATGTTTTTCTCATTACTTGATTTGTAACTTGCTACCCATGACTTCCATTTTGTTTGCTTCTCACGTATAAGGTTGCTGTCTAAAAAATTTGAAGTGGCTTCTTCGAAAATTTCATCTATTTCAGCAACATATGTTTGAAACTTCTCCATTTTGTTTTCTATTTTTGAAAGCCATTCCTGCAAACAATACGTGAATAAATTACATGATTTTTGTTGATGTTTGACATAATAAATTACAGTTACTTACATTCTCATCAACTGGGTAAGGACTTTTGTTTTTCTTCTTTCCCATTGTCTTTTTCCTTGTTGACCCTTTTATGCTCTCATCTGTTAATTTTTGAGTTGCAACTTTTTGTATTTTTGGTGTTGTTGTTGCCTCATTTGCATCACCAGCCTGCAAACATTACGTGATTTTTTAAAATCCTATATACATATGCATGTTATGTAATTTTTATAAAGTTATTGCACTTACATTAGGAACTTGTGGAGTGTTGTAATTTTCCAAGAATTCATCAATGTCAGAGAGTGATTTTGTTGTTTCAAACACGTTGTTGAATTCTTGTGAATCTTGATTTTGAAGATGATCCACGAGGATATGTTGTTCAAGAAAGATTTGCTGTTCATCATGCTGAATGTATGCATCTTCATTCTTACCATCTTCTTCCATTTTTTCTGCATCATCTTCTTCACCATCATAATCATCTCCACCAACACCACCAGCGTCTTCATTTCCACCATTATCTTCTTCATCCTCATCATTATGTCCTTCTTCATCTCTAGGACTTTCTACTTCATCATTTCCTTCTTCATCCTCATCATTATCTTCTTCATCAGTTGAAAATGGCCCATTGTCATACAAATGTTTATCAACATCAGACAAATTCTGGGTGCTAATGTACTTAATTGCTGGTGTTTGTGCTATTTCAGGAACATGTGATAACCTCTTTTCATGTACATAAAGCATCTGTCATGTGAATAAAGTTAACATTTGATCATTACGTAATTAGTAATAACACATTACGTAATTTGTATTTTTTATACATAACATAATTATGAATAAAAAACATACCGCAAGAAAAGGCAAAGGTCCATTATACATTTCAGTTCCGTTCCAGCTTGCCTTCGTTCTTTTGAGACAGAAAATTAAGTACTCACACCAATTCAATTTTTTGATTGATTTTTCATCTGTCACTCCTTTCAAGAACATTTGATTTACTGTTGAACTCTTTGTTACTTGCCCAAATATAGAGTTGTAAAGTATAAGGAAGTTCAACTTGAAAATCCAGTCTCCGCTTTTGCTTTGAACTATTTTATTCTTCACATCCGAGATTAAAATCTTGTTATGTTCAAACTGGGACTTCCATACAGTAAGCGTGTTAGATGAACCCTTCCTTGGTTTGTTCTTTTCATTTACTGTCTGGTTACCCATTGGGACACCAAGGACTTGTTGAACTTTGTTGCTTGTAACTTGAATGATGAATGGTGTGGGTATATGCTTGAATGTTTGAAGAGAACTAAGGTTGGTTGGCTTGGTGATCAAGCAAGGAAACAATGAAATGCCTGAACGACAAAAACACCCTTCTGTTGCATTGAGAACACCATTTGTTAACAAAGTTGTTACCATGACTGAAAGAGTGACGGACCATGAGCTCAAAATATACCAGTACATTATGGCTCCAATAAGAGAGAAGTAGTAAGTAACTTTGATTATATAATTAGTTATGCAAAGTAAACAAAAAATAATGTTGACATTATTTTAAATGCGTGCAGTAAAATAGTATTCAATTCAGATTTGGGGACAGATACTCCGAAACTAATGTTTGAAAGTATGTATCCTGGTATATGGTTAAACGCACATGTCATTAACGCATGGACTGAGATCCTGAACATGGAAGAGAGAAAGAGAAGGGAAGGATCGTTGTTCAGATTGTTTTGCCCAACAAACATGATGATAAGATGTATATTAAAACGCAAAAAATAATATAAATAACGCAAAAGATGATTGTGTCTTACATTTGTTCCATATAAAAATGAGCCTAATGAATATTATACAAAAGATGGGGCACAAAAGGCTTGAAGTATTCAAAAGCAATATGCTTAATCTGATGAGGAAATTAAAAGTGCAAAGCCTGCAAGTGTTTGACATAATCATGGTACCAATGCTTATAGACCTCCATTACTACGTGGTAGGGTTCGATATCCGAAATGACATCATGAAACTGCTGGACAACTTGAAAGATGAATCGCATATTAATTTACATATTAACTTTCTTAGCTTACACTTTGCTTGTAGCACCATACGTTATTTCTTTGCTTGAAGACTACTTGCGAAAGCAGCAACAACATTGAATAACTGAACATTGTCCCGATAAAACGGAGAGAAATGAGCTGGAGGACAACAGAAAACGCATTAGACTGCGGAGTGTTTGCAATGCGACACATGGAAACATACAAGGCACAACAGAATTGGACATGTGAGTTGGCGATTGAAGGGGGGTTTCAAAATAAGTAGTTAACTATCCTACGAGTAAAATATGTAGCAAAGATAATACTGTCTAACTACAACTTGATACGAGATGAGTTAGTTGCGGATGCGAACAACTTTCAAAAGGTGCCATACAAAATAACAACAATGATGACGAATTTGTACAAAAAAATTAAGAAAAAGGCAGGATGAGATATAGAATTTGTTATGTTTGTTTGTTTTTTTATTTAGACGCAAGAATAGTAATAATAATAATACGCAAGTTAATCATTTAAATGTGGTGGAATAATAAATCTATTAGGTTTGTATATGAGTAAAAGCCAAATGGTTTTATTATAATACGCAAATTCATCAAATTAACTGTGTTGGAATAATAAATAAGCTATGTTTCTTTCAAACTAAAACGCAAGTGATTTTATAATAATACACAAGTACATAATTATAAATTTATTAAAAACACACAGTTTCCATGCATTGAAATGGTTGAAATTAATGCCACGGATGTTGACATATATGGCTTGAGATATTTGTACTTCAATATCATACTCTATAGTATGGTACTCAGCCATAGTGGATGCATAAATCATGTTCCATAACGTGCAGCTTGAGAACATATCATTCCACTTTGCTCTGATCGAATCAACATTGCGATCATGTGTACCCGTTAAACGATTGAATTCATCCATCACATTCCTCCAAAACAAAACCCTACATATATTGTAGGGAAGATCACTGGTTGTAACATGCATCCAGGCACGCACTAAAGCAGTTTCATCATTCACATTCCTCCAAAACAAAACCCTACATATATTTTTAGTTTTGCTTTGATTTTTTGTATTGGAGCTTTTGGTGGTCTATTGGTATTTATAGGCTGACGAAAGTGATGTGTTGCAAAACACATCTCTTTTCCTATGTATTTTGTATATTATTTGGTCAGGTTTTTATTCGTTTTCGTGTTCTTTTTATAATGTATTTATTTATTTCATTATTTTATAGGTGTTCATGAGAAAAGAGCTTAAAACAGTGAAAAATAATCAAGACGCGAACACTTGGTGTTCATGGACGTTGGAACGTAAACGAGCAATTTTGGTCGAGCCACGAACACCCGAGTCGCGAACACCCGGAGCAAGCTTGGAGTATACTACCACCAACAATAATAATAATAATAATAATAATAATATAAAAAAATTTAAAAAAATGCAAACTGTGACATGAGGTCAAAGGCATCACGGCCCAAGATCTTTCAAAAAGAAACCCTTCATGAACAATTTAGTATTTGTTTGGAGGAGGGCACATTATTAGGGACACATTATTGTTCGGAACATCAATCACAGCCGCCAAAAAGAAGTCAATCTACTACAGCAGCTTCGAATTGTTTAGAGGTTAATTGAAGGCCAGGAAGGCTCGGGTTTAAGACTGAAGCTACGGGTTCGACTATAATAAATTTTAGTTTTCATATTTATTTACTTTGTGTTCATGAATATTGAGACCATGACTATGTTTTATTTTGAACCTATGTTTTTATCGATTTCCATGATTATGAGTAGCTAAATATTGAATCACTACCTAGGTTGTATGATGATCGCATGTTAATTTTATAGTTCTCGGTTAGGGATTATTTATTGAATGGTTAATGTTTTGGTAAAAGTTTGGTTGATGTTTATTATGATGTGTGTGTGTACTTAAGTCTAATTTATTATTTTTGATAGTTCCATAAACGTCTTAGTGAATGTCTTTCATGTTTGGATGTTTATTAGGGTTACCTGCTTAGTGCTTGTAGCTTAGTTTATGGTTTTGGTACCAAAAGCCATAGGAACTTGATTAGAGAGTTTAGATGACTTAAGTATTCTTCCATTCTTGAGACCAAGAGGTGATGGAATGTTAGGTTGTCTAGAGCTTTAGGTGTTAGGTTTTGGGTGAGACCGGGAGGTGATCCTATCCTAGTTGTCTTTAGTTTCTTGCAATTCCAAGTCATAGTTAACCCAATTAAATTACTCCTTTACATCTTCGGGTGTATTGTGATTAGAGAGACCGGGAGGTGATCGAGTCATTAGAGTACCTTTACATTCTTAGTGAGGTGAGACCGGGAGGTGATCCGAGCTAGATAACCAGTGTTTTATTCCTTAGGATTCTTTGGCGTGTGTTGGTGAGACCGGGAGGAGATCTAGCACGTCTTAGGGTTTCTTAAGTTATCTTTAGAATCTGGTATCTATTCAGTTTTCCATTACCGAGAGTTGTAAGTTTTCATGCAGGATTCTTGACCTAGGTAGTTGCCTTCCTATCCTGATATTTTCCTCAATTATCCTTGTTGTCAGTTTATATTATTTATTTACTTTATTTATTTTATTTAATTAAAAAACCAACTTTTAAATCAAATCTTTTTAAGTCTTAGTCGAGTCTAGTTTTGTTTTCTAGTTGTGTCCTGTGGGTTCGATACTCGGACTTACTTAGTCTGTACTGCATTGATAGGTACACTTGCTTGTCGTGTGGTCTAGTTTAGTTGAGTCTGTTTTATATTACTAGGTGTCTAGGTTGTTTATATTTTTAGACCATACATAGCACATCAAGTTTTTGGCACCGTTGTCGGGGACACTTGGCGATTGCGAAATTAGCTTTGATTAGGACTTCACTGATTAATTGGTCTTATTTGAGTCTTTTTGGTTTTTAGTATGTCTAGAGTGTCATAGGCTTTTATTTTCTTTTTGTGTGCTTGCGTGTTGAGTCAGTTTTGGTTTTTATTTTTCGTGTGCTTGTGTGTCTTTTTGTTTTTGTGTGCTTTATTCTATTTTATTTTCTTTATATATCTGGTGCCCGTGATCGTATTTGTTTTAGTGTTTGTATGCAGTGATGGCAGGAAGACAGACTGTAGCAGACCACACACGGGATAAGACTAGTGATTACATGGGCCAACAGTACACGCTAAACATCAGTTTTGGTCTAGGTAAGTGCAGGGATAGGTGGCCCAACGCGTATGAGTTTTTCAAACATATTTTTAAATTCACCAATCGTTTCTTGATGAACAACGGTGAAAGAAAAGAATTAAACGCGTTGGATATGGGATGGATAAAATATAAGCCACCTGATTGAAACTGCATAAAAACTCAGTTGTAGAGTATGTAATATTTTTTAATTTTCTTTGTATTTTGTTATTATTTTTGTTTTTGAGTCTTTTTGCAGGTTTTCGTGTTTGCTTAGGCATGAAAAAAATACACCATGAATGGATCCCATATACTTAACTATATATTTTTATGATTAGGATTTTCGGTGGAGGTTTGGGTAATAAGAGAAATTTTTTTCTAAACAATAAATTTGATTAACTTTTTGCGAAAAAAGGTTCTTCGTGTAATGCGGAGAGCCTGGGCTGACCTGTTCGTCTCATATGAACAGTAATTACCCCGGAAAGTTATTTTTTTTCGCTTGCGACGCATGTTTAGATCACCAGTGTCCTTCATGTTGCGCGAGTTGATTAGAAAAAAATATTTTCCAACATATTTTCTTCCACCATCATTCACTGCCATTTCACCACATGTTTTACCATCATCCACCACGTTCCACCATCTTGCCTTCCAAGTACGTTTCCTGCGTTTTTGTATATTGAGTCGGTTGAGTCTGTACATTATTTTTAGAGTCTTCTATTTTATTTTTGAGTCAGTTTTCTCTTAACTCACTTTGGGGATATCTTTCCTTCAAGTGTGGGGATGATGGAGATAGTCAATTTTGAGTCATTGGTTTGTCTAATATATTATATTGCAGGTTGGGATCTAGCCACCCGTACTCAATCTCCATTCGAGTGGGGACGACCCAACAATCATTTGAGGCAACCATTTGTTTTTATATTTTCTTTTTAGTTTTTGTTTGTCAGGTTTGAGTCAAAGGCCGCGAATGAAATTCTATACGGCCTGGTTTAGAGGACAACTTCAGAGCACTTGTAGCTACATTGCTTATATCCAGGGGAGTCTGTTCCTTTTTTGTTGTATTTTTTTATTTCTGCTTTATTTTATTCTACTCTCACATTGAGGACAATGTGTCGTTCAAGTGTGGGGATGGGAACTTCGTTTTTATTTTTAGGTAGTTTGAGTCATAAAAAAAAATCTAAAAAAAAAATTTGAAAAAAAATGAAAAATGTCTCTGATCTTTTGTGCATTTTATATGGAAAATGATAGTAAAATTGGGATTTTAGGTTTTCAAAATATTATATATATGAGAATATAAATAGATTGAAAGCGTGTTTGCTTAAGATGTGTCGGTAGGCCTAGCTAGCTTTGAAAGGTCTTATGATTGTTCTTAATATACCTTAATAACCATGATATCTTGTGGGTTCTCATCTTAGGAGAAACGGTAGAACTGAAACCGCTGATAGTAATTAGAGGTACCATTGTAGGTTAAAAACCCATATGTATTATTAATTAAATGGCACACTTGATCCTTTTTATGGGAATAAATCCGGTGAAAAGTGGCGCCTGAAAAAAAAAACCATCCATATGTCCATCAATTGAGCTAGATAAAAGTACAAAATAAAAAAATAACTGAAGCCTATGGAGTCTCCCTTGGGGATGGTGACTCTGATCGAAACTCCCTCTAGGTCAAGTTAAAAAAAAATACCGAAGCTCATGTTGTTGCTCTTGGGGATGGTGACTCTGATTGAGACAACCTCTGGGTTAGGTATGAAAAAAAAGAAAAAAAATATATATATCTAAGCTCATACACTTCATCCATCATCCATCATAAATTTAATTTCTAATACATTAAGGAGTTTAGTTTGTAGTGGTTGGTAAATCTATATGGTTTAGCCTTTGCTTCCAAAGCTTGAGGTGGGATTAGGTGAAGCAGGATATCTTGAGTGTGGGACTCATAGATTGATTGTAAACATGAACTTAATTGCTTTACATGATTGGGGCCTGATTAGCCGATGGTTGGGTTTAGGTGGACAACAATACCGACAGTTTTGGTTGATGCGTGATTAGATCTAAATTAATGAACCAAAAAGTTTTTGAAATCGAGATTCCTAATTATGATTCCATTGCAGTCTTTTTCGAGGACGAAAAAGGTTTAAGTGTGGGGATGTTTGATGTGTGGCAAAACACATCTCTTTTCCTATGTATTTTGTATATTATTTGGTTAGGTTTTTATTCGTTTCGTGTTCTTTTTATAATGTATTTATTTATTTCATTATTTTATAGGTGTTCGTGAGACGTTGGAACGTAAACGAGCAATTTTGGTCGAGCCACGAACACCTGAGTCGCGAACACCCGGAGCAAGCTTGGAGTATACTACCACCAATAATAATAATAATAATAATAATAATAATAATAATAATATAAAAAAAAGAGAAAAAAATGCAAAGTGTGACATGAGGTCTCCTCACGGCCCAAGATCTTTCAAAAAGAAATCCTTCATCAACAATTTAGTATTTGTTTGGAGGAGGGCACATTATTAGGAGACACGTTATTGTTCGGAGCATCAATCACAGCCGCCAAAAAGAAGTCCATCTACTAAAGTAGCTTCGAATTGTTTAGAGGTTAATTGAAGGCTAGGAAGGCTCGGGTTCAAGACTGAAGCTACGGGTTCGACTATAATAAATTCTAGTTTTCATATTTATTTACTTTGTGTTCATGAATATTGAGACCATGACTATGTTTTATTTTGAACCTATATTTTTATCGATTTCCATGATTATGAGTAGCTAAATATTGAACCACTACTTAGGTTGTATGATAATCGCATGTTAATTTTATAGTTCTCGGTTATGGATTATTTATTGAATGGTTAATGTTTTAGTAAAAGTTTGGTTGGTGTTTATTATGATGTGTGTGCGTACTTAAGTCTAATTTATTATTGTTGATAGTTCCATAAACGTCTTAGTGAATGTCTTTCATGTTTGGATGTTTATTAGGGTTGCCTGCTTAGTGCTTGTAGCTTAGTTTATGGTTTTGGTACCAAAAGCCATAGGAACTTGATTAGAGAGTTTAGACGACTTAAGTATTCTTCCATTCTTGAGATCAGGAGGTGATGGAATGTTGGGTTGTCTAGAGCTTTAGGTGTTAGGTTTTGGGTGAGACCGGGAGGTGATCCTATCCTAGTTGTCTTTAGTTTCTTGCAATTCCAAGTCATAGTTAACCCAATTAAATTACTCCTTTACATCTTCGGGTGTATTGTGATTAGAGAGACCGGGAGGTGATCGAGTCATTAGAGTACCTTTACATTCTTAGTGAGGTGAGACTGGGAGGTGATCCGAGCTAGATAACCAGTGTTTTATTCCTTAGGATTCTTTGGCGTGTGTTGGTGAGACCGGGAGGAGATCTAGCACGTCTTAGGGTTTCTTAAGTTATCTTTAGAATCTGGTATCTATTCAGTTTTCCATTACCGAGAGTTGTAAGTTTTCATGCAGGATTCTTGACCTAGGTAGTTGCCTTCCTATCCTGATATTTTCCTCAATTATCCTTGTTGTCAGTTTATATTATTTATTTACTTTATTTATTTTATTTAATTAAAAAACCAAAAATCAACTTTTAAATCAAATCTTTTTAAGTCTTAGTCGAGGCTAGATTTGTTTTCTAGTTGTGTCCTGTGGGTTCGATACTCGGATTTACTTAATTTATACTGCATTGATAGGTACACTTGCCTGTTGTGTGGTCTAGTTTAGTTGAGTCTATTTTGTATTACTAGGTGTCTAGGTTGTTTATATTTTTAGACCATACATAGCACATCAGAAAGGTAAATGAAGGTTTGAATGAAGTTAATACAGGTGTAAATGTTACCGTTTTTGAATACATAACGGTTTTTAATACATAGCGGTAAAAAAATTTCAAATTTTTTATTTTAATTTGTAAAAGATGCAAACAGTAATGGAATAAAACGCAAATAGATAAAAACGCAACACATGCATTATTTAGGACGCAATTACTAAAAACATAAAACTCATGTATAAATTGTATTGTTAGAATTCTAATGTAAGAAAGTAGTATTTTGCTAGATAATTACATATCAACCAACAACTTAATCTACTCGTCGTACCCATCCAAATCATTAACTTGCTCATCATCGCCTGGTTCATCAACAAGATCTAGATTTTGACATGTTTGCTCCTTGGCATGCTTACGTCTGTTATGGCCTTTTTGACTACATATCTTGCATGTTCTTTGTTTTTTGCCACTACGACTGATGGCCTTCTCCTTCTATGACATGATCCTCTTTTATTTACCTCGACCTTTGTTCTTTATACCATTAGGTAAGCGGGCCTAGGGATGAGCTCGGGACGGTATCGGTACTAACCGATACCGATACCAAAAACTCTCAAAATCCAATACCGATACCGAACACATACGGTACGGTATCGGTACGGTACCGGTATGGTATCGGTATTTTACCTTAAAATATCGATACCATACCGATCCAATACCGATACCGATAATACCGAAACCGAAAACCTCAAATGTGGATACCGATACCGAACACCCTCGGTTCAGTATCAGTTCGGTATGGGATCGGTATCGGGACGGGACGGTATCGATATTTGGCCTTGTAAGCTCATCCCTAAGCGGACCGTTTCCTTGGCGGGTTTGTTGTAACCAAGCAAACTAGCGTAGCGTATCTATCAAACTTATTCTGAGAAGATTTACTGAACCTATGTTGGTCAATCTTTTCCATCATCACCTTCATCTGATCCATAACTTTTTAAAGAACGTCAACATCTGCTATTAAAGTGTTGGCAAGATACCCGCCAGCAAATACAATTTCTCAGGCAAGTTGTTTAGCCTGCTTGATTTTGTCATCACCAAAATCAGTAGCATCAAACGCATGGCTAATCTTGTCACACCCTCAAATTCCACTTGCGGGGTTTTACCGCGAGGTGCGTGGCATACCAGGATCCAAGTCAACGATCACAATAAACAAACACTAAATACATATATTGAAACCAAAACATTATGCTTTGAGCCATAAACCAGCAGCGGAAGCATTTCTTGTTTACAACCAAAAGGCATATTATAGTTTACAAAACATTGTTTAATATGCAACAAAACCCTAGACGCTGTGCAAGACTCCGTGCGCCTAGTCCGTTAACTGCTACCTTAGCGACCTGAGAAAACATGCCAAAAATGTCAATATATAATGCTGGTGAGTTCACAGGTTTTCTTTTATTAAGGAGTTGTTATAAGTTTGAAAAGATCATTCCCGTTACTACTATGTTATACGAACGTTAGCTAGACGTTAAGGATGTTTACTACTACGAGTGGGAAACCATTACTGACACGTTTTCCTGTTTTTGCCCAGTCGCGAGCCACCGTCACCACGGTGACCCTGGTAGTAGAGACAATATGCACCCGCCCGGCTCCCAGCCGTCGAGTGGGGTTTACCCGTCCAAATAGATCTATCCATATTTCCCCGATATGTATTCCCACATACTCATGGTTTCCCCCTAGGACTCCCTAATGAAATGCCCGTATAGTAAATATCCATAACCATAGTATAACATGATCTTTAAAGCGTAAGTACGTAGCATGTTTCTCCCCCAAAAGCAAAACAGTAAAAGTGGGGCTGTGACACTCACCTTAAATTACGTTACTTGAAAATAGTTAAAGCAGTATGCTATGATAGCCCCAAATAGCGGCGACCTACATAAGATGTATATAAGTACCCGGACTAATAACCCATAGGTTGATTAGTCCCCGAATGTCCAGATCATAACCATATATGTTTGAAACACCTTTGATTGTTAAACCGACTGTACCAGACAAGACCCGACATCCCACGTGTTAGCCAAATATAAGATATCATGCAACATATGTAGTTAAACACTTAGTACGTGCGATAGTTCACCTAGTCTAGCATGACGCTCAATTAATGCATAAACGAGTCCGAATACGTGTTACTAAGTCATTGGACATGTCACGGGGTTCCTATCATGTTCCTAGGTGTCAAATCATGTTTCGGGATGTCAAAATACGCTTACGACAACAACACACGTGATTAGGAAACTAGCATGCAATTAGGAAAAGTCAACTGGTGATTGGGAGGGTCAACAGCCGATTGGGGAGGCTAATCGCCTGTTATTACTGGCGATTGGGGGCTAATCGCCCCTGCATCAGATGATTAGGACTCCCAATCGCCTGCTGCAGATGCGCGACACGTTTTCGTGCGTTTAACCCTCCAAATCAAATCCGAAACATGTAAAAACACCCAACATCAAACCTAAACTATTAACCAACCCATTTCAAGCAAAAACCCCCCAATTTATCTCTGCTCTAACACCCTTGGTGCAATTATTTCCAAAAATGGCAAAGTACTAGGTTTCATTAACTATGCATATCTTTCCTTAAATGGCAATAATCAGATTTCACAACCTACAACCTTGCAAATCATTATCCCTTTGTTATAATACCCTTCTAATGTGAATCCTAACAACAAACAATCATTGAATCATATCATAACATCCTAAATCTTCAAGAATCATTCAAATGGGTCAAAATGCATACTTTCATCAAAACACCATAACAATAGCTCAAATCCTTAGATAAACATCCTAATAACTCCTACACATCAGAAGTACATCAATTACATGGAAACATTCATGTTTTAATCTCTCCCAATCGTGTGGTTTACTGGCGATTAGGCCACTCACCAGTGCCTAATCGCCTGCAGCATCAGGAACTGGTTTTTGGCGCGTTAAACACTATTTTAACATATACAAGCACGTATTCACATACCGACAAGTCACATAATGATTACAACCATATAATGCATGATAACTAACACGTTGACATTCGTTCACCAATTCCCGGGACTCGAGACTTGCGTGTGTGCGCTAAACCCGGTGATTCCACAAATCACCAATCCTTGTACACATAGTTATGGACCGACTCCCAATGATCCCGCGGATCATTGTAATGACTCCCGATGATTCCCAGAACCATCGTAACGACTCAACTGACCCAGTTAAGTATGTAATATGCATGACTCGCTAAGGTAGACTTACTAGTTTAGTCAATGTTACTAACCTGGGTTTGCCGGGTGTCACAAATCTCATTAGGGGCAACCTCCTTTGTCCACCTTTTCAATATATATCTTTTCAGGAAAATCTGAACTCTAAACAACTAGAACACAAAGAAAATGTGTCTGCATAACAATCCATATTGTTCAAATATTTTGCAAGTGCACGTACCAATTGCCTCTTCGGAATCATTCACATCCTTCTTGAATAGAACCTGTGTTTTGTTAAAATGCAAACAATGTTGTTAGGACACGAGTTTAAAATTTTGACGCAAATACAGAAAACAATTACTTGTAGCAACCCCTCTCCATATGCCTTAGGATCATTAATAAATGACTTCAAAAACCCTTCACCATGTTTCTTTGTTTGGACATTGATCAAATCATTGGTGGCATATATCTCGTCTTGAATGTCAAAGAAAATTGTACGTGTGCATATTTTGGTTGTTGCTCCTCAACTGGATGTTTAGTCCTAAGATCAAGCGTATTGTGCCTAGAGTCATGATCGTTCTTCCTATAGGTAAACCTTTGTGCCACCATTGATGTTTCAAAATGATTTAAAAACTCAACAAGTGTTAGTTGAGAATTAGCAGCTTGACAAAAGAAGTGGTTCTCGCTCTCTGATCTTGAAGTGGTTCGCATCAGTCCGGACATAGGCTCATCACGATAGAATGTTGGAATCCATATCAGTAAGCCAGCTATTGCTATCCAGTTTGTAATGAGTCATTATAGCAACCCATTCAAAATCAAACTTCTCCGGGCTAATTATCGAATCTGTCCAAACTATATTACATATGCGATGTTTGAATTCATCGTCTCTACATAACCCATGTCCAACCTAACAATAAAAAAGGGTTCAGTAAGAAAAACATGGGAAAACATAAAAGAGAGTATATCAAATATGCAAGTTCAAAGTATTTTGAACGCAAATAGTAAGATGATGATACAATTTAAACGCAAATAATATTACATACAAAACGCAAGTATGAAACAAATCTAAGCGAATACCTTATGAGAAACGTTTTTCGTTATGTGCCACATGCACAGTCTATGTCTACTAGAATGAACTACACACTATATAGCATTCTTCATCGCAGGATCTTGATTAGTAACAACTACTTTTGGATGTTTACCAAATGATTTTACAAGCATCTCCAAAAGCCACTTATATGACTCTGTAGTTTCAGAAGACAATAACCCAGCTCCAAGGGTTACATTCCAGCAATGGTTATCAATACCCGTAAATGGGACAAATACCATCTTATATCTACAAAACAATAAAAATTACTATAAGAAAATGAAAAAAAACAAGACATAACATATATAGTATAAAATGTGCATACTTGTTGGTGTTAAATGTCGCATCAAATGAAATAACATCTCCAAACTCCATGTAATTCTTCTTACATAATGCATCAGCCCAGAATAACGCAGTAAGAGAATTATTAGCAACAGTTGAATACTCAAATGAATAGTTTGGCAAATACTTTTTCTTATCATTTAACATAGAAACAATCATATCAGCATCATATTCACCTATAAAACCGTTTAACCCACTTTTAAAATTTTTACAGTTAATAGCCGTTGCCCCAACATTCTCAATTCCACCATACTTTGTCCGCATAACATTGAATGCTTTGACAGGACCAAGATTCAATGAAGATAGCTCGCAAATCATTTCTTCTTGGACGTATGTTAAGTGCCTATTTGCTGCTAACAAATGCATATCAGACTGGGACACAAGCGGATGATTGTGGCCCTCAACAAACTTATAAATCTTAAACTTCTTTCCATCCTCAGAACCTAACTTAATATGTGCTTTGAATCCCATACGAATAGACGGTCTTTTTCTTGACTTTTTGGAACTTTCACCACGAAACACTAAATCGTTACTCTTGTCTGGCTTTTGTCCCTCTTTGTAACATGTAAAATACTTAATACGAATAATATTCCCTGTAACATATTTAGTACTTTTTCTGGCACAAAAACTTGACTTCTTTGCGTACTCTTTATAAAACTCGTATGCAAGTTCTAAGCTATCAAAAGTCATTCCAACTTCTGGCTTGGGAATTCCTTCAACTTCTGGATTAAAAATGTATTCTCCTTCTTCTACAAAATCTTTGTTTCACAAATCTACATATTTTAACATTAAAATGCAAGTTAAGAAAAATAAAACGCAAATCTTATTTACCAAACATAATGTATGAATCATCAATTGTTAAACACTGAAACACAAATTAAGAAAAATAAAACGCAATAGAACAAATGCTTAGTAAATAACATTAATATGCAGGAAACTACAAAATACTATAAATAAAAACACAAAGTGTTAAAAAACAAATGAAAACCTAATTACAAGAAAAGAACCCTTACAAGTATATATGAACTGATAAAAACATATCCACGCAAGTAGAAAGCCATACTACATCTTGAAAATGTTATAAAACGCAAATAGTATGTTTATATACGAACACAATTGACTGTATAAGAAATCTAATAAAAAACCTTGAACTCTTCGGCGTTCTTCAATGAAGTTAAAATCATCATTCGAATTCAATTCGCCTTCATGATTTGGATCATCTGGAACAATATTTGAAAAGAATACAACAATGAATCATATATCAACAAAATCGACATATCGAATACATAAAATTAACATGTTACCTTCAAAATCTCCATATACATTGACGTTAACATCGGGAAATTCATTAAGATCTGCAAAATTAGAAATAATTAAGATCAATTTAACATCAATATGATGCTGATCAATGTAGATGCAAAAGTGCGACTAGAGCTTTGGATTGTAAAACACATTTTGGTTTGTTAATATCGAAGGTGCGAAGGAAGATTGTAGAGGGTGCGAAGGAGGATTTAAAGGTGCGAAGGAAGATGTTTATACGAATGAAGACTTAGATTATGGAAGAACTTGGTTCGACCAGTCAATGTGGGCGAACCTGCACATTCGCATGAATGATTTGGGCGAATGTGCAGGCCTATAAATAGGTTAAGTTCCTTTTTGAATGTAACTTTGATGATTATTATTCCCTCCTCTTTCTGAAAACTCTCTCTAGATTTTGTTAAACTTGTTTTACATTTAAACCTTGATTGTAATTATTATTCTACATGTAATCAAGTGTTTTATGAATGAAATTGATTGAAAATGATGATCTGCGTGTTTGAATCTATTTGATTATTACTTTGTGATAGTTTTAGGGTTTCCGCACCTGAAACTAACTTGTTTGATCAATCTTTGTTTGTTTTCGATCCTAATACGCACATACAATCAACTGTAGAACGATAATGTAAACTTTATTTACCAAACATGATGTATGAGTCTTCAATTGTTAATGCAGATTTACGAGTGTGATATGGTTTTTGAAATCACCGAATGATTGAAACATAGAAGTCGATTTGTTATGATTTTAAATTTGAAAGTGATCATGCAGTTATTTTTTATATACAATTGCAACGTGATTACAGGGAACGTGAAAAAGACTATAATAACCTTTGACTGGAGTACTTGATGGAAGATTCCCAAAAAAACCGTCGTCCACGTGACATCATATCATTGCTTCTTACACTTTGTACGAAATTGTACTTTGGACCTTAAACTTTTTTCTAATTTTAAAGTATGTAACCTCTAAAAGATGTGTACCCTTTCCCTTGCAACAACCCGCACGACCTTTCAGGTATCCTCCAAATATATAATATGACAACATTGGTGGTCACATAATAAGCATAAATCTTGAATAATAATGCTTAATACGGACAGGAAAAAAAACAACCTAAGACTATCCTCATTCATAACCAACACAACCCAACTTTCAAATAAAAAAAAAACTAATTTCTCTCTCTTACACATACATAACCCAACTCTACTCAAAATTTAACACACATTCACAACCCAAATCATCCTAAAAATGTTTTTTTTTTTAAACGAGCTAGGTTTTTAATAAATTTATACTAGGATGTTCACAAAAAAAAGTTAAGAAATAACGTGTATTTAGTTTTATTTTTAAGTTTAAATATAACAAGTTATTTGAGTAATTAAGTTAGTGGAGGTGTGTCCTTCACGGGTAGCTCAGTTGGTGAATGGACCAGGGATCTCTCTTGGAGGTCTCAGGTTCGATTCCCACGAAGGACATAATGATAAATGATGGATGACTCATGGCCTATGGTCATGAGTTCGAGTCCTGATCTCGCCAGGTTTTACCGGTTCACTACTGTCGTGCCTTCGGGCGGGTATGTGGGTCGGGTTTTCCCTGGAAGCGGGCTGTGGGGTGGGCTAGGGGCTTCGTGCGTCCGGAGTGGGCCGGGCTGTGCCCCTGTCTTTGCCACTGAGGGGCCGCGTACGAAGTACCCGGCGTTGTTTAGTTGGTCGTTCAAAAAAAAAGTTAGTGGAGGTATAGTTGGGTTGCAACCTTTGGTTGGTGCACCAACCGGGTTGTGGGATTATTACCATTTTTTTCTTTTTTTTATGTTATTTTCCATGTACAACCAAACATCTTTCACACCAATGGGGATAGTCTAAGGGTTATGTGTGCACTTTGAGCTAGTGGTGTTTATCGGATTGGATAATGGATTATTCGGATTCCTCGGATCGGATTATTCGTGTATGTGTCAAGGATCGATCTTCAAACAAAGACTATGATCAAACAAGTTCAATTCAGGTGCGGAATCCCTGAATTGATTACAAAATGATAATATATCTAGCAAAACACACAAATCATCTCAAACATTTTCATTTCATTGATAAACATAATGATTAACACTTTAAAACGTTGTTTACAATGATAGATATCAATTACAGACTCAACAAAACCCTAGGGAGACGAAACACTTAGAGAGGGAAACAAAATTGACCAAAAGTTCAAGTTACAAAATGATTTAACCTATATATAGACCTGCACATTCAACCATTCGATTGGGCGAATGTGCAGGTTCGACCATTCAATGTGGGCGAATCAACACATATATACAATAAAACTTCATTCGACCTCTCTGAGCTTCTCCCTTCGACCATTCTATCTACATTCGACCATACTTCTTCCACCTTCGACCGTCCGATATCACCAAAACATAATAGAATTTGCAATTCAATAGCACTAGTCGCACTTCGTGTATCTACAAACTCCCCCTCGACTATTGCTTGAATTGCTTCAGCCTTCGATCTTCATCCATTCTCTTATTCATCAGCTTGATGTGCAACAATTTCTTCTGTTCTTTCGTCATGACTGGTTCATGAGTTTGCTTCGGTTTCTTCTTTTCAGCTTTTTGAATCTGAACAAACTTCCACAGCTTCTTATCAAAATCACAACCCGCATTGACATCCCATGCAAAACATAAGAATACCACACGTTGGTATTTAGCAGCCTGCTCACTATCTTTATCTTCACAGTAAATCAGATTGTAATATAGCATGATGATATCCTCATGAGAGCAATTGATTAACCACATCGGGTCAAAAATAGGTATCTTCTTGAAGTCATTCTTCCCATCCTTCAATACAATAATAGCCTCTACCGTCTTCCAGTCATAGTAACACCACATAAAGTCTTTTGAAAATGTTGAGGAATAGGCATCAAAGGAATATGTTTCAAAACAGTCGGTGGTTTACATTTCAGAGTCACCTTGTTCAACCCCGTAATCTGATCTCTTTCCTTCTTGTGAACTATCCGTTTAGGATACTGAGGGGTGAACACTTCCCATTTCGTTCTGCTCTCTCTCGCCATGCGATCTGCAAAGTAACCAACAAGATGGTTGTTTACTGAAGCACCTGACATTGTATGTCTGCAGATATCGTGAACAGCCCAATAAGGTAGTGTCTTTATATCGTGGAATCTGTTGAAGTACAGAATTCCTTTTTCCCACTTCACTGCGACACACCTCAGCTGTCTCAAATACTTTCATCCGAGAGCTTTGCCTTTGAACAATTCATTATGAAATTTGTAGAAACTACCCTGAACTTCAATCTTAGGGCGGTTAGCTTCTTTTTCTTTAAGCTTCCTCAGCAAGTCCTTCAGATCGTCAGATTGTTCAACATTCGGCTTCTGACAATCTGAGTTCTTAAACACTTCTTCAACAAACTTCTTGCTTTTCTCACGAGCAAGTTTCTCAGCTTGACTCGATAACTCTTCAGAGAATTCAGGAAATCCAGAATCTTTATCATATTTGAAATATTCTGGATATTCCTCACTAGTAATATCCTCCATCTCAACTTCTTCATATACTGGAACATCTCTATCATCAGAGTGATTTCCTGCTTCTTTCTCAGGAATGTTCGGTATTTGGTTCTCACTCATCAGCTCTTCAAGAGATTTACCAACCTGTTTAGCCAATCCTGCCAGTACTTCTTTAGTCACAGCTGCAGAAACTTCTTCATCTTCCAGATCAGGATCATTATACTCTAGTTCAAACCTCATATCATCTGATTCAAATATCTCTAGAAATCTACCAGTCATCTCAATCGTCCAGACTCTATTAGTAAACATCTGGCGATATAACTTTTTGTCTTTTTTAGATAAAGATCTGATCTTCTCGTTCCACAATATGTCATCATCGTCAGTATTGCCACCAGGATCTTTTGAACTAGACTCTCCTGAATCTTTTCCTGTTTCTCTCTTCTCATACTTATACTTATCAGTATCATCATCATCGTCATCATCATCATCACTATCGACAGAGCTATTACCATCATCAGAATCATCACCTGAACCATCTTTATCATCACAATCTTTCTTCTTCTTCTCAGGAGCATCATCGGCATACTGTTCAAGATCCTCATCATCTTCTTCATCTTTCTCTGACTCAGATGGTTCGAAATCAACAAGCTCTTCTTCTTTTTCTTTATCCTCTTCTCCTTCTTTCAATTGAGGAGTTCTCGAATATAAATCATCAGTGAGATTTTTCATGCTCTTGTTGTTTGCTCTCAACTTCTTGTTTTCAAGCCTCATAGTGATATACCTTCGAGTATTTCTCTTCTCATGCAATAGCAGCTTCTTATTTTCTTCCTGAAGTAGCTTGATTTTAGCAGATAATTCTTCATGGCTCTCCTGTGAAGATTCAACTACTTCCAACATCTTCCTATCATTATTTCTTAACTGTTCAATCTCAGTTTGTTGTTGGTTAATGATTTTCATCATTTCAGTCAGCTTCTGGTTCACTGCATCCATCACATCTCCTGATACAGTAACCTTTGGAGTTGAAGCCTTAGCAACTGGTGTCTTTTGTTTCTTAAACTTCTTCAAGACTCTGCCCAACGCATCATTGAAATTATCAGTTGGAAGTTCAGATTGCTCAGCAGCAGATGTTTTCTGTTTCTTAGTTGCTGGGGATGTCACGAGAGATTTAGAACTAGACATCACAGGAACTTTCTTTCCTGCAATTAGGCTCTCAATATCTTTAGCTCTTTTCTTCATCGGCTTTTCAATCTCTACAGCCTTAGCCTTCTTCTTGTAAGTTGGATTTTTCTGTTTCTCTCCAGTCTTTGGCGATCCACCAAAATCATCAGATCCCAAACCAAGACCTTCATCAACATCGTCCATCACAATCGGACGTTTTATTCTTTGTTCTTCCAATGATTTCTTCAGACTTTCAGACTCACCAGCCACAGTGGCCTTGGGCTTGGTGGACTTCACAGTCTCATTATCAGAATCCCATCTCTCCTCTACCTGAGTTTCTTCATAATCCATCGATTCTTCATCAACCAAGTGTATACCTTTCTTTGCAACACTCTTCTTCCTTCGGGATGTCTTCTTTTGTGGTTCAGCATCATCCTCTTTTTCCTTTCCTTTCCCTTTACCACCCTTCGCACCAACATTCACAACTTGTCTTTTCCTTTTAGCTTCAGGATCAACAGGGCATAAAGGATTATCTTCATCAGAATCACTGTTAACATTCCTAGCTTTATCAACACCTGGATCTTCATAACCTGGATTGATCAGGTGACCAAACAAATTCTTCAAAGGTGGTCTTTCATTCATCGGCACACCTTTGTATCCCTTCATTCTTACCAAAGTGCTCAAACTCATGTGATCCTGTACTACTATCTGGGTAGGATCTTTTCTCAAATTCTTGTACTTCTCATCAAAGATCATTTGCAGGAATCTTGGGTATAATAAGAACTTCTTACTCTTTAATCCTCTCAATGGTTCTAGCATGTGTTCAAGTATCATTCCAGATACATTGAATGGCTTGTTCAAGATCAGGGCAACCATTAAAGAGCTAATACTCTTTCTCATTACGTCGTATCCTCCACTCACAGATCCGAAAACATGTAGCATGACGTGAGCAGGGTATTTGAACTGCGGGCACAGTTTTCCTTTATGTAATGAACCATCAGTAATCGGTCCATTGTATTTCATTCTCAATAAACACTTCCTCTGCTCAATCCAGAATAGAACTCTCGGATCAGTCTTCTTATCAGTCAGCTTCAATGCTTGTCTAATGTCGTCTTCAGAAATTATCACTAGCTCCCCCTGAATCTTACTAACAATAGCAGATTCGTTGTCACAAAAATCCATTCTTGCGTTCGTCCAGAACTCTTTTTGGTGGTCTCTGTAAATAATGGCAGGAGTAGCAATGGCATCAACAACACGGCTTCTCTTCAGAAAGTCAACAATACCGGTGAATTCGGTATGTTTCTTCAAATCTCCTAGATAAGCACAGCAATTATGTGCTTCTTCGAACGGTAAGTCTTCTACAGGTTTCTTTCCGGTTGCCTTGTCTGATGAACCTGCGGGAATATCAGAACTTTGTGGTTTAGACATGATTAATTTGCAAAACAAAACAAGAAAACACGTTAAAAACGAACAAAATATTAAAAATTGGTGAAATTTTTTATTTTAGAAATCCACATTCGACCAATCGAGGGTTCGAATGTGGGAAATGGGGTTCGAATGTGGAAAATAAGGTTCGAATGTGAAAAATCAGTTTTAAAAATGTACATTTGACCTTTTTATCCACTTTCGACCATTTGAACTTGGTACATTCGACCAAAATATCACATTCGACCCTTTTGAAGTGGTCGAACATGGCTGTTCATCTTCAAATTTTGCAGATTTTGATTTTGTGTGTTTTAACATGCCATTTTGATTTGTAAGGCTTCTAACATGAACGATTAACCTTTCCCAACCATCAATTGTTTTAATTAATCAGTTTTTAAGTGTTTTTCCCTAAAATCTAGGGTTTGAAGCTTTTGATTAATCAATCAACTAATCTGTTGTTTGTTAACCCTGGATTTTGATATCCTCTCCCCCTAAAACACTTAAACAATGAATCACTATCAACAATTGTCCTTATAACAGTCAATAATCCATGTTTTGATTCAGTTTTGAGTTCGAACACAAAATGACTGATTCTGAAATGGATAATGGATGAAAACCTGCAAATAATGGGTTAAAAAGATTAGCAATAGACGAAGATCACAATGATAGGATTTTAAAAGTACGAGCAACAAGGGGTCTTAATCACAGAATTTGAAAAAGTTTTGAAATGGGGAGTCGAACGTGCAGAAAGGTATATATAGGCTCCACATTCGACCCTTTTACCTGGGCGAATGTGAAAATTTTTCCACTTTCGACCCTATTTAAAGGTTCGAAGGAAGAAAAATGGTTCGAATGTACAATCAGACATAAGAGCACTCACATTCGACCGTTTGAAAGGTTCGAATGAACAGCAAAATTCCACATTCGACCCATCGAAGGGGCGAATGAAATTTGGCATTTTTGAACTTTTTACCAAATCTCAAAATCGAGTCCCGTTCAATATTTTTCTTAACGTTTAAGCATCCGACATTCATTATTTCTCATTTAAAGATGATAAAACTCAAATGGTCCATCAAGTTTCAGAAAATCACCATCAATCACCATCGGTTATCAAAAAGAATATAGAAATGTAAAATCTTTTGGATTTTCTAAAATTTTTGTTAAAACACACCTAAAATCTTTTTGAGTTTTGTATTTTTGACGAGAAAGGTAAAATGCAGAAACGTAAAGATAAAAAAGTAAATGTTTTGTGATTTCCGGTAAGAGGATCATATCAGTTATTGAGAAATCTGATCACACCGTTGATCTTTTGATTTATTATCATTAAACACAATGTGTGATCTGGAAACTGCTGATATTGTGATCCACATAAACTCACATGCAAACTGTTGTACAGTGCTTTAGACTGATATGATTATTTATAGTATAAACTCAATTGTCTATGGTTCCCACGCACACGACATACTCCTGTATCAAGAATTAAATGCACAAAGACTCATTGTAACGCGTGATTATGCTTTCGTCATCTGTAATTTACAAGGTATGATGCACAGAGGTGTACAGGTCAGCAATTTAATGCTACAAAGTAACTTGTGCACTCTACCAGGTTGAGGGCTAATATCAATCATGACTTGCATCAATGATTTGATACGATGCATTAGATAATCTTTGATTATCGTCATACATTGAAAGTTCCTCAATTCGGTAACTTTAGGATTTGGCTTTACAGCTCTTTTATAAAGATACCCTGTCTGATCTAGGTCCGTAATGACTTACAGCAGAAGATCAGAGAGGCTATCCCCAGATAACTAATAACATAATGACCCAAAACCTCCGAGTTTTGTACAAATACCCTATCAAACGAAATTACGGTACTAAGAACATATGCCCATGAGGAGTTCATCCACACAACAATATGTTTGATATGTATGTATCAGGCACGCAGTAATAGGTCTATGAAGCCTATCAACACATCACACAGACTCAGACACACGCCTTATATTGCATTACACTTCTTTAGCATGTGTCAGATCCCCACTGATGTACTATCATTTCCTCTTTTGCTCCTGGAAATCATTTTGGGCTTTTCTAATTTTTAAGGGTTTTTGAATTTTCAATGTTTTTTGGTTTTTCTGAAAATAAACTCCCCCTAAAATGAAAAACATATTTTTGAGTTTTTGTATTTTTCCGAAAAATAGTAAAAACTAAAACTAAAAAGCGATAAACCGAGGTGATGATCAGTCTTGTTTTTATTTTATACCATTAGCTTTTAAAAGATATTCGAATCTTGATTTATCTAAAGCTTTGGTAAAAAGATCTGCACGTTGATAGTCAGTGTGGATTTTGACCATATTGATCAACTCTTTTGCGTAACAATCACGGATAAAATGATATTTGATCCGGATATGCTTAGCTTTTGAGTGATTGACTAAATCTTTTGTTAATGCAATTGCGGCCTCATTATCATGGTAAATAGGGGTTTTAAGAAATTGCAAACCGTAGTCCACCATCTGTTGTTGTATCCAGAGAACTTGTGAACAGCAGCTTGATGCTGAGACGTATTCTGCTTCACATGTTGATAAGGCTACTGTAGTTTGTTTCTTGCATTGCCAGGTCACAAGCCTGCTCCCCATAAACTGACATCCAGCCGTTGTGGATTTGCTGTCTTTGTCATAGCCTCCCCAATCTGCATCACTAAAAGCAATTAGGTCAAAATTATCATCATTAGGGTACCATAGTCCTCTCGATGGACAACCCTTCAGATATCTAAGGATAAGTTTGACAACTGCTAAATGACTCTGTTTCGGCTTCGATTGATAATGTGCATAAAGACATGTGGCGAACATTATGTCTGGTCTGGATGCGGTGAGGTACATCAGAGATCCGATGATTGCTCTGTATGTAAAAGGATCAGTCAGCTCCCCCTTAGCGTCAACACCAATCCCATGATTAGGTTGTATCGGGGTATCCATCGGCATCAAATCATCCATCTGGAATCGGCTCAAGACTTCAGAAACGTATTTTGTTTGGTGAATAAAGATCCCCTTGGTCTTTGGTCCACCTGCAAGCCTAGGAAAAACTGCGTCTCTCCCATCGCACTCATTTCGAACTTTTCCTGCATAACTTTTTCGAATTCTCTGCATAAAAGTTCATTAGTAGAACCAAAAATAATGTCATCAACATAAATTTGCACTAGAAGCAAGTCATCTCTTGTTCGTTTTGTGAACAGTGTGCAATCTACCAAACCTCGTTTGAATCCTTTGGAAAGAAGATACGTGCTCAGCTCCTCATACCATTGTCGTGGAGCCTGGTGCAATCCATAGAGAGCTTTGTTTAGAACATAGACCTTATCCCGGTGGATAGAATCCTCAAAGCCTGGTGGTTGACCTACGTAAACTTCTTCCTTGACCATACCATAGAGAAACGCACTTTTAACGTCCATTTGATACACCTTAAATTTCTTGTAAGATGCAAACGCTAGAAACATGCGGATAGCTTCTAAGCGTGCAACCGGTGCATAAATCTCGTTATAATCGATTCCTTCCACTTGATGAAAGCCTTGTACGACCAATCGAGCTTTGTTCCTAACAATCACTCCTCTGTCATCCTTCTTGCATTTGAACACCCATTTTATTCCAATCTTTTTTCGTCCTGGAGGTAAATCTGTCAGTGTCCACACTCCCAGTTTCTGAAATTGTAATAACTCCTCTTGCATTGCCTCTACCCAAGCATCATCCAAAAGAGCATCCTTGTATGTCCGCAGCTCAACCTGCGAAACATAACAAGCAAAAGACCAGTCATTCTGACAACCTGACTTTTGAATTTTAGCATATAAGGCTAGAGCACCAAGGTTTTCTGGTGAGTTAGCATTCCTCAGTTGTCCTCTTGTCATCACACTGCAACCAGGATCACCAATAACTTGCTCGAGCGGGTGAATACGATGTATCCGAGATTCTGGATAATCAGGTACTTGCACTCCCGTTTGAGTAGTCAAATTCTCTGTCAAATCCAGATCATTACCCAAGTTTGATGATGAAGCAACATTTGGATTTGGGTTCACTGGAGGTGTCTCTGTAGCAATATCTGGAACAGCTTCACTAGTGACATCATCATCATCTTCCGATTCTAATGAATTGAGAGTTGTGAAAGCTTCCTGGAATACCTCTTCTTCAGCTGCATGAGCATTGGTATCATTAGAAGCTGTTTGAGGGGTTACGGTGATCGGACGCACCAACGGTGATGTTACTGCGTTTTCACACTCGTAATATAATCGTAATACAGCCTCTTCAACCAAGCTATCTAGATTGAATGATTCAAATAAATCTTTGTAATCAAACATCCAATCTGGACCGCTACCCTGTACGTTCTGCGTATACCGCTGAACTTCAACGTTTGCCCACTCCTCTACCTGACGAGTTCGTTTGTTGAAAACCCGTTTGAGCGGGGTTGCATATCCAACAAAGAATCCTTCTTCAGCTTTCGGTGCGAACTTCTCAGATGGATTAAGCATTGTACACGGTGCTCCAAACGGTTCTAGATACTCTAAGTTTGGCTTTCGTCTGTTCAACAGCTCATAAGAAGTTTTAACAAACTTCTTCACTGTTAAAACACGATTGAGAGTATAACAAGCTGCATAAATGGCTTCGTTCCAGAACATTACTAGAAGATTGGAATCCGCAAGCATTGTTCTATCCGTTTCAATTAGAGTCCTGTTTTTACGTTCTGCGACACCTTTCTGTTGAGGGGTATACGGAGCACTATATTCATGATGAATTCCTTTGTCTTCACAAAGAGCATCCATCTGTGTGTTCTTGAACTCCGTCCCATTATCACTCCTAATTCTCTTGATCTTCAGACCATAGACATTTTCTAGTCGAGTGAACAGAACCTTCAGATTGTTAAATGTGTCGCTCTTATGATGCAAGCACATAACCCATGAAAATCTGGAATAGTCATCGGTAACCACAAGACAGTACAATTCACCAGCATGACTTTTACGCTTGACCGGTCCGAATAGGTCCATGTGCAAACGCTCAAGTGGTAATTCAACTGAATTGACTTTCTTTGGTTTGCGGGATTGCTTGTGCTGCTTTCCTTTCTTGCAACTCACACACTTGTCGTTCAAATGGAAATGTTTAACATTTACGCCTTCGACAAGTTCATTCTTCACCAAATGGTTCATTTTTCTAAGGTGAATGTGTCCCATCCTCCTATGCCATATGAAAGATTCTTTTTCAGTAGCCTTGGAGAGGAAACACGTGACTTGGCCTTGGGTTGTCATTGCTTTTGACATGTCAAGAATGTACAGATTGTTCACTCTCGGTGCTTTTAGCATTACCCACTCTTTTGGAAGTACGAATCCTAACTTGAGAATGTAGCAAGATTTGTCGTCAAAGAATACAGAGAACTGCTTTTCACAGATTTGACTGACACTGAGCAGATTATAGTCTATTTGCTTCACGTACGAAATCTTTTCAAAACTCACGATACCATTACTCACACTACCCTCCATAGTAATGTATCTTCCTTTGTTCCCAGCAAATGCTACGTATCCGCCATTGATATTTCTTATGTCAAACAGTAGCGATAAATCCCCTGTCATGTGACCAGAAGCTCCACTGTCAACAATCCAAAGACTGCTCACTGGGCCAGCTGAAGCTCCCTGCACATATCAAGTAAAACGATTAGATTTTTCAGGGGACCCAAGCCTGCTTGGTCTTGGGTCTTTGAACATTCAGTTTCAAAGAATCTTTTTCACAAATAGTTGAATTTGAATTGATCTTTTTCTAATCAATTAAATCCTTTTCAGTTTCAAATTTCTCATTCACTTTTGAAGATGAAGCACCTTGAGAACCCTTTGGTGACCAAAATTGTTCCGAACGTTTCAAGATCCGGATCTGAGATTTTGGGGTCTCAAACGGTTTCTTTACTTCGTCTTTAAAGGAAACTTTCTTGGTTACCTTCTCTGATTTAACAGAGACATGTCCAACTGTTGGTTTGGCTGCAGGTTTTAAAGGTACCTTTTGCTTGTCAACAGTTGTGTTCACCACAGGTTTCTTAAAAGGCTTTTCCATGGCGATCCGGTTACGACGATCATATGTCATCTGACAATTATCCCTCTTTTGAAAATAGCTGTTTTGGTTATAAAACAATGTTGGTTGAGGGACAAATCGTCTTTGTGGATAACAATGATTATCGACTGGATTTTGATACTTCTACTTCACTTCAACCTCGTGCCTCTTGTGCCTAACATACGGGCAGTGAGCAAGTAAATGCCCACTCTCCCCGCATTTAAAACACGCACGGTATTCCTCAAAGTTGTTATTGGCATTCGACTTTTCATAAGTAGTGATAGGATATTGATCATCCACACACCTTCTTCTTAAACTCTCAGGAGTTGGGTCCTTAGAGTAAGTCGGCTCAAGAAAACTATTCGCCTTCTCCTTTTGCTTAATAAACTCTGTGACATGAACCTTTAGTTCTTTCAGAACATCCAAATAAATTTTCTTTAAAAACTCTGGAGGTACATCATTTGTTCTCTCATGTTTTGGGAACCAAATGGTACTCTCCTGCCAAATTTTCTCAATCTTGGAGTAATTGGCAAACTTAATTGGATATTCTTTGTCAGAAATTATCTTATCGGATCCTTTCATCCGATAGAAAACTTTGACGGGTTTGTCACATTGTTCATTCTTCTCAACCTGCTTAACTGACTGATTCACTCGATGAGCGTTAGCCATTGGATGAATAATCTGAGAAGGTGACACAGGTTCATTGGTGATAATGTGATTCTCAACAGGAATATCACTCACTTTCTCAGATTTATCATCTTCAGAGTCAGAATCATCAGTTACAGCTATTACTCCTTCATCATTTAGTCCCAAAATAGGTCTAACATCGGAATTAGGGTCTCCCACACTGGAAGTGTTAGACTCATCATCTGATGTAGAGTCAGATTTAACTGAACCCTCCGGTGTTATTGAATGCAAGGTATGATTTTCAAACAACACTGGAGATGGGACAGCCTTGTAGTTTGCACTACTCGACTGTGAAGGTTCCTCAATAATATGGTCAACAACATATGCAATATGTTTGTAGCTTTCAAGCTTCTTGTTGACTTTTTCAGCAAAGCACTTGATGGTAGCCATTTCAAGTTTTGTTTCTTCTAATTCATTGATGTAATTGTTAATGGCTAATTGTTTTAAAGATAATGTCTTTTTAAGATCTGAAATGTCTTTCTTATAACCATCAAGCACCTTATTGAATTCACGTGCTTCTTTTTTATACGATTGACAGTTGATCTTAGCACTCTCAAGCTAAACCCTGAGTTGCTTATTATCCTCTGTGAATCTATCACATGCACCACAATACTTTTCACTATTCATATCTAATTTAGATTCAGAACTTACCTGTTTTGGAGGCTCTGTCATCACCATCAATGCGAAATGTGCTTCCTTTCCAGCAAAGAATTTACAATAATCGATTCTGGTAAAAGCATCATCCACTATGCAAGATTTGCGTGTCATCAGAAAATCAGCTTCGGCTAGAAGTTGATCAATATCATCATCTAGTGAGTTAACACTAGCTTCAGAATCAGAATCGCTCTCCGAGTCAGAATAAGCTAATCCACTATTCGGGAACATCAGTGACTGAGTCAAGAATCAATCCTGACTTCTTCTCAACGCAAACATCATTTTCTTTAACTAACTCTTCAATCTTCACCTCAGACATCTTTTCAGTCTCCAAAACATCTTCAACTGACACTGGCTCCTCCAAATCCATCTTCTGGACAACACACGCCACATTACCAGCAGTGATCTCCTCAACACCAAGTTGCATACCAGTCCAATCAAATCCCTCTTCTTTCTGGATTACCAAAGCCTGGTTCTGATTATCTGGTTGGGTTTGGCTGTTTGGTGTAGAAATTGGAATGATAGTTCTGGTTGGATTGTGTGGTGTTTGGTTTTGGTTCTGGTTTTGTGTAGTGGTTTGTCTAACAGAATTGTTTGGTGAGGTGTTTTGGCGGTTTTGGTAATTGTTTAGTGATTGAAAGTTGGAGTTGTTTTGGCTTTGATATGATACCTGATTTTGTGATTGACGGTTCTGGTAGTTGGTGTTGAAAGGATTCCTGTTCCCCTGTTGTGCTGGCTGTGTGCATTCTCTCTTGAAGTGACCTTTCCCACCACAGTTAAAACATGTGACTTTGGCTTTGTTGAAGCCATGTGTTGTGTTGGGAGATGTAGAAAGATCAGTTATGCCCATCTTCTCTATGAACTCAGTCACTCGCCTCATAACACTAGCAAATGCCCACTAGATGTCAATAAGCTCCATCTCCTCCTTGTCAATTTGAGCATAGTCCTCACTGGTTAAGTTGTTATTACCAATTTAACTAGCTACTAATCCATTATATGAAGCTACCATAGCAGAAACCAAGGCTACATGTTGTTGTGCAACTTCAACAGTAACATTGTTCAAGTTTGATGTCTCCAACACAATTGGGGTTCTGGTTAGGTTGACTTGGGTTCATTTGGGTTTGATTCACTTGAGGAATGTAGGTTTGTTGGAGGTTGGTTCAAATTAGCTGAATAGCATGCAGCTTGTTACATAGGTGAAAATGGTGGGATGTAAGTAGTAGGATAAGATGGTAGGGTATAAGATGAGGTTTGAGCAAGATAGTTTATGGGGGTTTTGGTTGGTTCAACAATGCTTGAAACACAAGATATGTGTGGAGCAATAGTATTACTAGAACTTGAACTAGTTAGAGATGAAGATGTACCACCATGATATAACTCTGGATTCTGAGGAACTTGTGCTCTTTTCGCTTTCCTCTTTTCCTCCATATCTTTGTTCTCAAGCTTCTGGATGAATTCATTGATGGTCCAATATTGGAATGCGTCTTTCTCCTTAAGGACCTCAATGTGTTGATTCCAGTATGGTGGTAATGCATCAGCAAACTTATCCACCAGCTCAGACATCGGTATATTGATCTCATAACTTGAAAGTTCAGTTAATAAATGGAAATACCTCGGAATCAACTCCTTCAGTGTCTCATTTCCCATATAGCTAAAGTTCTCAAACTCTCTTCTCAACTCCTCCATTCTAAGCTTCCTTGTCTTCCCATTCCCATCGTGACTATTCCTTAACATATCCCATAATTGCTTCGAAGTGGTGCACGACCCAAACTGATGTTAAAGATCAGTGTTAATGGCCTGGGATAATTGGGAAAACGCCTTCTTTTCCACAGCAAACTTTTTCTTCTCATCCTCAGCTAGACTTTCTAATGGAATCGGCTCACCAGTGTTCTCCAAAACCGTACCCCTTAGCAATCATTTGCCAAGCTTCCGTGCCTTCCATTCCCATTCCCTCTAAATGAATCTTGAACTTGGTCTTCCATTGGTTGTAATCCACCATTTCCATCAACTTTGGTGGACGGCTCCCACTACCCGAAGATAAGTCATGAATAAGCGTTGAAATCGCATTGGTAGTAAGAGAGTGTACTGTCGCTGCTGCAACTCCCCAGTAATCAGTCATAGGTTGTTTTTGTGGTTGTGCAACTTGTTGGGGCATCGAACTAGTCATCGCCAAATAGTTTATTGGTTGAGATGATTGACTAGCCGTCTTCTGAGCAGCTACCGACCAAGGATCCACTGTTGTTTGCTGTTGTGGTGTTGTATTAGGTCGTGGTGTTGTCGGAAAATTCCACATATTGTCTGAAAAGTATAAAACACGAAACGATTAGAAAAAATTTTCAACAGTTTCTACGTTCGACCGTTTACAAGTGATCGTGTGGGCGAATGTGGAATTTAATCCAGATTCGACCGTTGCTAAAGACTCGAATGTAGAAAATAATAGACACATTTCACTTTCGACCAAATCAATCCACTTTCGACCTCCCGGTTGATCAAATGTAAAACCAATGGTCGAATGAACACCAACACACTAAAAATTTCTAGGTTCGACCGAATTAACTTCCACGTTCGACCTAAAAAGCCCTGGTTCGACCTAAAAACCACACTCTCGACCGTTTCTCCCTAGGTTCGACCCTTTCATTTTGAAAAACGGTTATAGTTTGAAAATCAGTTGTTAGGACAAAAAGGATTGGTGAAACCACTTTTCCAAACCTTAGTCTAATTCACTTCTGTCAAAATATTCTAAGTATAGAACTACTGAAGAATGAAGATCAAACTGCTGAAGAAGAGATTACACAAGTACTGAAGAAGAAAAGTCATCAGAAGTTCTGAAGTCCAAACCAGACATTTCTACTGAAGAACTACTGAAGACAAACTACTCATCAGTAGTTTGTCATTCATCAGTACTTATGAGAAGATCTTTTCCACCGCCTTTTGTATCAGTAGTTTATTAGTTTAGTATTACTTTTACTTTTTGTACAAGTTCCAAGATTGCAACTTGTTGCAACTTGTCTCTGAACTTGCTTTTTGGCAAGGTTCATGTATTTGTAAAGTCTATAAATAGATGGGTTCATCCCTCTGTTTTAGACATTGATTTTAATACTGAAATCCTTCAAAGCTTATCATTGTTATTACCATTTCATTTACTGAGAATCTGTTTAAGTGTTCATTCTCATTCATTGCTTAGATTCTCATTAAATACTTATCTTTAGTTTTATCAAACGTCTAGGGGGAGTAATAACTCCTGTTGATAAGTGTAGCTTTAAACTCATACCATTCCGCTGTGCTATCACTGATTAAGAACTTGCTAAACACCTAAGTGTTCACTAGCAAGTTCATACAAAGAGCAATATTGATCCAACAATTGGTATCAGAGCACTGGTTTATCTGATCACATATCAATCTAACACATTGAGAATCAGACACAGGCTCTTATTGATATTCAATAAAGGATTATAAGCTCACTTTTATCAACATCCATCACTTTAAGAGATATTTGACAAATCAATACTCTTTAAAATGGATCCTCATAATACTGGTTCTGCTAATAAACCTGCTATGCTAGTAAGAAATGAATATAACATCTGGCAAAGGAGAATGGCACATACCTTATCACAGACCAACACAGGTTGCTGGAAATCTGTGATATATGGTCCTCATAAACCAGTAAATATTAATCTTGAAACTAAAGAAGAAATTCCAAAAGACCCAAAAGACTATACAGACGATGATTTCCTAAAACTTGAGCTTGATGCTAAAGCTTTCTCTATGTTGGCAATGGCACTCCCAAATGAAATCTACTCTGGCCTATTACATTGTGATAGTGCCAAAGAGCTTTGGGACTGCCTCAAAGAACAGTTTGAAGGAACTGAAGAGGTGATTGCCAACACCAGAGAAATCCTGGCTCAACAATATGAAACTTTTGCTCACATTAATGGGGAAACTTTAACACAACAATTTGAAAGATTCTCCTCATTAATATCTGAGCTAAAATTAAATGGTCAGACCTACACAACTGTATCTATGCTTCATAGATTTTTAAGGTCTTTACCTGAAAATGGGAAACATACTCTATAGTCTTAAGATCTTCACCAGACTTTAGCTCCCTCACTCTTACAAAACTTCATGGGAGATTACTTACTTTTGAAAGAGAAATTGATACAAAGCTCTGGCAAAACTGCTGATGACTATCTACCAGGCAGTACAGCACTATTGGGACAAGACTCACCAACTTGTTCAAATAGTTTTGGATCTTTTGACCATATTGACATAACTGCTGGGATCTCATCTGAAAGATCATTCCCAGGTTATGACAATAATGATTTTAGTCAAACTGCTGATAACATGTGTTTTATCATGGATGATTTAAAAAATTTCAGCAGTGATGACTTAGAAGAAATGGATATTCTACACCAACTGGCCATGTTAAGTTTAAAAACAAATAAATTTTACAAAAGGTCAGGAAGGAAGTTTCCAGGACTCAACAGTTCAACAAAAATTGGTTTTGACAAATCTAAACTTAGATGTCACAAGTGTCAAAAGTTGGGACACTTTGCTAGAGAGTGTAGAAGCTCTGGCTTTAACCAATCTCAGTTTGGAAATATTTTTAACCCCAATTATAACAGGAATAATGGAACACAAGGGAGTACACATTTTGTACAGGCACAAGCTCCACAACACCAATAGGTGCCACAAGTACAATATGTACAGATGCCTGCTCAACAGATGCAGAGCCAACAATCAATCCCTCCCTTTCCAGCTGCTCAATCACCTCCACAAACTCAGCAACCCTCACAACAAAATTTATTTACTTCAGGGTATGTTGACTGGAGCAGTCTTCCTTTTAACACTACTGAGTGTAACCCTGATGCAGACAACAAGATGTTTGACATCAACTGGGGAGAGCCTGACAATGGCAGAAAGAACTTTGCCTTAATGGCATTTGAGGGATGCACCTCAAAATCTGCCTTGTCACAGGTATCTAAAGAATCTTTGACAAAACTTTGTTCAACTTCTTGCAAAGAATCTTTTGCTCTCATAAGAGAGACTAATGTGCACTTACAAGGGAAAGCAAATGACTCTGAGAGAAAATTCACTCAGATGAAATGTGATTTAGAAAGAAAACTTTCTGCAAAAACAAAAGAAGTTTCTAAATTAACTAACACTGCTATTGAAACCCAAGCACAAATTAAAATCATGATAAATGACCTAGGAAATGTTAGACAAGAGCTTGCTGACACCAAGGTCACATGTGAAAAATGGGTTGAATCTTGTAAGGGGTACCAACTATTGCTAAACAAACAAAGTGCTTCAAATGTTAGGTTTGGCATAGAGTACAATCACACTGAAACACCAACAGATTTTTCCCCCAAAACTACTGAAGATGGGAGAAAAATTGTTTCAGGTGAAACTTCTGAAGAGAAAGAATACACATCTTTTCATGAAAACTTTCTAAAAACTCACAAAGAAAGTTCTTCAGAAGTACTGATTAATTCTGACATTAAGCCATCAGTAGTTTCAACTACATCAGGAGTTGAGAACCTGAAAACTACTGATGACCTAAAACCAATCAATACAGTCAGAAACTTGTCTTTGAAAGAAAAGACAAAAGAATGTGAAATCTGTGGTCTGTTCAACCACAAGACAGAATTTTGTAGATACAGAAAAGGTATTCAGTACAACAAGAAAACTCAAAATCTGGTTGTGGGAAAACAAATCAGAAATGATTTTGTAGAAACTTTTTCTCCCAGGAAACAACAACCAGTAAAAACCTTTTCTCAGAAAAAGACAAAATCTCAACAAAGATCTTTTTCTCAAAATTCTCTTTCAGTAGTTAGACCTAAATCATTAGCAGTTTCACAAACTGCTGAGATTAAAGATCTCATGAATATGGTACAACTACTGATGACCAAAGTTGATGGTGGTCCTCAAAAGGATACCACTATTGCTCTTAATGAAAAATCCATTGCCAAAAAGACATGGATTCCTTAACTTGGTCAAGAACAAACTGTAAATGTTCTCAAGAGCAAACCCAAAGCCAAACTGGCTTGGGTTCCTAAATCTAACTAATTTGCTATCTTGTGCAGAGAGTTTCAAGAGGCTTAAATAGCATTTGGTATGTAGACAGTGGAGGCTCAATGCACATGACAGGATGCAGATACCTGATAAACAATTTTATCAGTCAAAGAGAAGGATCTGTATCCTTTGGGAACAATGATAAGGGATATGTTCTAGGACATGGCAATGTCTCCTCTGGCAAAATACAGTTTGACAAGGTCAATCTGGTTGAAAACCTTGAGTACAACTTACTGAGTGTGTCACAAATGTGTGATAAAGGATATTCTTCCTTTTTCACAAAGACAGCATGCAAGATCATATCACCAGAAGGCCAGAAGTTGATAGAGAAGATCATTGAAGATCACACTTTGTTGATAGCCAAAAGATGTGGCAATGTCTATGCAGTGGACATTGAAAAAGACAAAGTACTGAACAACACTGCCTGTTTCTTCTCAAAGGCATCAACTTCAGAGACTGATCTCTGGCACAGGAGACTTGGCCATGTGAACTTTAAAACCATAAATAAAGTCACAAAAATGGGCTTGGTCAGAGGTCTACCTTTAAAGGTATACCAGTGTCAAGAACATTGTGTATCCTGTTTAAAGGGAAAACAGCATAAGTCCTCCTATAAGTCTATTGAAGAATCAAAAACAACTGCATGTCTTCAACTACTCCATATGGACTTATTTGGGCCTGTAAAAATCATGAGCCTTGGTAAGAAGAAGTATTGCTTAGTCATCATTGATGACTATTCAAGATTTACATGGGTATTCTTCTTATTTTCCAAGGATGAGGCTTCTGAAATCATCAAGTTCTTCATTCTACAAGTAGAGAAACAATATTCTCTATCTGTCAAAGCCATTAGAAGTGACAATGGGACAGAGTTTTTTGAACAAAACTCTGGATGAATACTGTTTGTCTAAAGGGATTATTTGACAATTCAGTGTTCCCAGAACTCCTGAACAAAATGGTGTAGTAGAAAGGAAGAACAGAACTTTAATTGAAGGAGCAAGAACAATGTTAGCTGATTCTGGCCTACCATTATACTTTTGGGCAGACGCAGTTAACACATCATGTTATGTTCAAAATAGAGTCCTTGTTGTCAAGAGGCATTCCAAGACTGCCTATGAAGTTCTTTATGGCATGAAGCCCCTTATCTCCTTTTTCAGGGCTTTTGGATGTCAATGTTTCATTCTAAACATCAAAGACTCTATTTCAAAGTTTGCTGCCAAAGTTGATTCAGGTTACTTTCTTGGTTACTCTTCCACAAGAAAAGCCTACAAGGTTTTTAACTCAAGAACCAGGATAGTAGAAGAAACACTGAATGTCAAGTTCAATGAGTCAAAACACACTCTTATTCCAGCACATCCTGCTGAACTTTTTGACCTTGACAGCTTCCATTTTGGACCTGAAAAGACTGTTACTTCATCAAAAGCTACTTATTATGGTGATCAAAGGTTTAATGATGAGGATCCAGCACCATGGACTCCTCAAACAGTCATTAAGTCAACTTCCAAACCATCAGAAGTTTCACAAACTTCTAATTCAACAACTGCTGATGTACAAA
This sequence comes from Ambrosia trifida, assembly GCA_028751855.1. Taxonomy (NCBI): domain Eukaryota; kingdom Viridiplantae; phylum Streptophyta; class Magnoliopsida; order Asterales; family Asteraceae; genus Ambrosia; species Ambrosia trifida. The sequence continues at coordinate 339,859 of CM054124.1, forward strand.
CTCAAACATCTGCTTCAGCACCTAAAACTACTGAAGATACTGAAACTGCTGAATCAGACATTATAAACCTCAGTGGTTTGTTTGATGAAGTACAAGAGCCTCCTACACCTGTCAGTGGTTTACAACAACTGATTGAACACAAAGATCATCCACTTGAACAAATCATGGGTGATATTGCATCAGGTGTTCTTACAAGAAACCAGCTTTCCAACTTTTGCTTCTTCTCAGCATTTATTTCTCAGTTGGAACCTAAAAAGTACCAAGAAGCCCTCAAAGACAACAACTGGGTACAAGCCATGCAAGATGAGTTGCTTCAATTCAAAAAACAACAGGTTTGGGAAATCTGTCCCTTACCACCAAACAAGCAACCAATTGGCACAAGATGGGTTTTTAGGAACAAACAAGATGAGGCCGGTATGATTATAAAGAACAAGGCAAGACTGGTAGTACAAGGTTACTCTCGAGAAGAAGGAATTGATTATGATGAAACCTTTGCTCCAGTTGCAAGGCTTGAAGCCATCAGGTTATTTCTGGCCTATGTCATTTCCAACAAAATAAAAGTTTACCAAATGGATGTTAAAAGTGCATTTTTGTATGGAAAAATAAAAGAGGAAGTGTATGTATGTCAGCCACCTGGGTTTGAGGATCCTTCTCATCCTGAGTGGGTGTACAAACTAGGCAAAGCTCTTTATGGGCTCAAACAGGCTCCAAGGGCCTGGTATGAAACACTTTCTAACTTTCTACTCAAAAATAACTTCACAAGAGGCTCCATTGATAAAACTCTTTTCATAAAACATGTTGGAAATCATATCTTACTTGTTCAAATATATGTTGATGATATCATATTTGGTTCAACAAACACAAAACTGTGTGATGAATTTAAGAAACTCATGCAATCAAAATTTGAGATGAGTACAATGGGAGAACTGCAGTACTTTCTAGGACTGCAGATTAAACAACAAACAAATGGAACTTTTATACATCAATCAAAATATGTTAAAGAATTATTAAACAAATTTTCTTTACAAGACTGTAAATCATGTTCCACTCCCATGACACCAACCACACAAGTTGAACCAGATGATCAAGGAAAACAGGTTGATCAAACCATGTATAGATGTATGATAGGTTCCCTTTTATATCTAACTGCTTCTAGACCAGATATTATGTTTTCAACATGTGTCTGTGCTAGATATCAATCAGCTCCTAGGGAATCACACCTCATTACAGTCAAAAGAATCTTCAGATATCTGAAAGGAACTCCAACACTTGGAATTTGGTATCCTGCTTCAAGCAATACCAAGTTATCAGCTTTTTCAGATAGTGACTATGCAGGGTGTAAAATGTCAAGAAAATCAACATCTGGTGGTTGTCAATTCTTAGGAAACTGTCTAGTGTCCTGGCAATCAAAGAAACAAACATCTGTTGCAACTTCAACTGTTGAAGCTGAATACATTGCAGCTGCAAGTTGTACATCACAGATACAATGGCTCCAGTATCAACTTCTTTATTATGGAATCAAAGAAACCAAGACACCATTGCTTGTAGACAGCAAATCTGCCATTAGCATCATTCAAAATCCTGTTCAGTTTTCAAAAACCAAACATATTGAAATCAGGTATCATTTCATAAGAGATTGCTATGAAAAAGGCAAGATTGAAGTGAAACATGTAGCAACAGCTAATCAAATAGCTGACATATTCACTAAACCCCTTGACACATCAACATTTCAGAAGTTAGTATCCATGCTTGGGATGCTAAATTTGTAAGTGTTTCTCCTTACTTTTCTGCACATATTTTTCATTTTTCACTTACATCTGTTTTTAAGTCTGAAAACTTCTGAAAAACAAGCAAGAGAGAAACTACTGATGAACAAAACATCAATATGGGAATATTTTCTGAAAAGTGATTAACTTCTGATAAAACAACCTTCAGAAGTTATGAATAAAGTATTTATAAAAAGCATTCTCATCAGTTGTTCAAAACTACTGAAGAGAAAGTGGGAACTACTGATGAAAACAATTCTTCATCAGCAGTTTAGTCAAAACAGGGCAAATCAGACTTTTCCCACATCAGAAGTTTGACCTAGGGGGTTTAAAACTTCTGATAAATACCTTTTCCAACACTTATCCATTCAAAAAGCAAAAATTCCCTCCTTCTCTCTCAAAAAGCTCTCAAACCCTGAACCTGCAAAAACACTGTTCGATCCAAACACACACAAACCACATGGCTCTAGTTCTAAAACAGGGACATAATCTTAGAGCCTACTTAGAGAAACAAGAAGGCTGGTCCCAATACGATGAGATCATTGACCTCGTCGTCAAATCCCAATATATCACCGCTCTCACAATAGACCCACAATACATCCTGAAACTCTCAATGAGTTCTGGGCTAACGCTGAGACAGTGATGGTGGATAATGAGGTTATCTCTCTCAACTCAACAATCAAAGGGAGACGAATGGCCATCACACCGGCCACACTTGCAATCAGACTGGGGTTGAATGATGTGAATGCCCCTGAACAGGTTGCAAACTCTGAAATCCACCTAACCATGACAGAATGTGGTTATCAAGGTACTCTCTCACAAGCTACAATCTTTAAAAAGTATTTTGAACCAAAATACAAACTTTTGTTTCATTATATCATTATGTGTTTGAGTCCTAAAACAGGGTCTTATGACCAGATGCCCTCAACTTTTCAACCAATTTTTCATTCCATAGTGAATGAAACAAAATACAGGGCATCAAAACTTTTCTTTAATGAGTTGGTGTTACATCATAATAACACTAAAAAGAAGTTTTTGTTATACCCAAGGTTCATTATGCAATGCATAATCAAAGAACTGGGTGATGAGGTGTTTGTGGGTAAAACTACAATTTTGAGACCCTTAACCTCACAAGCATACTCTAGGCACAACAAACCAGCTGCCTGGCCAGAAGATGACCAAGGGGAACAAGAACCAGTCCCCATGGAACCCTCATCTTCCAAACCTACACCCCCAAAGGCCAAGAAACCCAAACAACAAAAACAAAAACCCACCAAACCAAAAAGAAAAGCAGTTCAGGAGGTTGAGATGCCTGAACTGACTGTTGTGCAATCTGCACTTGATAAAGATGTGACTGAAACATCCTCTCAGTCTCATCCATCTCAAACCCCAACAAGAGCACCAATCACAATACTTTTCAAAAGAAAAAGACTAAAGAAAACTATTCCTATTGACTCTTCTTTTGAAACTGCTGAACCCATTGACCAAACTACTGAACCAGCACCCCAAATTTCTGAACCTGATATTGAAATAGCCAAACTTCTCTCTAAGCTAAAAGAGAAAGTCCCATCTAAACATGTCAGTCCCCAACAACCACATCAAACAGGGGACATAGCCTCAGAACTTGACATGGATGTGGACACTCAAAACCCAAACCAAAGAGATGAGGATGAACCAGGGTCTCTAAGCCCAAACTTAGAAACTCTTGGTACTTTTGAGGCTGCTACTACTCATTTACCACCTAGTGGTGGATCTGAGGAAAGAAGCAACATAGCTAAGACCTCAACTGTGGCAACTACTGATGAAGGCTTAATGCCTGAGGTAGGAAATCCTCTGAACCAAGAAAAAGAGGTACATGAGACAACTGAGTTGGGCTCAGCTCATGATGTAACTGATACAGTCCTCATTGAGGATGTATTCAGGGATACAGATGATTCCATTAACTTGGATGATATTTCACAACACAAAACTACTGAATTGACGGCTATAAGTGAAGGTCCTGCACCTGGTGTATCTATGGTCAAGAAGCTAGTCACACCAGATCAGGTTAAAGTCCACTTAATCCCTGATTCCCCTATAGTGGCATCTTCTGTACAACAAGAAGATCAACCAAAAACACACCCCTCACTACAAATGCCTACCCAATTCCCTGGGCAATCCAGCATAGACATGAACCAGCTATGCAGCCCAGATGGTCCCTTATATCACATGATGAACACCCTCATTAAAAATCACTTCCAATCCTACACAGCTGACTTGGAGCTGTCCATCAAGAACCAATTTGGAGTGATACGGACTAAGATGAACGATCGGTCCAACAAAATTGACTTCAATACCAAACAGATTGCTTCTCTTACAGGTCATTTCTCTACACCCTCAAAACCTGATGAAGCCAAAAAGGGGGAGAAAACTAAGGAACCTATGGAGTCACTTGAAGCCAGGAAAAAGGCAAGAGTGGCTATCCTAGAAAGAGATCAGAGAGACCAAGCCAGAAAAGAAAAACTGGCCCAACAGTTTGGTGTCTCCATTCAAGAAATAGAAGATTCTGAAAAACCTGTTGAATCCCAAGGCCACAATGAAGAAACCTCTAATGGTGAAAGTTCTGATGAAGACTCAGAAAATACTGAAGACAATCCTTCAGTAGTTGACAAACCTTCAGTAGTTGTCAACCCATCAGAAGTCAACACTTCCTACACTGAAACTACTGAACAGCCTTCCAGATCAACTGAACCTACTCAACCAACTCCAATTCCAAAGCCTACTACAATTACCACAATGACTGTACTAAACCCTTCTCCTCTATCAATGTCCAAAGAATTACTAGATAAGAGTTTAATTGTAGCTGAAAGAAAGGCCAAGGAAGATGAGATCTGGAATGCTCTGGAAACAAGGGATGACTTAAGCCTAAATGAGAAGCTACATGCTTATGAAGCAAAACTTCAAAGGCAGGCTAACCTAGAAAGAATTGCTGAGGAAGACAAAAGACAACAACTGATGTCTTACATTACCAAGAACAGCAAGACCAAAGCCCATACATTAAAGGGACTCTCCATGGAAGAGCTGACAAAAAGAGCTCAACTTATTGCAGACAAACTTGCAACAAGTAAAGATGGAAAAGCCAAGAGAGCCCAAATGATAGAAGAACTAGTAGCTAATGGTTATGGTTCAAAAGCCTCTGTGTCCAAATGGAAAGAAGAAAGATTAGTGGACACTTACAGAAAATACAAGGCTGCAAGGGCTGCAAATCCAAAGAAGTTTGAAACTACTGAAGTATCAACTTCAGTAGTTAGAACTTCTGGTGTTCAAAGAAGACCAGCTACTCAAAAGAAGAAATCAGAGGAGAATGTGAAGACTGATTTCAGAATGGTACTACTAGAAGGAAGTACAGTAGTCCATTCTGACTTTGACATTGAAGAAAAACCTCTGATCACACAATTCGGGGATCCTTCCACCTTTGCCTATCAAATCCAGAAAACCATCAAAGACAAACTTGCACACTAAGGTAGTTACTGAGCATCATTTGTCAACTTTTCAACTACCTAATGTGATGCAACAAGAACAAGGAAGAGAATCCCACCTGAGAGTCACTGAAGTTGAAAACATCCAACACTCAGGAGCATCCCAGGGTACCACCATGGTTCCCTACACTTTAGACTTTGACAAGTCTAAAGTACCTATCATTAGATGGTCCTTTACTGATAACAACTCAGTACAAGTGACAAGAAGAGACCAGACAAGCAGAGCCTATAAGTCGATGAATGGTCTGAAGAAGCTATCAACTCAAGACCTGCTTACAATCCAGCATCTAGAACCACAAAAAGGATCTCTCACTGATGAACAGCTGAACCAGCTGAAGAATTCCATGTTCAAAGGAATATGGAAAATTGTGAATGACAGAAGAAAACAATAAGGAATTAGAAAGGTTTTGGCTTCATCAATCCAGGGGAGATTGTTAGGACAAAAAGGATTGGTGAAACCACTTTTGCAAACCTTAGTCTAATTCACTTCTGTCAAAATATTCTAAGTATAGAACTACTGAAGAATGAAGATCAAACTGCTGAAGAAGAGATTACACAAGTACTAAAGAAGAAAAGTCATCAGAAGTTCTGAAGTCCAAACCAGACATTTCTACTGAAGAACTACTGAAGACAAACTACTCATCAGTAGTTTGTCATTCATCAGTACTTATGAGAAGATCTTTTCCACCGCCTTTTGTATCAGTAGTTTATTAGTTTAGTATTACTTTTACTTTTTGTACAAGTTCCAAGATTGCAACTTGTTGCAACTTGTCTCTGAACTTGCTTTTTGGCAAGGTTCATGTATTTGTAAAGTCTATAAATAGATGGGTTCATCCCTCTGTTTTAGACATTGATTTTAATACTGAAATCCTTCAAAGCTTATCATTGTTATTACCATTTCATTTACTGAGAATCTGTTTAAGTGTTCATTCTCATTCATTGCTTAGATTCTCATTAAATACTTATCTTTAGTTTTATCAAACGTCCAGGGGGAGTAATAACTCCTGTTGATAAGTGTAGCTTTAAACTCATATCATTCCGCTGTGCTATCACTGATTAAGAACTTGCTAAACACCTAAGTGTTCACTAGCAAATTCATACAAAGAGCAATACTGATCCAACATCAGTTATTTTGATCCAAAATTTTCAAATGTTGATGAAATTTGATGATCTTATGCAGGTTTTGCTTCGGATTGGATTTGGAACAAGTTTAACAAAGAGAATTCTAGATTTTATCCATGAAAACTAGTTCAAATCAATCAATATTCATCAATTTCAAATGTTCAATGAAAACAGAAAATTTTTGATCAAAATTGGGTCCAAATCAACACTAATATTATCAATTCGTAGTTGTTTGGTCCTTATGGCTCTGATACCACTTTGTATGTGTCAAGGATCGATCTTCAAACAAAGACTATGATCAAACAAGTTCAATTCAGGTGCGGAATCCCTGAATTGATTACGAAATGATAATATATCTAGCAAAACACACAAATCATCTCAAACATTTTCATTTCATTGATAAACATAATGATTAACACTTTAAAACGTTGTTTACAATGATAGATATGAATTATAGACTCAACAAAACCCTAGGGAGACGAAACACTCAGAGAGGGAAACAAAATTGACCAAAAGTTAAAGTTACAAAATGATTCAACTTATATATAGACTTGCACATTCAACCATTGGATTGGGCGAATGTGCAGGTTAGACCATTCAATGTGGGCGACTCAACACATACATACAATAAAACTTCATTCGACCTCTCTGAGCTTCTCCCTTCGACCATTCTATCTGCATTCGACCATACTTCTTCCACCTTCGACCGTCCGATATCACCAAAACATAATAGAATTTGCAATTCAATAGCACTAGTCGCACTTCGTGTATCTACAATTCGGATTTTGAAATTTTAGAAACCTATCCGAAGTCCGATCCGAATTGGATGTATACCCATCCGATCCAAATCAATCCAAATTCGATTAGGATCGGATTCAGTTAAATCCGAACGGATATCCGAATAATCCAAATTATGGCAAACAACAATTTTCAATTTTTTTTATTTCCCTTAATTTATGGTTCTTAACATTTTATTAATTTGAAATCAATAAACATACAAAAGCGGAAATAGAGATTAGTCTTAAACATAAATACAAAGTTCAAACTTCAAAATATAGTCTTCAAAACGTAAACTTAAACACAAAATCAAACTTCAAAACATAGTCTTTAACACAAAATCAAGCATCACGAAACATGACACTAACTAGTCTATATAGATGTGCGATGTTGAAGAATTAGTGTCTAGTATTGGCCTCATGCCTCATGAGTTAAACTAATTTTCAAACAATTGGTCGTTCCCCTACTAAACTCAATCGAAGCTTATTCAGTTTATTCGGATATCCAAATAATCCAAAATTTTAAATTCTAAAATCCGAATCCGATCCGAATAAGTAATTTGGATTCGAATCGGAACTATCCAAATAAGAATTTAGGGAGGCGACAACAAATTTCAATAGGCCATTGGGGAGCGGGGGTTTGGTACGGTCTACAAAGGGAGAATCGGTGGTGTTGAAATTGCGGTGAAGATGCATGACCCTGAAAGTCTTCAGGATGACAACCAATGGCAGGTGAGCTCCCAATATCTATCTACAATTACCCCATGCATTAATATTGCCGAGTTTTTTTTTCCAAATATCTATCTACAATTAACCAATGTTTTAAAAACCGGTTATACCGGTAATACCATTTTTCAGAGGTGAGCCCGAAGCGCTCTAGATTTTGAGGAAGACGATGGTAGTGAATTTCATCTTTTAAGCAATGGTGAACTTGATGTATTCAATACTCCAATAGCTAAAACATAGCGTACACTTTCATTTAAAGGAACTTTGTTAAAAAAAATGAATACTTTTGGATTAGTTTTTTATATGGAATAACTTTTGGATTATGTTTTAATATGTAATCATTCACTTTTAGATTATATTTTGGTTTCATGTTGTAATTTATGGATTCCTAGAGTTAACAAGTCAATCTGGTTAAACCACCCGATACAACCCGGTTCAACCGGTTGAACCATTTTTAAGCCAAATCCGGTATGATTTAAAAACCGGTTTTTAAAACATTGCAATTAACCCATGTATTAAAAAAAATATTTAACAGAAAGCCATCCAACTTCACGCTTTATTACATTAATCACTCTAACACATTTGTTTTTGTTGATTTTAGGTTGAAGTGAGGTTTTTGGGGAGACTCACACATAAACATTTGATAAGATTGATCAGTTATTGTCCAGAAGACCACCATCTCCTATTGGTATATGAATACATGGAGAATGGGAGTCTTGACAACCACATCTATGAAGAGAGTAAGTGATTCTTAAGATGATTTCATGTGCTTAAATGATGTAATTTTTTTAATGATGATGGGTTTTATTACAGGTACACTCCCCTTTCGTTTGAAACTGAAGGTTGCTCTAACACCCCAACCGATGGCGGAATCATCGAGGTGTCACGTAGTGACGACTGTTCAAAAGCTCATGGTACTCAAATGTCAATATTTGATTATTGAATATTGTTTTACAACATGTGAAAATAAATACACGACAACAAAAATAGAGACAGTGAATTTATGTAATCTAAGTCCAACGTCCTATGTGAAGCGTCAAGCAGCTTATCCTGAAACATGCACGGAAATAAATTTTGTCAACATACGATGTTGGTGAGTATTACCTAGCTTTGTACATATAGTATAGGTTTGAAAAGTGGTACAATTCATGTGTCTAGCATCACAAGGCATTATGTAAGCACATAAGTAACCAAACAAGACAAGATCAAATGTAAAGTTGGTAAGGTAAAATTGATAATGAGCACCCTAACACGTGTCAAGTCTAAAAGATCACCATAACATAACTTATGTCTAAATGAGCACCGTAACATAAGTTACGTCTATATGTAAAGAGCACCATAACATGAGTTATGTCTAGATGTATGATTTTGTACGTAAGCTACATTCATGTTCAAACATAAAGCACAAAGATAAACAAGACACGTATATGAATTGTAAAAGAAGAAAAATGTATGTGTAAGTGAATGTGCAGGTTTTGTATACTTATGCATGAATCACCCCAAAAGTGTAAAATCGAAATAGGGGATAAGTAATACTCACCTTAGCAAAGTGTTAAGTCTTGTGGAATAGAATAAGTGTGATCCAACGTTGCCAAGTATCACCCTATGTTTAAGGTAATAAATAAGTTTAAGTCTTTCTAGTCTACAAGTATTTCTAGGATTCCTAATTTTGGGATAAGTAATTGATTAATTATTAATTAGGTAAATTGTTTAATAAATAAGAGAAATTTGGAAAATAAATAAATAAAAGACTATTTGTAGATTTTTATTAAGGATAGTCGTATTATAAGATTTTAAGTATAAAAATAATTTTTATAAAATTATTTTCTCAAAAATTGAATATTTATTCCTATTTGTCAAAATATAATTTTAATATCTAAAAATATTAAAATTAATGAAATTTCAAATTAAAATATGTATTTCTGTTTTAAATGGATAAAAATAATTTATGTAAAATTTTGGTATAAAAATATTGAAAAATGAATTTATTATGAATTTTTTTTATGATTAAAATAGCAAAAATTAATTAAAAATATTAAATAATCGTTTTTCTAAAATTAAAAATTTAATTCTGAAAAGTCACTGATTTGTAAGTTCAAAATAATTTTTGTGACATTTTATAAAATTGTTTAGATATTTTTATAGAATTTTCAATTTAAAATTGAATAAATTTGTAATATATTTTATATATATTAAATGAAAGATTCTTGAAAAACTAAAGTTTGTATAATAAACTTTATTACTTGTATAACTTAAGATAAATTTTGTAGAATTTATAAATTAGTTTTGATATTTTAAAACCATTTTAAAGATAATACAAGAAAATATAAAAGGAAAAGGGTTTCAAAAAAAATAGTTGAGGTTTGTGGGGATCGATCCCAAGTCAGACCCGTCCCCAAGTTTTAACACACACCTTGAAACCATCTGATCTATATCAGATTTGGTGATTTGTTTAGTTTCGAAATGTATTTAACTTATAATACACGCGAGTCATCTTCCCCATTTAAACCTTAAGAACCCTAGTTTCCTTAATCAAACAATACGTGATTATAACCCAATTATTTATAGGGTTATTATCGGAATTAGGCCGATATACACACAGAGACAATGAATTAGAACATACCAATCGAATTGCTTCCTATTCGCGAGTCAACGAAAAAGTCAAACAATCTTCAATACGTACAAACGAGCGATTTAGAGTGAGTTTCAATGGTGGGGTTCTGTTTTTCGGCACTCTTAGGTGGTAGGGAAGGATTCAATTTATAACAATGTTGCCGAATTGGACGGTTTCAATTATTTGACCATACACGGTCAAAACGCGAAGTAATTAGGCTAAAAATGGAAAAATCGAGCGATTAATGCAAGCTTAATAGGCGCATATGATCTGTTAACCACGTAATCACCATAAATGGTGATTTAGTTTCCAAATCTAGGCTCAATTATGTGGTCAACAATCAAGATAAATGGTCAAAATAAATAAAAGAAAAGAAACAGCATGTATGTATGCGTCGAGCAGGGGACAAGGAAAAGGAAAGGAACAGGTGGTTGGCTTGTTTGTGTATAAAGAGTTTTGAACTCCATAGTTGTCAAATAAGGGTCTTGTGGTCTAGTGGTCAAGTATGATGTTGTTGGGTTTGAACCGCCTCCAGACTCGGGTTCGAGTTTGGTTGGCATATACATTTTTTTTTCTTTTTAGCTGTGCAAAGAGGGGAGAGGTGGAATGGGCCGGATTCGTTGTTGGGCTCAGTGTGTTGGGCTCCGAATTTTTAAGAAAAAAGGTTGGGTTTGGTTTAGTAATGTTATTTAGAATTCTAAGCTTTTCATAAGTTTTAACAATCTTTAACATTTCCAATGTTCTTGAAAATTTTATTATTATTATTATTATTATTATTATTATTATTATTATTATTAAAAGAATTTCCCGGCTACGACAACGATTCGAGTAAATAGTTAATAATCGCAAGAAACAAGTTCGCAACTTTTATTATTGAATCGAAACTTCGAATCACAAGGATTATAAATGTAAATACATGAAACGAGCGGGACTAAAGTCGGACAAAAGATAAAATGAAAGGTGACGGATGTCACAGTTGCGCTTGGGGCAGCAAAAGGGCTTGCATATTTACACCATCCTGACAACGTAATTGTTTTTAGAGATTTTAAATCCGCCAAAATATTGCTTGATATCGTATATCATCTTTGAATTTTGTAATAGTTTTTTCTTTTACATGATTTGCTTGATATTGCTTAATATTGTATATCATCTTTTACAGGATTTCAATGCAAAAATATCTGATTTTGGGTTTGACCGAGAAGGGCAGACAAGGGTCATGTTAACTCAGGGTTACGTTGCCCCCGAGTATCTATCTACGGGTGTAATGATGTGCTTTTGTACCTTTAAACTAAACTTGTTTATTATTTAATATAATTAAACGTTTAATTTTGGTGTTTACAAGTCACTTAACAATGAAATGTGATGTTTATAGTTTTGGGGTGGTACTTAGGGGTGTTCATCGGATCGGATAACGGGTTATTCGGATTCCTCGGATCGGATTATTCGGATTTTGAAATTTTAGAAACCCGATCCTATCTGAATTGGATGTATACCCATCCGATCCAAATCCATCCAAATTCAATTTGGATCGGATTCAGTTAAATCCGAATAATCCGAACGGATATCCGAATAATCCAAATTATGGCAAACAACAATTTTCAATTTTTTTATTTTCCCTAATTTAGGGTTCTTAACATTTTATTAATTTGAAATCAATAAATATACAAAAGCGGAAATAGAGATTATTCTTAACAAAAATACAAAGTTCAAACTTCAAAATATAGTCTTCAAAACGTAAACTTAAGCACAAAATCAAACTTCAAAATATAGTCTTTAACACAAAATCTAGTATCACGAAACGTGACACTAACTAGTCTATATAGATGGGTGATCTTGAAGAATTAGGGTCTAGTATTGGCCTCATGCCTCATGAGTTGAACTAATTTACAAACAATTGGTTGTTCCCCTACTAAACTCAATCGAAGCTTATTCGGTTTATTCGAATATCCGAATAATCCAAAATTTTAAATTCTAAAATCCGATCCGAATATCCGAATAAGTAATTCGGATTCGGATCGGATCCATCCAAATATCTAAATAAGAATTCGGATCGGTTTTTTTGGATTCGCATTTTGGTTTTTACGGATTTCGGATTTTTTAAACACACCTACTTTAAGCCGAGGTCGTCTCCAAAGAGCTATCATAGATGAAAGTGTGGTCAGTTATGAAAAGCTCTTTAAATTACCCTACCCCCTTAATCCAAACTCCTTCATTTGCTCTTTATTTACCATTAGTGTCATCAATGTTTTTAGAACATTGATCAAATAATCGAAACATTCAGACTACTTTTTTTTATCGGCGAACAACTGTGTGGCAACCATCCTTGCGGGGCATCGTGCCCAACAATCGACTACTCGACCTCTAGCAGCCCCCGCCTTCTCCCGATGCGCGGAGACAGGAAACCCGAGCCCCACCCGCCAGAAGGCACACCAACCTCTTGGAGGGGGGATATTAATGTGAAAACGTGTTTTTGCAAAGAAATCTATCTAATGACTTTATTGAATGTCTGGCTAATAATGATTTAGTGGTAAGACTAATTAATATGACTTTAAATATGTAACTTCTCATTTGAAAAGTATATAAAAATAATAATTTCTGTTTTTAACATTTTTTGTGATGTCTATTTATTTGATATATCCTCTATACTTGAGTGTATACACATACACCCAACATAAGATTTTGAATCAATAAAAAAACAAAGGAAAATGGACAGAAGAGTATTAGATGATCAGATATTGAAATACAATCCATCTACAAAACCAAACCCTCTTTTATAAAAATATCATATTGGTATACATTGCAGCTGCAAGACAACAACCACATTATGTACAAATCCACAGTGTGCAACATATCATCTACCTTCTGTTTCTACGGGTAGTCGTCATTTGATTACCGCGCTACATTCTTTGTTCTAAAACAAAAATATGTTCAACTCAAATCGAATCCTGCTTCAGCATTTATAGCATACAACAGCTTCTGCTCCATTTGCTCTTTACTGAATAATATACAACAAACTAGAGTTTGTCAGCAAAATTGTTGACATGAGCCGGAACACGACACAAAATAATTAGGTTTTAGGTTGTCATATCTAAGTCGTGTTTTGGTTATGTAAACGGATGGTGTTCGGGTTGACGAGTTTTAACCCTTTTAACTAAACAAGTCAACCCATTTAAAAAATTGCATTCCATTTAACCAATTTATTACAGCCCTTCAACTCATTTAACATGTCACAGTTGATTACAACCCGTCAAACCGGTTGACTTGTTTAGATAATGGGTTAAACTGGTTGTGTTCGCTTAGCCATTTTTTTAAGTGTGATAGGGATAGGGTTAATAGCTTCAAAATAAATCATTTAGGAACTTGTATGCATTGAAAATAAACCGGTTACCTGTTTAGCTAATCATTTAATTTCCTATTTGAGGCTAAAAGAAACCCAATCCACCCGTTAAAAAACAAATGGATCGAAGCTGCAAATTCCCTCTTAACAAAGGAGATTTACAATCCGTCACATTTATTTAGACAAATTACCAAACAATGACAAACCTTCTATACGGAGGAAGCTTTAGCAGATTCATGCAAGTTGCTGATGTTGGCAACCGTTCAAGAGCGTCTTCAGTGGCACTACCACCAGCTCTGTAAAAGCAATAATACATGAGAAATATTATAAGATCACAGTAACTTTAAACGTCAAAGGGAGGCATCATACCGTTGTATGCAAAATAGCGGTTCCAAATACTTGAATCCTAGCAAAGGTCCTCTTGAACATCCGGTCACAAATCTGACAAATATTGAGTAAACTTTTAGGATCCAACTAACAAAGATATTGAATTAAAGAAAACAGGCCCTTGGTTTAAAAAAGCGTGAGGCGCTCCGAGGCTTTATGGTTCAAAAAGCCGAGGCGAGAGGCGCAGGGCGAGAGCTTCACGTATGTGAGGCGCCCAGGGTAAAAACAAATTAAAACATATTTAAACAAGTCAATACACCATATTCTACTTGTTAATCATCCTAAACACAAAAACACATTAAAGCATACATTGAAGCCAAAACACACTTAAAATCTTTAATATAAACCCTAATTTTGACTGAGGTGGCGCCTCATGCATTAGGCGCGCCTCACAGCGCCTCAGACCAAAAAAAGCACTTTTCCAAGCGCCTCGGGGACCTCACACCTCGGGCGCGCTTTTTTAAACCAAGAACATGCCCAATTCGAGAAGGGCAACTCTCCACTACAAGTTTCACGATAATTAAAAACACAATTTGCTACTCATACTACCACTAACAACAGTTACTAAACTACCCTAGAAAACCTCCTGAAACTGTCCCCGCTAATATCCTTCCCGCTATTTTTTTTTTTTTTTTTTTTTTTTTTGAGCCCTTTGAAACAACAATTGGATTCGGGTGTGTATCAGTAACCCCCGAACTTTAGTAAGCATCAACAAAGCAAGTTAAAGGTTAATTTCAATGCAGTATAAATTATATAATGCTTAGCACAGCACTTGAGTCCTAGCAAGAGGGCTTAGATTCGAATCCAGTTTCCATTGGTTTTATGCCTTGAAGGCCACCTACCCAGCGCAAGCTGCGTTTTAACTCATCCCATTAGTTAGCACGGCAATGGTAGAGTCCCGTGAGTTTTCCGTTCACGAGTTCTCATGGTTACCCGAAATAAAATAAAAAAGCTATGTTTACTACAGCAAGATAGAACATCTTAAGCATTTAAAATTAAAGACGGGCTTATAATTAACATAAAAACAAATAAAGATATAAATATTAAAAAAAAAAACTAATATAAGATGCCCATGTAGTTGAGCATGTCTGACAGAAGCACAAAAACAAACTTGATAAGATATGAAGATCATTTGACTATGATGAGAGATAAGTAAAATGTACTAAGAACATCAAAGAAGTCGAGCTTACTTCAAAAACTTGTGTTGGTTTTCCAAGGAAAAGTTCTTGACAATCTCCCAAAACATGTCAATGACATAATGCTCACGATGATAGCCACCAGCATAGTTTGTGTTTGAACGAAGGTCATCCACATCGAAATTATCGACGGATCCTGATATCAGAAGCTGCAAATAGTAGGTAAAAAGAAAAACAAACAAGTTAAGTAAATAGAATAACAAAAATATTATATGAAAACAAAGTTTGAAAGTGTCAAAGAACTTTCAACTACCATATACAACATAAAGTCATGGAAAAATGACACTTGGATATGTGAAAACATGCAACAAAAACACTTTCTTCTCCGACTTTGAGAAAACTAAATATAAATAACTAATGCATTATATATTTTAATAAAAAAAATATATATTTCAATGATAATCTAAAACTTTAAATAAAACCAATTAGGAGAATGTATGCACCAAAGTTTAAATTCAGGTGACTAACAACCCAAATCGACCCATTCAGCGTTGAAACTGCCACCATGAACGTTTAGAAGTGAGACTACAGTAGTTGGGACTAAAGGACAAAATAACAGAATGCTTGCTAAAGAAAGGATCACAAGACCTGAAGTTCATGCTCATTAAACATGTCTATCCAATCTTTTTGTATAAGCTGTTGAAATCCTCTTAAGAAATGAGAACTTTGTTGACGTATCTGAAAAGACAATGCACGCTCATGAAGCATAAGCAGTGACACAACATAAAAAGAGGGAGAAAAAACTTAATAAACCTGGGTATTGAGGCGGTGATTGGCAACAAGATGAATAAATGTGATAACATTGTCGTTCACCACACGTATATTCTTTCCACCTGGGATTAGTTCTTCTGCTGTTTGTTCCCCGAATTCATTATTGAAAATTACAAAATACAACTCTAACTCTGCCAAGTCACCTTCATAGCGCTGCAGATTATACCCACAAAAGTTTGTTCAGATAAAGCAGATGACATATCAATTAAAGCTGAACCCATTTCTGACACCAAAAGCATGATCTTCTACGTAAAGCTAGAAACGTTCAGCGCAGAAACCCATGACAAACAGTTCACGGAAAAAGAAAACAGGATGAAAAATTAGGTTCTAAGGGGGATTTCTACCTGCAACTACAAAGTTCTAATCATGAGTTGAGAAAAGAAATCAACAAGAAAAGGATCAAATCATTCTTTTGTACTGCATAGAGATGGCAACCTCGACCCATTTATTTATGAGCTGGCCAGTGGTTATATGTTATCACAAATGGCTAAAACAAAAGAACTAGCTCAAACGAAAACTGGTCAAGTCAGTTGAAAGTCATCCAAATTGTATTTTTAATGCATAAAATAGATCATTATTGAAATCATACAATTGTTAAGCATAACAGATACTAATTATTTTTAATTATAAAAATCTGGACAAAAGTGTATCAGGCCAATGGTCAATTGACCCATTTCAAACTTTCAATATGCATCGTTGTTACCCGTTTTAAACTGTTGCCAATAGCCAGAGACGCTGCTTTTGTGATTGTGGATGATTTATGCACTTTGTTTAGTTTATTAGGTTAATTTATGAGTTAATTAGCATGCTTTTTGATTACTTGAAGCGTTAGGTTAGTAGATTACTTGATTATAGTAGATTACTTGATTAGGTAACTAGGTTAAAGGGTTAACTAATGAGTTAATCGATAAGATTTTTGGCTATTGATATGTGAATTAGGTTAGTTACAATGGGAATGCCGAAAACCATTAACTATTTTGAGTTTTCATCGTTTGACCCGACCCGAAACTCATTAGTAGGAAAAAAAAATATTCAGGCTCCCTTGAGTTTCGGCCCCTTATTTACAAGTTCAAGATCCGCCACTGCCAATAGCCATTATGTTTTTCCTCTTTTTTGATGGATGGACAAATAAAGTTTAAGCTATGCATGTAGCAACCCTAACTAGGCCAATCAATTAGAAGATATAATTCCTTGATAGGATTGGTAACAGGATATGAGATTACCATGTTTACTTCCTTATGTATCTACCCCATTACTTTGAAATGAGTGCTTGAATGCCCATGTGTATTTAAATGAAGCTGGATCATTTTCGCTTCCAATTATAGAGCATACAAAAACAATGATTATGAAGAGCTTACATTTCTTTCATCAAATAAGATTACCGCTCCATTAGAACTTACAAACCATCTATTTTTTCAAATTACTACACAAAATTGTTGGATTTGAAGATGAAAAAAACAACAAACCTTTAAAAAAATAAGGTGGCGGTATAATTCAGGATCCAAGGAGGGCAAATCATTTAAATAGTTGTGCCTGAAGGGAGATGATCATTAGTATACTTAAATGAAAGCATAGTGTCGAGAGACGAAGACAAAAATAAAATAAAACTACTCTGAACAAGTAAAGGTTACAATGCAGAACTTACTTTTGCTTCAGCTTGCTCAAAAAAAATGTCGCAAATGGTATATCAACTAGAATCCCTTCAAACATTGCCTACAACATCACAAAGGTGAGAAAGATTCAATCATAAAAGTGCAGTGATTATGGTTACCAACATTAATCTAGTTAAGTAAAGGACACTCTACAGATAAAGCTACTCAAAACTAAATCGGCGGCTCGGCGCAATTATGGGTATAGTTAATGCAGGTGGTTTTAATGATCTAATGGGTATATAAGATCAAGTACTTCTTCAAATACCTTTCCAAGAATAATTCCAAGAAAATGGAAAAACTGCAGATGTTGTTCATGTATCATTCCTGATCCAGGATTAGGATAGAGTAGGTGATCAATCGTCTCCTAGATACATAAAAAACCTTAAATTTATTGATATTCAATAGCAAGTGTATAGACAAATTGCACCCAAAAAAACAATTCATAAAATGGAAAGTAAAAGTTATATATACTAGAAATGAGATGTTGTATTGACCTTGAATAGTCCGTACTGCATATCAAAAGCTGCTCTAGTGATATTCTCCATAAAGTCTTTAAAAATCCCACCACCATCAATACCAGCCTCCTCCACTCCAAATTCATTGACAAATGTAACCCGAATCTACATGAGAAGGGGAGAAATTACTATATGCCCATAACATTATCAAAACATAGAGCATAAAAAAGGTGAGAATAATTAACGAATCAAATATGATTTGCAAAAACAATATTATTACAATAATAAAACCAAAATCTTCAATAAAGCTCCTCATTTTTTAAGTTTGTTTTATTAAAAATAGCCCAAATTAACCCATTCATAGGTAAACAGATCACATCTAGACTTCAGTTTCAGTTCGAAAGCACAAATGTACCACTCCACGAAGATCCTCTTCAGCTAATGTGCTCAGCTGACTAAAAGCATCCTCCAGTATGTGGTCCCGTCTTATCTTAAAGCTGCTTCGGTTGAATAGAGAATGAGACCCAGGTCTTTCTTTGATTGCAGCAAGCTGTGACTGCAGAGTTTTGATAAAAGTATGTCATAAGAAGTATGAATAGAAATGAGAGAGAAACTTGTAATAATAAGAGTCTTAACTCACACTGAATAATTTAACTCTGCTAGTAAATGGCACCAAGAAAGGAGCTTGTTTGAGTATGTCATATGCCCTTGTGTTTTCAGTCATAGCCTGTACAAGAACATTATCTTTTAAGCCAGATACCCAAACCTCATAACAGTAGAAATTATAACATTAATAATAATAATAATTAGGTGGTTGATGCCCGTGCTTCGCGGCGGGGCGAATGGCCGGTATCGTTCGGTTCGTACGGTACCAAAACTCGGCATAGTAACCGGAAGAGAACCTAACGATGGTACTATTACCAAATACCAACCAAAAGAGAAAACTAAAAACATAAAGTCATAGTACAATAACGACAAAAAGCGATGGTTTCAGATTGGCTAAAATGGAACCGCGTCAACGCTAAGACATGATATACTCGTTTTAATTTCATTAAATTTTATATAAACTTTGGTGTGATATTATATTAGGGTATATATAACTTGTCATACACTCATACCTCAACACATATCTTTTGTTTATTTAATTATTTTAATTTTAAATAATATAAAAATTAAAAATGAATAGAAGTTATTTAAGTATAAATAATAGTTTTTATACAATGGTTTAAAAAACGGTTGAGGCATGCGCCTCAAGGCGATTCGGGTATAAAACGAGTCCGAGGCGACGCCTCAGGGTGTTATTTTGTACCTGCGCCTCAAAGGGCGGAGGCAATGACAAAAACTGCGCCTCAGTCGCGCCTTAGGGGTTTTTAATGTGTGTTTTTTTGTGTTTTTGATGAGTCTGATGATGAAATGGTTCGTATTTCATTTTCTATAATATTTACATTTATTTTTTAATTCCGCCTTGGGCTTCGCCTAGTGAGGTGCAGGGAAAACGCCTCAGGGAATTCCGCCTTGGGCTTACGCCTCGTGAGGTGAAGGGAAAACGCTTCAGGGCACGTTTCCGTACTTTCAAACCTTGTTTATACTGAATTATAAAACAAAATGAAAACTAATTTACTCCTTCCCTCTAGTCCTTCCCTTGTACATTCATAAAATCCATGGAGTAGGTCCCACCTAAACTTCATATGCAATTGGCGTTAGCATGACTAACCTTTGAGCCCCACTAACAACAAAATACCCACCCTATTTCCTCACCACCCAGTCACTCCCAATTTCCACCATTAAAAGATGTTACTCTTATCTCAAAATGACATATGGTTGAAATTACAAAAACACCCTTAGAAACTGTAGCTAATGTATCATTTAACTTCTCTTACAATATATAGTATAATAACAATAATTTTAATAATAATAATAATAATAATAACAACAATTATTATTATTATTACTATTATATTATTATTTCGTTACTACTATTATTATCGTTGTTAATGATGATGATAATGATAATTATGATAATAATTTTAATAGGTGAAGCAAGAAATAACTATTGCCTGAGAAATGAAATGGTCATTGACTCCATCAGCATGGAAATTACTTGGCTGTGCAAACTGCCTTCTATTATTCCAATCTTGCAACTGTAATTGTAGATCATACCATCAAATCAGAACAGGGGACAATGCCCCTCAAGAGAGTCAATAAGGTAAAAACTAAAATTATTAAAGCATCTTCTTCATACCTGGGAAAGAAGTTCAGAAGCTACAACAATAACCCTATATTGAACAAATTCTACACGGTGCTTCTTTAAGGAAAGAGTGCTTGTATTAAACTTCATCGGTGCCACAGGGTTCAACCAAAGGATCTGCCACAAATCCTAGACGAAAGGCATAAGAATGATTACATTAATTCAATAATTATCATACAGCTTATAATAGGAATGATTAAGTATACACTTTCGGCAAGTTTTGACCTGTTTCCGTGTAAGCTACACTTTTTTACTACTTTACCCGTTTGACCCTTCAGAAAAAAATATATATACCGTGTATAGAGTAATTGGCCACATCTAGTAATTGTTGAAAGAAAAACAATGACTTTTCACTGTAAATCCGTTAATCTATCATCAACCAAAAAGATAGCAAAGAAAGTGTACCTGTTTTAGGATAACAATCAATAATCTGATGTCATCTAGTGACAAGGGCTTTTCCTGCTCATAGAACTCTTCGTTGTCAACAATCATAAGCATGTGCCTAGTGACAAACATTTAATGTTTTAAGCTTAGACTTAGGTAAGCTACCGCAACATCAAAGATATAACCTAAAAGTCGATGCATACTTGTACACAGGGCAGAAAACAGCCAAAGGCAGCAACCAACCAAATGCATCAGCGGGCAAGAATGGTGATACAGCAGACAAGCAAGACCAATTCTGATTCTCATGGCATCGCTTCATGAAATTCCAGAGTACAGATACTAGCTCTGTTCTATAAGCTAAAACTGTCATGATACGCTCCAGGGGCAAAATTGTAAAAGTCACATGAAGAAAGGAACAAGCCGCAGCAACAGCCACTGCTTCCTTATCACTTATTTTGTCCTTGCTTGAATCAGCAACGAGTGGAGAATTTCCAAAAAGTACATTTGTCTGTTTGGCACGAAAAAATGGTCAGCCAACTTCTTGCATTCTGCTGCTATAGAATAAAGGTGAAAAGATGGACAGGTTGGGCAATGGTCAAAACTGTAAACTTTATTTGCAATAGTAGTTGGGTCAGTAACAGGTCCATGTTTTAAAGATCTGAAAGAAATATACATACACACACTAGAGTAGGAAGGCATTTTATCTCTACAGAAAAAGGTGGCAAACACTGTATTACTTATATAATATCATTTTATAGGACATAACTAAAGGTGTCATAATCGTTTTAATACACAGTATGAGGCTTTCATCTGTTTGACCTGTTTTATTTTTAGCTAAAGAAGTACACCCTGAATTGACAGCATTTTCATACAAGTTGGTTGAAATACAAATAAAAAGTCAAAATATCATACCAGTTGTAAGAGAAAGCGTGGATCTATCGCATTTGAAATCTGCTTTTCCAATTCCTTACTAAGAGGTACTACTGCCGGTGTATCATCAATAATCATATCATCATCACCCGCCATTGAATCTGTAGTAGATTAACATTTTTAAAACAAGATTTATTCAACAAGCAAATGACATATTGATGCGTACATAAACTGAACATGACAAAAGCAGAAATTTAAAGTACTCAATAACCTACTTTCTTCTCTACTTTCTGTATTTGATGTTTGGATAGGAGGAAGCATCTCCAGCAATAATGTTGCAACGTTAGCAAAATCTATAGCCTGAAGAAGCAAAGAGAAAAAAGTGGAAAGCATGATATTTTTGCATCATAATACTCCGCACTTCTTTGTAATGTAACATAACTAATTAAAACTTATTAAAAAAGATAATGTAATTAAAATATTAACATAAATACTTTTAATAGCGTCATTATGCGCCTCATTACAAGAAAACAGATAGAAATAAACTGAATTTCCTTACCATATCATATGGACATGCAGGCCGAGCCAAAGCAACTCCAACTGCTTCCAGTAAATTACCAAGAAGGCAGGCATAACCAGGGAATTGACCTGATACATCAGCAGGCAATACCTTTTCATAGCTTTGAGTACATGTTGCCATATTATGAAGATAATACTGACATAATGCCCGCGAAACATAAATCTGAGCATAGAAACAATTATTGCAATTATAAATCAGTATGACCAAATCAAATCAGAGCTACTTTTGAGAGAGACATCCAAATTAGATATAAAACGCCATCTCCTATTGCATGCTGTAACCAACCAAGTGTTTGAAAGTGATAATGTGATTATGATTATGTAAGGCTGTAAACAAACAAAACGTTCAGCAAACAATTCGTGAACTGTTCGCGGGAAGTTCATTTGTGTTCGTTCATTTAATAAATGAACGAACACAAACAAAAATTTCTGTTCATTTAGTTAAACAAACGAACATGAATAGAGGTCGCGTTCATTCGTTTATGTTCGTGAACGTTCGATAACATGTCCATTTATGTTTGTTTGTGCTCATTAGTTCATTAGGGTTTTTAACTTTTATTTTTAATTGAAGTACTTCAAATTTCCTATCGGAAGATCATTTAATATATATTAGTGTATCATATATTAATATTACGTCACCTATTTTGGTTAACTATTATTTTGGGTGGATTACACGAGGATTTCAAGTTTAATATGCTAATTTTGTGTTTTTATGAGACATTATTTTATGGTAATTATGTGATCAAGATTATGTCATGTATGCTTGGGTATTTGGATTAGTATATTTCAGGCGAACATTGTGATGAAAAATACTGATTTTGTTAGACATGAATGCTTGTTTTTTGTTTGTTTACATTCATTTGTGTTTCTTTATGTTCGCTTTGTCTAACACCTAAATTTAACAAATAAACACAAACGAACACGTATATGAACACGTTCATTTCCTTAAAAAAACGAACACGAACGAAAAATCGCGTTCGGTAAGTGTTTATGAACAGTTCGTGAACACATTACTTCCTTAACAAGTGAACACGAACAGGAAATCTTGTTCGGTAAGTGTTCATGAACAGTTCGTGAACACGTTATTTGCTTAACAAACGAACAGGAACAAAACCTTGTTCGTGTTCGTTTGGTTCGTTTACAGCCCTAGTCAAGATTATGTGAACCGGTGAATCATTGATTCACCAGTAATATGGGCCGTTGAAGATAGTGTTTGGAAGTGTTTCTGCTGCTTAAAAAACATAATATTTTGTAATCAGTCGTTTGAGTGTTTGGCAAAATCTGATCATTTTACGATAAAGGGATCGAAAGTATAGAAATCTTTTTGCGAAGAATTAAAAAGAGATATTCAGTGAAATGGGAGTAAAGGTCACTTAGATTAAGTTAAATAATGAGCAAATAGGCAACTTTTGTATATCCAGAAATAATCTGTATTTTTTTGGATTAAGGGCGAAGCCCGGAAATTTACAGAAATAAATGTTTGTTGCAGCTGGTATGAAAATGATCATCATCCAAAATTGATTATTCCCTAAATAAATAGAGAATAAAAGCAAAGCATCCCAAACATTAAAAATATTATTGCAACTACAAGTCACAATGATCAGATAAGCAATTCCATGACACAATCCACACTCCCACAAATGAGAAGAGAAATAGCCTTCAGGACATTCAAATGAGAAAAAGTTAATATATTGAATGATGTTACCTCCTTCAAGTAAGGAAAAATCTTCCACACAAAAGGAATTGTTAAAACTTGTGAAGTAAAGCTCCGTTGTAAGTCGATATCTGGACAAACACAATGTCCTTGGCCAGTATGAGCAATAACTAGGGCAACAATTGTCTCCATTAAAGACACCTTCCCAACACTTCCTTCAGAATTCAAACTTTCCTACAATACAAGACAGCAACCTTTTAAGGAGAACTAACCCAACAAATGTAAGGTGAGATGGTGATCTCAACCCATTTACCCAGAAACGGATTGATTAGGATTATACATACCTCAATAGGTCAAATGGGCAGATTTGTAATAATCATGAAAGGGTTGAATGAGTTGAAAGTGTATTTAAATGCTTGAAACTCGTAATTAGTAAATAATTTTATTCCAGAAACATATATATTAGTGTTTCAATGATGTACTTTTCCAGAAAATATTTCTTTGCCATTAAAAACAGGAAAACGCATCAAGTATTTCATACAAATCCAAGAAAATGTGAACAAAAAAAATGTTTATATCCAACCCGAACTGGCCTGTTTTAAGCCACTATCCATTTTTCCACATCTGGCAAAAGGCAAGCTGATGCATGGCATCAATAATGACTATATTTAAGTTTTAATTTCAGTTATCTTTTATTTGAGTTATTTTATTTAATGTCTATCCATTAGTTAGTTATTATCTCTAAGCTTTGGAACTCCTATAAGTATTGGGTTTGTGTTTTGGTTTAGGGAGTTTATAAAATAAGAACTTTGTTCTTGGAACATGTGGTTCAATTTATTGTCTTTGATTACTTAATTGTTCTTGAGCCATTTGATTGCAGGCGAAACTGCATCACAAGCTAAGAGTAAAAGATCAGGGGGGGTTGAAAATTATACCTTTCCCGTAATAACAACCTCCCGGAAAATCCGATATATGTTTTGCTGCAAAAGATAGCTGGCTATCTTACAAGACCATGGAAGTTTGGGATCAATCATCATAGCTGCTGCTTTCAGCAGGATATTTATCGATGAACCCGAGTCCAAAGATGTCGATAACAGTTCATCCTTGAACTGATATCTGTTAAAAATAATATATATTACTCCCATGGAAAACAAGCAAAAATTAATATTGGTCCATTTACTCCCCCTTCCTAAAGACCAATGCATGTGTAAATGTGTATAAAAGACCTTTACCAAGAAAAAAGAATAACCCCCACATGAAACGTAATGTATATCACATGACACAAACCTATTATGGTGTACAGCGCAAATACAGGCATAAGCAAGTCTCTTCATCCTGTATTCCACCAGAGCATGCGTAGACAAATAATCTGAGCCACCAAAGAGCTTTAAAATACCCCCTGCCACATGATAAGCAAGTGTGAATACCCAAAAAGATAATTTCTTACACTGAGACCTAAAAGAACGGATATATAGCGACAATGAAAGATCTCCACACAAAAGATAGAACTCACCACTGTCTTTAGCAAATTGTAAAAGCGAACGGCATGTCTCCACAAGGGTAGAGAAGTCAGAAACATTGTGTGGACTATAAAAATAATGCAACTGCCGAAGAAAGTCTGAATCTGGTCCAAAGCATTGGCTGAATGATGACAACAAGAACAAGCAAAGAATTAGATGGCCACAGAACTTAACCAAACTACAGGTGGCAAGATGGGCAGGTCGGTAACAGGTCCAAATGGGTCGTTTTAGGATGTACCGAAACAGATCCCTTTTGTCCAAACATTTTACAAACATTTAGTGTGTCAAATATGATTACAGGCTTTTATTGTTTCAATACCTATCTAACCTTTTGAATGAAAAGATTTAGGCAATTTGTGCAAATATATATGTACACACACACACACATCTTGGGAACTTTGGAACCCCTTAGACCCACTTCTCTATGTAGCTAATTCTTTATTCAACCCATAATAAATAAAATGCAGCCCAAATGGACGGACCCGTTCCTAAGTAAATGGATGGGAGTGGCACCTGTCTACTCTTTCACAGTGTTTGCCATAAGTAGTATAAAACTGTTCTCGTGCCTTGCCACGCTCCGCTTTTACCACCTTTCTTCCTCTAAAGCATTTCTGCAGAAAACAATTAGGCCATTTCAAAGGCATCAGTCTAAACTCAGAAAAATCTTGGTCAACCTAAAAAACATAGTATGATGTACAGAAAGTACTTTATTTCTCATCTGGTAAATGGTAATTACTACAGCAATAACAATACCACTACTAATAACTTATATAATGATTTTGGCAAGTGAAAGAAAAACATAATTGCCAATTCAAGAACTAAACCAAATTAGGTGAACTGTTGTCTTTTTCATATTCTCAGAGGCTGGCATAAGAAATTATTACAAAAATAAATGGTTTAAGAAGCAATGTAACAAATCATGTTATCATTTGTATATCTTGTCAAAGGTTAGTAACTTATATTAAACAAGAAAGCATGTCAAAATCGAAAAGTAAGGATATATGTCTAATTCATGTTGCAAACGTAACATGCATCAAACAAAAGAGGAGTTGGTATCGTATCCCTATTCTATTCACAACCACAGTTAGATGATTTGTATTGCATGCACAGCAATTGCCAACACACCTTTACAGCAGTGCTAATATTAAGCATTTTGATGATTCTGTGGTGTTAAAACTGTCTGGCCTACAATGAAAGCTCGGGATAAGTTAACTAACACGAACAAAAAGATGCCATCTGATAATACGAGGAAGTGTGCCCACGATCAGTAAGGGTATATATTTATGTTATTTGCTTGTGATAGATTCGTGTCTGGCCTCCCCATTTTATTTACAGCCCTAGTTGGATGATTCATAGTTCACACCAAAGCAGCCATTTGGTAATACAAGAAAGTATGTGGGTGATTCATGTTGCAGAGGTAATATGCATCAAACAAAAGATGAGTTGATCTCCCTATTTTATTTACAGCCACAGTTGGATGACTAGGTGTTGTGTAGTTGCTGACCTCCACCTTAACAGCAGGGCCAATATTAAACATTTGATGATTTTATGGGGAAAAAGTGGGTGACATACAATGAATGCTTTGGATGATCCAACACATAAGTAACAGAACTGATTCTTGATCTTTTCTAAAAAAAGGGAGTAGATCCAATCAGATATTCAAATCCACTTCTTTTGTTGTAACTAGAAAAGTTGTACCTATGAAAGATGAGCGCAGGATCTTGTGAATTACTTCTAAATAAATTCAAAAATCATATTAAGCATCATAGCACTTCGTAATTTACTGAAATTCCACTTCAATTCTCTATCAATAATATTGTGGTTCTGTGGGACCATTAACACAGTTTAAGCTAAATTGTCTAGAAGTCCAGACGCAACATAGACCGCATAGTACTCGATTTATTACTATGTTAACATAAAGATCGGAATATATAAATATGTATGTGTATTTAATCAATATGTAACACTCAAATCAATAAAATCATTTGAACTACATCATGAGTGTTTTCTCCTTATCGTTTTCTCTTGTGAGAAATTATACTGTACATAGTTGTCGATAGCGCAAATACCGCTCGCGGTCGCGAATGGCGTCGCATATCGGTTGACCTGCGCTATTGGGTGGTATCGACTGAATAGCAGGAAAATAGCGATGTTTGTTATATATTTTTTTTGTTTGTTTTACTATAAATACCCACGTTTATTAGGTTATTTTATTCACGTAAAACATAAACCCACAACAAACAATGAACGTATTTAATTCTGCCGACCCCTAACAATCTTCTTCTACTTCTTAAATCTCCAACAATCTTCTTTAAAAATCTTCAATCTTTCAGGTATGTCCTCTTATCTATGATCTTCTTCATTCTTTTCTGATTAACAGAGCACCATTAATTTTTCTGGGTGGGTTCTATTTTGGGTGTTAATGTTTCTGTTTTGTTTCTTTTAAGCAATCTTTAAACTTTATAAGCTGTTTGTATGGTGTAAGTGTGTAACGTGGGAGATTAATGAAAGCTTGCTTTGATATTAAAAAAAAAAGAGAAACAGAGAATCGTTAATGTTTCTGAGTGGGTTCTGTTTTGCATGTTAATGTTTCTGTTTTGTTTCTTTTAAGCAATCTTCAATCTTTCTAAGTTGTTTGTAGGGTGTAAATTGGGAGATTAATGAAAGCTTGGTTGGGTGTTCATGTCTCTGTTTCTTTCATAGTTATGAAGTTACTTTGGTGATGTGGGAATGGTTTTTTGTTGATTCTAATTGCTACAATATATGAATACTTGAATGTAAAATATATTTTAAAATTTCTACTACTTGATCGCTATTTACGAAATAGCGGGCACTATTTTATCGCTCCCGCTACATAGCATATCAGCAGCCCGTCGCTATTTACCCTATTCGTTATCGACAACTATGATACTGTAATGACACAAAGACTGTAAAGAATAAGAGTGGGTGACAGTTAACACAAATAAGAACACAAAAAACATAGCAAAATTATTAATAGAAAGAATAATCAACCACAATTGGTAAAGAGTATTAACCTAGTTTTAACAGGGCATTTATGATTATTTTATATCAAAAATGCTAGGGAGCTATTCAGCATTTGAATTATTATTCCAAGTGAGTCAGACTTCATTTGAATAAGATTGATCTCAAACAAAAATCAACTTTCATTATTGGTGGGTGCTTATGAAGAGAATGCCCACTCGAAACGTTGTGCAGCGTAGGGGGCCAGTGTAATTCACCACTTTGTTCTGTGAAGGTTCGATCTCTATCATTCACCTAGGCAGATTCGTAAAGCGGGTCTAGCATTATTTGCACAGTAACTAATCTTTATCCCGCGGCAATAAAGGGGAACCAGATTTCAGGATTATAAGTTTTAGTGGTTACCTTGGTCAGTCAGGTTATGATGGTGGAATGTGTACGGTTTCTTCCTTTTCTTTGTTTTTTTGCTAAGTCATTGGGTGCTACTTAGTTTTGTTAGACTTATCTGCGTATTTCTTGTACTAGTTTGCAATTTTCACTTTTTCATCATCTTGAAGCTCATTCCTCTAATATATTTCTTATTTTATTCTTCAAAAAAAATTAGGACATTATTAGACCAAAACACATACATACAGTGTTTGTGTGTTTTTATATTACTGCTGTCATGTATTTTCCCCAACATGATTCATCTGACATCCACACAGGTTTCATAATTTCTTAACAAGATCAACTATCACTCTACAACCTAAGCTGGAAAAGATCCACACACACAAGGTACAACTTCAAAGAAAAGAACATCTGCCATTCTAATCAGCTTTGAGACACAAATTCTTAGATTCCATACTCCACAAAAAAGCAAACCGCATCATGGCAAGGACATTAAAACTCATTAAAGAACCATACAAAATACATGCCATCAAGTAGCAAAAACCACTAAAAATAAAGTAAAACATACAAAAAAACATTCTCTTTAGCGGTTTAACGTCATGAATTATCATGCTCCATCTCCATGAGCTCTAGTTCTACATAAACTAGTGGTATCACACAAAAAAAACAAAAAAGATGGGCGCGGCCTTACTTTATTTACAACTATAAAGAAAACAAGGTATAATAATGACAAGATATTAGATCCAAAAAAGAAGAATGCAATTAACAGATACCATATCACGACCTAATTTACAAAACTGTAACCTTCTTATCAAGAATGTCCACTTGCATTAGCAAAATAAAATCTTTCAACAAGATAATTAAGTCATTAATTGCTCCAAAACACTATAAACAACATACGTGGAATGTAATGGAATTGGGATTCGCACGGAAATTGGAATTTGACTTGGCATGTTGGTGTGTTCGTTTCATATAATGGATTGGAATCTGGATGGAATTGGAATGTAGATTCCCTTCCGTGTGTTATTCAAATCCAATTCATTCTTTTGTTAAAACGAACAATATTTAAGAAATGGAATATACATTCCAATTCCATTAAGTGAAATGAACACTACCACACTTCTACCGAAGCCGAACCCTCAAACTTACACTTCCTATCAGAAATTCAGAATTATCTAACACATAACAAAACATACAAGATAACACATCATCTTTCATAATTCAGCCTAGAAATGATGCAAAATATAATTAGCTAACCTGTCTATCTAATATTATTCAATAACAAATATCATTAATATTAATAGATAAATATAAACCTGAATAACAAGAGCAGCAGAGTTTTGTTGACGCATCCATAAGCGTTTATTCCTTTCCAACTTAGCTTGTTCCAGAAGCTTCTTCCTATCTCGTTCCTTTGAACTACGCCCTCCTAAATCCACTCGCTTCCTATTCGATGGATCCCCGCTGAAAAACATTACTCTCGTCGGTTATTATTATTATTATTATTATTATCAACCCTAACTAACACCTTTCACCGATTGAGCCAACTCCAGAAGTTAACAATTTGATCTTTGGATCGTTTCAAGCCCTAATTCTGAAGAAATGTTGCTGTAATGATAATACTTTCACACAAACCCTATTGATTAATTGATTGATTGAAGAAATGATTGATTGTAACAGATGATTGTATGATTGTAACGTTAGGAATATGAAATTGTCGTAATTTGTGAAAAGAAGGTGGAAAGGAAGGATCGTTGGATTAAAAGGGTTTATGTGATGTGTAAATGTTTTGTTGTGTGTGTGTTGGTTTAAATATGATAGGGGAAAGTGTTTTCGTTGGGTGGAAGAAACCAAATGAAGTTTTATGATCGTCTTTTTTGACATTGACAATTTCGCATTAGTTGGAAAATCCAAAACTTAGGTATGTTTGGAATTCACTTGGTGTTTTATTTGGATCGTTTAACATGTTTACAACTTGATTAATTTGTTCAATGTTTTTATGACTTTATTATAATTTGCCGTTTCGTTTAAGTTGTTTAAATAAGCAGGTTAAAGAGGTATTATTAAGGTATGTTTGTGTTGAAATTTGTGTTTTATATGGTTTTTGTTATAAATTACATTATTAGTGTGACTCTCCACATACATGGTGACTCTCCATATACTTAACTCCCATGTTATATTACTCTTGTACTACTCTAAGAGCCTATAAATAGAGACATTTGTATTACATATTGTAATGAATAAATAGAGTTCTCTCATTCTTCATTCTCTCTTTCTCTATGTTATCTCTATAATCATGTTAGCATATTTATATAACTTGTATTATAGTTGCTAATAAACCGTTGTTCTACAACACGTTATCAGCACGAACTGCTTGCACCATCATCAGGTATACCACATACTCTAACTTATCATTATTCTTTATTCTCACATACATGATCCATATTGTAATTCATACAATTATGGGGTGTGTTAGAGATTTGTTATGTTAGATATTTTTTTTTCATTTGCCAAATATTAGTTCTATTGCAATTCCTATAAGTTTAGATAAAAAATTATGCGGATATGTTGTTCACTTGTTTGACAAATCTTTACTATCAAAATAAGAATTCTAAAAAAAGAGATTTTCTAACACATTGAAAAGCGTATTAATAAAACTGAAAAATACTTGTGCTCTTTTAAGTAAAATTGGTATATTATTAATTTGTATTATATATCATGGCATGTTACATAATTAAGTCTCTACATCTTTGTGACACGATAAAGAAAGAAACGAAAACGAGGTGATTAATGAAATGATAGCCTATCTTCAATTTTTCATTCATAAAATAATTTGTTTCACATGTATTAACTTATCTTTTATACAGAATGTCTAATTTGCCTAATGTATTAATTTGATGTCAAACAATCATAAAGCGTGTTTTATGGTCATTATAGACTATTAATTGTCATTATAATAATATTATTTATCTCTTAAACATGAAACACTGGAATTAAAGAGACATTAGTTGCTAATAAAGTTTATTCAATTTCTTTGGTTTAAGCTAAAACATTAATAGTTTTTGGTGATACAAGACGTCAAGACTATTAATAACGACTTTAGTTGTCTTATTTCAAGATTTTGACAATCACATAATAGATGGGTAGCATATAACTGTTTTATGTTATGGTATCTAAAATGTTGAAATTGTATATAGTTTCTATGGATATTTGTGAATGTTAAATTCATGCTTATATTTTGATATTTGAAATGTTTGTGATGAAAAGGCTATATTGTGATAAACTAATACAAAAATTATATGTTTTTCTTTTAAATGATGAAACACTTTATTTCACAAAGATTGTACCATAACTTGTTTTATTTGGTAACATGTTATAACATCATATGTTGAATTATGTATACAATTGACTATCTTGTATTTTATACGCTATCATTTACTTAGCATTGAACAGAACAAATAAAACAAAGTTATGGTTTACATTTGACATCCAAAGTCTCATACACCTTAAATCTCATTATCATGTTATAAAAGGTCGTAAGATGTTGGGCCGATAATATTATATGATATGGACATATAATTACTTCTCCATGGATGTTATGTGAAGAAAAGTTTATATATGACGGAAATTGGATAAAACAAATTTTGTTTGTTTGTCAAACCTCAAATATGCTCTTGAAGTAGCAATGCCATTAAAATTGGGTGAAAGGTTTGAAGTGACTTTATATCCGTCCAAAAAGGAATGAATATCCATGAATGTTTTCGGATTCTATCTCATTCCCTGAAGTGAATGTGATGAAAAATGATCGGTATAAAGGTTAAAGATCATGTACATAACTAAGGAAGTTGTAATGATTCCACCATGAAAGTTTTGTGGTTATAATCCATTCCCTGAAGTGAATGCGATGCTATAATAAAATCACGATTATGGTAATTGTGAAAATTGTTATGATGCTCATGTTAATGAGATCGGCTTTGTTAATAATATGATGATTACAAAATGATCGTTATATATTATGATCATAGTAAATGAGGAAGTTGTAATGATCACCATGTTCATAACAAGATCAGCCATGTTAATCCTGAATGAGGAAATTGTAATGATCATCATGTTGATAATAAGATCAACGATGTTAATATTGAAATCGACCACAAGAAGTGGCATACTAAGGAAGTAATTATAAGAGAATAAGATATATTATTCTCTCGTTTTTCTTGTCGTGTATTAAACAAGAAAGAGTGTAACATGTCTAATAATTTGTCACATATGAGATGTACTCATGAAGTAACCATATCATTAATAGAGTATGAAAAGTTTGAAATCATCTCATATTCTTGTGATCGAGTAAATAAAGAAAAGTTATGAAGCTTGTTTCGCTTATACTCCATTCCCTGAAGTGAATGTGACTACATATTGATCATTGTAAAGGTAATGATCATGGACACCATTTGGAATTATAATGATGGTCATGTTAATAATGAGATGATGGTTTGAAGATTTCATACATACTCTCATATCTTATGTTTGTATTACATACGTGCAAGTAATACATATTTGACCATAAACTAGAAGTTTAGTTTGTGGATCATAATTATTTAATTAGTTGGTATGACCGGTAAGACCACACCGAGTCGATGATGATGTGAACATAATGAAGAACTTAAAGATTCTTCCATCTGATACAAAGCATGTAATGTTTGCTCTTAAGCAAAATTATATATTTTGGAATTGATTGAAGGATACGCATATCCTAACATGATACCATTTAGTATTTAAAATCGATGCATCGTCTAAATGGTTATCAAGTGCGCAACCTGAAGTTTGTGTGGTATATGGCGTAATTAATAAGATATCAAGCACATTATTCCAAAATGGCATATTTGGTGAATTCAATTCCTAAATATTGAAATACTAGTAGCTTATGTTCATGCACATAGTGCTTTCATTGAGATGGTCACTAAAACGTCTACTATTGATTGCAATGTCAATGATCATGAAAGCAAAAGTTCATGTTTACATTTCATTTTACATGCAGTAACATTTATTCACATTTGGCCAATACATGGTAATAGTTTCTCCCCATTATAGTTGGTTTTTGGTCAGGAACCAAATATTGCCCATCTAAGATTTTTGTTGTGCGACATATATTGAAATTGATCCACCACGACGCACGGAGATGGGACCTTAAAAGGTGATTGGGAATATATGATGATTTATAGAGCCTTCAACAAGAGATTTATTTACATCTCAATTAATTGATATCCATCTCAATGGATTAACATTCCCAACATCAGGGGGAGATAAAAGGCAGTTGAAAATAGAAATGAGTTAGAATGAAATATCATTGATCCTCGTACTAAACAATGTGAACCAAAAGTTCAAAGGATAATTCATTCACAAAGATTAGCGAATTAATTACCAGACGCATTAACTGACCTAAATATGATGAATAGCTAATCAAGTCACATATACCAACTGCTAATGCTCCATTTAAGATGAGTGTCCAGGAAGGACAATCGTATATTGGCAATAAGCCTACTGCACGCCTAAAGCGTGGTAGACTAGTCGATTCCAAAGAATAAAAATCCTCGAGAAATTGAAGCAAGTAAGAAAGATGGTCAAGTCGAGGTTATAGTAAAAAGGTCTCCTGAAGAGACATTAGACATGATGGTTCCAGAAGAACCTCAGGTACCTGAAAATAAAGAGATCTCGTTATATAGTATCATGTTTACGAAATGTATGGAATCGAAATAAAATCGACGTCGTTATAAATTTTATGTAATGTAGCGCTTGAAATGAGGATCAAGATTTAAGATCTGCCTATGAATGAATACAAAGAAATGATTGGCCAAAATGGAAAGACGCAAATACGGCAGAGTTGAATTCTCTATTGAAAAGGAAAGTTTTGGACCGGTAGTCCATACAACAAAAGTTGTAAAACATATAGACACGAAAAGGTCTTTTGTGCGAATAAACATTTGAAAAGAAAATGATATATGGTAAAATTGGTGGCACAAGAATTTCGCAAAGACCCGTAATTGATTATGAGGAGACACATTCTCCAGTGGTGGTTGCAATGACTTTTCAATATTTTATTAGTCTGGTAATGCAAATTGAAATTCGTCTAATAAATATCATGATTCACTTGACACTGAAAGTTTACATGAAAATACCTGATGAAGGATTTAATGTGTCAAAATCTTGTAACGTAAGTTCTCGAGAACGTTATGATCGGAATAAAAAGATTCAATTCAGAATACGTTATATTTGTTATACGATTGAATTGAATATAAGTGGAACTCCTTATGAGTATCCTAAAGCAACTGAGTGCTTAAAAGGTAATATGAAACATCATAGGATGTAATTATTGTGCACCAATATACCACATGTGATAAACTTAACCTAGTGATTATGATACTTTAATATATAGGAATGGTACAGTATATATTGAAGAAATAGATGTTATTGTTCTTCCAATTAAAGAGTTAATGCACTTGCGTAATTGGTCAAGATGGAAAAGTCCTTGATGGATTAATGATGCTTGCAGCATTGATATTAATACCTTAAGAAGTATTATGTATGGACTAAAATAAGGGGGTTGAGTGTTTTAAAACTCATGAGATATCCCGATAAAGAGCAACATAAGTTTGATTGTATTATCCAGCTTGTATCAAAAGTTTTCTTTTAAAAGTTCACTCGCAGTTTACAGTGATAATGTCTGAGCATTATCGAGAGACTCTGTAGAACTTTTAAAATGGGGATATTTGAAAGTCCTTGACATAGTGCACTTGTTGCTTGATCTACAATTCGAGTATATATGTAATGATATGTTTACCAATCCATCAAAGTATATCTTGAAAAGATGGTGGGACATTTTACAATGGACATAGCTCATGTTTAAAGTGCATTAAAGGTTGTCTAATTACTTGATATGGAAAATTATTCATTTCATCTCCTACCAAAGTAGAGATTTTCACTCTACAAGTACCATAGTTAAATATATATGTATATTAGTATATGTCTATGCATGATTATTATATCTTCCACATGAACTTATTATCATAATATGTCAAACGAGGAGACACCGGAATGAGTTAAAACAAATACTTCAGGTATGAGCGATATTTGATTATATTTTACTAACCCATGCAAACAAGTTTGGTTAGTCTTGTAGATGCAGGGAATATAACATATCACATTTGTTGAGCTTGTGACATTTATTTACGAGAGGAGGTAACATTAGTTCAACTTAAAGAATTGCACTTACGAGAGCAGGGTCTAAAATTCTGGAATGAAGATCATACATCAATGATTCAACTTAAAGATTTTCACGTCAAGTGATCAAGAACGCAAATCATTGACTACAAAACTTTGAGCAACTTTCTTAGAAGATCGACACCATCATTCAAATGATACATATTAAAATCAGGGGGAGAAAATACGCGTTGCACTCTTTTTCCCTTAGCTATGATTTTATCCCATAGGGTTTTCCTGGCAAGGTTTTTAACGAGGCAACATCACCAAGCGTATTTCATTTTGTGGATAGTCAAGGGGGAGTGTTATAAATTACATTATTAGTGTGACTCTCCACATACATGGTGACTCTCCATATACTTAACTCCCATGTTACATTACTCTTGTACTACTCTAAGAGCCTATAAATAGAGGCATTTGTATTACATATTGTAATGAATAAATAGAGTTCTCTCATTCTTCATTCTCTCTTTCTCTATGTTATCTCTATAATCATGTTATCATATTTATATAACTTGTATTATAGTTGCTAATAGACCGTTGTTCTACAACAGTTTTATGTATGTTTATGTAAGAATTTGTGCATTTAACATGGATAAATGTTAAATAAGTGAGTTAGATAGTAGGGGTGTTCAAAAAAAATTGAATCCGGATTCGAATCTGAAATATCCGAAAATTTGTATCCGTATTATCCGAAAGTTTGGATTATCCGATTTTCGGATGTCCGAAAACTGGATAATCCGAAATTTTGGATTCGGATCCTATTTTTTAAAAAATTTGGATAATCGGATTATCCGAATCCAAAATATTAAAAAATATATGTATTATACATATAATATTATTAACATATATACTATATATTTAATTCATTCCAAGTTAAACCTAACCTTAAACTAAAATAATACGCTCTTCTCAAATCCGAAAACCTAAAAATATAATATATATTGAATGTTTGTTTTAAGCAGGTTCGGTTTTAGACTTTTAGCATAAGAGGAATTGATTTTTTTTTTAAGTTTCGGATTATCCGTTGAACTATCTGGATCCGGATCTGAAATTTCGGATATTCGAAAATCGGATATCTGAAATTTCGAATCCGGATCTCAATATTGACTATCCGAAATTTTGGATTATCCGATTTTTGGATATCCGAAAATCGGATAATCCGACTTTGAACACCCCTATTAGATAGGTACTATTGGTGTTTATATGGTTTTATATGTGTTTGTGTTGGAATTTGTGTATTTAACACGATAAATGTTAGTTTCATGCTCAAGTACAACACGCCAAATCTCCACAGATTAAGTTAGAGGATATGGATGTGTTTTTCAATAATATTGAATTGTAAAAGACTGGTTACTTTATTAACGGTTGTGGGTTGGAGATGATCACATCTAATTTATAATTTTATTACTCAAAAGTGATATGAAACTTATTTTTGCATAAAACCAAATATACTAAAATTAATATATGACAAAACTATACTTGGTGTCCTTTATGTATTACCTAATTTATCAAACATGCTCTTTTAAAAAAATCATTTTGTGTTCATTTTTTCCGTTTTTATAACAAATTGTGTCATTTTATATTAACTCATCATCATCATCATACTCAGTTAATCATCATCATACTCAGTTATATTCAATTTAATCATGGGCAAAGTTGTTCATTCACACCCTTTGATTAAAATGGACTTCAAAAGATATTGAAGTTGAAAATCATTTTCTCTCCTTTACTAACTACACAAACTACATTCCACCGACGTTGTGTCCTACCACTACAACCACCTCTCCACCCAAGAAACACCACCACTCTCACCATCATCCACCCACAACCAACAGAAACATTACATCTACCACCCATGTCATCAACCACTAATACCTTTAACCCACACCACCATCCATTGTTGCAAACCCTGTAACAACACGACTAAGGCGGAAACACGTGGCATGATCACAAGAAAAGGAACAAAGACAAGATTACACAAACACGTTTAACTTAAAAAATATCATGTTTAATTAGTGTTGGTTTAAAGTTATTATATCGAATCAGAGTACATTCCCAGTTTTCAAAATATCACAGAAGATAGGTTTTTCTTCTATTTCTCAAACCATGAAAGATGGAAGTAAAACCCTTTGCAAAAGACTGACACTATTCTTGCGACCCCTGTCCCGTCCATCCATGCATTCATCCATATTAATCACCTGAAAATATATGTTTGAAAAACTTCAATATATAAAATATTGGTGAGTTCACAAGTTTTAGGTTTTACCATAGTTCACCTCATCATCACAATGCATGTAACAGAAATACTTATAAGTTGACATCCCGGGGTAACTACTCCCCTCAGTCTATCGTGTTCCTTAAGCCCATAACCAAACCAAGAAAATTTCCCTGTTATGTTACTTTGTACGTGGTCACGGTCACTTAACTAAATAAAGATGAGTTTTGTTGAATGCAATAAGAAAAAATAGAAGATGTAATACCTAAAATACTTAGTGGATTTGGTTTCTAAACATTCAAGGTTGTTATTACAGAAATGAATTTTTCGGTTGGTATTTCCGCTGCGTATTTTCTGTAATACGGTTTAGGGTGTTACAATTTGGTAGGAATAACTAGGCTTCAACATCTAGGATTAGGCTCAATTGACTAATATTTGTAAGTTTTTGACAGATAAGGATGCCAGGAGCCGATAAGGGACCCGATTTTATCTGTAGTTATGCCCCGACCAACTATGAGGGACCTGTTATTAAAAATAATGAATATGAGTCATCTGAGGATAAATCCACTACATCATTTATTGGAGAGACAATTAGGAGTCTGGGGAACTTAGTGCCAACCCCGATTCTCTATGGACCATCTTTTAGTTTTCATTATGCACCCATTGCTTGCAATAATAACTTTCCATACATTTCCATACCCTATTCTCCAAAGGTCTTCACCTAAGTATTTACCTACCATAGTAGAGATTGAAGGATCCATACCCTATTCTCTAGAGGATCTAGCAAGACCTTACCTAAGGGATTTACCTACCACAGTAGAGACTAAAGGATCCAACGAACTTCCTGCTTATTCCCTACATAGAGAAGGATTTCCAGAAATCCCTAAGCCTGAACCTTTTCGAGTTGTGCCTATTCGTAATAACAGTCTTATAATGATTAGTAACACACGTGAAATCCTAGGCCTGCCCGTAGAAACGCAGACAACGAAAGCTATGATGGCTCGGATAGCCGAACTTGAGGCAAAAAATATAAAGTTACAACAAGAGTTAGGGGAAGTTAAGGCTAAAGGAAGACAGTAGGCCTTGACCTGTTGTGTATTTCATGACCATATGTGTAATATGTGCAAAAGTATGTGACCTTTCTGTGTGACTAGTTTATAATGTGTGTGAAAGTGTTGTAGTGTGTATGAAACAATGATGTAACTATAAATAAAAGGATTTATTACATATATCACCTTATTTAAAACCCAAATTACATATTGACCCAAGTAAAAAATAAAATTACATATTTCCCCATTTTTAAGAAAAGGACAAACTTACCCTTTAAAGATAATATTTAAAAAACCTAAGAAAAAGCTTCCTCTACGTAAGACTTTATCTATCAATTCGGCCGTCAAATACTCACCGTCTCACCGACGACCACAACCGAACCACCGACGATCTAACCCTCCCCCTGCGAGAACAACCGGCGACCACAACCGAATAGCCGTGACTCTCAGATTCTGCGGCGTGAATAGCTACCACAACCTACAACGGGGATATCCTTAACTGACTTCAAAACCTCCACCGAACACAAACGCCGAAGACGACCAGATTACTTCAAAACCTCCATTTGTCATCTCTATTTTGAAAATCTCCATTTTCAAAGCTACACCTTTAAGGATTTTGTCAAACTTTTATTTGGATAAAATGATTAGTGAAATGGCCGATTCCCCAGCTTGAAATCCTCCATTGGTATACATATGATAAAAAATCTTGAAACTCGACTGTAAGTTTTTGAAATGATGTAGGTGGAGGATAGGATGAAAAAAGGGGTCAAATAATGAAAAAAAATAAATAAATTTGAGATATTATTATTTAATAAAAGTAAAGGTTAAAATGGTCATTCTTTGATGAATTTTTAATGAAATGGGTATATTTGATATTTTTAAGTTTTAAGAAGGAGAAATATGTAATTTAGTTTTTTGTTTGGGTAAATATGTAATTTATTAAGTTTGTAAGGGGATATATGTAATTGCCCCTAAATAAAATGTTGAAGTAGTGTTTTATTTAAATATAGAAAATGTCGAATGAACAACCTAACCACCCACAACAATCTAATCCACCGGCTATCATAATCTTTTCAATGGCGGAGGGCTTGTTAAGTCAATACCGCAAAGATGATTCCTATATATGCAAAGTTTTTCATTTGTTCTTTAACGGTTTGATATGATCATTGTAATATTACTATGCTAAAATTGAATCCAATTAGTGTTTATCTATGATTATGCTATTGATTACTAGCTAGCTAATACTGTGCTCGTTTGGTTGTTTCTACATAATTCGATCTTCGGGACTTACACTACATAAAACATATAAAACGTTATAGACATAAGATATACAGTAGTTAAACTCATTGTTTTCATGTTTGATACTTGTGTCAATCGTGTTAAACAAGTTCAATCGTGTCATAAACAGATTAATCATGTTAAAAACGATTATACCTATTTTACCAGCCCTAATCGAATTTTAGTTCTTTAGCTCGGTTCAAATTATAAATATCCAAATATATTTTTTGGTTGGTACTCATCCATACGTAGGTAGAGATGAGGTCGGAACCAATACCGAAAACCGTCAAAATTGGGTATCGATAGCGAAAATGCTCAATACGAAGCAGTATTCGAAGGTAAAATCACTAGAATGGTGGTACCGCACTAAACATAAATAAAACCGAAAATACTTATCCAAAAAACACAAAAAAATGAGTACCAAAAATCATTTTGTACAAAAAAACACGGGTTAATCTTAGCGAACGGATAACAAAGCCACCCGAGTTAGCGAAGCGGTCAGTTTTGCTTACTTACGCGAGTCGGTTCTTTCTTAACCCTAGAGACTCATTTGACATCAGCTATTGAGGCGCAACAACAGAGTGTGAAGATCTAATAAAAGCGTTTGGAATTCAGGTTATTCTTCAAATGAACATGTCTCTGATTTGTTTTTCTATTATTATCTTCTTCACGTGTGTTTAATATTTGTTCAGATTTAGGGTTTACATCTCTGCTGTTTTTTGTTTTGTGATTCTATAAAATTTAACAAATGAGATATTTTAGAAGTCATCAGTGCTTTTCTTTTGTGTTAATTATTTGCTGAGTGCATTCAGTTATCTTTGTAGTCTGTTGTAGTTTTCATAATTATAATTATCACTTGTGGTATTATTGTCTAACCAATTGAAGATAAATGTTCACGTGTTTAGTGTTTATGAGCTTCGCGCGCTTATGTATCATAGTTTAAGCAATAGCAAGTGTTTATGTGGTTGTAGTTTTATAATTATAGTTATCACTTGTGATATTGTCTAATCAATTGAAGATAAATGTTCAGTCAAAGCTTGGAATTTTATTTATCTTTGTAGTTGTAGTTTTTATAAATATAATTATCACTCTTCTTTGCTTAATGTTGTTTCTGTATCGAATGACCGATTGACACCTTTTACACGCACACATTTGGATTTATATATTTAGACGTTATTAGGTTGCAGAAATGAAGGTGAGGTCGTCAGTGAAGAAAATGTGTGAGTTCTGTAGAACAGTGAAACGTCGTGGCAGAGTCTTTGTTTTGTGCTCAGCGAATCCCAAGCATAAACAGCGACAAGGCCTCTCAACTATCTCTTGCCAAGAACCCTCATTCACTTCCAGGTATTTCTTTTATATGTTTTTAGTTCTATTTTTTAAGTTGCATTTTGTTTATGGGATTTCATTGGATTCACTAATTCCGACTATCATAATTTATAATGCGTTATGTGGCCCTTAAAAAGGCTTTGAGGTTTGGTTTGCTGACTAAGCAGAATCAGTGGCTTAAGTTAGAAGTGTTCAAAAACCATCGAAACCAAATGAACCGCCTAAGCGGAAATAGGTCGGCCGGTTTGGTCTGTTTGAGATCTAAACGCTTTGGTTCATGGTCCGGTTTTAGATATAGAACCGGCCGTTTGATCTTTGTTATTTGTGTTTTTTTATTTAATTTTTGGAATATGTAGTTTTGTGTGGATTATATACATGAACCATCTTTACAATTTTTTAAAATCTTAACACAAACTAATGCTCTTTGAACTGCCAAAACGGAATTGCTAAACCGCAAAAATGGCCGGTCTGGCTTGCCAATCCAATCCGGCCGGTTCAACTTGTCGTTCTCATACACGTAGTGAACGGTTCAGCCTTAAATTTTCATCAAAACCGGCTGAACCGGACATGAACAGCCCTACCTCAAGTTCTATGGCTTGTAGGACATTCTTCCCGTAACTAAGGGTGTATGGATGTGCATTTAAATTGATTGCCCGTGTTTGGTTTCAGAATATCAGAAATGCAGATGGCGAGAAGCAGTTATCAAGCTCGGGATGCTTCGAGCTTTGGCATTGGAGGTGGCTTGGCATCTCTACTAGTTGAGAGGAAGGTCCCTGCAGTTTTTGCTGGATGGAGAGTCAGCATCGCGTCTCTTCTCCAAACACGCGCCAAGTGATAATGGTCTGTGCTTGCTTAGTTATTTATGAACTGAAATATGCTAAGTTTTGATTCTGCAAGAAAATCTATATGCTTACTCTCTTTTTATCCATTAAAAATGGAATCAGGCTTCTTCCATTGAATAAGAAAACCCAACTATTTGTCTTGTTCCGTTTATACCTGCCTTCTTTAAGTCTGTTTTAGGATTGTGTTTGGATGTTAACCTAAACCAGACAAACTTGGGGTCAAGGCTGTAGAACTCGCTAGGCGCTAGTCAGCCGGTAGGGTGGGGACTAGCGATTAATCGGCTCAGACTTTTTATGTATATTTTTACAAATTTATGTATATAAAATGTTTATTTTATATGTTTATGCATAATTTTTTAAGTTTTGGAGTAAAATGTAAATTAGTGATGATAAAGGGGGTAATGAAGAGATTAAATTTAAAGGGTAGGGTTCAATTGAGAACCAACCCTTAGTTAGGAACTTTAGGAACCAATCTCATCCATCCATCTTCAATGGCATGATGGTAAATATGTTAAACATTAATTAACTTTTTAATTAAATCAAGGGGTAATATTGTCTTTTGGTATGTGAGTATTAATAGGTTATTTAGTATACATTGTAACTGACAAAAACCACAACTAATATCATTTATGCGTACAAAAAAATTATATTGTACGATAAACATTAAACAACTATACGTCAGTGTATATTCATATTCCAACAACTAGTTTTTATCCCGGGAGCGTCCCGGGTTGAAAAATCTAATATGACATAATAAAATATATTATTATTATTATTATTATTTTAAACAAATCTTTGCCATAAGTTATCATATTCAAATATAAAAAAAACGAATCTTTGCGTCAAGGTATAAATCTAGTGCCATTACAAATGAATTCGGAAGTTTGTAATCGATCATTCTAAAAATAACTAACATGAAATAAGAAAAAAAAGTTAATTATTGAAATATCGAACGCATTAGTCTAAGGGTTATGTGATGCGTTAAAAAAATCATGGGTATATGATCGGGTATATAGTTCGGGTATTTGGGTATGTTGTTTCGGGTAATCGGGTCGGGTATCACCTAATCCCAGACCCGACCCGACCCAAATCCACAATTCTTTTTAAACTAATCCCAAACCCGACACAATACCTGTCGGGTTACAAAAAATAGTCAATTTTTTCTCCGTTTTGTATATAGCACTATGGTACCCGTTGGAAAGATAATAAAACGCTCGTTAATTTGGTGTAATTTTTTTCTTTAAAAAATCTCGTATATAAAAGATATTAACGTTTAAAAGTTGTGGGAGGAAACATGAGAGAAAAAATAGTAAAGTTTTAATATTTAGATTTAGTTGATTAGGTATTTAATAGATTAGGTTAAAAATTATAATAGATTAGGTTAAATCATATTTATTCCTTTTTTTTAATTGGCTTACACTTGTCACATCACATCCTATGTGGCA
Organism: Ambrosia trifida; assembly: GCA_028751855.1. Taxonomy (NCBI): domain Eukaryota; kingdom Viridiplantae; phylum Streptophyta; class Magnoliopsida; order Asterales; family Asteraceae; genus Ambrosia; species Ambrosia trifida. The sequence goes on from CM054124.1 coordinate 384,212, forward strand.
TCTCTCAAATGAGAGATTGCATAAGAGTATGACATGTAGGATTAATCCCTTTGCAATATATATAGACTAGCTGATTACCCCGGGAGGGTCCCGGGGTTGAAAAATCTAATTTTACGTGATAACCTATTGCAAATGGCTCAAGTTAACTAACCACAAAATCTCTCAATCATTGCATGTTCATAGTATTCTAATCAGTAATAACTCATATTCCCTAATCTAAAACCTAATCAGTAATCATCTAAAGAATCACTTATGTAAGCTGCAACTATTAAAAAACTCATCACATCTCTCTAATTTCTCACATTCTAATGGCTCTTATAATTCCTAACCTAATCAACTAAACAAACACTTAAGTTGGAAGTTGTAATCATTGCATCTCATTATGCCACGTGGCATAATCAAGAGATGGTTGAGGCCACCATTGAACGCCACGTCAGCAACTATCAATTCTTTCCGGGAGCGTCCCGGGGTTGAAAAATATAACCATTCTAATAATACTAATACTAATAGTAATAATTATTACTCTTGTAATTAAATAAATAAAAATATAACCTTGCTATAAGGTGACACCATGTGTTGCAGTGTTGCGCGATTCTTTCTCCTAACATCTCTTGATGAACTATACCTAGTAAAATTCCAATGATAACATGGCGATTGGGTTGATTTTCAACATCGTAGATAAGAACTTGGTTTAAAAGAAAAAACATGATTAATGAATAACATGAACACTTTGTGTGTTTTTTTCCTGTATGAACGAAACCCCACAAAAAATAGTCGATTTTTCTCCGTTTTTTATATAGGACTATGGTACTCGTTGGAAAGATTATAAAACACTCGTTAATTTGGTGTAATTTTTTTCTTTAAAAAATCCCGTATATAAAAGATATAAACGTTTAAAAATTATGGAAGGAAACATGAGAGAGAAAATTTTATATTTATTTTTAAATTCTTTTTTTCCTAAAATAACTCATTTTAATTTAGGGTTTTATGTTTATCTTTTTTTTAAAATTAAAAAAGGAAATAGTTCAAAAACACTAAAATCTTTCAATTATGATGCCACGTGGCACTCTCAAAGGGAGGTTGAGACCTCCATTGCATGCCACGTCAGCATATACGTTTTCTTTTATATATATAGATAGATTATACATCAGTGTATATTCCAATCATTGCTACAAAAACATTATACTGTACGATAACATTAAAACAACTATACGTCAGTGTATATTCATATTCCAACAATTATACATCAGTGTATATTCCAATCATTGCTACAAAAAACATTATACTGTATGATAAACATTAAACAACTATACGTCAGTGTATATTCATATTCCAACAATTATACATCAGTGTATATTCCAGTCATTGCTACAAAAACATTATACTGTACGATAACATTAAAACAACTATACGTCAGTGTATATTCATATTCCATGCACTCACACGAACTGATAGGTTGGTCTTATCAAGAGTAACCTGAAACAAAGAAAAAGGTTGTTTAGCATATACATCAGTGTATACATACAATATACATCAGACCCCAATAAAATTGATGCTATAGAACAGTGTTTAGTATCGTCATATTCAAACAATTATACATCGGTGTATAGTCCAATCATTGCTACAAAAAAACATTTTACTGTACGATAACATTAAACAACTATACGTCAGTGTATATTCATATTCCAACAATTATACATCAGTGTATAGTCCAATTAGTACTACAAAAACATTGTACTGTACCATAATATTCAACAAATATACGTCAGTGTATATTCATATTCCAACAATTATACATCAGTGTATAGATGAATGTTAGTGTATTTCTTTCAGCGGGGGTTGCTAATGCTAATACCAGAGGAGAGTAGTTCCCCAGCGCTTCAACATGATCTGAATTATACATAGGTGTATACTTCCAAAAACTAAACTAATATACGACAGTGAATAATTGTATAACTCTTTGTACGTATGAAAACTGCTATAACGCAACATGATTTGAATTATACATCGGTGTATAATTCCAAAACTTTGTACGTACGAAAAATTTTTGCACGTAAAAAAAAACTGCTCTGCAAACTGAAACCCTAATTGCGAACAAAAAAAATTAAAAAACTAAAAAAACATTACACAAATACCTTGATTCTCAACACTATTTTGCAAAAAAGGTTGTGATTGTGTATCATGATCCTCAATATCGTGAGAAACTGATTGAATGATTTCATGTATATGATTATTATCCATCACTTGTTTATCTTAATCGATTGAAGCCGGGTCTAATGAATCGTACGTGATGTTGATATTTTGGAGGAAGGCAATTGAGTGATATTAGGAGGAAGTTATGAGTGATATTAGGAAGGCATCGATGGTGATAAACATTCCATCTTTAAAACTTTTTTTTTAATTAAAATATAAAACATAATTGTTCAATTACCATCCTACCCTTAGATCAAGATTAAAAGATGAATGGCTCAGATTGGTTCCTAAGTTCCTAACTAGTACCTTGGTTCCTAAATGATCTTTTTGAAGCGTACAGATACACTAACATTCATCTATACACTGATGTATAATTGTTGGAATATGAATACCTAATTTAACAAAAATATAGATCACACACAAAACACATCACAACCACACATTTGGCATCTTAATATATATTTTTTAAAGAAAGAAGACTGATGAAACTTGCTTTAATTAAAAGCTGACCCCCCCCCCCCCCCAATCTACGTTCATCACTTAGGCTGTTCGATGTGGTCTCGGTGAGGACTTCAGTGAGGGTGATGTGGTATGGTTACCAAATGATAACACAACCCCTATCGACTAAATCTTGGTGAAAATGCGGAATTTTTCCCCTTCTCCGATTGAAGGATAATATTATTATATGTTTATTTTTCTTTATAGGATTGGGTTCAAATGAAAACTCCACTGAGTTGTGAGAACTAGAGAACTCCTCTAGACCAATCACATAATGACACACCATCATCTTTATAATTATTTGTATTTTTTTAATTAGGGGCAATAAAGTCTTTTATACACATTCACATGGGGACACTTTAGTAATAATAACACTCCATCACACCTCACCCCACCCCCACCCCCACCCCAAGTAAGAGTTTAAATAATAATAATAATAATAATAATAATAATAATAATAATAATAATAATAATAATAATAATAATAATAATAATAATAATATTCTCACCTCTCTCTCTCACTCACAGTTCTCTCTCTCTCTAAAAAACACACAGATCCGGCTCCTTCTCTCTCTCTCTCTCTAACTGTCTCTCTCTCTATAAAATCACACAGATCTGGTGGGTTCAGAGGTGATGGTGGTGGTCGATGGCGGTGGTTTAGGATGGTTTGTTTGGGTGGGTTTCAGGGGTGGTTCGAATGGGTGGTTGAGGGTTTTCCATGGGGCTGTGGGTTTGATGATGATGGTGGGTTGATATGGTGATTTGTGGGTTGATGATGATGGTGGTTTGATGATGGTGATGGTGGGCTGATGACGGTGGTCCAGAGGGGGTCGAAGGTGGCTGTGACGGTGGTGGTTTCTTTGGTGGGGTAGGGCACGATGGTGAAGGTGGCTGTGACGGTGGTGGGATGGTAGGTGCTCCGAAGATGGGGATGGTGGTTCGATGATGGTGGTGGGATGGTGGGGATGACGGTGACAGGTATGTTTATTATTATTATTATTATTATTATTATTATTATTATTATTATTATTATTATTATTATTATTATTATTATTATTATGAAGAATGTGGTAAGTAAGATGGTTGTTTCTGGGTGAGTTTTTGTTGTTTCAATCACAAATGGGTTACACCAACGTAAACACGTTTTTTTGGTTGTTCAATCACTAATGGGTTACACCAACGTAAATAGGGTTTTTTTTTTTGTGCCTTTTGCTTAGCATTCTAATAAACATTTGGGGGAGGGGGGGGGGGGTTACCCCAATGTAAAACACGTTTTTGATTACGTGGTTTTATTAATTTTGCTAGGATAGATTTATGGTTTTTTGTAAGTATTTTGATTTTTTTGGGGTTTTTTTTGTCAGGAGATGATGCCGCGACGAAGAGCCGTTGCTGTGAAGACGACGATGAATGGTGTAGTTTGTTTTGTAAGAAAACACTGGTGTAAACATCAGTTTACACCAGCGTAAATATGAATGTATAATATATAGTCATTGTTGATGTAAGAAAAACACTGGTGTAAAACATCAGTTACACCAGTGTAAATATAAATGTAAAGCATACTATCTAGTTTTGGTTTTTTACACTAGTGTTTTTATTTATTTATTTTTTGTAAAAGTTGTGTATGGCTGATTTACATTGGTGTAAATCAACCTCCTCATTATATGTTTTGTTTGGTTTTACACGGGTGTAATTGTTAGTAAATGTTTGTGTATGGCAGATTTACACTGGTATAAAAAATTACACCAGTGTAAAAATGGGGGATAGAGGACTTGACGTTTTTTTTGTTTTTAAAATATTTAAAAAAAACAGTAAATTATTTTAATTAAAATAATAAAATAAAGTTTAATAAATAAGATTGTTTTTAATAATGAAATAAAAAATAACATAATATTATATTAATTCTTCTCTCTCATGAGATTTTACCTAAATACCCTTAATTGTACTTTAACATATTAAAAAAATACTCATTAATCAAGTAAAGACAAAATACATAACTTTTAATCTTAACCATTGGATCATCAAGATTAATGGTCCATAAGGGTTCTCTAGTTCTCACAACTCAATGGAGTTCTCATTTTAACCCAACCCTTTCTTTATATATATATATATATATATATATATATATATATATATATATATATATATATATATATATATATATATATATATATATATATATATGCACACACCTTTCACTTGCAAACCAAAGAAATTAGAGATGATGACGATGAAGAAGAAAAAGGCGGTAGGTATTGGTGGTTAACGGTGGGAGAGGCGGAGGTCCGAGCACCTCCTTTTTCCTGGCTGACGGTGTTTGGTACTCAAATTAATCACCAATCGCTAGTCCTCACTAATTTTGGGCTAATCACTCAATTAATAGATGTCGTGATTAATCACCGATTAGTCGAACCAAATTGGTCCTAGTCAGACCTAAAAAACTCAAAATTAGGTAAAAAATGAATTCAAACGGGTCAAAATTGGAGCAAATTGATCAAATAAACACAAGTTCTTACCTCCAAATTGGATGATAATCCATGATTTAGAAGTAAAATCGATGAAACTCCATGAACCCTAGTTGTGTCGGATGGTTCCTTACGATGAAACAAGGAATGGGGAGGAAAAAACGGGATATGGTGAACGATTGAGGTGATTAGAGTTATTTAAGTTTACGTATTTTAATATTTAAACCCCCTCCATATTCACTAGTTTATATTTGGCTCCTAAACTTTTTAATGTATACATATAAGGTATAAAATAAGCATTATATATGTATAAATTTGGAGAAATATATATAAAAATCCAATCCGATTAATCCCTAGTCGGTACCCCACCGGCCGACTAGCGCCTAGCGAGTTCTACAACACTGCTGGTACTCCTACCGGAGAACGTCACCAGAGCAAGAGGAAGGTGTGTGTAGTGTGTGTCTGGTTTTAGAGGGAGGGAGGGGGTGTGGTTTTAGAGAGAGATGGGTGTGTGTATGGTGTTGTTCTTTTGTCTGGGTGTGTGAGTGTAGTTTTAATGAAAGTTTTTATTTTTAGCACTTAAAAAATGGATGAAATAAAAGAGAAAAATAAGTAAGAAAATGGAAGGGAGAAGAGGAACACCATTTCCCTTATTTTGGGGAGGGGAAAAGGAAAATTACGTGGCGCTGATGTGGAATTTGGGGGAGTTGAGAGGTATACACCACACCATATAGCCTTATCAGAAAATAACCAAAACCCTACCCCAAAATTCATGTAATATAACGTTCAATAGGACTAGAAATCATCAATACCATCACAACTGACTCTGGTTTTGTACGAATTGAAGATTTAGCCGGAAATAGGCCTGTAATTTGGCCGGAAGTTCCCTGCGAGTTTGCCAGAAATTGCTCCGACCAGGGGCAATTTGGTCCGATTAGCTCGGATTAGCACCGGCTTGGGCGCCTAACAATTTTTCGAGTGATTAACTAAAAATTACTCGGTAGAGGACCGATCATCGATTAACCGGTGACTAGTCGATTATTTAACAACCTTGCTTGGGGTTTCCAAACATAAAATGACCCCGTCTCAAGTTGTTAACTAGTCCACTCCTGCTTCGGTATTTCGATTATTTGTGGAGGGTGTAAATGGGTTGAGCTCGAATTTGTCTATGCTCAAACGTGGGGTGCTTGCTTGGCTTTAGTTATAGTGCTAACATTCTTATATAATTATTGTTATAAATGAATATACATTTTTTTTTCTTAAATTAGACCGGTTAACAATGGAATACATCATAAGTTATTTTATTAATGACATGAAAATGTCCTCCCAATGTTAATGGTGTGACCGACTAACCAAGGGGTAAATGAGTCGTGTCGCCAGTGAGCTACTCGAGGTTGACTCACTAAAAACTCTAGAGCTGTCGACTCACTAAAAACTCTAGAGCTGTCGACTCACTAAAAACTCAAGTCACTACAAGCAAACTTGAGTCTAAGAATAGGGTCATATAATAAATGGTATAAAAGTCTTCGGTATGATATAAACAAGGTGATAATTGGGTGGGTGGTGAATGGTACAAGACAAGAGTCCAAGACCATGAAACTTTTATTAGGATTTAGGATTGGGGCTAGTAAACTGGTTGGGCGAAATCCGTTAATTCCAGTTTTCAAACGGTCATTAAAAATGTTTTTCAAGTTGGACCAATTGGTTTGGATACAAAAACCATGTTCTATTTTCTATTTTTTTAATGTTACGTAGGTATGAATTCTCACTCACTTTTTTTCATCTACATAATTTTACAAGTTTTAACTATCTACCATCCATTAAAATAAAATTATATTTCAATAAGTTAAAAAAGAAAGAAAAACCAAGGAGTGATTGGTTGAAACATGCATAGCCCACCACCATTCTCTATTTTATGACCATGGTCTGCCTCACGCCCTCCCCTTCATGTCTCGTGAGACGTGTTTCATACCATTTCACACTCCTTTGCTTTCTACCTCAATAAGGCGTGACCTGATGACACTCAGGTTCGAATATTGAGATAATGCAATTAATAAAAAAAAAAATCCTAAAACTAATTTCTTTTTGTGAAATTAATCATTTTGGAAAACAATAGTGAAATAAATATTTTGATAGCCTAATACAAGCTCTATATCAAAAGGAGTTTATTAAAGCTTAAGTTTTGGACCCTAACTTTGCCACATGGCAACTCATGCCCCTAACCTAAGCCCTCACTCCCTTCACTCAAACGGACATATTTGGCTCTCCATTTTCTTATCTCATTTTCTACCTCCTTATCTCCTGTAACACCCCAACCGATGGCGGAAACATCGAGGTGTCACGTAGTGACGATTGTTCAATAGCTCATGGACTAGAAATGTAAATTTTGATACATTAAATGGAATAGTTTATTACATTGAAAGAAATACAACAATTGAAACTAGCAATCTAAACTAAAGTATAGTAAATCTCAATCTAAGCCTAACTTCCAAAAGCTTAGAAGTGATCTCATAAGAACCTGAAACATGTACGAAAATAATTTGGTCAATACAAAATATATTGGTGAGCATACTCTGTTTCAATACATATAATAGAAAAGTGTTTCACAATTTATGTGCTATGATATTTGTAATATGTAAAAGGGTCAAAATCAAGCCTCACATCGTTCAATAATCGTTCACACATCGTTCAAGAAAACTGTAACAAACGGCAAAAATGAGGTAATTCCGTACAAATTAATTATGTGTGATTAACTTAATTACGTGCAATTTCGAATTAATTATATTAATTTGGCATTTAGAGAATAGCAAATTTCCCATAAGATGCATAGGAATGCATGTGTTTAATTTGAAGCACGGCGAAATCGCGTGCAAATTAACTTGTGTTGGAACGGACGTTGGTGATTACCCGGTAAAAATTTAATAAACGAAAAAGATCCCGGACACCCAGGATATAAAATAAAGGGTATTTTCACAAAATATAATGGGTTTTGGAACCCCAAAACCATAAGTGAAAACTTTTCATGCGAAACTCCCGGTAACGAATAAAGTGCACGTACCGCACCCGGTACACGTATAACTTATAATTTCACCCAACGAAAGCCTAACTAATCAACCAACACTTAAACTAGGCTATGTTTAAGGGTTATTAGAGGCTATTATAATGTCCGGATAACAAGTAATTAAAATTCGATTAAAACCCGAACGAAGCCCTAACAATAACATCCAAATGTAACTCTTAGTTAGTAGATATTTTGGTGAGTAGACCCCACCAAATCCTAGCCATAATCGGCATTCATCACCATGCCATACTCAAAATATTTTTTTTGTACAAAATCCATGATTTGAGGGATTATATGTATGGCTTGGAGATTAAAATAAGTTATATGTACTTGGGAAGATCATGATATAATCTAGAATTTTTACTTAAAATTTTCACACAAAACTTCTCTTTTTCCTCTCCATGGGCCGTAGCCTTTGAAAGCACCCACCACCATTTTTTTTCTAGTTTAAACATCAATAATTCATCCATAAACATCCCATTTCAAGTCCCCTTTGGTGTGTTTCAAGCTTGGAGCTTAACCTTTAGGAAGAACACACTAAGCCACATCCAAATCCAAAGCTTTTGTCTTCCCTAGCCTTGTGCTAGTAGTAAGCTTCTTAATCTTGCTTTGTTTCACTAAATATTTATATTATGTGTTTTTAGGAGCAAGTTGTACATGGGGAAAACTTGAATGAGATTTCATAAGAAAACCTATGATTTTAAAGACTAAAAATGGTGGTTAGTTAGTATAAATAAATTGAAAGCTTAGTGGGAAATGTAAGTATTCATGTAGTTTCATAATGAAAAGATGAATACTTAAAGAAAAATGGTGATTTGGATGACACATGTTAATGGAACTTGAATGACATAAAAATGATTTTAATCATCATAGATTAAAGATTTAAGACTAGTCTAAGTGTTATTTTTACTAGAAAACTAGTATCATAAAAAAATCATATTACTAAAGTCTACTAACTCGAAATGTGAAAATTTGACATGTTGGACAAAATACACAAACCGCACATGATAGTAGTCTTATGAAAGGCATATGAGATTATTAAAAGTGTTAAAATGTAAAAATAATCCAACATTGTAAAGATGATACTTTAAAGCCCACTAGTTTGGGAGAAAAATGCTAACTTTGAAAGTTAGTATGGAAAAATACAACTTTTATAAGTTAAGGGACTAAGGTTGTAACTTTGAAAGTTGAGGGACTAAAATGGATATTTTAGAAACTTGGGTCCAAAAATGCAACAATGGAAAGTTTGGTGTCAAAAGTATAAATAATAAATTTTCCAAGGTTGATTTGGTAAACACTAGTAAACTTGTTTATGTATTTTGTATAAAAAGTGTATTTTTATAAAATGGAATTTTATAAAAATATGGACTTTTACAACATAAGGATTATTATAAAAACAAGGTTTTTATAAAATGTTAGACAAAATTTAAAACTTGGGAGAACTCATATAAAAATGAACACTTTTATATAAATGGGAATATAAAAGTGTTGGAACATTTTTGTATTTAAGTTGTCAAGTTTTGTATTAAAAATACAAAAGTATTTTTAAAAACCTTCCATGTAATATAAGTTAAGAAATCGGGCTCGAACGTGTTAATAAACAATGACGTAAAAGCGGACAAACGAGAAAAATACCGTTACGGCAAAATAAGTAAATATATATTTTAAAGAGTAAAATATATATAACTTGGGTGAAAATTATATAACACTTTCCTAAGTGTTGGAGGGAATATTCGTGGGAGAAAACATCACGTAAACGATTAAAAACGTTAAACGAACGTATGGACTTAACGAGGAAAGTACATGTATATATATATATATATATATATATGTTCGGCTCGACGAAATTCTAGTATATCTACTTAATGGGAAAGTAGATATACGGGAAGGAAAACCGAGACGAGTAAATAATATATATATATATATGTACACCGAATCGACGAAATCCTAGTATATTTACTTAATGGGAAAGTAAGTATGCGGTGTGGTGAGCCGAGACGGGCGTTAAGAATATACTATCGACCGACAAGACCCTAGTGTATTTATTTGAATGGGAAAATAAATATGCGGTAAAGTGAGTCGGGTCGAGTGCTAAAAATGTATTATTTCGAACGAAACGATCTTAAGTATAATTATTTAATGGGAAAATAATTATACGATAAGAGAAGTCGTGCCGAATATAATATTATACAAGTTAAAGAAATATTGATGCGAATATATATAACTTGTAAGAAAAGGGTAATCCATCACCAACGGACCTAGACACGTGTTTTAAACGGGGAATTGTATAACAATTGTGTTGTTGGGAGTTGGGTGTACAACTTGCCGGTAAAACACACATGATAGGCTTAGTGACTCATACGTCTAAGAACGTCTGTAGGTATTTGACCTTGGATACCTGCTATTCTCTGGTATTTGTGCACGCTGAGTTTGAGGTGAGTCTCACGGCCCCATTTTAAACTGTTTTTACGTTTTTGGGGGAAAGATATGTTTTGTTAAATTGCTGTAACATGTGGAATATAATATTTAGCACGATGGGTACCTGGGTAACTGGAAACCACTTGGGGTAAGACCTCGCTGTTTACTGTAACCATTAATTCAGGGAATGAAACCAAAGGGATATCTGGGTAGTACTATCGGTGCCTGACAAGGCCCACCTCTGGTTGATAGCGTCAACCCGGTAAAGACAAGAGGTGCATGTATTCTGAACTGAGTTGTTGTCCAAGAAGCAACTCGCGGGGCAATCTGTGGTATAGTCTTGGTTTGGTTATGGGCCCGGGAGGGAGTCGCCATCGTCATGTAGGAGCTAGCTACTCCACATATATGACACTACTTATATTATATTTCCGTTACATGCCGGTATTGCAATGTTTTGCTTGTGAAATTAAAACCTGTGAACTCACCAATATGTATATATTGACGTGTCTTTTAAACATATCTTTCAGGTAATTAGATTGCTGAAAGGAATGGCTAGTGCGGGGGAAACGGGGACGTCGGTCTTTTGGGGGTTTTACTCTTATTTTCCGTTGGTTCGGAATATAGTCGAAAAACCCTTTTGTTTAAATTGAACTTGTGTAGATGTGTACGTTTGGGACAACGAAAACATCTTACGACGTCTTAATAATATGATCTTTTCTAATTAATTATTGTTTGTGTTAATCTTGACTTTGATATACTTTTCGAGCGTTGCGCCACGTGTTTCCGCCGTTGGCGTGTTGTGACAAAAACCATAACAATGACCAGGGAATATAATTCGTAGTACTACTCATTGTTAGGTGCGGCCCAAAGGTTAATGACTTTGACAAATCGTTCATACAATTCACACAAAACATATCAATGAGCACATTGCTTTATAAATAATACACATAAGTTTAGTAATAATTGTATATGAGTCACCCCAAAAGAGTAAATAGTAAAAAGGGGAAAGATATACTCACCTTATGGCTTGCATAGATTCTAGAGTTCTTGATTTAAGTATGGGTGCTTAATGTTGGGACCCTTAAGATGGTCGGTCCGGAATTGGCAAAATGTTATAATGCCTTTCTCAAAATTAGGACAACCTATATATAGATATTATTCGAGATTAGGATCACGAAAATGAGTTGAGATGATTTGTGTTTATGGTATATTTTGTTTTAAGCACAAATACTAACTTCATATGATATAGTATAAACGTAAATTCTAAAAAGAATTGTTTATAGTAGTAATTCAAATTGATCAGTTATGTAAACAAAATAACAATATTAGCTAAAATTAAGTGACTTGCTCATAAAGTTCTGAATAGGTGATTACAACAAACAAATATTTATTTATACATTAGTATGTAAAATAACATTAGTATAGTTTTGTGTCGAGATAAAATGTGACATCCGTCACCCTCGTCTTTCATCTATGTGACAATAATAGCCCTTCAAATATTTCCATTATAGTTGTCACATCCTCAAATTTCCACTGCGGGGTTTATACCGCGAGGCGCATGACATACCAGGATCCCATAGCCATAAGTCATATGAACGAACTCTAAATGCCCAAACCATTTAGTTCGTTTTCAAAAATCAAGTTTAGTCAAGCTGCGGAAGCGTAAACCAAATTTAAACCTTTTTAAAACCATGCGCAAAACAACGCGCTCAAGATAAAACCATATGGAAGAAAACATAAAAGCATAATATGTAATTTAGGTGTATGCCCAAGACCCCAAATGCAGTGAAGTGTGTAGTGCTTTCTAATCCTGGCACCGGAAGCTAACTACCTGCAAAAGCATGTATACTGTGGGTCAACAAACAATGTTGGTGAGTTCACTAAGTAACGAAAGTGAGTAAGTAAGTGCGCTGGTTTCCAAAACCACGTAACCAAATAAAAGCGTTGGTCTCCTAGACCTAAATGTTCAAGTGTTATCAGTTTAAGCGTGTCAGGGGTAGCTAAACCACTCATTGCAACTAAACAGTATTATTGGGACACCTTCAGTAATATAAGAATTTGCCTCAATAACTGGTGTCTATCAACACCAGTTCTCAAATGTGGTCAGAAGTTCATGCCCGTGCCTCAAGCACCTTAGGCATGAGGTTGCTGCACAACCTAATAGCGCTATCAACTAATACCCTGTTCGCCTCCAGCGATTAACCCAATAATATGCAAGGACTTTCAAAATGATAAAGTGTTTAGTTCACAAAGGACCAATAAGTTTTAAACTGATCAAAACCCGATCCACACAAGGAATCGTAAACCCGACCCACACAAGGAGTCAAAACCCGACCCACACAAGGAGTCAAAACCTGAGTAGTCCCAAACTGGACTAGAAAACGTTTACCAAAGTTGTCTCAAACCCGAGACGCATGCTTTTGAGAAAAAGTAGTGAAACTCACCTTAGTATGCAAGCAAATAAATCCAAACTCCAAAGTAGGGTGTGCTACCGACTCCCTAGTACATGTGTCACTAAGTAAGTATATGTGTAATACCATTACACCATATAACCCGTTTGTCCAAGACGTTTAAATGTTCAAAAGCATGTAGGTGACACCTAGTGATTCTACATGCATAAGTGAACCCTACGGACCCGTTGGTGAATATGTTGGTTACAATTAGTTTTACACTCCATATGCGTCTAATACAAGTGCCCATTCAATTACATATCAAATACATACCACCTAGGACTTCAATTAGTCATGTAAACACATAATACACAATCTGCGTTTTTAGGACAGATTGTGCATCACCAAAACTAATTTATTTAAAATACTAAATCAGTGAGTTAAACTCCCAAATTTTTACTGAATATTCTTTGGGATTCATTTAACAACCCATTTTTTTTTGTCTCAAAACCAAACATAAAAATTATTAAAATTCGTTCAACACAGCTATGTTCAGAAAACTTTTACAACAGGTCAGTTTAGTAGAAAAATTCCCAAAAATTGTGTATTGATCCAAACGGGATGAATCCACTTGGAAAACCCAAATTATTCCAATGTTAATCCTCTGTAAAAATTTCATAACTTAATTCTTTTTAAAACTCGAGTTATGACGGTTTAAAGTCGACTTAGTTTGTTAACCCGAAATTCTGATATGACCTATTTTCAAAGAAAATTCCAAAAATGACTCAAACGACGTCCAAATCACTCGATTTTACCCATTATGAAAAGTTAAGGCCAGGTATGATTTAACCATGCAAAGAAAACATCAAAACCATCATGTTACAGCCATTTAACAGACCCTACAAGTTAACCTAAACAATCTGTCCAGATTTTAATCATACATAAACCTTTATTTAAACGACTCATGTGTGCGTATAATCGATCAACAATCATCAAAAATCATTACAAAACATTCCTAAGACCTATTAAGATCAGAATCTATCATAATACATGCAAAAATCCTAACCCTAACGATCAAAACATCAACAAGTTGCGCAACAAGTAATCTATTATATCACTAATCGCCTATCATCATGTTTAACCCGTTAAATCTTCAAAAACTTCAAGTATTAATATTTATAAAAAGGTCTCAGACCTAGACAAACTTAGTTATAGGGTTTTTATAACATAATAATAAGATTAAAGCATAGTAGATTAAGGATTATACCACAAGCTCTTCGAAACAACAAACCGAATGCTCTTGAAGCTTCCCGATCGATGTTCTTGCGCCTTAGCAGGTGGTTTGGGGTTAATATTTCGTAGGTAGGGCAGTAGGGGCGATTAGGGTTTGAGTTTAGGTGATACAAGAGGCTTAGGGTTGCTTAAATAGGTGATTAAGTCGGTTTTGTGGCGTCAGGCACTCGCGAGCGGGCCGCTCGGTCCCTGTGAGCGGCCGCTCACAGGGCCTTGGCCCGCGTGGGTGGCCCGTTTTGTCACCCGACGTGTTTTCCTTCGACGTTTTTCGCTATTTCGGACCGTAATAAGTGTAACCCCATGTGTTAAGACCCCAATCATCCTAATGGTCCACCTTTAACGATTTTTATTAACGTATTCGGTTTAAGTTCACATAATCACATATGGTTTGCACATAGTTTCACCGAGTATCACAGAAGCACGTAATTGCAATCAATCCAAACCAATTATCTCACAATTATTAAACTTCATTCTTCACCAACGTCCGAGGTTCGCTAATCATGTATACAGTCTGGTAATTCCTCGAATTACCACTTTATACAGTTATTAACTTATAACTGTGTAACGTATGTCCTATCTAGCTAACCTTAGTTAAGTATAATGCAAGGAATGTAACTAGAGTTTAGTTAAAGTGAGAACCTGAAATTGCGGGGTATCACAATAGTCCTTGTAAATTTCGTCGTTTTCAAATTTAATTTTAGAGCGAACTAAAAATTTACCGTTTATATTTATTATGGTTCGGGTATAAGTTTTAACCAAATGCGTATGTTAAAACATGTTCGTAAAAGAATTTTATAAAATTTTCAAGTTTTATAAAGATTGGAAACTTTTAAGTTAAAATAGTTAACTTGGTTAAGTTTTATAAAAGAAAAACTAGATTAGTTATATAATAAACTAACAAGGTTAAACATGAGGGACCAAAACTGACAATAGGCAAAAGTTTTTTTTTAAAAAAAATGCACTCCTTCTCCTGCCAGAACCGGTTTTCCGGCGAAACAAATTCCGGCCGTCGGAATGTTTTCCGGCGAGGCCTCAAATTCGCTAGTTAATGTCGTTTCAAGACTTTAATGATCCCAAACGCTTTCTCCATCAATGAATGACATGTTTCAAGATTTAAAACGAGCATTTAGCATGGTTTAATCAAGTATTAATCGCATCTAAAGTGGTAACCGACCGGAGTTATTAAAATGCCTCATAAACGCATTTTTAACCATCCATTATATAAATTGATTCCACCATTTTGTTTCTGCACTCATACTCGTTTGAAACCCGCTAAAAACCACAACAAATTCAGTCCAGAAAACCTCTTTTGACCATGCTTTTGTTCGGACCTTGAAGTCCCGTTTACGAGTCGTATACCCATTGTTGAATTCCTCTGAATTCTCATTACTTAGCTCACGACCGCTTAAGTGGATTTTGATCGCTTTCGCAAACTGTGAGTATATCTTTCCCCTTTTTCATGTTTTACACTTTTGGGGTGACTCATGTACGCTTATTACTTCACTCACTTAATCATGTTTTATCATATATTCACAATCGCAATTCTTGTATGTGTTTTACTTGTTGATTCGTTGATAGTGTGTACTTATGACCTTAATCATTAACCGCTAGGCCGCCTAGCATAGCAATAAATAGTACTTGATTATTGTTATGTGTGAACGATTATTCGTTGCCTACTATGAGCGAATACTATATATATGTGACTCTTGATTCTATGAACAAAGATTTGATTTTTGGTAGCATTTGTACATAGCTTGAACACTAAATTGTAGACAGTATAACACGTGAATTGCGAAACTCTTTTTCTACTATATGTATTCAAACAGGGTATGCTCACCAATACATTTTTGTATTGACATATACTATTTTCGTACATGTTTCAGGTTATTTATGAGATGACTTTTAAGCTTTTGGAATTTTTATTTAGATTTTGGATTCATTGTATTTCAGTTTTAGTTGTCATTTTAGAATCATTGTATCTTGTATTTTTTCTTTCAATGTAATAAACTACTTAATCAATATATCAAAATTTACACTTTTAGTCCATGAGCTATTGAACAATCGTCACTACGTGACACCTCGATATTTCCGCCATCGGTTGGAGTGTTACATAAAACTTAATATTTTATTTATACCAAAAAAATTAATAATAATTTTTTTTAACTTCTCAAACTTTGTATAAATAGATCTAGGATTACAATACTTGAGATATGATACAATTCATTTGCACAAACTATCATTTTAAACAATTTGTTAATATATGAATATATGGTTCGTTTAACAAAAGTGCAAATACTTTTACTAAAAAAAAACTACCAAAGTTGTAAATATTTTAGGTGGCTCTTCCGAAGTCACCGTCTTTGTGTATTGGTTTAGTCACCAAAGAAGACGACTTAAAACAGAACCACATTTATTTTGCAATAATAAGAGAACATATTACCTTACTAACGACGGGTAACAATTATGCAATAAAGAAAATCTTAAGCTTGTACAAAGTTTCATGAACACCTTCAATCCAAGCAAGAAAAAGTGACAAAGATTCAAAGCGATTGTTGGACTTTCTAATATGGTGATTCAATGTCAAATGAATTGAAGCTTGGTAATGTACAAAGGATTTATATTTTTTTGAATGACTACACAAAATATAGGAGGTTATTTATAGGGTATAAATTTGCATAAAAGATGTTTCAATTATCCTCAATTTGTTTCATTTCTATAACTCTTTTTCATTAATATCATTCATGTTTTCATTAAATATATTAACATTCATAATTGATAAAAAGTTACTAATGTAACTTATAAATAATTTAAATATTTTATATTAATCCATTAAAAAAATATATGAACATCATTCATAACCCTTTCGTAATATATATACATACTAACAAAAAGATTAGTATAGTTTTATTGTTATTATTATTTTTTTTGTCACATTAGGTCTTAAAGTTGTAATTAAAATAAAAAATCACGAATGTTACAGAATACAAGATTATAAAGGTAGATGTAAGAAATAAGGGGACTAAAGTTTTAAAATGATAAAAGTGAAAGGGGACGGATGTCACATCTCCTTAATAAAAAAAATCACAATATCTAACTTATAACTTATCTGAAGAAACAAATAATCTCACCACCAGTTAGGGATGATAAGATTATAGGTTGCTACAGAGTTGATCCTTCACTAACAGCTACGGCTTGGGGATACCTGCAAATAAGAGTGAAAGTATGGGTGTGGAGACGACTACTCGAAGTAGTTGTTTATGACAAAAACGGGGTGAATGGGGATACTATCTAGTATGATAGCTCTCCAGGTCAGTAGAAAGTGTCCTCTCCTATTGGGGGTGTGACCCCTTTTATAGGAGAGTCCGTATGCCACCATTACCCAAGTCCTAACCGTAGTTAGGTTGTCTCCATCACCCTTGGTTGTGTTAATAAGGTGATATATGGAAAGCTAGATTAAAGGCAACAGTGGAATCGAGTACCGCCTTAATTGGTGTAGTTACGTGATTCATGCATGGCTATTGACCATGCATGATATTCGCCTTGACTGGTCCTTGACTATTGACCGTGCATTTAATGAGCTTTGACTAGACTCTGCGCATGGTTTTCTTCCGCGCGTCAGCGTCTTGCCGGGTTTGGGTATGCGGAATTGTATATTCAGTACCCAATCCCATCAAGTCCCCCCAGTCCAGTGTGTCTCTCATCTTAGATGTGAGGGATGCTGGACTAATTTGTAGTGGGTTACTTCCTATGGTCTTTCTGCTGCGTACCTACTTTGTGTTTGGCGCTGGCGTTAACATTGTGCGGAGAACGGGTTTGAAATTGACTTCGTTTATCCGCATTGGTGGGACACGTCAATTTGCATGTGTGGACAGGTGTCATTTCCCCCTTGTGTTTAAAAATTTGTGGACCATATGGCGAGTGGTATTGACATGACCTCTGTCAATTGGGACGTGTGCAGAGACGTGTGAGCGGCGGTTGTCAGGCGAGTGGGCGCGTGAGGCGCGTGTGACGTCGGTTTGTTTTCCTTTACACACGTGTCATCTTTTCATTGGACTCACCTCCGAAAAGCTTGTCCATGACGTCAGGTACATTAATTGCAAAGCCTATATAATAAATTTTGAATGTGGCTTCTTCCATCTCAACTAAAATTTGAATTTCCTTATCTTCAACGTCTCTTTCTTCACAAAATTATCTTAACCTTCAACAATGTCGCAAGATTCCCAAGATGTGCAAGAGTCGAGTAAAACTTCTGACACTGTGAAAGATCTGGGGAAGGAATCGTCAAAGAGCATAGAAGCCACCACTATTAAGTGGGATGAAGACTCGTATTTGAGTTTTATTGATCGGTACGGCATATTGCCAGAATGGGAGCCTGAACTTCCTGCTGAAGGAAAAACTGCTTTATAGGCTCCTCCTGGTAAAATTACCTTGTATGCCGCTGCTTTTACTAAATGTTGTTTTCGTTTGCCAGCCTCAAAATTTGTGGTGGATGTGTTGTTGAAATATGGAGTGCATCCTACACAACTGACTCTTTATGGGTGGTGCCGGATACTGCATTTTGAAGCCACATGTCGTGCCTTGGAGATTGAACCCACATGGGAAAGATTGAATGTTTTCTATGTCCTTGAAGCAGCGCGTGGCAGAAGCGGCTGGTTTAGCTTGGGTATTCGCCGGAAAGTTAAACAGCTTGTCTCGGAAAAAGTGAAATCCATGTATGAATGGAAAGACAAATTCTTTTATATCAAACATGGCGTTATTCCTGCACCCTTCCAGTGGATGGTGCTTGGTCAAAGAGAGAAGATTGCTGAGTTCCCTCCTATGGTGGGATATAAAGATCAGGATTGGTATAAAACTCTTTGTGACCATGCTACGCCCCTGATGATGGATGAATGTCCCGAGGGTGTTTTGAATTTGTTGGGAATCAGCCTTATTTGCCCTGATGGTCAAGACCCAGATCCTCCCAAAGGTATTGAAATTATATTTATATTTTTGCCTTATGGTCCCACCTTGTGTGATTGCTCGAACGTTTCTTTGTTCATGCAGATTTCTCTCTATTCCAATTGTTTGCTAAGCGTGGCGAGGCAAAGGTGTTGTATACTCCAGTTGCCTCCGGTGTTCCACGTTTGTCTGAGAAAACCAGTGTCAATTTTCTGCATCCCAATTTTGTGGATCCACCAAAGCAGTATGTCCGAACAGGTTTGTGATTTCCTTTATAATTATTTTCTCTTTCATGCGAAGGAAGCGCACTTGGTACGCGTTCTGCGTACTGATTTAGCGCATTCTTCGTGCTAGGTGCGGGTATACAACTCCGCAGGACAGCTAAGAATGATGTTGAGGAAGTTACTTCGGAGCGCAAGGAGTCCGTTGGTTAGTCTTTTGTAACTTCATAACTCATTTCTTACGTATATTTTAACATGATACAGATGTGGTTACAGCGCCAGGCTCGAGTACTTCTAGGAAGCGTGCTGTGGCTAGTAAGAGGACCAAACCACCCGCCGTGCCCATCATTATTGAAGAAGTTGATGAAGACCTGACTGAGTCGGATACGGAACTGGAGCACAAGCGCGCCAGGCGTTCTTCTCCTATCCGAGAGTCAGGTGGTGTTGCTGAGGATCTATATCAATAGAGGGTTGCTGAGCTAGATCAGAAATAAGTGCAGATTCCGCAATCCTCAGTTGAAAGTCTGGATGTTACTTCGCCGGAACCCATTTCCGCAGTTCCGGTAAATGTATTCAAGCCGTTGACCTGGCCATCTACGGACAAGCTTGATATCCCAGTGAAACCTCCGCCTGTGCGCGAGAACCTGCCCATGAAGACTTTGAGGCATTTATCTGGTACGCATGCCTTCCTTCTCCTTTTACCACGGTTGTGATGTATGTGTTAAAATCCTGTGAGCAGCATTTTATGTAGGGCAACATCCTTTTGCAGAGTCTCGGAAGAAGCATTCCTCCGTGCTGTTGAAGGAAATGTCTTCCTCTACTCAGCCAAGTGACACTACCGCGCAAGCAACGCCGGTTCATGCTGAAGGAACCGTTGATGAAAGTGTGTTATCTCAACCTATGCCCATCCCTGAGGATTTGGTCATGGAGGCGGAGAAGGACGTCATGACGCAGGAAGAACCTGCGCAAGCTGAGTTGGTGGTTGATGTTGAAAAAGAAGCCGGTAAGCGGGTTGATGAGTCTGTGACACCAAACTTGGAGACGGGTTGTGTTGAGCTGACAGAGCAAGTATTCGGACCGAGCCCGTCAGAAGGATTTGAAGCAGCGCTTAATAGTCAGAAGACGGGTGAAAATGTGACTGAGAATCCATCCAACTTTCAGCGCACTGTTGTTGACACGACTATCCTTTATACTGATACATCCGCCAGTGCTGGTGGTAGCTCTGGTCGTCGGCGGAGACCATTTTCCTCGCGCCCATCTGATTCTTCTAGGCCGTACCAGCCACGTTGGGATATCCTGGACACTACTCGCTTCACAAATGCGCTTGACGCGCAAGAGTTTGTCATGATGTCCGTTCCTCCCGCGGAACGTGATTATCAGGATAGCGTAGACCGTCGCTCGCTATTCATTGACATGGCTATGAACCTCTCTCTTGGTGTCAGCGGTCTTGGTTCCCTTATCAGGCGTGAAAACGAGTTTCAAAGGGATTATCAGAACTTAAAGGATTCTGAAGCTGCGCTGTTGAGGCGGGAGGAGGAGTTTCAGAGTGCTCGTCATGACGTTCGGGCGGAGATTGAGCATCATCAGAAAGTGGCTCGTGACGCTGTTGAAGAGTTGGAGAGAGTGAAGAAGGAGAAAGCTGATGCTTCTCATGCTTGGTCAGTAGCTTGCAAGAGGACGAATATTGAGACTGAACAGCTGCGGTCTTCCATTAAAGAACTAAAACTTGAGAATTCTAATTTGAAGAAAGAGGTGGAGCAGACCCGAGCGGCGTTCGAAGAGAAGCAAACTGAACTTGCCGATGTCGTCCAAAAGTACAACTCTCAGCACGATGAGCTTATTCGCGCTACCACTTCTTTGTCTGATGTGGAAACTAAGGTGAAGGCATTAACTTTGGAGAACGTTCAAATGCAGGAAGAGAAGGCCCTGGTGGAATCCTCGTGTACCCAGGCAAAAGTGGAACTAGACAAGGTGCAAGCTTTGTTCCACCAAGCCACTGATATGGCCGTTGCTGCTAACGAGAGGATTGCCTGGCTAATGGGTGACGGAGTTGCTGGGGTAAGTCGAAAAATTCTTCTTTTTCGTTTTTTAGATTGTTTTTTATATGCTACCTTATTCTGCGCAGGTATTCAAGCGTGTCTGGAATGACCCTGCGCTGACGGAAGTGATTGCGCGAATATCCAGCTCATCCGTGAAGCAAGGCATCAAGATTGGTTTCTCTGAAGGCTTCAGTCATCATGCTGAGGGCAAAGAAAAAGAATCCGGGCCATATGAGAATGAAGCATACGATGATGAGCTGCTCAAAGCCTATGATGACTATGAGCATCTGAAATTTGAAGTCTTTGATTTGTTAGAAGCTTGTGCGAAGACAGATGATCCTGCTGGCGAGCTGCGCAACTATTTTATTAAGTCCGATCGACTTGGTGCGGAGCTTGAGAGGGCGCAGACGGAAGGGAAAGGTAAGACTGTAGCCACTGGTGTGGAAGCAGGAACATCTTCCACTGCTGAAGGGAAACGCGCAGAGGGCGCTGGGAGTGATGATATTTCCCAATATTTGAACCTTTAATTCTCCTTTCTTTGTCTTTTATGTATGATGAAAACTATTGATGCTCCATTGTAGTATGCTTTGTCTTGAAAACTTTGGTGTTTTTATTTCTTCGTATGCTGAACAATGTAACTTTCTTTTACTTTCCACGTATGCATGGTAATCATTAGGTGATGTCATCTTATGTGCATCTGACACAGGTGACTGTCAGTCTGCCCTGGACGTGACTTTTGTGACAGCTGTGGCAGAGTGTCTGTGAGTCTTCCCTAGGGTAATCGAGTGGTTAACCATTAATGGCAATTAATGGTGGTAACCTCTCTCCTCTATATATAGTAAGTAAATCTTACATAGTAGCTTATACTTTAAATTTTTTTTTACCATTTTATCTGAAAAAATGGCATCCAACACTTCAAGCAGTGTTCTTACTGCTAAGGAGATTTTGGCA
This sequence comes from Ambrosia trifida, assembly GCA_028751855.1. Lineage (NCBI taxonomy): Eukaryota > Viridiplantae > Streptophyta > Magnoliopsida > Asterales > Asteraceae > Ambrosia > Ambrosia trifida. The sequence continues at coordinate 406,676 of CM054124.1, forward strand.
GTGCAGGGTATCATCCGCCTGTCCTGTTATCCTGATCGTGATTGTGCTTCCACCGAAGCTCTTGATCATTTGGCAGAACATTGTTCATTTCTGCTATCACAGGAGGACATGCGTCCTGATTATCTGGATGATCAAGGTACCATTGATGGAAAGCCCTTGAAGGTGAAGAAGCTGTCTGAACTGGGAGATGTGAAGAAGAAGACTACCAAGAAGGTTAGGGGTTAGGATGTGTATCTCCTATGTAGAGGTCTTTATGTATAAAGTTGGTTTTCTTTTCTTTTTTTTTTTTTGAGTGATTGTGGGATCACTGTGTCATGGGGTTTGTAGTTCCCCCTTGTTTTGATGATAGTCATCTGTGATTTTGGTATGTAATCTATGTTTGCCGACCACCAGTTTTGTATAAAGATGCTTTTTGTAATATATAAATGAACTTTGGAAATGAATTCCTTATTACAGAATCATTGTAGCATTTTACATGTAGCATATACGTAACTGAGCTGCATTCTAGGTGCGTGGAATTGGTGATCCGTCTAAACGTTCTAAAGCATATGCCCCTTTTCCCAATACTTCTTGAACTTTATAAGGCCCTTCCCAAGTTGGGGCCAGCTTCCCTGGTTTTTCCGCGTTTGAGGCTTCATTGTTGCGGAAGACAAAATCACCAACGCGGAAAGTTTGTTCTTTGACCCGCGCATTATAATATTTTTCTAACTGTCTCTTGTATGCGGCTTCCCGAACATGAGCCGAATCTCTCCGTTCATCTAGGAAATCTAGATTCATTCGCAACTCTTTGTCGTTGTCCATTGATTGCGCAAGCAAGATTCTTGTGGAAGGATTTGTAACTTCCGTTGGGATAACCGCTTCAGTTCCGTAAGTTAGGCTGAACGGTGTCTCCCCATTACTTGTCTTGGGAAGTGTGCGGTGGGCCCAAAGAACATGTGGTAATTCATCTACCCAACCGCTGCGCTTTGTTCCCAAGCGTGTTTTAATTCCCTCTACAATGCTTCTGTTTGCCCTTTCAACCTGTCCGTTGCCTTAGGGGTGCGCCACAGAAGTAAAGATTTGCTTGATCTTCATCGATTGAAGCCATTCTTGTAAGTGTTGGTCCGCAAATTGCGTTCCGTTGTCACTTACAATCTCCATGGGTAGTCCAAATCTGCAAATGATGAACTCCCATATGAATTTCTTGATATTGCGCCCATCAATTGTGGCTAATGTCTTTGCTTCTACCCACTTGGTGAAATAGTCAATGGCGACCAATAGGTATTTGACATTGCCTGGCGCTGTAGGAAAGGGTCCCACTAGATCTATGGCCCATTTCTGGAATGGCCATGCTGCGGTGACCAGTACCAGGTTATTTTTTGGCCTGAGTGTTCCCGGTGCATGTCTTTGGCATGCGTCACACTTCCGCAATTCTTTAACTGCGTCAAGGTGCATTCCAGGCCAAAAGTATCCAGCGTTCATAAGTTTCGCCACGACCATGCGAGGTCCTGCATGTAGTCCGCATGTACCCTCATGAATGTCTTTAATCAGGTATGTGGCTTCCGCGGAGTCGACGCATCTGAGTAATGGCCCAAGGTAAGATCGCCGATACAAAATACCGTTATTTACTTCATAATGCAAGGATTTGTGTTGCAGTTTCCTTGCTTCCGCTTTGTCGTCCGGGAGAACACCTTTGGTTAAGAAAGCCATTATTGGAGTGATCCAGGATTCTTTACCTGTTTGGACTACATTCACCTGTTTCGACAGAACGGATGGTTTGGCTAGTGTCTCGACTCGGATGTCTTTTGCCATGTGGTCGAATGCGGTTGATGCCATTTTACTCAATGCGTCTGCTGGCTTGTTCTGGCTTCTGCGAACATGGATTACTTTGCAGTAATGGAAATCCTTCATTAGTTCTTTGGTATGCTGTAAGTACAGGACCATGGTTGGTTCCCTTGCTTCATACGTGCCATCAATGTGGTTGGCAACTAGCATTGAATCCACGTGCGCTTCAATGTGCTGTGCGCCCATCTTTTTTGCAATCCGCAAACCAGCGAGCAGAGCTTCATACCCTGCCTCATTGTTTGTTGTTTGGAACTCGAGCCGAATTGCATATGTGTATTCTTTTCCCTCCGGTGTTATTAGGCGTAGGCCTGCGCCTGCGCCTTCATCATTACAGGCTCCGTCGGTATACAATTTCCATACCTGGGTTTCATCGGGTGTGATAGAATTGGATGACGCCTCTTTGGTGCACTCGTCAATTTTATCTGCTGGGACCTCTGTTATGAAATCCGCGAGAACTTGTCCTTTGAAGGAGGGTCTTGTTTTGTACGAAATTGAGTGCTCCCCCAATTCTATTGCCCACTTTGCCAAACGCCCGGAGAGTTCTGGTTTACGCAAGATGTCGTTGATGCGGAAATCTGTGAGGACGTTGATTGGGTGTCCCTGAAAATACCTCCGCAGTCTTCTCGACGCATGAACTAATGCCAGGACCAGCTTTTCCATTGTCGAATAACGTGTTTCCGCATCTAGAAGCATGCGGCTGACATAGTATATTGGGGTTTGGACCCCTTTCCGGTCAACCATGAGAACTGCCCCGATTGCTTTGTCTGTCACGGACAGGTATAAGGTGAGCGGTTCTTTTGGTAGCGGAGCTGTGAGTGTTGGCAGGTTGCCCAAACACGTCTTCATGTCTTGGAATGCAGTTTCTGCCTCTTTCGTCCAGTTGAAATTGGACTTTTTTAAACAATTTTTCAGCGTGTCCACAAAAGGAAAAGATTTGGACGCGTAGTTTGACAGGAACCTGTTCAAAGCTACTAGCCGTCCCATTAGCGTTTGTACTTCCTTAATTGAGGACGGTGATGGCATCCGTTCAATTGCTTGAACTTTCTCTGGATTTGGACGGAAACCATCTTTTGTCACCATCACGCCGAGAAACTTTCCTTCCTCCATTCCGAAGGAACATTTCCCCGGGTTGAGCTTCATCCGCACACTTCGTAACTGATCAAATGTTTTCTGTATGTCGAGTAACATTTGGTCCTCCTCTCTGCTTTTGATCACCAGGTCGTCAACATACACTTCTAGGTTTACACCGATTTGTTTGACAAAAGCGGTGTCCATTAGTCTTTGATACGTTGCCCCTGCGTTTTTCAGCCCGAACGGCATTTTGGTGTAACAAAAGGTGCCCATGTCTGTGCGGAAGGCGGTTTTGTCCTCGTCTTCTTTGGCCATTTGTATCTGATGATAGCCCTTGTAGGCATCGAGGAAGCATTTAAATCTGTATGGCGCCAAAGAATCAACTTTTAAGTCAATCTCAGGCAGTGGGTAACAGTCTTTGGGGCATGCCTTGTTTAAATCTTTATAATCAACGCACATGCGCCATGTGCCATTAGACTTCCCCACCATAACCGGATTTGCTACCCATGTTTGGTATTTGCTTTTGCGCAGGATACCGGCCTTCAAGAGCTCTTCTACTTGCTCGTTCATTGCCTTTGTTTTTTCTGGCCCCATGCTTCGTTTCTTCTGGACAATAGGCTCTGCATTCTTGTAAACATTAAGCCTGTGTTCCGCAACATGTCGCGGAACCCCGACCATGTCTGATGGTTTGAATGCAAAAATGTCCATATTTTTTGTCAGCAACTGTTTTAAGTGAGTGCGGGTGGGGTCAGAAATTGCATGGCCGATGACAACTGTTTGTTCCGGGAATAGAGGGTTAATAACCCATTTTTCCGGTTCGGTCCGAACAGTTGGTTTTGCTTGTTTTGAAGGCCTAGATGTTTCTGCTGCATGACACGTTTTATTTCCTCTGATGAACGCGACTCCTGTTTGGGTTGGAAAACCCATCATTTGGTGCGGAGTAGAAGCATTGCAATTGAACTTTGCCAACCCTTCTCGTCCTAGTAGGATGTCATGCGAGGAATTGACAGGGAGCACGGTAAAGTCGCACGTTTCGGTGCGTGAATGTTTCCCGTCGGAGAGTGTTACCGGGAAAGTGAGCGTGCCCAGTGGGTAAATGGATTCATGAATGAAACCAGAGATCGGCTCCGTTGTTGGTACTATTCTCTTCTTGTCTTCTTCATCCAGCTGGTCAAAACACTGCTGGTACATAATATCAGTGCTGCTGCCATTATCTAGGAACATGTATCGCGTTCGATAATGGCCAACAACCCCTGTTATGATTAATGGGGCTGTGGAGCATGCTCCGCCTTTTACCCTTGGCATAATCACCTGTTCCTCTTTCCAGGAATCGCTCTTCGCTTCGATGAAGGTACGCTTGTGACTTGCGCTCCTGTGAATCATGTTGCATGTATTGCGAGAGCTGCTGTATACATGATGCGCATTGAGGTTGCGTATCTTCTTTTGGGAGGGTTCCCCTGTTTCTGTGTTGTCCCTCTGCTTTCTTCTCATGTTTTTAACAAGGTGTGTCAGTTGACCAGATTTGATTGCGTTTTCGATTTCCATCTTCAAGCTATAGCAATTGTCTGTCATGTGACCGTGATCCTCGTGGTATTCACAGTATTTTGACCTGTCTACGTTTTTTCTGTCACTGCGAAGCTCTTGCGGCTTTGGAAACTGTATCTGTTCTGTTTTTAACACCTCGGATGGTGTTTTGGATAGTGGTGTCCAATCATAGTTCTTCTTTGAATGTCCCTTATGATCGCGGGATCCTCTGGAGCTCAGCATGTTTCTTGCATCTTGTGAGGAAGAATATTTTCCTTCCTCTACAGCGCCTGAAATTCTTGACCAAACGGATTGCTTGCTTTTTCCTTTATTATTCGACGGTCCATGGTGACCGTTACCTTGCTGTGTGCTTTTGTTGCGTTGGAAAGAGCGTTCTGAAGACGCGTAAACTTTTGCGGCTTCAATTACTTCATCCCAAGCTTCCGACACGCCGTCTTTGCCGGTTAAACATCTCATTAGATCGTCATTTCTTACCCCGTGTATAAAGGCTGCACGGGTGAGCTCTTCTCCGCATCCCAATTGGAGTGCTTCTTTGTTGTATCTCACTATGTAGTCTTCCAAAGACTCATTATCGTTGCGCGAACATAAAAGGATATGGGCTTTGTCCTTTTTATGCTTGCGCAAATGAGAGAAATGGTTCTTGAACTTCCTTATTAGGTCATCGAAGTCAACGAGACTTCCAACCAGCAAACTCTCGTACCAAACTCTAGCTGCCCCCGTTAGGGTTTGTACGAACAAGTGACACCAGGCTTGTACTGGCCATAATTTGGAACTGCTGGCGCAATCGAATGCGTGCAGGTGATCATCAGGATCACGCAGGCCATCAAATCTTCCAATGGTACTTGGCAGCTTACATTCTTGCGGCATTGGTGCCTCTGCAATTCTTGCGCAAAACTTCGACCGTTCTGCGAAAGTTTTTGGTCTGTATGGCTTGTACAGATCACCATCTTTAGGGGCCAAGCTGCTGGCAGCAGTTTTGGAATGCTGCTTTTTACTTGTGTCATGATATACTTCGTCCTCAGATTCGTAGCCATCTGGTTCACCGTTCAGGTTGACGGGGTCCTGGCCGTGAGTATTTCTACCACGACCTCCACCGCGTACCGCCTGACGGTGTCCCTTTGCATGACGGCCACTGTTGTTCTTCTGTGGGGATTCTGAATCATCCCCACTTAAGTCAAAACTTAATGCCTTCTGAGTCTTGAGTTTTGCTTGTTTCATTACCATTTTCTGGTATTCAGCAATTGTTCTTGAGTTTTGTTGGGCCAACCATTCATCCGGGTCAACCGAAGAAAGGTTGTCCTGTGCTTTTTTCCCTTTAGTTATTCCTCCCTTTGTTGGGTGGAATTGGAATGTTGAGGCTTGTTGCCCCTGAGCCACATTTTTGGTGATTGTGTTTGGTGTTACGTCTTGAATTTCGTCATTAACTGTGGCCTCGACATCAACATTGTTGTTCCCATCCTTTGAGAAAGCCATCGTGCTAGTTTGAAAGATTAAAATACCGTAAGGGATGGCGCCAATGAAGAAACAAATAATCTCACCACCGGTTAGGGATGATAAGATTATAGGTTGCTACAGAGTTGATCCTTCACTAACAGCTACGGCTTGGGGATACCTGCAAATAAGAGTGAAAGTATGGGTGTGGAGACGACTACTCGAAGTAGTTGTTTATGACAAAAACGGGGTGAATGGGGATACTATCTAGTATGATAGCTCTCCAGGTCAGTAGAAAGTGTCCTCTCCTATTGGGGGTGTGACCCCTTTTATAGGAGAGTCCGTATGCCACCATTACCCAAGTCCTAACCGTAGTTAGGTTGTCTCCATCACCCTTGGTTGTGTTAATAAGGTGATATATGGAAAGCTAGATTAAAGGCAACAGTGGAATCGAGTACCGCCTTAATTGGTGTAGTTACGTGATTCATGCATGGCCATTGACCATGCATGATATTCGCCTTGACTGGTCCTTGACTATTGACCGTGCATTTAATGAGCTTTGACTAGACTCTGCGCATGGTTTTCTTCCGCGCGTCAGCGTCTTGCCGGGTTTGGGTATGCGGAATTGTATATTCAGTACCCAATCCCATCATTATCTATTTTTTAAAGCATAAAAACTTTTTCAAACCATTACCCAAACACTTTGTTTTAACTTATTGACTTCTTATAAAAGTTCAGGTGAAAAAATGGAGAGCAAATCATGCTTGAAACCCTTAGAGCATTCACATCTAGGGGTGAGCATATGAAAACCGATAACCGAAAAAAACTAAAACCGAATCGATAACCGAACCGAAAATAACCGAAACCGAATTAACCGATCGGTTACGGTTAACATATGGCCAAAACCGAACCATTCGGTTACGATTACGGTTTTCTCCTCTTTCGTAACCGAAATAACCGAAACCGAACCGATAGTTATATACTTAATACTTAATTATGTTTTATACATATATCCATATATTTAGAATATATTTTCATGTATTTTCGGTATATTTCATGTATCTTTCATGTATATCTATGTATTTGAAATATATTTTTTTATGTAACTCATGTATTTTTCATGTATATCCATATATTTGAAGAATATTTTATTTATTTCATAGGTGTTTCATGTATTTTTCTTGCATTTTTATATATATTTGTATTCTTGAAAAATGTTCAAAACACTTTACTAACTATTTTAAGTTTATAATTTTGCACAAGTTTTATGTTTGGTTATTAACCAAACATAACCGAAACCGAACCGATAACTGACATATTAACCGAAGTAACCGAACGGTTTCGGTTATGGATTTTCCTAAAACCGAATTTCGGTTATCAGTTTCGGTTATATGTAAAAACCGAACCGAACCGACATTTGCTCACTGTCACACCCTCAAATTACCACTTGCGGGGTTTTACCGCGAGGCGCATGACAAACCAGGATCCAAGTCAACGATCACAATAAACAACTCTATATGAAAAACGTAAACAGGCATAATCATTAATTTAATTAGCGGAAGCGTTTCAGTAGCATTAAATCAACTATGCTATCATCTCAAAAGTTGTTCAAAATACTTTTATTACAAAACGTGCACTAAATCTAGACGCCAATGCAGACCCATGCGCCTAGTTCCGTTCATTGCTACCTTAGCGACCTGAGAAAAACATGCCAAAAAGATGTCAACATATAATGCTGGTGAGTTCACAGGTTTGTTCAATAATGTTACCAAAGTGTTACCATGTCCATACTATATCAATGTTACCAAGTACGCTAGCTAGGCGTATGTTTCATTACTACTACGATTGGAAACCATTACTAGACACGTTTAGCAATGTTCAGCATGTTTAAGCAGCCCGTATGTTCAGCGTGATACCAATGTACCTATTCGAGACAATATGCACCCGCCCGGCCCTCCAAGCCGACGAGTGGGGCAGGTCACGCCCAATAGCTCTATCCACATTTCCCCCGTTGTGCATCCCCGCACATTCATGGTTTCCCCCGGGACTTTCCAAAAGATCGTATAGCAATATAAAGTTAAAACCATAGTATGACATATGTTACCAAAACTGTTTAGCGCATGTTTTCTCCCCCAAAAGTTAAAGCCGTAAAAGTGGGGCCGTGAACTCACCTTAAGTTGCGTTCTTCAAATATAAGTAAAGATGTTTGGCCCTTGATAATCCCTCTACCGGAGATCTATCAAAATGTTCACATAAGTGTTCCGACTAATAACCATAAGGTTATCTAGCCCCCGATTGTCCAGATCGTAACCAAGTATGTTTTAAAACGTGTTTAAATGTTTAACCGACACACTAGACCGACCCGACATCCCGTTGGTGACCCATTACCCTAACTAATCAAGTACACATAGATTACACACAAGGTTCAAGCATAAAACACTTAGTTTGTATCAAAAATCTCATTTCTGCATCAGAACGGTCGAACCAGTCAGTTTTAAGTCTCCTTCGCACCTTTTTATCTCCTTCGCACCCTTTTACATCTCGTTCGACCGTTTGATGCTTCCTTCGCCCGTTTTATCACATTCGTCCAATATAAACCCAGGTTCGACCCTGGATCCCTCCTTCGCACCATCGACTGGTCGAAGGAGGCCAGGTTCGCCCCTGTTGTAATATTTTTCCTAAAAACGCTTCAAACACATTCAAAACGACCCGAAACATCATCAAACACAGCAGTCAAGCATGGATAACTTATCCCTACAAAACCCCATCGATTTCCCCCGATAATACGTCCGTTTCGGCCCTTTCCCAAAATGGTAAAGATTATGGAAACATCACTTTCATGCATGAATTATTTACCCAATTTGGAAACTTTTGAAATCGATTCATGTTTAGCTTAAAATACTCAGTTTGTCGATTATCCGATCTTTCTTATTCATTCTATTGATCATAAATTTTCATACATCAAGTATTAATCCAATAAAAACCCCCAAATATCAATTTATTCAATCCTAACCCTAGACAACAATATTCCCCCATTAACAACAATCCTATATCATGTTTCTATCATAGATATAGCAGCAAATCAGTGAACAACACATAACACCACATAACACACAATTTACACATGTTATTCATTATGAAAACCTATGCTAAATGATCATGTTTTGATTTAGAAAGATGTTTAAAAGGTTTTTAATCATAAAAACACCCTTAGAACAGATCCAGACAATTAGGGTTAGATGAAAACGAATTAAAATGCTTTTAAAAGATTTAGGATTATGAACACACCTTGGATTCTTGTTTAGATGTTGTAGATGGGTTAGATTATGAAAAAGAAGAGCAAAAACTCCTTCCTTAGTGTTTAAGATCGTTTGAGAGCGTTTTGGGACGGTTAGGGTTTGTGAAATGATGAAAAATGACAAAGGTTGGTATTTATACTAATCTTCCTTCGCACCAACTCATTGGTCGAATGTAGTCTCCTTCGCCCCTTTCACAGGGTCGAATGAGCCCTGTTTGGTCGAAGGGAATTTCTCAATTTCCACTTCCCTGGTTCGCCCATTTTACAAGGGTCGAACCAGGCAACTTCTTCTCCTTCGACCACTCGAAGTGGTCGAACCAAGACCTCTTCTAAACTAGTTTTCCAGTTTGTCGTGTTTAACGCATTCTAACACATCCTAACACATAAGCATGCATCCTTAGTCTATATTTAACACATTTAGGCACAGATAATCATTTACACATCATTTAAACACATCTATGTATATAATCCACCACACAACCCATAATCTACACATATACTTAATTAGTTCATGTAATGTCACCAACAACGGAACCCGGTACTAGTGTATTACCAAAACGACTCCCAATGATCCTCCAGATCATTGTACCCTGGACAATCCTAACTTGACCCGACTCAACTAACCCAGTTAAGTTTGTTTATAAACGTTTCTCGCTAAGGTAGACTTAGATGTTACTAATATGTTTAAGCCGAACATGCCGGGTGTCACATCATCTCCACGTTGAAAGAATTTTCGTCCCGAAAATTGCGCAAAGCCCCAAAAAAAAAAAAGAAACGAAAAGAACAGAACGAAAAGAAACTTACCGGATGTCACACTCACCCCTATTCACATCCCATCCCCAATCCCCATTTCTATAATTTACCAAAAAATCACTATTTTCTAAATTTATTTATTAGATTCCAAAAACACTCGACATTCATTTTCCCATTCATATCCCTTTTAAGTTTTTTTTTTTAATTTTTTCTTTTCTTCTATTTTTATTATTACCTACTAACTATTTTGTTTTATTATAACTTTTTTTTTTTTTATATCAAGAAAGAAATGGGAGGAGGTATAAAAGCCCCTAAACATAGGGTTCTCAAATTTTTTTCTAAAATTTGAGAATTAAGAATGGGGTATGGCCAAAGACATTATAGCCCAATGACATTTTGGTGGGGGATAAGACTTATGGACTATAAGGTCCTGAGTTTGAATTTCACAAAGGGCGTTTTCTCATAATTATGAGTTTCCTCCTTAATTAGTGACTCGGTGGTGGAATATGATCGCGTTGTAACATTAGTGGCACATTGATACTTTCAGTGGTTCGTGAGTAATTCCAATTGGCTGTTAAAAAAAAATGGGGGTATGGTGTATGGGGATGGGGATGGGATGGGATGGGATGGAGTGAGGTTTTTGTATGATTTTTTTTTTTATAATTTTAAGAATGAGATTTGAAATGAGCCCTGGGTTATGAATGCTCTTACAATTGGAGAAGTCTTAAAGAAAACATTTACGCAGTCTGTGATCCTAAACTGCAGGCATTTCGAAGCAACCTCACACTTCCTTTCAACTCTTCTTCAATCCCATCCCAGACCTAACACTGTGTTCCCGAGTTTCAATAAAGGATGGAAGAGAAAGGATCTCCCTTCTCATCCCTTCTCTCCAATTCCTTCCAAATTGGAAAGATTGGAAATCACACTAAAATCCTCTTTATTATCCCTCTTATTCCCTCCCTTTCCCTCCTACAAAAAACTCTGGAACACATTTTTTTCCCACTTCCTTCCCAATCCTTTCCCTTCCATCCTTTAATGAAACTCTGGAACAGAGTGTAAACCCCAATCCAAACTTTTATATCCAAAACTCCCTGCAGCATGACAGACTCTCCAACCAAAACCCACAAACCCCTCAACCCAACTTCACACCAACCCTTATTCGACAAACTCACCGACGAACTCTTAATCCAAACCCTAATCCACCTCCCCATCAAACCCCTCACCATCTGCACCTCCCTCTCCTCCCGCTTCCATTCCCTCCTCTCCACCCCTTATTTCATCACCTCTTACATCACCCATTCCCTTCCTTCCTTCGCCCTTTATTACCAATCCAAACCCTCTTTCCATAACCCCTCCCTCATGCCCATCAATCTCACCTCCCTTTCCCCTGTTTTCGCCTCCCCCGCCTTTTCCCTCTCTTTTCTTTCCAATCCTAATCAAAATTCACAACAAACCATTCAGTTTTTAGCTTCTAATAACGGTTTAATATTATGCTGTTCCGCCTTAAGCCGTCCGGTTATTTACTTTGTTTGTAATCCCTTAACTAAGCGGTTCGTTGCCCTGCCCCCGCCCCCTAGTAATGCTAAGACTGGTTACATTGGTTTTGTATGTGATCCCCCACAGTTTAATGTTGTTGATACTAGTTTTAGTACTAGTTTTAAGGTTGTTAGGATTGAAGTTGTGAGGTGTGAATGTCCGAGACTGTTGTCTTCGACGTTAAAGTTGGAAATCTTTTGTTCCGTGTCTGGGAAATGGACAGAGGAGTATTTTATGTCGGGTTCTGGTTTGGATCAGGAGCTGTTTTACGCGTGGAATTATAAGTCTCCGAGCGCTGTGGTGTGTAACGGGTTGCTTCATTGGGATACGCTTTCGAGTTTTGGTGTTTTTACTTATGATCCGAGCAATGGTGAGTGTAGAACGATTGAGATGCCAAGTGAGATACGAAAGCCAGTTTGGGCTTTTAAGCATTGTTTGGGAGAGTATTCCGGTCGACTTAGATATGTTAATTTTTCATGGGATGATTCGACTTATCGCGTGTGGGAGCTTAAGGACGGTGGTGGTGAGTGGTGGTTGTTGCATAAGGTTCATTTGGATGAGATGAAATCGACGGTTGAAAGTATTAAAAAGGAGTGTATGGGTTTGGTTTCGATCCACCCGCTTAACAAGGATATTATATTCTTTTGGTGTCGTTCGTCGTGTAGAATTGTGGAATACGACATGCGGAATAAGGTTTTGCGGTTACCTCGTTTTATTAAAGATGCGGAGTTTGTTAGTAATTTAAGACCTGTGTTCTTTCCCTTTGTACTGCCTTCCTGGCCTACTGCAGTCCCTTCTATCCAGCAACATGAGAAAAACTAGAAAACTGATATTGGTTCTTCTAGTATCGCGTTAATATCCTGAATTAACCGATAACAATCCAAGGAGGCGACGTTGAAGTCAACGATTCTCATGTGTTCAACAGCTTTGTGGCTTGGATCGGCCGTTTATCCCTTTCGGTCAGTATTCTGTTATGGGATTGTTGTTGACTAACAATTGTAAATGTTGTGGTTATTTATAAAATTGTAGGATTTGTATGAACAGGTATGCATTGACTAGTTTATGCAACAACTTTAATGACTCTTTACGGCATATAGTGTTAATTGACTTGAGTTACTTGTTTTGCTCTTTTGAGAAAAAAATGTACGGGACTTGGTCGTTTGTTCCTCGGCTCAAACCTTGTTCTCGGTTGAGCCATGACATCAATTCATCAAACATACGTATTAGGCTGGTGGGTATGGAGGAGGTCCATCACTTGGGGATGAGCCTCCACATAAGGGTGTGGGTAATGAATACATTTTTTTTTTGGTTCATTTGGGTGAAAGCATGGGGAGTTTGTTGCATTTGCATTTGTGTTTGGCTAATTTGGTTGAAAGCATTGGAGGTTTGTTGGAAACCGAAAAAAGACATTTGGGATGACCAATTCGGATTGAGTGATGGAGTGTAGCCGGGTGATGAGAACGGGGTTGGATTATTCAGGTTGTTATGGTTGTATGGATCCATGACTTTTTTAAAGTTGGAAAGGATTTTTATAAATATTTGAGAGAGTTAGGATGAGTTGGTGTAAAAAATTGTGTTTGAAAATGTATATTTATAGTTGTGAGGTAAAATATTATATATATATATATATATTTGTAAACTTGGTATGGTCCGTTGAGTTGAAATCAACCTAATCAATTTGGTTTCTATGAATCGAGATACACCACCATCTGTTCTGAAATTGAACCGATTCTCATATATGCATTCAAGTCGCTTAAACGCATATATGAGATTTATACCTTCCCAGCATGAACAAGGAGATTTGTAACTGCTGTGTTTTAGAAAGAAACAATTTATTTTAAAGCAATAAAATTCAATATAATTTGTTTTGTTTGTAAAAACCATTAAGGCTGGCGGGTGCGGAGGAGCCCCATCACTTAGGGATGAGCCTCCACATTAGCCGTCACATTACTGTGGGCTCATCAAGATAGGGATGGAGAAAGGATGTGGGTGATAGACCTCCCTCCTTTTAAAAAAAAATGAATATAGGCATGTGCCGGCTTGTCAAGTTCGTCCGGTTGGAGCTGTTTTTGACGCAATGCACCACCGGGTAGCATTGTGCCAGGCCTAGCCGGGGCTCGATGGGCCGGTGTCGTCCCCCGCACCCACCAGTCTAACAACTTTAATTAATCCCCATAAAACACAATATCTATATCCATATCTATACTTACTATTACTACTACTATTATTATTATTATTATTATTATTATTATTATTATTATTATTATTATTATTATCATTATTATTATTATTATTATTATTATCATTATCATCTATACTACTATATAATAGGTTCTGAATGGGCAAGATAGTAATTTTCATTTAATTTTAAGATACATAAAAATATTGTTTTTGCATTTTGTACAAGTGTTAATGCATAAATAATTTCTCATTTACAATATTGTCCCTCTACATTTTAGCATTTAATAATGTAGTGTAATAAATGACAAACAATAATGTAGTGTTATTACATCTAGCATTTATATTTATAATGCAATAGTATTTTATAAAAGCTTGTAAAAAACTTATTAACTTATACTAAAAATAATACATAAAAATTTGACTAACATATTCAAACTCAAATAAAAGAAATAGGCATCGTTCCATTCGTGACTGACTAGGTCATTAGGAAAACCAAAATAATTGTCAAACAATAATAAATGATGACTTTTAGTTTAAAAGTACAACAATTAAATAACTTATTAACTTATACTAAAAATAATACATAAAAATTTGACTAACATATTCAAACTCAAATAAAAGAGACAGGCTTCGTCCCATTCGTGACTGACTCGATCATTAGCAAAACCAAAATAATTGTCAAACAAGAATACATGATGACTTTTAGTTTAAAAGTTATTGTATATGTAATAAAAGTTTACGGTTAAAAATTACAATCAGACAAATGTTGTGTTAATCAAGAGCAACATCATGGCTATTGTGTTAATCAAGAGCAACCTCATGGTTTCTTTGATCAAATGTCATGGTTTCTTTGATCCGCGCATACAACACAAACTTCTCCTTCACACCTATGGGTGTCTCAATAGACGAAACAATCGCCAACATGAGAAATGACATATATACGTTCGGAGCATATTCGGGAATATACGACAAAATTGACCAGTTAGTACTACGGGATAGCAAACTCTTCTGATTCAACTTTTCAGTATTCTCCCGCTTCAATTTTTATTTTTTATTCGTGCTTTCAATATCAAAGGACTTCCACCAAAATAATTGTCACACAAGAATACATGATGACTTTTAGTTTAAAATTATTATATATGTAATAAAAGTTTACGGGTGCAGCCCCGCCGTAACGCGCGGGTTACTGCTATACTATACAGTGCATCCTAGATGGGCAGCAAGGTAATTTAACTTCATTCAAGGAGGACACTATTGTAATTTACCTCACAGTTTAAGACACATTAATACATTATTTAATAAACTTCTATTAAATACATTATTTAACAAACTTCTAATTAATTTTTTTTTTGAACATTGACTTTCATTAAGCACAAGGGAAAGTCCTCAGAACAAGGACTAACACCCAGAAACTATAACATGTACAAGGGTTTAATACACCAATCCTCCCAACGGAGGTTTTTGAAATGAGACCTATTCTTTAGCCACAAAAACGAAATAGATTTTATACTACCAATCACACAATGGACCTTTGGCTCCATCTTGTTGAAAGTCTTGTCATTTCTAGCTATCCAAATCATCCAAAGCGCCACCAAGATAATACCATGAACGATCTTCTTTCCCCACTTTCCACCGGGTGCTTGTTTATATAATAAAATAAGGTCTCTCGTGTGGAAAACATAAACTGTATCCAAGCCGCACCATTTCCAAATATTAGACCACACTCCATAGGAGAATCCACAACCAGTGAAGATGTGAACCGATGTTTCAAGATCAACATCACAAAGTTTGCACCGGTCATTGGGAACATACACATTTCTTTTGCTAAGTACTTCCACAGTGGGAATCCTGTCCATTTCTGCCCGCCAAGCGAAGATATGACACTTCAAAGGAATCCACGCAACCCATTTAAACTTGAAACAATCGGCTCTGTACGTATGATCATTCACCTTACGTTTCACCTCAGCAACAGAGAAGCAAGAAGATCCAATCCACTCCCAAGTGTCTATATCAGCCAACAAATGGGCCTGACCCAGCATCGAAGAAAGCATAGACCATTCTTGAACCTCTAGAATACCCATGGGCCGAGAATAATCCACAGGGGACCAGGTATCATTGTTTCTGCACATGCTTACCAGCGCGCTTTTTGTCTTTTCTGCTCGGTATAGAAGAGGAAATTTGATCATAAGGGTACATCTAGCAACCAAGCATCCTCCCAGAACCGAATACTATAGCCATCACCTAGCTTTCCTTTCAAGAGCTCAAGAAAACATTTGTCCCCACATTTAAACCTTTCACAATTCTTAACTATAGCCGATCAACAACCACCCTTGCCTGAAACACGTGGGAGACTCGACCATCGATGTCTGCCATGATGGCAAGACATGATGATGAGTTTCCACAAAGCCCCTTCCTCCACTCTAAAACGCCACGCCCATTTC
Source organism: Ambrosia trifida (assembly GCA_028751855.1). Lineage (NCBI taxonomy): Eukaryota > Viridiplantae > Streptophyta > Magnoliopsida > Asterales > Asteraceae > Ambrosia > Ambrosia trifida. The sequence continues at coordinate 422,756 of CM054124.1, forward strand.
GAAAGTAAGGCATCATTGACATCTTTTAACCGGCTAATACCCAAGCCCCCTTTACTTTTATCACAAGTAACCTTCTCCCAAGAAACCCAATGAATCTTGTTTTTTTCACTCGTTGCAGACCAAAGGAAGCGTTTCATAAGGCTTTCTAACTTATTGATCACTCCAACCTGGGCCTTATATAAAGAGAAAAAATAAATAGGGAGGCTTTGGAGAACCGATTTAAGCAACGTAAGTCTCCCACCAATAGAAAGGAGTCTTGCCTTCCATGAAGAAAGTCTAGACTCGAAAACTTCAACTATTTTCCGCCAACTATTAATTCTATTCATGTTAGCCCCAACCAACACTCCCAAGTAATCAAAAGGGATTTTCTATCTTTGTTCGGGCCTCCGAATTAACCTTCATAAGTCGAATTTATTCGGGATTGGAGTGGATGACGCGGAAATCGATGACATGATGGAAGTTTTGGGGTGCAAAAGGGGAGGAACGCCGTTTGTCTACCTTGGTATTCAAGTTGGTGCCAAGATGACTCGTGTCAGTAGCTGGAATCCGGTGGTTGATGTCATTAGAAATCGCCTTGCCTCGTGGAAGGCGAGAAATCTCTTGATTGGCGGCCGTTTAATCCTTATTAAGTCGGTTCTTTCTAGTTTACCGATTTATTATCTTTCGCTTTATGTAGCTCCAAAGACGGTGTTAGATATCATAGAAGCTATCATGAGGCGGTTTTTGTGGGCGGGTTCTAGTGATGAGAAAAAAATCCCTTGGGTGGCTTGGGATATTATTTCTAATCCGAAGAAGAAAGGCGGCTTGGGGTTGACTAAATTAAAAGATATGAATGAAGCGCTTCTTCTAAAGTGGTCGTGGAGATTCAAAAAAGAAGGTAATAGCTTGTGGAAAAATATTATTGTGAGTTGTCATGGTTCGAGTAGACCTTGGGCGATGCTTCCATGTAGCGCATCGGCGAGCGGTTGTTGGAAACAAATTGTCAAAGTGGGAGAACAAAAACTCCCCAACGGTGAGTTCTTGAACTCTTATTTTGTTGGTTCCCTAGGAGACAGCTCCTCTTTGAATTTTTGGGGAGATATATGGCTTGGTGATGATCCTTTTCGGGTTAGATATCCGCACCTATTTAATCTAGAAAGAGACAATTGGGTCAAAGTTTCTGGGAGGATTCAATTTTTTAATAATGTTAAGACTTTGATTTGGAACTGGAAAAGGGATCCTTCGACTTATCAGGAGTTAACATAATTGTTTCTTCTTCTTGGTGATATTCATGATTTTAATTGGCAAGGGGGTAGTGATGTTTGGAAATGGAAGGCGAGCGCAGAAGGGATATTCACGATGTCCTCGGCTAAAAAGCTCATATCGGATCATATTCCAATCGACAGCAGCACGAAGATTAATTGGAGATGTTGGGTGCCGCTTAAATGTAAGATAATGGCGTGGAGGGCAGCGCGTAATCGATTACCGACTACGGCTGAACTCATTAAAAGAGGGGTCCCATTGCAGCAATCTTTCTGTGAATTTTGTCTCTCTACAACGGAAACGATCACCCATCTCTTTACAGGTTGTTTGTATTCTATTAAGGTATGGAACAGGGTGGAAAACTGGTGCCGGCTCCCTCCCTCCTTCGCTTTTGACGTGCAAGATCTGATTCTTTTGGCAGAGAACACCTCTTTCTCGAAGGAAAAGCGACATATCTTAAGGGGTATTGTTTATACTACCTTGTGGGTCATATGGAACGAGCGAAATGCCCGGATTTTTACAAACAAGAAGCGAAGACCACTCAAGATAGTTCAGATCGTCAAGTCTACGTCGCATTTTTGGTGTCGTAATAGATCTAGATGGAAAAACATAGTGTGGCATGATTGGTGTAATTACCCTTTGGATTTGATGTAATGTCGTTTTTTGGCTCGGGGGTCCTCGCTTTGAGGACCGCTTGTGGTGTTTGAATGAAGTTCTCCTTTCAAAAAAAAAAAAAAAGCTTATGAAGGAAGATACCTGTAGTAATTAATGAAACACGATTCCCTATGTTAATTTAAAACTTCTCTCTTAAAATTTCAAAATTTAGGGGTTTTAAAATTGAAAACATATGATCACAACATCTGCTTATTAAGTAAAGAGCTCAATTATTGGTCTGAACAGTTGTTCGTCTATCGAGGCCAACCAACAGATGTTCTTGAGCTCAACAGTGGTAAAAGATAATGGCCCACGTTTTTTCTTGAATGTTTTAAAGTGATTGATGACATCATTATTCGCGTCATACACGGAATCGTGGCCTATATATAAGCTTGCCACCTCAGCTTTTTAAGCTCTCTATGCTTGTCAACTCAGCTTTCTTATGTCACTTACGACTCTTTTATTATAGTAAGTATAGATAGATAGATTTATGTACAACCAAAAACCCCAACTCGAGGTATAACCTAAGTAGCTAGTTAGGAAATCATATACTCCCTCCGCCTCTATTTAAATGTCGTGGGCCAAAAAAACACACATTTTAAGAAATCTTTTGTTTGTATGTGGTAAAATGACAATAATACCCTTAAAAGTGGTGATTGTGTTTTGTCTTTTATGGACAAAACTGTAAATTGCATTTCTATTTAAAAAAAGACATTTAATTTGAGACAACCAAAAAAAGATAGATGAACATTTAAATAGGGACGGATGAAGTATAAAACAAGATCAAGTAAAGCCACCTGTAGGATGAAATCTCTCTCTCCTTAAGTTTGGAAAGTGAAAAAAAATCATACATCAAAAGAAAACAAAAAATAACTAGAGTGAAACTGAAATCAAAACAGAAAGTATTCACGTTTTTTGAGGAGCGTAGAAGAACACTTCGGTAGTTCGGTGTGTATCTTCAAAGAATTTGATTTCGAATCGAATTCGAATTTATGAATATTAATCTGAACCAATCTAAATAACATGAATTTAAATATATATATATATATATACATTTTGTTTTTCGTGTTTTAAATTGTATATGATGTATTTAAATAATTAAATTTTTTCATAACTCATTACCGCAAAAACTAAAGCATATAACAAAAAAACCTTAGATATAGCGGTACCAAAAAGAGCTACAAACGAACTAAACGTTTAGCAAACAATACGAGAATTGTTAGGCAGGAAAATTGTTTGTGTTCGTTCGTTTAATAAATGAACGAACACAAGCAACAAATTTCATTTGTTTAGCTAAACAAACGAACATGAACAGAAGTCACGTTCGTTCATTTATGTTCGTGAACTTTCGGTAACATGTTTGTTTATGTTCGATAGTAACAAAGTAGTTCATAAATATTAATGTATTCCATAACTTATTTTTATTAACTATTATTTCGTGCAGATTAAATAAAAATTTTGAGTTTATTTTGGGGATATTAAATGAGGACTTTAAGTTTGATATGATACTTTTGTGTTTCAGGGACATTATTTATGGTAATTACGTTATCAAGATTATGTCTAGTATGTTTGGATAATTTTTTTTTTTGAACAATCAACTAAAGTATTGCCGGGTACTCTGTACGCGGCCCCCAATGGCCGAAAGGGGCCCCAGACGGCCTCTAGTCCGTACGGACAGAGCCCTTCGGCCCACCCGTCTCCTGTTCCAGGGAAAACCCGGCGTACAAACCCGCCCGAAGGCACGGCGGTAGTGAACCGGTAAAACCTGGAGGGATCAGGAGTCGAACCCATGACCACAAGGGTCAAGGGTCTCTCCATCACTTCCCAACCACCTACCCCACCACAAGGGTGGGGGTATCCATCACATGCCTCCTGTGGAAATCGAACTCAGCTCCCCCCAAAGAGAGAACTGGCCCTTTTACCACTAGGCCACATAATCAGGATAGTATGTTTGGATAATTAGGTTAGTATATTTTGAGCGGATCCATGTTTGTAAGGAAAGATGACGTTTTATATTCAAAATTTAATAAATGTTTGTTTGTGTTCGTATCTATTTATGAACGCTTGGTTGTTTTCATGAATGTTCATCTGTGTTCATGAACATTAATTTGTGTTTGTTGGCGTTCACTGTTGTCCGGTACTTAGTATTAACAAACAAACACAAATAAACGCGAACACTTTCATTTCCTTAACAAATAAACATGAATAGAAAACCTCGTTCAGTAAGTTGACACATTATTTCTTTAGCAAACAAACACAAAAAATACATTGTTCGTGTTCGTTCGGCGCAATTTTTTTTTTTTTAAAAAAGAAAAAGAAAAAAAAAATTGCAGAGCAAGAGTATGTAGATATTTGTAAACCCTAAAAGCATCGTGTCTTTTTTGTGCAACACGCAGAGAGCATCCATTCGCCAATGGCGTCTTTTACTTATTATCATTCTTCTTCTTCAGGGAATCTGAGTCCTACCAGCAACTTTCGCTCTTCAATCTCACCTAAAAACACATTAATTGTCAGTTTCTTTCCTTTCCCTTTTCATTCTCTTCCTTATTACTTCATTTATAATAATAATAATAATAATAATAATAATAATAATGTTTTGTAAACAGAGTTGCAGGGTTAATTACAAGGAGAACGGGAGGCCTAATAATGCGCAAATACTCATAAGTGAGCAAGATGCTATGCCTAACTTTCTGACCTCAAATCAGTTTGAGAGGACGCCTGTTCGAAAGGATGAGAAACGGCTTAAGATATTTTCAGGCACTGCCAATCCTTTATTATCCGAGGTACGATTTGATCAATCACTGATTCACTGATACAATTATTTATCTTTTTGTTGCTCGTGGACAAACACAAATGTCGCTATTTATCGCTATGTACTAGTTAGCTACATATGATCTATACGCTAAGTAGCACGCTATAGTGAGCAATATAGCCGATGTTGACGACGATGGACTATTGGTATATGCTTTATTGAACCTAAGCTTGAATGTAATGTTAGGAATTGTTAGTATGAATTAATGGCTTCAAGAGTTCAAGTTATTAAGATGTAACTATCACTTGATGCTTGAAGAAATGAATGTTTCAATTTACTGCGAAACTTTATGTACTCAACTTTTTCAGCCTGACATACATACTAGCCGTGCTGCATCCTAATGGCATCTACCTTGGATCATATGCTTGAGAATGATTGACATACATGATACAACCTTGCACCTTATGTTAACCTATGTTGTCAAAGCGCCTAGCCGTACTCAAGGCACATAGGCCGAGCCCATAGCCTAGGTGCTTAAAAACGAGGCCTTTTTTAGAGTAGGCGCATGGTATGAAGCACATGTTTTATGGATTTTAGAGATGTATTAGGCTGGTTTAGGGCTAGTTTCAGAAGTTTTAGGGTTGTTTAGGCTTGTTGAGGGATAGTTTAGCTGTTTGGGATGTTTTAGGGATTTCTGACGACTTTTAGCCTGAATTTGGCCTGATTTGGCTTGAAATTGCGCCTCAGCACCTAAAAGCGCGCCTCACCAGTCGCAGCGCACTTGCTGTGCCTCGCTACGCCTCAGCGTCTAGGCGCACACCTCACGTGCACGTGCTTTTGACAACACAGATATTAACATAATTCACCTTGCCGAAGGATTAGCGACGAAATATAACAGATGTAGGAGGCAAGAAAAAAGTAAATCTACATATTGGAAATGTGTTTGTGTTCCTTTTTGGTGTGTCATTAAGTTGGGACTCAAAACATGTACTTTCAGTTCTTAGATAAAAAGTATGGTCTAATACAATATGGTTTTATGTGATAGGAAGTTGCATGCTATATGGGCCTGGAGCTTGGAAAGATTGACATAAAACGTTTTGCTGATGGAGAGATATATGTCCAGTTGCGCGAGAGTGTTAGAGGGTGTGATGTGTATCTTGTGCAACCTACATGCCCTCCTGCAAATGAGAATCTCATGGAGCTTTTGATCATGATAGATGCTTGTCGCAGAGCATCTGCTAAAACCATTACCGCGGTTATCCCTTACTTTGGGTATGCCAGGGCTGATCGGAAGGTAACGTGGCATTATAGATAATTTGAATAATTGTAATTGCGTAAACTAAATGCAAACCTAAGTAGGCACTAAGCTTACTGTTCTAGTTTTGACACCTGCATCTAGAATTCAACTGAATTTACCGTAAAGCTTAATCAGTTTTTTGTTTGTTTTTTTACATCATACATAATACAGAAATAAAAGAACTAATAATCTCTACAACATAACTTAGCTTAACTGACACATTTTTCCAGATTATTCCTGCTAAAAGTTATAATTGACTGTGCGGTTATGGTAGTTAAACACTTGACTTATATTTAATCTCTTTCATTAATGGTTCAGACTCAAGGACGGGAATCTATTGCGGCTAAACTTGTTGCGAATTTGATAACCGAAGCAGGAGCAGATCGAGTTCTTGCTTGTGATCTTCATTCTGGGCAATCGATGGGATATTTTGACATTCCAGTTGATCATGTTCATGGTCAGGTAATAGGGTATTATCTCTTTGATGGTTTTTATTTTAATCTGATAACCTTATACTTTTGTGTTTTGGTTATCACTAGTTTCACTAATTTGTTTATTTTTTATTTTTCCTTGTTTTTGGATCACTAGCCCGTGATACTTGATTACCTTGCTAGCAAGACAATTAAAACTGATGATTTGGTGGTGGTGTCCCCGGATGTTGGTGGAGTTGCAAGAGCACGAGCTTTTGCCAAAAAGTTATCTGATGCTCCATTGGCCATTGTTGATAAGCGTCGTCATGGGCACAATGTGGCTGAAGTAAGTTTATAAATGTATCCCAAATTGCAAAATTTAATTGCACCATTTTTGAGTATACAATTATTAGTAAGCTCCTTTTCATCTACTTGAGTTAACTCCTAAATCTGAAAATGTTGGTTTTGCAAAGATGCTTAATTTGTTATTGATTTAGAAAGCTGAGGCGGTGGTAAAAGCTGTCACTTCGTAAGTACACTTGACAATCATGGGTAAAAATTTATTTACATATGGCTTCATTTGGGGAGATCCAAATTATACAACGGGTCAATTTGGGTCTACTCAAATTATACAATGTGTTTGTGTTAAAATGGTTGTATATGAATTGTAAACGGGTCACTCCAATAAAACTTTCTGACTTAAACTGGTCCAACCAAATGGGCCAGCACCACCTAGTGTTTTACTGGACTTATCCATAGGTTTTCTAACTGTTTTTCTAAGTCTTTTGGAGTCCTCTGATGTTTCTGGTATTACCTTTCAGGTAATGAATTTGATCGGTGATGTAAAAGGTAAAGTAGCAGTTATGGTGGATGACATGATCGATACTGCTGGTGAGATCTACTTTCTCCTTCCTCTTGTATCCCTTATATGGCAATTAATATGTTGATTTTGTGTATTGTTTTTGTGTTTATAGGTACTATTGCCAAGGGGGCAGCACTGTTGCATCACGAAGGGGCAAGGGAAGTTTATGCATGCAGCACACATGCTGTGTTTAGGTAACTCACATACCTTTTACCTCATGAGGGTAGAGTGTAGACGAGCCAAGCCAAGCCCCGCAAGCTCGGTTTGAGAGCAATTTTTCAAGCTTGTCTCGTTTACCATTTTTTAATTCTTTTATGTATACATATATAACATGTTTTATACATATGCATGTGTGTATTTATAATGATATATTTATATATATAACATAAAACTTTTTAGTGTTGAGGGTATTTCGTACCTTTAAAACATTATAATTTTGCTAATGTTACCTTCTCTCTCATCATAACAACTCAGATTTTGTTAGTATTAATCTGCTAGACTTGCATCTTCTCAATCTTTGAAGTTCTAATTTTCTATAGTGAAAAGTTTGCGTGGATTGTATAAAAGTGAAACATAGTGATGCTTATTCCGTTTTGGAGTTATGTATTTTATGAAAACAAATGGCTTAAGTTAAGTTGATGTGTTGTGTTTTATGGCAGTCCACCCGCAATTGAACGGTTGTCAAGTGGTCTGTTTCAAGAGGTGATTATCACGAATACCATTCCTGTGTCAGAAAAGAACTATTTCCCACAGTTGACTGTCTTATCGGTGGCAAACCTACTTGGCGAGAGCATTTGGCGTGTGCATGATGATTACCCTGTAAGTACTTTTTTACGTCTATGGTTTTTTCTAGAGCTGGAAAGATGGGCAGGTAATGGGTCAGAACGTGTCGGGTTCAGCTGACCCAAAAACACTACTTTGTTTATACTTCTAATAATTAAATATTTTTTGAAGAATTCATTTATTTATCAGTTGCAGTAATAACACTTTTCAGATTATTGATAACAATTTGGGGTGTAAATTTTTTACATGATACACATCTAACACATAATTCACAGTTTGGGTTTAGCCTAAACGGGTTGGGTCAGTTTTGGGTCAAACCCACATACATGCTTAAGATTAAAATGGGTTGGGTTTCTGTCGGGTTCTGGGTTGGCCTGTCTAGTTACTAAAACAATTTTAAGTGTGTTATTATGTCAACTTAAATTGTTTGGGTATTTTATGCCAAATTTTAAAAGTTAAAAAAAGAATTTGGCAGTAGGTTATGTATAACTTAAAGCGTGTTATTTGTATTTCAGTTTGTAAATTTGTATTTTTAGAGTATTAATATCCAAAAAAAAAAAAATAATAAGTAGAAAAAAAATATGGCTTAACAGGTCGTGTTCATGTCAACCCGTGAATACTCGTGTTATAGTTCAGGTTCATGTGTATGGCAGAATTTTTGGGTTCGTGTTAAATTTCTGGTTTCAGCCCCTTTAGCACTCATATACTAACCAATTCAACAAGTTACTAATTTGCTTCAATACTGTGTTTTATACAGGGTGGTTTTGAACACTTCTCTGGTCTGGGCATCGATTAAGATTTGTGTAGTTGACACACCGTCTCAATTCCTGTCCTTTGTACAAATATAAACCCTCCGAAGATTCGAACTTTGTTGTATAAAGGCCTACATTGCCATTCTAAACAAGCTTCGGTATACACAGACTTTGAATCAAGTTAGAGGACACGGAACACTTGTCCTGCAAGTGTTTTGTCGTAAAATGTAGCATCGCATGTAGACACTGAAGCTGAGAAACAACCTATCTACTGTAGTTGTAACTGGTAGTTATAAACCTTGTTACAAATGCAGAACATATAATTTTTAAACCGTGCTAGAGAATCTATAATTGTTAAGACTCGTCAAAAATACATTAATATTTTACGACATGTATCGTATTAATGAACATTTGAGGTTTTGTCACCATTCCATGGTTCACATGGGCACTATTGTTCTTTTAAATAAAGATTGAAGATTCATGCTCAAGGATAATTTAAATGAATATCCAAATCATTAGCACAGAGAAAAGGTTTATGGCAGCCCCATGGTTGATCAGGTTGATGGGTGGATCAACTGTAGTGCTTTAGATCAAATTATACTTGAGACTCGACACGACTAACGGCAAGAATGGAAGTCCGTTGTATGCCCAAGCCATGCTTCGATTGTCCGATAGCCAGACAACAATATAAGAGCTGAAGCAAGGCAACAAGCTTATGATCAATGTCAAGATTAATAATGAGCAAGTACATACGAAGACGAAAGAAATTTCAAGTGAGAAAGTGCAACTTCGGTAAACTTCTGAAGGCATATGATGAAACATCATCTAACAAAGTTTAAACTAACAGTTTATAAAAATTAAAGTAGTTGCAAAAGAAAGACTTGCATGTTAAAACCAAACGAGAGAAACATGTTCACAAAATACAAGTATGGGCGGATCTATAAATGAATTTCAGTAGTGACGTTTTTCATTTTAGTAGCAACGTTTTTCAAATTTCGTAAAAAAAAACCAAATTTTCCACTAATTTTTATGCAGTACTTTCAGCTGTATATTTTCACCAGATCCCTTAAACTATCGTTTATCTTTAAACCTAAAAGCTTTATTAGGAACAAACAAACATCTGATTCCCACATGTTAATAAGAGGACATCATATTTGAAGTTCATCTAATATTATATAGAAAAAATGGATGGATTTTAATGACATGGGTTAAAAAAATGTGTGTGTATATATTTCAAATTATTTTGAAATTGATGGATTATAATAGTTAAGCTAGCAAAGCTATTTTAATGTGTGTATAAATTCCAAACTATTTTAATGTCATGGTGTGACACAAACTTATCCGAAATCCCAACACGTAAATTCATCACAAATCGTTTTGTAAACATATCAAATAGAACACATTACAAATCTACTAATACATTTAAAATACGAAGTCAATCGATACAATGATAATCATCATCCGACCTCCATGAATCTAAATCTTCGCATTCGTATGGATCATGGTACCAATCATCTCTCTCGAGACTGTCGTAAACCCAGGCTGTTTTCAATACTCTAGGGTCATAGTCTTCATATGGATCCTTTTCATATTGTTTTTGAACCTCTTTGCCGGTATGTAACACCCCAACCGATGGCGGAAACATCGGGATGTCACGTATTGATGATTGTTTAGTAGCTCATGGTGAATAATAAATTCCATTAAATGATTTAAATGAATTACATACAATTGTTCTAGAATTTGTACATCAAATTGAATGAAACTATACACATATCTTCAAGCAAATAGAACCTGAAACATGTTAAGTTGAAAATGTTTTGGGTCAACAAAAGTTGGTGAGAATTACATAGGTTTTGATAATAGAATAAAAATTGTTGTGCAATTCATGTGTCATGGCAATCTAGTCCATATGCGAAAACATACTAGAAGTAAATCGAGTGCATAATCAACCTTGTTGACTGTTGTAATTGTGGTACATCCCATACGCTCATGGTTCACTCGTTTATATTGCAGTAACAAACACCCACGCAACCTTTGTAGGAGGCACGTATCCAGGTGGGATTGTCAGTCCAATAGATCTATCAATGTATACCGTTTGGCTGATGAATGTTTATGCTAGAATTGTGCTTACCCTAGTCATGTTCAAGACATAATGCAACATAGAAATACACATAGACACATTGATGATTGAATTGCATAAATATTGTTGTAACATGTTTCACCCCAAAAATAGTGATAAATAGAAAAGGGGCTATGTAAAACTCACCTTGGTAAAATGTTATATCTGTTGAGAAATTGTGTTGCCCAAATGTATCAACTATCACCCTATAATGAGGTAATAAATATGTCTAAGTCTATCAAGTCTACAAATGTATAAGTTTCTAGGGCTTCGAATTGGGGATAATTGCTCGTTTGATTAATATTAAAAATATTCGCCAATTGAGAGAAATTTAGTAAATAAATAACTAAAAATCTTTTTATAAATGTTAAATCTAGGATGGTCACAAGAATGTGTTTAAAGTATAAAAATAATTTTTATAAAATTATTTTCTTTAAAATAGATTATTAAATCTATTTATTACAAATTGTCAAACTTTAACTTTAATATCTTAAAAATACTAAAATTAAAGAATTATCATTTTAAAAATTATATTTCTGTTCTAAATGGTCAGAAATAATTTGTATAAAATTTTGGTGCAAAAATAATAAAAATTGAATTTATTATGATTTAATTATGATTAAAACGAACAAAAATTGATTAAAAATATTAAATAAATGATTTTTCAGAAATAAAAATCATTTCTGAAAAGCTTAATGTTATAAAAACTTAAAATAATTTTTGTGGAAATTAATAAGATCGTTTTGATATTTTTATAGATTTTTATAAATAAAACGGAATAAACTTGATTTATTTATTATATATATTAAATAAATAAATTATTGAAAACTAAAAATTGGGTGTTGAACTTTTTCATCAGATTAACATAATATAATTTTTGTAGAATTTATAAAAGGGTTTTGGTATTTTAAAATGAATTTTAATATATAAATGAATATATATATATAAGTTAAGCCTTAAAAAAAAAGATGGTGCTTGTGGGACTCGAACCTGGCCATCTGGCCGGTTCATGTCTTTGTGAAAGGAGGCCAACCAACTGATCTGTTGATCAGTTGGTGTTGAATATTGTTTCGAGATAATTAAATACACACAGTAGCAGATCCCATTATCCCCAAATCAAAAGTTACAAGCCCTAGATTATCCAATCAAGCGATTCACACATCAATAACCTGATTAATCTTAGGGTTTATGATGTGTGAATGCCGATAATCAAAACCCACTAAAAAATTCAAACTTACAATTATGTATCGGGTATAATTGGACAGTCAACGACATAGTCAAATCGCGATTCGAGATCAAGAACAGAGTGTTTATTGTGAAGAATTGGAGGTAGAGAAGAGATTATTGGCGAGTTGTGAAGGCTGAGGAGCGTTCAATTTATAGTGAACGAGTCTGAATCGTTAAATTGGTAATTCGTTGACCTCGTTTAATGTTTGACGCGGTTGACGTATAATTGGTATGAATTGATGAGGATTTAAACGTGTGTTTGACGTGTAATGGGCCGAGGATTATGATGCCGTGTTAATCTAGTCAAAAGCGCGTCAATTACGTCAATTGGATTTGGTCAAAAACTTTCCTTGTATGCTGCAGTTGCTGTTCGCGAATGAAGAAGGAAAAAGAACAGCAGTATTGTGATGTTAAATATTATATGAGTTGGATTAGAAACAAGAAGTGTGTGTGGAGCAGGTGGTGTAAACGTTGGTGTGTGTATGAGAGGTCCCCGGTTCGAAACCCGGCTGGGACACTCTCTTTTTTTTTTTTTTTTCAACAGAATAGAGGGTTGGGTTGGGCCAGGTGTTGGGCCTGATTCTGGATTGGGCTCAGCTGGATGTTGGGCTGCATTTTGTCTCTAAAGGATTGGTTTGAGTTGACTAAATTCACAAGCCCACTACAACAACATATTATTATTATTATTATTATTATTATTTATATATATTTATATTTATATATATATATATATACATATATATATAAATTATGAGTTAGGGTAATGGAGACTTAGGCACGTTTGTAACGAAAATAAGGGCGTTTTATATTTAAAATTCGGGGAAAAATTTCGTGATGTTACAGTCTCCCCTACTTTTAGGAACTTCGTCCCGAAGTTAAGAGAAACACTAGGTTTACAATAGGTCAACTACCAGAAACCTTGATAAAATTTCACACTACCTTAACGTACCTGTAAATTCATGATTACGTTCCGGACCGTAATTACCAATTTACCTTACATTAGGGTTTTGCGTCCTTTTATGACTCTACTGATTGTTGAGCAGGTTCGATAGTCTCCACCAGTCGTTGAGCAGGTGGTAGGGCCTCTCCCGACTGTTGGAAGACATGATAACCTCTACCAATCGTTGAGTAGATTGTTTGGTAGTCAACTAATTGTTATACAAGTAAGCACGTATGATTATAGATATAACAATTAGTTCACATTAAAACAAGCATGCACACAGATGTTATGATAATACTTGAATTTATTATTTGACTCAAAAAGTGCCGATACATAGAATTAAAAGCAAACAACATTCAAATGGTGGGACTTGCTGTTAAGTAGCTGAAGGGTCTCAAGCGGGGTTATTTGGAGCATCAAGAGCGTTTGTAGCAGGGATTCGACAAGCTTCCGCAAGATGCCCATACCTTTGACAATTGGTGCACTGTCGACAAGGTACTTGAGTTGGGTGGTGATACTGGCAGGTGTCACACTTAGGTAGCTTCCCATTGTATTGTTTCTTGGTGGGTGGGGCAGTGGTGTCTATTGCAAAATTCCTTACCTTGTTCTTCCCGTTGGTTGAGGCCTCAGTTTTGATTTCAACGGCAGGTTGGGAAGTATCCTTTTTCTTTTCCCCTTTACGAGTCAGGGTTCCTGCCTTCACATGGTTATCTGTTAGGGTGGCAGCCAAACGCTTTGCTTCTTCCAAAGTAGCAGGGTTCCTTCCCCACACTGTGTCTTGAATTTGCATCGGTAGACCACCAATGTATTTTTCGATTGCAATAGGTAAGGGAGTGACCTTGTGGGGTAGCAGTAAGCTAAGTTCGTGAAAACGAGTGTTGTAAGCAAGGTTTTCCCCACTGTCTTGAGCAAGATCATGAAATTCATCTTCCAGCTTCTTAATTTCATTACGAGGACAGAACTCTGCCTTCATAATGTCTTTAGCTTGATCCCAAGTTAAGGCTAATGCAGCTTCAGCTCCGCGAGTGCGTTTTTCTTCATTCCACCAAGTGAGTGCTCGTTTGTGAAGAACACTCATGGCATAACGGACTTTAAAATTGTTGGGGCACTCACTGTTGATGAAGGTATTCTCAATACCCTCAAACCATTGTAGGAGTCCTGTAGCTCCTTCTTCTCCACTGAACTTTGGGGGATTGCAGGAATTAAAGTGCTTAAGGGTACAGGCTGGAAGTCCATTCTCGTTGTGGTGTCCATTCCCGTTGACGTTGCCGTTCCCGTTGCCGTTTAACTGGATGACTTGAGCTAGTAAGTTGGGAACCAGAGTTGCAATTTGCTGTGCCATTTGTTGAGAAATGATTGCAGCCAGTTGGGCATCAACACCATTATTATTGTTGTTGTTGTTGTTGTGGTTAGTGTCGTGGTTGTGGTTGTGATTGCTACTTCCTTCATCATGATTTTCACCACTGTTAAGACGAGCACTGCGACGTGGAGGCATGATCTGTAAGAGACACAGTGAGATGAATGAGGTTATATAAGGAATGTAATCATTTATTCATTAATTAAAACGAATAAACGAAGACGTTGACTTATCAAAGATTCTAAATTTTAATAACATATGAAGACATGCTTTAGCCTATAAGTGAACACTCATCCCGAGAATTCCCAGGTAGGCATCCGGGTCCCTCGTCTGATTGGGATATATGCGCAATGCCAGCCTAGACAGAAGACTCAAAATACAGGCGTTCACCCTTCCAGATTGCACGTGTTCGTTATTAAAATCTAGAACTTCGACGAGATCTCAAGAGGGTTCAGGTTAAACCTGAGGAATTTGTCTTATTAGTCTAAGAGTAGTTCCAGTGATGGAGAGCAGCCTTCTTGTAGGGACGAAAGTAGGGAGAAGTAGTAGGAGGGAGATAGAGAATAGCAAGTAAAAGAAGCAAGTACTGGTTAAATCCTATGGTTATAGACTAGATTATTTTTCTAATAACCTAATTCCCTATAACCATGGCTCTGATACCAATCTGTAACACCCCAACCGATGGCGGAAACATCGGGATGTCACGTATTGATGATTGTTCAGTAGCTCATGGTGAATAATAAATTCCATTAAATGATTTAAATGAATTACATACAATTGTTCTAGAATTTGTACATCAAATTGAATGAAACTATACACATATCTTCAAGCAAATAGAACCTGAAACATGTTAAGTTGAAAATGTTTTGGGTCAACAAAAGTTGGTGAGAATTACATAGGTTTTGATAATAGAATAAAAATTGTTGTGCAATTCATGTGTCATGGCAATCTAGTCCATATGCGAAAACATACTAGAAGTAAATCGAGTGCATAATCAACCTTGTTGACTGTTGTAATTGTGGTACATCCCATACGCTCATGGTTCACTCGTTTATATTGCAGTAACAAACACCCACGCAACCTTTGTAGGAGGCACGTATCCAGGTGGGATTGTCAGTCCAATAGATCTATCAATGTATACCGTTTGGCTGATGAATGTTTATGCTAGAATTGTGCTTACCCTAGTCATGTTCAAGACATAATGCAACATAGAAATACACATAGACACATTGATGATTGAATTGCATAAATATTGTTGTAACATGTTTCACCCCAAAAATAGTGATAAATAGAAAAGGGGCTATGTAAAACTCACCTTGGTAAAATGTTATATCTGTTGAGAAATTGTGTTGCCCAAATGTATCAACTATCACCCTATAATGAGGTAATAAATATGTCTAAGTCTATCAAGTCTACAAATGTATAAGTTTCTAGGGCTTCGAATTGGGGATAATTGCTCGTTTGATTAATATTAAAAATATTCGCCAATTGAGAGAAATTTAGTAAATAAATAACTAAAAATCTTTTTATAAATGTTAAATCTAGGATGGTCACAAGAATGTGTTTAAAGTATAAAAATAATTTTTATAAAATTATTTTCTTTAAAATAGATTATTAAATCTATTTATTACAAATTGTCAAACTTTAACTTTAATATCTTAAAAATACTAAAATTAAAGAATTATCATTTTAAAAATTATATTTCTGTTCTAAATGGTCAGAAATAATTTGTATAAAATTTTGGTGCAAAAATAATAAAAATTGAATTTATTATGATTTAATTATGATTAAAACGAACAAAAATTGATTAAAAATATTAAATAAATGATTTTTCAGAAATAAAAATCATTTCTGAAAAGCTTAATGTTATAAAAACTTAAAATAATTTTTGTGGAAATTAATAAGATCGTTTTGATATTTTTATAGATTTTTATAAATAAAACGGAATAAACTTGATTTATTTATTATATATATTAAATAAATAAATTATTGAAAACTAAAAATTGGGTGTTGAACTTTTTCATCAGATTAACATAATATAATTTTTGTAGAATTTATAAAAGGGTTTTGGTATTTTAAAATGAATTTTAATATATAAATGAATATATATATATAAGTTAAGCCTTAAAAAAAAAGATGGTGCTTGTGGGACTCGAACCTGGCCATCTGGCCGGTTCATGTCTTTGTGAAAGGAGGCCAACCAACTGATCTGTTGATCAGTTGGTGTTGAATATTGTTTCGAGATAATTAAATACACACAGTAGCAGATCCCATTATCCCCAAATCAAAAGTTACAAGCCCTAGATTATCCAATCAAGCGATTCACACATCAATAACCTGATTAATCTTAGGGTTTATGATGTGTGAATGCCGATAATCAAAACCCACTAAAAAATTCAAACTTACAATTATGTATCGGGTATAATTGGACAGTCAACGACATAGTCAAATCGCGATTCGAGATCAAGAACAGAGTGTTTATTGTGAAGAATTGGAGGTAGAGAAGAGATTATTGGCGAGTTGTGAAGGCTGAGGAGCGTTCAATTTATAGTGAACGAGTCTGAATCGTTAAATTGGTAATTCGTTGACCTCGTTTAATGTTTGACGCGGTTGACGTATAATTGGTATGAATTGATGAGGATTTAAACGTGTGTTTGACGTGTAATGGGCTGAGGATTATGATGCCGTGTTAATCTAGTCAAAAGCGCGTCAATTGCGTCAATTGGATTTGGTCAAAAACTTTCCTTGTATGCTGCAGTTGCTGTTCGCGAATGAAGAAGGAAAAAGAACAGCAGTATTGTGATGTTAAATATTATATGAGTTGGATTAGAAACAAGAAGTGTGTGTGGAGCAGGTGGTGTAAACGTTGGTGTGTGTATGAGAGGTCCCCGGTTCGAAACCCGGCTGGGACACTCTCTTTTCTTTTTTTTTTTTCAACAGAATAGAGGGTTGGGTTGGGCCAGGTGTTGGGCCTGATTCTGGATTGGGCTCAGCTGGATGTTGGGCTGCATTTTGTCTCTAAAGGATTGGTTTGAGTTGACTAAATTCACAAGCCCACTACAACAACATATTATTATTATTATTAATATTATTATTATTATTATTATTATTTATATATATTTATATTTATATATATATATATACATATATATATAAATTATGAGTTAGGGTAATGGAGACTTAGGCACGTTTGTAACGAAAATAAGGGCGTTTTATATTTAAAATTCGGGGAAAAATTTCGTGATGTTACACGGTACTCTTATTAGGGGTGCTTAACAGGTCGGGTTCGCGGGTTGGCGGGTCCAACCCGACCCGAACCCAACCCGTTCAACCTGATTTTTTTTTTATTTTTTTTTCATAAACTAATGTACTAAAATTAAAATTTTGCTACAAAAAAAAAAAAATACAAACATATATAAAACATTTATGTTTTATTTATAAAATTTCATACTAATTTCTATTTTAAGTTATAAGTGTAGCATAAAATACTTAATTAATTTAAATTATAACATAAAAATATTGTTAAAAAACAATATATAGTATAAATAGGTTAAACGGGTCAACCCGCCAACCTGCTCAGGTTGATCCGAACCCGACCCGTTAAGCTAAATAGGTTCGCGGGTTCAACCCGAACCTGACCCGAACCCATTTAGACTAAACCCAAACCCGCTAATTTCGTGTTAGGTTCGGGTCGTGTCAGAAATTCACACCCCTAACTCTTATAATCATTTTCATCCACCTCTTCTTTGAGATTGTTGTAGTCATTTTCATGTTTGTCTACTTTTTCTTTCAAATATATAGCTTTTTTTTTTTTTTTTTTTTTTTTCAAACTCATCACCTTGATCATGCTTACAACACGTATTAAAAATACAAAATTAGATAAATACCATATTATATAAGATTGGAACATAAATAATATTTTAGGACAGGTTGAGGAGAGCTTGTTAGGACGGGCCTGATTTTTGGATGTTCTTGCTTTGAGGATGTGGGTTTCGACCACACACTGGTGGATTCTCTGCTATCAGGGGAGTATTAGTTTCTCTTGCCCCCTTTTTCCATTTCTATGCTTAAAATTTTTGCAAAATTTTAGGTGTGGGGTGGACCATTTTGTTGCTTGTTTATATATCTAGCGGGTCATATTATTGTCATTATGCACTATCGATACCCTCTAAGCTGCTGGATACCATAGCACCACTCATGGTCACCTAGGGCAAACTAGTAAAGTCTATTAGACTCATCCGAGTGGACGCTATTAGGCATCTCGCCGAACGGTTCACACAAAAAGCATAGTCGAAATATGACAATTTTTATAAATCCAAAAAGTCCACTTAATATATTTAAATAAAAACAGAAAAATAGGTTACATGGCAAGTAGAAAACAACCTGAAATGTGACACCCGGCAACTTTCGGTAACTAACTTTTGAAAACTTAGTAAGTCTACCTTAGCAAGTCGCGCATACGTTACACATAACATGGTCGGTCGAGTCGAATCGCACATCATTAGGGTTTTAACATACGCGAGTCTCGGGTCCCGGGAATTGGTGATCGGGCGGGAACGTGTCATTTATCATGTATTATATGTTTACAATCATTATGTGACTTGTCGGTATGTGAATATGTGCTAACATGTGTTAAAACGGGGTTTAACGCGCAAAACACACCAACTGTGGGGCTATAGGCGATTAGGCTTAAGGGGATAGCCTAATCGCATGTTAAAGGGGCGAGTAGCAGGATGCTTATGGGCGAGTAGGGCTAATCGCCTATACATTCATGCGAGTAGGCACCCTACTCGCGTATAGGTCTGCACACTCGCATGAATACGTGCTGGACGACCAAAAACGCTTATAAATACCACCCTTGACCTCCAAAACATCATTTGTGCAACCCTAGCCGTCCCATAACATAACCCAACACCCACACACCCTCTGGAACTCGTTTTTGCATCAAAACCACCATTTTCAAGCTTATTCCATCATCACCTCTTGATTACAAGGTGTGTTCTTCAAACCCAAACCTTTAAATGATTATGTTTTACTCCCTAAACGTCCAGACCTGACTTATAAATGTTTTTATCTTTGAAAATCCATTTAAAACCGTTTTTAAACAAACCCACACCTTTACATGTGTTATATGTGTTATATATGTTTAAAGGTAGGATTTTTAGGATTGAATCATGGTTGTTCTTATGATATTTTGATGTTTATTGCTGAGATAAGTTAGTATGATGATGTCCTAGGAGTTTGGATGGTTTTGGTGATGTATTGTTGATATTTGGTATTTTGACCCATTTGAAGGATTTTAGAGGATTAAGGATGTTATGAGGTGTGTTGTTGATTGAATGATGTTAGGGTTTGCTCTAGGATGATGCTAGAACAGTAGGATGCTATCGGACAACGTGATTATGTGGTTAAATCTGAATATTTGCTATTTAGGGTAAGTTCTTGCATGTTGATGTGATGTTTACATGCTAAGTTGCCATTTTGGGAAAACGCTCGCATTCGGGACTGTTAGAATGATGAAAACTTAGGGGTTTTGCTTGAAATATGTTTGTTAATGTGTTAGGATGATTATTGGATGTTTTTACATGTTTCGGATCTGATCTGGAGCGTTAAACGCGCGAAATTGCATTGTCCAGCTGCAACAGGCGAGTAGCACCCTAATCGCATGATGCTATAGGCGATTAGGGGTGTACTCGCCAGTAGGAGAGGCCTACTCGTGTATAATACAGGCGATTAGACCCTGTAATCGCCTGTTGACCAGCCCTAATCACGTGTTGACTTTTCCTAATTGCTAGTTTGATTCCTAATCGCGTGTAATGCTGCTGTATGTATATTTTAACATCCCGGAACATGATTTGACGCCTAGGAACATGATAGGAACCCCGGGATTTACCCAATGACTTAGTAACACGTATTCGGACCTGTTTATGCGTTAATCAGACATTATGCTAGACTAGGTGAACTGTTGCGCGTATTAAGTGTTTAATTGCATATGTGGCATGTTGTCTTGTATTTATCTAACACGTGGATTGTCGGGTCACCAATGGGATGTCGAGTCTTGTCTTGCGTTGTCTGGTTGTCGGGTAAACATGCTTTTCGAACACATAATGGTCATGGACTGGACTTAGGGACTAATGAACCCGATGGGTTATTAGTCTAACTTAACACATATCTTATGATAGGTCGCCAATAGTTGGGGCTATCATATCTCGTAAACGGTTTACTCATATCACGCATACGGATTACACAACTTAAGGTGAGTTCACGGCCCCACATTTTACAGTTTTTACTTTCGGGGTGAGAAACATGCTTGCAAACTCTTTTATGACTTATGACTTGTTATCACGTTATACTATGGCTTACTTATCTTACTATACGGTTCATCGAAAATCCCTTGAAACCACTAACATGGGTATATGGCGGGGAAATATGGATAGCGCTATTGGGAACTGACAAACCCCACTCGACGGTGGGACCGGCGGGTGCATATTGTCTCTAACAAAACAAGGTCTACCGGCGATGACGGTAGCCCATAGGAACGAAGGGTAACACACGGCTTAGTCAGTAATGGTTTCACCCGTATGAGTATCTCATTCTGCGCCTGGTTTGGCGTTCTCACAAGCATAGTAGTAATTGTGATGGTAACATTTTTGAAGGATCACTGTAAACGTTTAATTAAAACCTGTGAACTCACCAGCATTATATGTTGACTCTTTTAGCATGTTTTCTCAGGTCGCTAGGGTAGCAGCATATGGATAGGCGCACGTGGTCGCACTGGAGTCGTCTCGTGTCTAGGGTCTCATCTGCACGTTTTGGGATTATGAACTTTTGAACTTATGTTTATTTATGAATGACTCTTGTAAACTTTAAAATGCTTCCGCACTATTGAATGTTGGTTTTAAACTTATGCATGGTTTTGTTTACGTATGTTTTTACATTTAGACGTCGTTTATTGTGACCGTTGACTTGGATCCTGGTATGTCACACGCCTCGCGGTAGAACTCCGCAGGTGGAAATTTGAGGGTGTGACAGATTGGTATCAGAGCCAGGTTATAGTGAACTAGGACTGCATGTAGAGTCTAGACTATAGCCGAGTCTCACACACTAGACGGTCACATACATTTGAGTCGTGTCTTTTGGGCAAACATACTAACCTTGTCGGGGTGTCGGTCTCCTTACCATACAATGTCACATTACTTATCTCATTCTTGGCTATTTTTAGCTTCATTTTATTTTCATCTCTGGGTTACAGCCGAGGGGACTTATTTATCGATCTTTTGAGTTAGTTATATCATTCTGGGATGTGGTTATCGGGTGACTTGAAGTTCTGGCTCGAAGCACGCCTTGGGGACCATGTAGAGCGATTTGTTATTTCGGGTGCACACGAAATCATAAATCGAAATGCATGAAAATCTTGGTGGACTTTGTGTTCGGACTAACGGTCATGCTGGAACCGCATTCTGAGTTCGTTGGTCACTTGTAGCTTGGTTTGTTTTGGTACTGAGTGTCTCGTCTCATGTTTTGGCAGAACATGTCTGGTCGCGCTGGTGGACGTACAGGTGGACGCCGTGGTGGCGGAGGTGGACGCCGTGGTGGGGGTAGAGGTGGTGGTAACATCACCATGACGTATGATGAGCTCAATGAGATGATGCAGCAACAGTTGGGCGTTGCACTAGCTGCTTTTCAGGCAGCCCAGCAGACTTTCATGGGTGCTGCTGCTCCTCCAGTTCAGGCAGGTGTTGCCTATAAGCGGTTTAAGGATTGTCAGCCTCTCAGCTTCCAGGGTACGGAGGGAGCTGTGGAGTTACTCAGGTGGTTGGAGAAGACGGAGTCGGTATTTGCTTTATGTGAGACTCCAGCGGCGGATTGGGTGAAGTTTGCTTCGGGGACTTTTGTAGGAGCCGCCTTGACGTGGTGGAACTGCGTCACACAGACACTTGGTCTTGGGGAGGCCAACGCCATGCTTTGGGCGGATTTTGTGCGTAGGTTGAAGGAGGAGTATTGCCCACGTGAGGAGATTAAGAGGTTGGAACAGGAATATGGGAATCTTAAGATGATTGGTTCTGAGGTGGAGGAGTACACGATCAGGCACAACGAACTAGCAGTGATGTGTCCAGGATTGTCTACACCAGAGTATAGGAGGATAGAGCAGTATCTTGCGGGTTTGGTGCCAGAGATTGCGGGACTGGTGTCTGCTAGGGATCCTACTACTATGTCAGAGGCGGTGCGGTCAGCTACTAAGATGACCAATTTGAAGATTTCTGAGGGTGTCTTGCCTCCTAGGGGCTCATCTGTGAAGGCGCCGGCTGAGAACAAGAGGAAGTGGGAGAGCGTGGATAAGGGTTCATCGGGGACTCAGCGACAACCGGCAGCGAAGAAGACTGAGGCTTCTGGGTCAGCATCGGATCAGAGACAGGGGGGCTATGCTGGGAAAAGCCCTAAGTGTGGACGTTGTGGGTTTCATCATTTTGGTACTTGTGAGAGCTTTCGCTGTGAGCGTTGTCAGAAGACGGGGCATCTTGCCAAGAATTGTTGGGTCAATCTTTCCGGAACGACTCAGACTGCTGCTGTTACTACCCCTGCTCCACAGGGGAACCAGGGTTGCTTCCATTGTGGGGAAGCGGGGCACTTCAAGCGAAGCTGTCCCAAGTTGTAGGGGTGAGCAACAAACGGTTCCGAACCGCGAAAACCGTGAAACCGACCCGGAACCGCTAGAACCGAACCGAATTAATGTTATAGGTTCCGGTTCCGGTTCTCATATTTTGGCATAAACGGTTCGCGGTTCGGTTCCGGTTAGAACCGACGGGTCCGGTTAAGAACCGTTAGAACCGTTTAGAATTAACTTAAATATTTAAATATTCTATTATTAGTTTGAAATAGAATGTGTTGTTTCCTTCTTTATAGTTCTTAACACTTTTAAATTATTTAACTTGGTAGGAATGTAGAGTATTGTTTTATGTGATGGTCAGCAGTCCGCACAGCTTGTTCTTATCCGTTTAATCTGCATAAAAAGAATGATCTGATTCGAACAAAACATATTTTGATACGTAAACTGCTATACTTTTAGTAACCATGGTTAACACAAACTGTTGATAAGTTTTTTAAGAAAAATTATTGTTTTTTTTATTTTTTTATTTATTTGTTAATGTAAATTTTAGGATTTTATTGACAACCGGTTCCGGCCTAGAACCGTTTCATGAGAACCGTTTCACCCGGTTCTGGAACCGATCCGTTTAGTAATTATCGGTTCCGGTTTCGGTTCTCATATTTTGGAATAAACGGTTCGCGGTTCGGTCCGGTTCGGTTCGGTTCGGTCCGGTTCTGAACCGTTGCACAGCCCTACCAAGTTGGCTCAAGGGGGCACAGAGGCTACAGGGAAGGATGGGGACAAGGACGGCGGTGGCCGGTGGACTCGTGCTCATGCTTATGTGATTGGTGCTAGGGAGAACCAGGCGGACCCAGACACTGTTACCCGTACGTATTCTCTCTTATCTCTTGTTACGCTTTGGTCATACTTTATCCGCATTGTTGTGCGTTCGTGTTTCGGGTGTTTTCTTTGTGATTTGGTCTCTGTTTATTATTCTTTGGGGTTGATGAGGGTCCTTTGGGGATGCTACTTGGACGGTACCAGTGGATTAGTTATACCGATCATAGTAGGCTCCAGTAGGCTTTCATCGGGGGTCTCTTGTCTCATACTCATATTTGGGAAAGTGGTTTCCCGGTTATTACTGGCACGTTTGATTCATGACCTTCACTTGTTGCATTTTGGGGATACGTTACTTGGGCACAGAGGTTGACACACACATTACTGTTGAACCCGAAAGAATCTCGGGACGAGATTCCTTTCAACAGGGGGATGATGTGACGACCCGGAAAATTTTTCTTCTTATTTGTTTTTCTCTCCTCGACTTCGGGAAATTTTCGGGACGAAAATTCTTTCAACAGGGGGATGATGTGACACCCGGCAACTTTCGGTAACTAACTTTTGAAAACTTAGTAAGTCTACCTTAGCAAGTCGCGCATACGTTACACATAACATGGTCGGTCGAGTCGAATCGCACATCATTAGGGTTTTAACATACGCGAGTCTCGGGTCCCGGGAATTGGTGATCGGGCGGGAACGTGTCATTTATCATGTATTATATGTTTACAATCATTATGTGACTTGTCGGTATGTGAATATGTGCTAACATGTGTTAAAACGGGGTTTAACGCGCAAAACACACCAACTGTGGGGCTATAGGCGATTAGGCTTAAGGGGATAGCCTAATCGCATGTTAAAGGGGCGAGTAGCAGGATGCTTATGGGCGAGTAGGGCTAATCGCCTATACATTCATGCGAGTAGGCACCCTACTCGCGTATAGGTCTGCACACTCGCATGAATACGTGCTGGACGACCAAAAACGCTTATAAATACCACCCTTGACCTCCAAAACATCATTTGTGCAACCCTAGCCGTCCCATAACATAACCCAACACCCACACACCCTCTGGAACTCGTTTTTGCATCAAAACCACCATTTTCAAGCTTATTCCATCATCACCTCTTGATTACAAGGTGTGTTCTTCAAACCCAAACCTTTAAATGATTATGTTTTACTCCCTAAACGTCCAGACCTGACTTATAAATGTTTTTATCTTTGAAAATCCATTTAAAACCGTTTTTAAACAAACCCACACCTTTACATGTGTTATATGTGTTATATATGTTTAAAGGTAGGATTTTTAGGATTGAATCATGGTTGTTCTTATGATATTTTGATGTTTATTGCTGAGATAAGTTAGTATGATGATGTCCTAGGAGTTTGGATGGTTTTGGTGATGTATTGTTGATATTTGGTATTTTGACCCATTTGAAGGATTTTAGAGGATTAAGGATGTTATGAGGTGTGTTGTTGATTGAATGATGTTAGGGTTTGCTCTAGGATGATGCTAGAACAGTAGGATGCTATCGGACAACGTGATTATGTGGTTAAATCTGAATATTTGCTATTTAGGGTAAGTTCTTGCATGTTGATGTGATGTTTACATGCTAAGTTGCCATTTTGGGAAAACGCTCGCATTCGGGACTGTTAGAATGATGAAAACTTAGGGGTTTTGCTTGAAATATGTTTGTTAATGTGTTAGGATGATTATTGGATGTTTTTACATGTTTCGGATCTGATCTGGAGCGTTAAACGCGCGAAATTGCATTGTCCAGCTGCAACAGGCGAGTAGCACCCTAATCGCATGATGCTATAGGCGATTAGGGGTGTACTCGCCAGTAGGAGAGGCCTACTCGTGTATAATACAGGCGATTAGACCCTGTAATCGCCTGTTGACCAGCCCTAATCACGTGTTGACTTTTCCTAATTGCTAGTTTGATTCCTAATCGCGTGTAATGCTGCTGTATGTATATTTTAACATCCCGGAACATGATTTGACGCCTAGGAACATGATAGGAACCCCGGGATTTACCCAATGACTTAGTAACACGTATTCGGACCTGTTTATGCGTTAATCAGACATTATGCTAGACTAGGTGAACTGTTGCGCGTATTAAGTGTTTAATTGCATATGTGGCATGTTGTCTTGTATTTATCTAACACGTGGATTGTCGGGTCACCAATGGGATGTCGAGTCTTGTCTTGCGTTGTCTGGTTGTCGGGTAAACATGCTTTTCGAACACATAATGGTCATGGACTGGACTTAGGGACTAATGAACCCGATGGGTTATTAGTCTAACTTAACACATATCTTATGATAGGTCGCCAATAGTTGGGGCTATCATATCTCGTAAACGGTTTACTCATATCACGCATACGGATTACACAACTTAAGGTGAGTTCACGGCCCCACATTTTACAGTTTTTACTTTCGGGGTGAGAAACATGCTTGCAAACTCTTTTATGACTTATGACTTGTTATCACGTTATACTATGGCTTACTTATCTTACTATACGGTTCATCGAAAATCCCTTGAAACCACTAACATGGGTATATGGCGGGGAAATATGGATAGCGCTATTGGGAACTGACAAACCCCACTCGACGGTGGGACCGGCGGGTGCATATTGTCTCTAACAAAACAAGGTCTACCGGCGATGACGGTAGCCCATAGGAACGAAGGGTAACACACGGCTTAGTCAGTAATGGTTTCACCCGTATGAGTATCTCATTCTGCGCCTGGTTTGGCGTTCTCACAAGCATAGTAGTAATTGTGATGGTAACATTTTTGAAGGATCACTGTAAACGTTTAATTAAAACCTGTGAACTCACCAGCATTATATGTTGACTCTTTTAGCATGTTTTCTCAGGTCGCTAGGGTAGCAGCATATGGATAGGCGCACGTGGTCGCACTGGAGTCGTCTCGTGTCTAGGGTCTCATCTGCACGTTTTGGGATTATGAACTTTTGAACTTATGTTTATTTATGCATGACTCTTGTAAACTTTAAAATGCTTCCGCACTATTGAATGTTGGTTTTAAACTTATGCATGGTTTTGTTTACGTATGTTTTTACATTTAGACGTCGTTTATTGTGACCGTTGACTTGGATCCTGGTATGTCACACGCCTCGCGGTAGAACTCCGCAGGTGGAAATTTGAGGGTGTGACATGAAAAGTATGATTATCCTACCCGCTTGTCCATGAGAGTTTCTTGAGCCTTATCGAGCACCACACTTACATATATATCATTAATTGCTCGTTTCATTCGCTTGAGAGATATACACCTTAGTCCGACACGGTTAGAACTTGTACGTTTATGCATATTCTTGTTTTAAAATCGGTAGCAAGGTAAAAATGATAGAGGCATTTAGGAATCTCTCCAAATAAAACATACTCTTAGAAAACCATTTTGAGCCTTAGCCTTTCGTTTCTTCACCCAATAAAATGAGTACCAACCTTTAGTCTTGAGAGCAGCTTCAAATATTTTTGTCCATCTTTGAGGGTTCAAGACAACAAGCTAGGAAAAGGTGATGCCATCATTAAAAAGGAGGGAACAATATAAGATGGGGGCTAAGGAGGAGATCTTCTATAAAAAACGTAGGAGAGAGCCCAAAATAAAAAGAGAGCCCAAATAAATAGAAAGACCCAAATAGAGAGCCCAAAAGCAATAAAATTTCTACAAAGTTAAAATTTGGTCGTTGTCCGGTAAGACCTAAAAGAACTGGAATTCTGCTCTCTCTACTCTTTCTACATTCTCTCTGTGATATCTCATCTCTCTCTTGCTCTCTCCCTCGCCTTCTTAAGATGCATCCACTTGATCGTCATTTCCTTGCTGATGTCGTGTGGATTAAATCACTTAAACTTCTTTTTCTTAAATTGACAATTTCCCGGTGGAAATGCCAAGACCCAATGAAAAAGGTAATTAAGATGAGACTATAAATTAAAACACTTGGTCAAGTTTTAAATTTATAAAAATAAAATGATAATTGCTAATTGTTCTAAACCCACATGATAGGCAAGTGTACCTATCAAGTGTAGACTTCAAGCAAGTAACGAGTATCGAACCCTAAGACACGACTTCCCCTACTCAGCCTTAAGTTGCTTTTTAATAAAAGTAAAGATAGAAAAGAAAAAGAGCGAGAATAACCGACGTAGAAATCAATATCCAAAAAGAAGTGTTACTTGGGGATCCGACTAACTTTGGTATGGATTAATAGTAATTAATTGTTTGAGTGGTGCATTCAAGTTGCGCACTTGTGCTTAACTTTGAGTTGCGCAAGATTGCATTCTCTAGAGGGAATGTTATCGCATAACTAGTTTATGTTCTTGGTTTAATTGAGGGGGTCTCCCAAACCAGTAAGCTCACCTCTCAACAATGAAGGATGGACAACTCATGACTGTGTGCACCCAACCATGAAGAATCCACCTCCTAGTGTTGCAATAAAGACATATAACAACTTTAAACTTTTATGAATAACTTGCCGGCGGTCGGAGCATAGCCGAACAAACTACCACCTCATATCATAAAGGAGTCGTGACTAACCAGAACACGTGCATCCCCTACTTGAATTTATTAAACTTTCAAAAAGTGATTGGCCTATTATTAACTGTGCGGCAGTATAATAATGGAAGAAGATAAAGACCGTCCGCTTCCAACACGGGTTCACCAATCCTTGGTCTGCGCCAAAGCCAACACATAGACAATGAGGCTAAGTCGCATAATCAAGCCTTGGCTTATAACTAGGACCAAGTATAAAGACCGTACCGACCCTAAGTGAGATTTTGATAGCCAAGGATCAAGCCACAAAGTGTGATTGTTTCCAAACACAAATGGGCCAATCTCTACACGTGGAGTTAGGTTAGCTTACAAGTGCATGGGTTGTTACACACCATAGGTACACTCATAAGTCCCTCCACTTTCTATCAAAACACCCACAAGACCAAATACTAAGTGTTAGTTTTAATTAATTCATCAAACAAAGTTTTAAAGTAGAAAGAATTAGACAAGAACACCAAACACCACTCAAGAAATAAAAACTATATAATTCATTACCAAAAAGTCTTCACCCTAGCAACACTCAACAATCCTAGCCAATGATTGGCATTACAACATGCACTCTAAGTTGGTTGTTCAATGAACACATAGTAGTGGTTGTTTGGAGGATCAAAGAGGGTTTTTGGGATGATTTGTAGTGATTTCTCTCAAGCTCTCTGTGACACCCCGCATTTTCAGATTCCTACTTTAACTAAAATCTAGTTAACTTTACTTATGTTCACGGCATGTTACTTAACTAGGGTTAGTTAGGTGAGTCACGCGTTGCACAGTTATAGGATAATAACTGCATAGAAAGGTAATTCGGGGAATTACCGAACTACGTATCACGAGTATCGAACCCTGAACGTTGGTGAATTGTGAAAATGAATAATTGTGAATTTAATTGCAATTACGTGTTTCTGTGAATCTATGTGTAAACTGTTATGTGATTACGTGAATTTAAACCGAACGTGTTATCAAAATCGTAATCGATGAACTGTTAGGATGGTTGGGGTCAAAATGTGACAACCGGTAAAAATCCAGATATTACCCGCACAGTATGATGACTACTAACATAATATCGTAGACCGTATATTAGATTCAATTAGTGATAATTAGATATCGTTGGGAAGGTATAAGCAGAGTACGAATATGTTTAAAGATTTATCGGGAATCTTAGGAATGTTTGTATTGTTTAGTCATAAGTTACCTGTATTGAACATTAGTTACTACCCGGTTAACCTTAGAAGGTCTAATTTTGACCCGTAATGCTTGGTAACGTTTTTTATTTATTTATTTATTTTTTGAACGACAAATTTCTACTCTCTATGGGACTTGAACCCATGACCTCCCCTTAGGTGTTCCTGAAAGCTTTGCTCCTGCTATTGGGCCACCAACCCGAATGGCACCCGTGGGATTGAGACTCGAACCCGGGATATGGTGTTATCATTAGATACCCACAACCACTACAATACTAAATCCTTTTTTTAGTAGCAACGTTTTTCAAATTTCGTAAAAAAAAAAAACAAATTTTCCACTACTTTTCCACTAGGTCCGCCCTGTGTATTAACAATTGGTAACTTTCTGTTTGAGGTTTCTATTAAACAGACATGGGTAAAAAGAAATATTTTTTTTCTTGTGATGTGAAATAGCTTGAATATGTAGACATTTTGTAGTAACATGCATTGTACATTTAATCATATGACTTTAATAAGGTGTTAAAAACTTATAATCATTTGGACAGTTCTTCTGACCACAAAGGAGTGTCATAATGATTTTGGGTAAAATGAACATAATATAGTAAAAACAATTGTGTGTGCAATCATATGATCATTATGTGGTGTGTTAAAGTGTGTATTTCATTGTGAAGGTTGGTTAAAAAGGATGCGCCTACTGAGCAATGCTCGCGAGGAAAACACATCAAGGGCAAAAAGAAAAGGCGCATCTCATGTGGTTCTGGGTCAAAACATTTGCTTCACCAAAAACGCAATTGAGATGACAGGTTTATATTCAAGAATAGGGGTGAGCATACAAAAACCGATAACCGAAAAAACCCGAATCCGAACCGATAACCGAACCGAAAATAACCGAAACCAAATTAACCGATCGGTTACGGTTAACATATGGCCAAAACCGAACCATTCGGTTACGGTTTTGGTTTTCCCTTCTTCCATAACCGAATTAACTGAAACCGAACCGATAGTTATATACTTAAGTATTTTTCATACATATATCCATGTATTTGGAACATATTTTCATATATTTCCGGTATATTTCATGTATCTTTCATATACATCTATGTACTTGAAATATATCTTTTATATAACTCATGTATTTTTCATGTATATCCATATAGTTGAAGCATTTTTTTATTTGTTTCCTCAGTATTTCATGTATTTTACTTGCGTTTTCATATATATATATATATATATATATATATATATTTGTATTCTTGAAAAAGATCCAAACACTTTACTAACTATTTTAAGTTTACAAGTTTGCACAAGGTTTATGTTTGGATATTAACCGAACATAACCGAAACCGAACCGATAACCGACATATTAACCGAATTAACCGAACCGACGTAAGCAATCGGTTACGGTTATGGTTTTTCCTAAAACCGAACTTCGGTTATCAGTTTCGGTTATATGTAAAAACCGAACTGAACCGACATTTGTTCACCCCTATTCAAGAAGTCAGGTTTGGTTAGTGTTTTTTGAAGTTTTATTTGAAAGTAAAAAACTTTGCTCAATTGGTGTATTAACTGGTTTGCAACCCAAACTCATTCAGGAGTTCTAAGTAGTATTTCCTTTAAGATAAATGAACATTTTTTTTTTCTGAATATAACTAAGCTTTTTTTTCATAATTTTATAAATTCTAACTGTTATTCTTCAAATATATATATTTAATATATTAACTATACATTATATAAATAATGGGCTTGATTAAGCTAGCAATCCAGCTTGAGCTTGATAACCGAAGCTTGAGCTCAGACTCGTTTGCTAAACGAGCTTGTTTCTAGGCTCAAACTCGATTAGGCTCGGCTCGTTTCGAGTTTTTTTTCAGCGGAGCTTGAGCAGCTCGACTCGTTTGCAGGGCCCGTATAATTAATATTTTTTTGACTTTGACTACTTTAGGATTTATCACCCCAAACGTTATTAAATTATCATTTTTTGATGTTTGGGTAGTAGAAATAAATAACCTTAACGGTCAAATAAACAAGGTTCAACTTCATATCTTTGAAACTTATATATATATTAACCACCAATAAAACAACAAAACAAGTGTATAAATATACTGGATAGTGGATACAATAAAACAGCTCCTACACAGATAATATAATGATGGTACTATTTATAAATAAAATCCCCACACATTCAGCTTTGACTACCAAAATACTCGGAGAAAATAAGCAAAAAACAAACAAAGTGATGTTCTTTCATCAGTTCTTGTTTATATACCAAATCACACAAAAGCAGCTAGCAATCGATCCCGCACTGCCCTCGTATAGCATCAAGTGAATCGTCGGTCGTAAAAGGGTCGATTCTGACCCACAGCAGCGAGAAAATCGAAGCAAGAAGAATCGACCACACGATAACAATGGTGGGTGTGCGGTTTTGACGACCCAACAAACCTTTGAGGAAAGGGTATAAATGGACAATGACCCAGATGGCGAAAAACAGCTTCCCGAACAATGGGCCCCACGACTGGTAACCGCTGTTGATGGCTGACGAGACTCCGGAGACGATGCCGACCAAGTTCACGATGAGGACGGTGGTTGGCGGGATGAGGAGGGCGGTCCATTTGAAAATGTAGAGTTCTGCGAAATCGCCGTCTTCGTCACTTGCTTTTGATGTGACGGTGAAATTTGTATCGATTCCTGCAAGGACTTTGAGGAGACCTTGGAACACTGCGAAAAGATGCGCCGAGGTGCCACCGATAACCCAAAACTGTTCGTTTCTCCACCAATCCTCGATGCTTACACCGCTCCATCGGAGCTCCAAGATTCCGGTTGCAGCGATGGAAATGAAAAGAAGAATAAACCAGATACTGGCATAGTTGCTAATCTGCAAGAAACAAGATGAAAGCGAGACTTTGTTACAAGGTTTAACACATCATTTTGCATGAACTTTGATGCCAAAAAATCGACATGTTTGACAAAAAAGGTTAAATAAGGGTCTTACATGAAAGGTTGACTAATATAAGGTCATAGCTATCACTTCTATTTTTAAAATTATATGAATATCCCTTAAAAATTATGCCAAGGTTTGTCTACAGATAAGGGTTAAGTAATAAAGATTAATTAGATAAGACGTCTGGCGAAAATCTACATATTTCACATCAGTTTTGAAGTTGAAAAACCAATATGTTTGACCTAAAAAATCAAAAGGTAAACACCTGTAACGAATAAAGTATAATCAACTCAAAAAGATAATATAATTTGACCTTTCCTTAGTGATTGTGACACAACTAAGAGGCTGAGAAACGGAAAATAACAGCAACGGCAACATACCTCGGGAATGATGAACTTTCCGGTGAGAAGACACACAGCTGGAAGCACACAATAAGCAAGTAGTGGGATTGAGGTGAGAGGATACACGATGGTATTGATGTATGCGAGCCGCTCCAGGAGTTTCAGTTTACCATTATACCCATACCAGATGGGGCAATGTCTGCTGAGTAAAATCTCAATGGAACCTAAAGCCCACCGAAGAACCTGGTTCAAACGATCAGAAAGATTGATTGGAGCAGACCCTTTGAATGCCGGGCGTGGAGGCATGCAGTAGATTGAGATCCATCCTCTGGCATGCATCTTAAATCCCGTCAAAATATCTTCTGTCACCGACCCGTAAATCCATCCAATCTGAATTTCAGCAAACAAAACATGTGTTGGGATAAGAGAAGTGCAAACTGGTCATTTTGGCACTAAAAAGAAAGTAAAAGCAAAGGCTTTTCACAAAGTCTTGACCTTTATTTGCATTATACAGAAAAACTCGGTCAAATTCATAAGCAAGATTCAAGAGTACCAAAGATAGTATTACCTCTTTACCCCATTCGGTTTTGTCCTCGTAACCACAGCTAATAACATGGATAGCCTCTTTCAAAAGGGTAGCAGGATTTGTGGTGGGTGGAATACCTCCCATCTCCATAAAAGTAGCAGAAATGAATACCGAAGATTGACCAAATCGCTTTTCTAAGCTCTTTTGAGACATGAGTAGTGACTTCTCTTCGTCATATCCTGTTAGACAAGAATTGAGTAAGCACTCCAACCTCATAAATACAACAAAAACGCAATCAACTACTACAACAAAATATGTAACAAAAATATTTTATTAACTACACTTAAAAGTGATATACCCAACCAATTCTATTAATTGATTTAAATTGCCATCACAGAGGTGGCAATTTCGTCCCATTCACTTACGAATGGGTCAACTTGGGTTGTGTTGAATCTCAAACATTCAAGGTTAAAATTATTTTTAATGATTATAGTATCCTAGATCATTTTGTTCAAATATTAAGATTCACATTGTATTAACATTTCTTTGTACCATAATTCCATAAACGTATATAATGGAAAAAAGGGTGAGTGTGTCAACTGGCCCAGCCCATTTTGACTCAACCTAAAAAATGACCCGTTGACCAACCCGTCCTGTCCATCTAGCCACCTCTACAATTTTCAAACCATTGTTTCGTGCGGTTATATTTTCTTAAAATGTAAATACTGAATGAAGGTAAAAGAAAAAACCTTCAACACCCTCATCCATGTCCTCGATATTGAAAATGGGAATGGTTGATTCAGTTCTTTTGGCTGCTCTCTTTTTATCAACATATTTCTTGTTACTATGTCTTCCTTTCTTTCGTGACCCACAACAGGACTTGATGATAATGTTTGGTTCCAAATCAGCCTCAGTCAAGACTGGATCATATCCATAAAGAGCTTGTCTGTTGAAACAACAACCCGTTCCCACATAAACAGGCCCCTGAATGCCATCCAGCCCTTTCAAGTTGATCTGCAAAATATAATTTTTAATACGAATGAAATCATTATATATGTTGATCCAAACAACCACTTATATTTGATAATAAAAAGACGAAGAAGCAAACATACATCAAAGAAGACGATGTTGCGATTAGCATATCGATCGTGCAAATCAATCCCATCGAATCTTTGTGGAAATTGAACATAGCAAGTCTTCTTTCCATAACCAGGATCCATCATGAAACACATGGCTTCTTTAAGAGCTTTACTGTTGTTGAAGTAATGATCACAATCCACATTCAAAAGATATGCACCATTTGTCAAGACGGCAGAAACTCGAATCTGTCAATCACAAGGCTTGAAAAACTTAGCAATTTACTCACTAAATTAACCTTCCTTCTAAATAAAGGTGGCGATTTCGAGCCATCTACTTATAATTGGTCTATTTGGATTGCATTTTAATCTTTAAACTGGAAAATAAAATAGGTGAAAGGGGAACAGATCCAATGGGTTAAATGTCACCCGAAGTCTACTTTAATGTATACAACTTTTAAAATCATTTTATTCAAAAATTAAGATTACTAATCTTATAATAGTACTTTTTAGAAATAATAAATAATTCATAAAGTAATTATATAAAACATAAAAAAAAAAAAGATTTGGGGGTCATATTGCCATCTCTACTACTTATATATTAAAAACAAATCAAGAAATGTGATAAAGAAAGGAAATGAGAACAAACCAAAGCATTCATAGCACCGGCCTTCTTGTGATGTTGGAAACCTGGACGTTTCTCACGAGAAACATAAACTAGACGTGGTAGCTCATTACCATCGGTATCAAGTCCTCCACTGTGTCCTAAGAACACCTACACAATCAGATTAACGGTAAGTATCCATTATTAACAATAAATTGTTTAACAAGAAACATGGTTTTTTTTAAAGTGTTTTGACTTTTAGCTAATTGCCTAAAGTACCCTTCACCAAAATCAAATGCATCCACAAATTCACAATAAGAAGATAATTTTTTGCATCAAGTGGACACTACTGTAGTGTTTATAAGAATTAAGACCTAATATATTTCTTAAGATGAAAATTATTTACCTG
Source organism: Ambrosia trifida (assembly GCA_028751855.1). Classification (NCBI taxonomy): domain Eukaryota; kingdom Viridiplantae; phylum Streptophyta; class Magnoliopsida; order Asterales; family Asteraceae; genus Ambrosia; species Ambrosia trifida. The sequence goes on from CM054124.1 coordinate 458,201, forward strand.
GATCATTCCCGGGTGATCCCTAGGGTTATTTCCGGGCCAAGGAGTTCCATCTTGCATTGTCCAACCTTCTTCCGGCATCTTTTGTGCTTTGGCTACAAGAGCGTTTATCCGCACCTTAAATTCTTCATACTCTCTCTGTCATCAACAAATTATAAGAAAATTTGCAACAAGTCTGAATATTGGGGGAAGGGAATATAATTTGTGATTTTATACTATTAAGTTTTGGCATCAATAAATTATAAGAAAACAATTCTTTGAACATATTTTACTTTGTTAAAATAATTAGGGTTTTATTTCACAGAACTCTTTATATAATTTATTATATATTAAAAATGTCAATTCTTGTGTACAAAAAAAGTTTAGCGTAGATATCAATTCGTATTAACAACCGAAAAGGAAAACATGTCAATTCTGATGTCAAAATGTCATCTGTATCTGACATCAGAGATCAACGTGTATGTAGACAGGATTACTGACCTTCATTGCTCTGCGTTCCTTAACAAAAGAAGGCTGAATCTTGTCCTTCAAGTAATCTATCTTCTGAGCAAAATAGAACTCGGGTGCTCTGGGTTCAATGGTATGTTTCTTGCAGAATGGGACCCACTTCCTTGCAAACTCTGCAGTCTCGGAGAGTGACTCAAACGTAAGCATAGCAGAACCATCATCAGACACGTAGCAAGAGACCTTGTCAACAGGGTACTCCACAGCTAGAATTGATAACACTGTGTTTGCTGTGATGAGAGGCGGTTCTTTTAGCGGATCCACCGTACTCACAAACACATCAATAGGTGCCAGCTGTGACGGCTCTCCCTCCCTGTCATATCTGCAAAAATAGACTTCGCATTTCAGGATCCATTGACCCATTTTATTTATGATTGAGTTGATGTGTGTGTGTGTGTGTGTTTTTTGTGTATATAACGGATCAAATGGTAAATAAAATAGGAATCGCTTGGGTCAAAAGTCATTCAAAGTGCATTATTAATCAGTAAATCATTTTATTAAAAGACAATAGATTATTATTATTATTATTATTGAAACGGTACTTTTTTGTAATCAAATAGTAGACACATTAATATAAAACTTATAAGAAAAGTGCACTCAATCGTAAAATGAGTACAGATTGAAATTTTGCAATGAAAATCATGTTTACCTCATTGCAAGGCGGTCAAGGTAGGTCTCACGTTCCACAGGGAACCATTTTGGGAACTGATCAAGAAGCCATGATAATGCAAACCAAACCTCACAGATAACAGATACCAACCACAAGGGATAAGCATCGTTCACTGGATGACTGCAACGGTATTGCAAAAAGAAACCCAAGATAATCAACCGTAGAATGATCACAACACGATATGGAGTCAGATGAGCTGATGAAATAGGCACCACTCGGCTCATTGGTTGACGAGCATCGTCAGCCCTGCTACATAAAAATCCAATCAGCATTAGTAACAAGAACCCGTCTGCCCAGGCCTATTTGGCACCTCCAAACAATATCAGATTAATCATTTACGAAGGCTACAAGTCAAACTTGTGTTTGTCAATTGTCAAATTTGTAACATAAATTTACTCAAAAATCATTTTCGTGTTCCGAATCTGATGTTTTCCACTTATGGAAAGTTCTGTTTCTTAATAAAGTACTAATTTCAATAAATCATATAAACCGAAACTATACAAAAAGATGCGTACATTTGCAACTCTTCTCCATTGGATCCGGTGCGTTCAATCTCGCCACCTCCTTTTCCTTCATTACCATATCTGTTGTTCATTTGCATAATATTTTTCTCCTGTTTTAGCTTCCAGCCTTCCACTCTTTCCTTCCAGTCGACATTACCGAGGCCATAAGAATTCAAGTCTTTCGACGGGTCCACAATTCTTACAGGAACTACAAAAAAACACAGCATTTATCAAGTCAAAATTCTGCAATAATATAAACTAATTACTATTTAAGATAAGAGCATTCTCTCGATCGTAGTAGCATTCATAGTCAAGATGATACCTGGTTGTCTGGGGTCGATGTATGGAAGTGAGTGGACATGCTTGTCACTGGGACCTAACGGACCTGATGTACTTCTTACAGACAAATTGTCCGTAACACTTGGAATTTCACCAGAGACCTGAAAATAAGCAGTGTGAGCCTACATTTAATAAAGAAAAGAAGACTGGGCTACTGAATACATGTTGCTTTTTAAAATCTCAAAAAGTAATAGTTGGCTAGGTTCAAGCCTTGAAGCAATTGATAGTGTGTCTGATCAGTAGGGTAACGGGTCAAAACAAACAATTTTAGCATGGTTGGGTAGGTTGACGCAACATGTATTGTCAAATATTTTACACAAAATATATTGTTGCAGTAGTTATTTAAACGTCTGAATAACATGATCCGGGAGTTAAAATACGCTTCAAGTGATTTTTGATATGTTTCATTTTTAAGCTTAAACATCTTTTATGTCACATCCATTAGTGATAAAGCATAAACCGAATTGACCCATTCATAAGTAAAGGCCTTAACAGAATTGGTAAAAAAAATAAAAATAAACCAATGGTTACTCAAACTATAATCATAAGTCATCACTCACTTGCTGGCCATTAGTGAGAAGTGGAACTGGTTGCTGAGACTCATGTCTAGCAGATGAAGAAAGATCAGCATCATCTCCCTGCCAATGGCGTCTAGCTTTGTTGTTCCCTTGATCATAATTAAACTCATTCTCCAAGTCATCATCATCCTCCTCATCCTCATCGCCATCAACCCGAGGGCTCCCTAAAAGAAGCATTTCCATAATTTAAAACTAAAAAATCTAACCATCTATCATTGACCAAAAGTCAACATAAAAGCATGTTTGCAATGAACATAAACTAAGCGAACCTTTGTGTCTTCTGTATCTAGTCTTGCATTGAGGGCAAGCTTGATTCCCATCTCTCCTTTCGTACTCATAGCACGGCCTGCATACCGGGAAGGCACACTCGTTGCAAGCAACAAAGATATCACCACTTTCAGTTAGGCCTACGGTGTCGCCACAAATCTGGCATATCTGCCCATTCAAATTCTTCAACGGCTTTGGTTGCTGCATGATCAACGAATCAAATGATTCGTTAGAAACAATAATCGATCCACATATCGAAAGTTTGCATTAAACAGAATTACCAGATCAATCATCAAAAAAAAAAAAAAAAAAAAAAAAAAAAAACCTTCTACATCTCAATTGGGAAAATTCACATCTATTGATACATTTGACTAATCTGAATGATATGATTAGTAGATTAATACAACTGAAATCACCTATTTGTTAATAAACAAAATTTCCCATTTTTTTCACATGAAAATTAATTTTAAATAAACACAAACTTCCCATAAATCAAACCTCCTAAAATCCAAATCTGATCTCAATTAAGAAAAATAAAAAAAATCAAACAAAACAATCAAAAAGCAATCACCAATCTATACTAAGCTTCAGATCCAAATTTCAGATCAAACAAGATCATAATAATAATAATAATATTTTACATTTCTAAACAAGATCCACATCACAACTCCACTTAACAATTAGATCTACACCAATGCATCAAACAACAATAAAATAATAATAATAATAAAAAGCATACCCCTCCATCAGAATCATGTCTAATTCTAACCAACTCATTCCTCTTATGAGATCCAGCAACCAATCCAGCATTTGCTTGCATCTTTTCCAGTCAAACAACAAACCCCAATTAACAATACTTGATTTGATTTTTTGGGTGTTTATGATCTGAATTGAGGTTTCAAGATCCAAAAGATTGAGATTTGGGTTTGTTGAAATCACATGGGCATAGTCTTTGATCAAATGACTATACCCTATTGTTTTTGTGAGAGAATAGATATGTTGTTGTTCACTATGTGTGTTCTGTCTTTCACTTGATATATTGCCACTGGTTTTGGATTATTATAATTGAGAGTAGTGAGATGGTTTACCGGCTTAACCGGTTGCTGGTGAGCAGCTCATCAGCTTGGCTCGACTTGGTTGTTGACTTATAATTGTGTCAGCCAGCCAGCAAGCTGGATTGGGGACTTAGATATTTTATTAGTTAAAGTCGATACTAGTTTATACCCGGGAGCGTCTCGGGTTAAGAAAATCTAAGTAAAGTGAATAAAATTAGAAGTATCTAAACTATAAAAATGACATCTGCCAATATATGATTAATGAATGTTATTTTTATTATTATTATTTTAAACAAATCTTTGGCATAAGTTATCATATTCTAATATAAAAAAAAGGTAATTGGGTCGGGTATCACCTAATCCCAGGCCTGACCCAAACCCACAATTTTTTTTAAACTAATTCCAAACCTGACACAATACCTGTCGGGTTAAAAAAAATAGTCGTTTTTTTCTCCGTTTTTTATATAGCACTATGGTACTCGTTGGAAAGATAATAAAACGCTCGTTAATTTAGTGTAATTTTTTCTTTAAAAAATCTCGTATATAAAAGATATTAACATTTAAAAGTTATGAGAGGAAACATGAGAGAGAAAATAATAAAGTTTTAATATTTATATTTAGTAGATTAAGTATTTAATAGATTATGTTAAATCATATTTAAACCATATTTATTCCTTTTTTTTAATTGGTCTAGAGTTGCCACATCACATCTTATGTGGCATCTTTCAAAAGAGAGATTACATAATATTATGACATGTCATTAAAAATGCTTTGGTTTATTATATATATAGATATAGATATAGATAGATATAGATATAGATATAGATATAGATATAGATATAGATATAGATTTTTTTTGTAAACTGTTATTTGTATTTGTATTCACTAGTACGGTGTCCGCGCGATGTAGCGGGGAACACAGACACTTTTAAAGGTGTGTATGGTTTGGTTGAGTTCAATTATTAGCCTCAACCGAAACTAAAACTAAAGTCATCGGTTAATCGATCTTATTAAACAATCAATTATTTGGTTCGATTTATATGGTAAGATTATCGGTTTTTAGTCTGGTTAAGTTAATTTTGGTTAACAACAAAAACCAAACTTTGGTTAATTTTTTTTTTGTCTATATTTATATCTTTTATACATCCATTTCATGTACTTCTAAGTAAAAAAATTAACCAAAGTTTGGTTTTGGTTATTAACAAAAAAAATTAACTAAAATGAACTAAAAACAACAATCTAACCAAATTGACTAAACCAATTAATCAATTGCTTAATAAGATTAATAAACCGATAATGTCGATTTTTGTTTCGGTTGAGGCTAATAATCAAACTGAACTGGACGCAACCATGCACCATTAGAAGTGTATGTGTTCCCTACTACATCGCTCTGGCACACTGTTATGAATATGTGAACGGTTCCATTTTAGTTTGACTGATTTTGGTTAACTAAGGGTACAAAAAGGAAACGTTAACCGATTTTAAGTTAAATCAGATGTTGGTTAATTCAGTTTTCAATTGATTTTGGTTCAGTTTTGTCTCTTTTTTTGTTTGGCTTCGGTGAACGGTTTAGTTATTGTTTACTTCTAGATATTATTAATCACGTAGCACATAAAAAAAATTATATTATAAAAAAAAGGGAATTGGATTTTAATAACCCAAACTATTCGAAATTGGCCACTGGCACCCTCAATTAAAAAATTGGTCATATATAATCTGAACTATTGACTTATTGGAATCTAGCACCCAACTAACTGACGCCGTTAGTTGGGTTGCTGACGTGACACAAGTTGTTGACGTGTCACGCTGACGTGGCACAAGTTGCTGGCGTGACACGCTGATGTGTGCGCACGTGGATTGACACGTCAGCAAATCTTGCCACGTCAGCGAACCACTAACGATGTTAGTGATTTAACCGTTAGTGGGTGCTAGATTCCAATAAGTCAATAGTTCAGGTTATATATGACCAATTTTTCAGTTGGGGGTGCCAGTGGCCAATTTCAAATAGTTCGGGTTATTAAAATCCAATTCCCCTTAAAAAAAAAATTAACAATACTATACTCAAATTAAAGATAATAAAATGCTCATTATTATGATGTAATATTTTTTGTAAAAATATTGTATGAAAAAAATAAGACTATTTAAAAATCATAGGGAATAGTTTGCATAAAACAAGGAAAAGAAGTTTAACTATCATGAAAATAATGAAAATAAGCAAAATTGAATAAAGTTTAAGGGATTAAAGTGTAACTAAGATGAGTTATTAAAGTGTACAAAAGTTTGAATGACTATTTTACACTCATTTTAGGGTTGTTTATGAAAATATAGTTCTTAACTTTGGGTATTTTAAATTACCCTTGCCTCATGAATTATAATTATAATATAGTATGTTTTAACAAGAAATTAACCTGATGTTCCTACTTTTTTTTTTACATCCGGCTCCTTTTATCAACAATACTAGTCTAACTTCCCGTATGACACATGAGGTTCAAAACTTTTAATATAAATCCTAATATATTAACAAATATAAAAAAAATATCAAATTACAACTGTTTACAAAAGGGCTATGATCAAATACAGAGTGAAAGAAAAATAGGAAATCGTAGGAAGGGTATCAAACGGACTCCGATTGAACTAATTCAAACGACATTGGAACCGTCTCATCGAACCCTACGATGTTAGTTTTTAGGTCTTCGCTTTTTTGTGTTTTTAGCTTGTAGTTTTTAGAATATACGTTATATTATTATGTTTTTTATGTAGCATTGTGTCTTTTTCTTATTTTTATCATTGTGTTATTTTTACAATTCGTTGTGTCTTTTTTCTTTGGCATTGTGTTATATTTTTTGGTATTTTGTTATATTTTGTGGCTCATTGTGTCATATTTCGTGATATATTGTGTTTTTTTATATCCTTCTCACCCTTCTCATTTTTGTTACACTGTGTAGAATAACTTAACCTAATTTCTAAATACTTATTTGTATATAACAATTTGATGTTGTATTTGAAAGATTTCCATTATTGTCTAATATAACAACTTTTAGGCCATCTTTTCTTGTAAGTCTTGATAATGCCACATATAATTGACCATGAGTAAAAACTGGTTCCTTTAGAAACAAAAACTGATTCGGTTGCTGAGACCAAGTTGTAGAACTATCAACAACAATATAAAAAATAATTTAACATTTTACAAATAATTAGTGTGTTAAGTACGGTTAATGACTTTTAGTGTTTAATGCATTATGCGAATACAAATGTACAAAAGTACATGATAGCCAAATATTGTTCATGTTACAATAGTCCAATTCACAACAAATCATATCAACAAACATAACTTGGAGTTGTAAAATATTAAAATTATAGCAAAATACATTCGACCCAAAAATGGGTCATGATACTAAAGAGAAGAGGTTGACGGCAAGATTATCTTCGCTGGTGTTACCAATAAACCACCACCACACTGAAAGCTTCAAACTCATCGGCCTCACCAACAAGCCGCCGCAAACACTAGATCCTTTGTCTCTGATTTTTGGTTTCGAAGTGTAAGTCGTTGTCGTCGTCACCGACTGCCATCCCGATCACTCACAAAATCATTGAATAACATCATCATCTAGGTTTTATCTGTTGTAACTTCTATATACGAACGGTGTTTGTCTTAAGAAGGTACTTTTTCACCTTCGATTAACTGTTGATTTAATTGTAAAGGTAAATTGATTACTGCACTTGGTAGGATTAGGTTTCTGACTACCTGTTGGATAACTAGGAGAAGCCAAATCTGAAAGTATGGTGCCACTGTTTATCTTTTCTTCACGCCTAATTCGATATGACAAAGACATGTATCTCATTTGTTTGAATAAATGTTTGTTAAATAAACTCATCTAGAAGATTAAATATGATTAAAATATTTGTTTTGATTCTTTTAGTTTAAATGAATGTTTTGTAAATAAACCAATCAGGAGGATTAAATATGGCTAAATTATATGTTTTTATTCAAGAGAGTGAGTATGATTAAATTAATTACTTTCACAAATTGCAAACTATGATTAATTTAGGAAAGTTTTATGTGCTCCGAAATTAAGTTACGGTGGAAAATTATTTCTTTTTACCAAATGTAAATTAAAAGGTTTAATCGTGGCAGATCTAGAAGAAAGTTTAGAGTTAGTGAAATTTTTATTTTAGACACGGGAGTATCATAATCTTTGTTAAAGGTATCCATATACTAAAAATGGAGAAGAAGAAAAATTGCACTAATTTTACACCGTGACCATAAAGTTGAGGGATGGCGCGAGCTACCCTTAACCTATCTACCTCTACATCCGCCCCTGGTGTGATTTATAAAGTTTGATGCAATTTGCAGTCAGTTTCACAACAACTTGGAATATATTATATCATAATGTAGGCGTGATTGCAATCACATATCTTATATCAGCCTATGGCATTAGAATGATCATAAGTGTGTGATTAGTTAGTAAATACAAAACTTCATAGACAGATTTCATTTAGTTGTTCTTAATGGCTTATTGGACAATTAAAAGCAATCAACAACAATATGAATGTGAAAGAACTAACAGAAACATCGATGATATGGTGGTTCGACTGTCAACATGAAGCGAATTATTAAAGAGGTGGTGTGCATTTAATCAATACAATTACAACTGACTTGAGAATTTAAAGTAGCACTAAAAAACAAACCAACCTCAAACTTAAATTCGTTTTTTAAACTTGGATCATGGAATTATTTAAGTTTATTGATCTGCTATATAGATTTCCAAATTAGCTTTTGTTAAACGTAAATATATTTGAGTTTTACTAAGTTATGAAGGATCACAGTTGATCTTTTTTTTTTTTTTCATAATAATGATTTGAACTCAATTATTTGGAGCATGAAAATCATAAGGATTTTGAATACAAAAAATGCGTAAACCATAACATTTCATGAAATTTGATCTCATGTAAACATATCTTTAGATTGCTACGATTCTTAGAAGATATTATAGCATGTGACCAATTTCAATTTAAAAGGAAATGAAAACTTACGTGTTTTATAACTTTATGTATATTACATTTTATATTTTGAAAGGAAATAACCTTTATGTGTTTTTTTAAATTCAAATGACTATATTTTTTTATAACGTTGTTATGTCTTAGCCCGCCGCGAAGCGCGGGTTCCCCACTAGTATATATAAATATATATACACTATAATTATAATTATAAGTGTATACAGATTAATTAATAAATAATAAATGAGACAAGTTGAAACTTCAAAAACTAAGCTCGAAATGAGTTAAGCTTAAGCTTAGGTGAGCTTATGATTGACTTGTTTATATGTGACTTTACTAGGGGTGTTTGATACAGTTTTGAAGGTTTTTAGGTCAAATCGCAAGACATATCGTTAGTAACGGCTTTATTTCATCATAAAAAACCCCAACCCACCTGTTAATATTTAAAATCAAACAAGACCAAACCGTTACTAACGATTTGATTTCACAGTCTAAACTTCAGTGAGCATTCATAAAAAATGCATAGTACACAAAATAAGACTATCAAAATAGAAGTCGTCTAAAATGTTACCAAGTTGTTCATAAATACCAACTTAAAACAACAACAACAACCGAACCCAGGAAGTCCCACAAATAGCGACGCTAATAGTAGGATCTGGGGAGGGTGGGATGTAGGCAAACCTTACCCCTACCATTAGAGATAGAGATGCTGCTTCCAGAGAGACCCCCGGCTCGAGATCAAACACACACTAAATATAACTCAGTATAATTAAGTAGACACACACCAAGAAGAGAGGAGAAAAAAAATATGTATGGATAACATAGGGGGATAAGTACATAAATCTCAATAAATAACAAAGGACAAATTACAATTTTCGTCCTTTAGGTTTTGGCCATTTTTCAGTGGATGTCCTTTTGCGTTTCAGTTGATGTGTTTCGTCCTTAACGACCTAAAATCCTTACACCCACTGTCCTAAGAGCCTAACTTGGTTAGTTTTTAACGTTAAGTGAGGTCATGTGGGGGGCACGTGAGGGTATGTTCGTCATTTCATCTGCCCCTTTCATTTCCCTCCTATATTATAACTTTTTGTTGAGATCAATCAGATCATCATCTAGGGTTCTTCAAGAAACCCAAATTAGGGCAACCACTTCGATCGATCATGGAGCCTATTTACTGCCATTGTGAAAAACCAGCAATCGTACGTACATCGTGGACAAGTAAAAACCCAGGTCGAAAGTTTTATGCTTGTCCTGACCAGGTAGGTTAACACTCAATTTCTGATTTTCATTACATAATGTTGCATCTGATGGATTTCTTTCTGTCAAATTAGCTATCACGATGTGGATTTATTGGATGGTGTGATGAATTGAAGTGCCAAAGGTGTCAACAGATTATCCCAGGTCTGTTAAAATCCAAGAACAACCTTGAAGTTTATAATGGCCACCTTCTTGCTGCAAACCACCAGCTTGAAGAAAAAGTTCAAGATTTGAAAGCTCAAGGAAGCAAATGGAAAAGGATGTTGATATGTAGTTGGTTATGTTTCTTGGTGTATAAAATTTTGTATTCTTAGTTGAACTGTTAGGACTTTGTAAGAAATGGTTAATGGCTAATGATAATGAAAGTGCTTATAATGCACATTGTTAATAGACTGTGTTGAAGTAGACTGTGTTTGACCCATTTGAAAGATATTGACCCATTTGAAAAACATGTAATAGACTATGTTTAAGTACATAAAATGCATGTTGAATGTGCAGACTGTGTTTGACTCATTTGACAAAACTGTAATACAATGCAACATAATAAACTTCTGGACATACCATTAACCAAAATTGCAACATTTTTTGCTGCATTAAGTACATAAACTGCAGGTTCAACATAGCCTAATCATTACTACTTGTTCAACAAACACAAACATAAACATAAGTTACTAATGTTCCCAAAAGGACCAAAATACATGTTCAAGAAACATAACAAACACAAACATCCTAACCCTTGCTACCCTGAACCTTGCTAGTGGTACCCTTCTTGCTGATCTTCTTTCTTCCCTTCTTTCCAGACTTGGCCTGAGTACCTACAACCTTTTCACTCTGTCCCTTGCAAGTCCTTTGATTGTGTACAGTATTCCCACACTTGCCACATTTTCCTTTGGTGTTTTTCCTAGACAGTGTGCCCCCTGATACCAGATCATCCCTTTCAAATTCTGATCTCTTCCTAACCTTCTTGGGTCTTCCAACTTGTGTGTGATGATTTGGTGGTGTTAAAGTTGTAGGAACTTGAGACTTAGGCCATAAAGCTCTGCCATTGATTGGGTTAATCTTAAAGGAATAAACCTGTCTCCACCTATCCATTGTATACACTGGATTAACCCAACTCTCCAATGCCCCAACTCTACCTCCATTAGTAGCTTTGAACCAAATTGCAGCCACTGCATGTCTGCAGGGCATTCCTGTCCATTTAAGTAACAAAATTTAGCATTAATGAATGAAAGTGACAACATTTGAATTGAACAAGATATACATACGTGTTATTTCCCAACCTCTGCAAGCACAAGTCTTTTCAGCCAAATCCACAACACGTGTGTGACCAGGTTTACCACTGACTCCATATTTATCCCCCCATTCCACTGGCCATGATAGAAGGTTGCATCTCTTCTGATTGTCTCAAACATTTGTGTGGCCTTAGGTGTCAGCAGACCTTCACTGGTCTCTATATCATGCAACACTGAAACAATCCTCCTCATGCAATACTCCCTGATGTACTCAAGTGCATTAATGATGGGCTTGTCTCTTCCTTCAACTATCTTTCAATTGAATGTTTCACACATGTTGTTTAGTAGCATATCAGTCAACCCCCTACCTGTATTATGTTGGTATATCAAAATTTTGAAATCTAAATCTAAACAGCATTAGCTATACAACTATAAAGAACATACCTGAAAAGTGAGACCTGGTCCAGTGTAGAGGTGGAATTTTTGACAACCACAAATGGGCCTTCTTGTTAAGGGCCTTTAACTCATTCATTACAGCAGTGAATTCAGAGACTGTTGTTGCACTAGCACACTTCCACAACAAGTCTTTATACAATTTGTCTCTGAAACTTTGCTTCATGTTTTTCATGAATGTGCCTGAGACAGTATCTGTGCTCAGCATTAGGATATAACCTTGAAAGTGCTGGAAGTAGACCCTGTTTAAAAATTGGATAAGTATATTAAGATGAAATGAATGTTATATACTTTAGTAAATAAAAACTAGAGAACATACCTTCTGTCTATCACTCATGAATGTGAACCTTGACTCTCTATCTAGATCCAAGTCATCTCCCAACAGATCTAGAAACCAGGATCAAGAGTTGTAGTTTTCAGCCTCAACAATTGCATAACAAACTGGGTAGATTCCATTATTTGGGTCAATACCCACTGCACTCAATATTCATGAATGCACCAGTTGTTGAGAGAGGAATGTAGATGTACAAGCAGTAACATTCCTTGTCTGTACACATGTATGGTCTTTAATTAACTTCCTCACCATCCAGCTTTCTTCATCTGAAATTTTAGAAATCAAAATGACCCATGGACAATGGTGTTCATTAGGGTTTGTCTTGTAACCCCTGCCTCCAACATTTATATTGGTTTCTCCCCTAGTTTTACCCTTGTTAACAGGGGGTCCCCAAACTTTACCCTTGTCCATAATTGGCCCCTTATCTTTTGATTTTTTCTCAGCAGCTGTTGCACTTCTTAACTTTCTTCCACATGCCCCTTTAGGTTTTGGTTGACTTGAAACATGAACACCAAAATCATCCACTTCAAATTCTGGTAAACTACCATGGCACACTGCCCTAACCCTTTGCTTATCATCCTTCACAATAACAATTTTCCTTCTTGTCTCAACTAAATGAGTTTTAATCAACTTTTTTGCTTCTTCCTTAGTACCAAAGACTTGGGACACATAAAAAACTACTCTGCCCTCATCCCTATTCTGATTTGCCTTTCTGATTTTTTTTAGTTGTCTTTTCCTAGCACTAGTTTCATAATCATCAGACTCTGATCCACTTAAGAAAGCATCATTCTGCATCACTTCATCATCATCAGCCTGTACATCATCTTCTTCTTGACTACCTAAATCTTCTTCTTCAACATCAAGGTCAATATGCATCCTATAGTCACTCATATCTACTTCATCTTCAGCCATACAATTGTCATCAACTATAAAATCACTATCACTATCCTCATCATTTCTCATAGAAACAGTTTCAGAATCACAATCATTGGACTGTGCTGCACTACCTATAACCTCTTCATCTTCATTTGACAATGGTCCATTATCAGTGATAAACATGTCATCATCTTGATTTGGCAATGGTCCCTTATCATTAAAAAACATGGCATCATTAACCTCTAATGGAGTTAACCTACCCTTCCCAACCACACTAGACTCCACACCATCACAGTTTTGACCAGCCCCACTAGACTCCAGACCTTTGCCTAATCCACTAAAGTTTAAGTTTCTGACTACATTTAGCTTAGCAGGGACTAGTGCATAGGGTCCAGGTTCATCAATTTCTTCAATGGTAACACTGTGTTTAGGTTTAATTGGTGTCAGCAACATTTCCTTTATGTTATCTAAACCATGTTGAGTAAACACATTGATTAACTTATGCACTCCCACATATTGAGCAAGCCTCAACACATCCTGATCAGAAGTTAGGTCTTCAATACCATCATCTAAATTTTTTTCAGGATTTTGGAAAAAGTAATAAATATGATCAACAACAGAGTATCCTAACAGACCCATCATTAAAGAAACTTCATGCACAGAGAACATATCAATATCACACAAGTCAATATAGTCAATCGTACCACCTACATACTCACGGCCTGGACTTTGAGTCAATCTACCACCATGATGAAGCTTTATACTGAAGAAATGGGGCATTCCAACTGCAAAATTTTAAAAAAAATTTGAACTTTAGACATCATTCAATAGCAAAATCAACAATATCAGAAAACCTAGGTTACAACTTACAGTATACATCATCGAGATCAACATTAAGCCCTGGTCGTCGTATGGTCCAGCCATCCTCCCACGTCATTGTTTGTGATCGTGAAGTAGAAGAGAAGAAGAAGAAGATGATCGATAAAGTAGAAGGTGGATTATGATTTTGTCTGACAATATGAAGGGTTTTATAGAAGAAAGGGGGGGGGGGGGGGGTGGGAAATGGGCAGATGAAATGACGAACATACCCTCACGTGCCCCCCACATGACCTGACTTAACGTTAAAAACTAACCAAGTTAGGCCCTTAGGACAGTGGGTGTAAGGATTTTAGGTTGTTAAGGACGAAACACATCAACTGAAACGCGAAAGGACATCCACTGAAAAATGGCCAAAACCTAAAGGACGAAAATTGTAATTTTTCCAATAACAAATAAAGTTAAAACACGAAGGCCATCTCTAAAGAAAACCACAAAAGTACTTTTCTCCTAAAATTCTTTAACTTTGATCATACGTCTCCACGAACTCCTATTTTGGACCATGTCTTCAGAGAGGTACAATTCTAACAAATATTGCCTAATCCATTCAACCCAAGTCAATTTTGGTCTGCCTCTACTCCTCTTTCCCTCCATGAACAGGTGTTCCACTATTCTAACTGGAGCTGTCATTTGTCTCCACTTCACATGTCCAAACCATCTCAATTTCCCCTCCTTTACCTTATCCGATATATTAGCCACTTCTAATCTATTCCTAAAAACCTCATTTCGTATCCGGTCTAACCTTGTGTGTCCACACATCCACCTCAACATCCTCATCTCTGCTACCTCCATTTTTTGTGACTGGGTCTTTCTGATGGCCCAACAGTCTGTCCCATACAACATAGCAGGTCAAACTGCAAATCTATAAAATTTTCCCTTTAATTTAATTGGGGACCTCTTGTCGCACAATACCCCAGTGGCTGCTCTCCATTTACACCATCCAGCTTGAATGCAGTGTGCTACATCACTATCTATCTCCCTGTCCCCTTGCATAAATGATCCTAAGTACTTGAACTTAGTTACTTGCAGAACCACATGACCTTCAGTGGTAATCTGAGTGTCATCTTCGTTGGTTATCCCGCTGAAAGCACAGTGCATGTACTCAGTCTTAGAGCAACTAATCCTTAAACCTTTTTCCCTCTAAAGCTAATCTCCACTCTTCTAACTTCATATTCAGACTTTGTTTAGTTTCAGCGATTAACACAATATCATCTGCGAAAAGCATGCACCACGAAATGTCTCCTAAATGGACTTAGTCATCTCATCTAGGACAACTGCAAAAAGAAACGGGCTCAACGCGGACCCTTGGTGGAGCCCTACCTCCACGGGAAAGAAATCAGTATCACCTACAGGCGAACGAACACTAGTTTTAGTCCTATCATACATATCCCTAACTATGTCTATATACTTTCCAGGAATCCCTCTAACCTCCAAACTATCCCAAATCAGTCTATGAGGTACACTGTCATATGCCTTTTCCAAATTAATGAACACCATATGAAGATCTCGTTTCTTCTCCCTATATTTTTCCATCAAACTCCTCAAAATGAATATCGCTTCCGTAGTAGACCTCCCTGGCATGAAGCCAAATTGGTTTACGGTAACATGCGTTTCTTTTCTAATTCTAGTCTCAATTACTCTCTCCCATAATTTCATAGTATGCCCTAATAGCTTAATTCCTTTGTAATTCCCACAAATTTGTGCGTCTCCTTTGTTCTTATGTAGAGGCACAACATCGCTACTCCTCCACTGATCTGGAATTTTTCCAGATTAAAAAAAAAACACAAAAATTAAAAAAGTTGTCTGTCCGAAACTACCATAATACAAAACTTAAACCAACGTAATTAAAAGAAGTTTTAAGAAATTGTATAGTGTCATAAGCTTAAGATAAAATACAGATACATAAAGTCCAACAACTCCAATTTAAAGTTTGAATATTATTAAGCCTAGTTTATTCTAACTATGCGTAGGATAAAATACAAAAGCATAAATATATAATATGAATTTTTCTAAAAACTTAAAACACATGTGTTAGATCTTATGGTCCGATCCAATTTCATACTGTCGGTTCCCAGTATAGACCGTAAATCAAGTCGTTCATCACAGTTTAAAATCTAAAACCGACTGACTAAAATTTAAATAAACTAATGACCACGAAACCATAGCATTTTATGGTTTAATACCGAACCGTAAACATCTCTATACATTCGGTCATCTCTTAATTTTAAGAGTGGGCACATTTTGAAAATTAAATATGTAAATTAAGAGTGAATTGCTTGGCTGGTCCCTGTGTTTTCTAGATTTCGCACGCTTGATCCATAGACTTCAATATTTACAAACTTGGTCTTAAAGGTTTACAACTTGCACTCGTGTGATCCCATTATTTGGAATTTGTAACTATAGTGGTCCTTACCAACTAACGCCATTAAAAATTTCAGTTAAGTTCATGTAAAATGACAAATCTACCCTCAATCAATAAAAAAAATATAAATCTACTCACACCACCACCACCATCACTACCATCCACCTACCACCCCACACCACCAAACATCATCATCTCCAGGGGCGGATTTAGGCTATTCCAATGGGTTCCTGGGAACCCAGTCGGTTTCAAAATTATAGTGTTAATATTGTTGGGTCTATAATAGTGAGACTGACGCTATCAAATAAATATTGTTGATCAATATTGGTGTTTTACTATTTAGGACCGAGAACACTTGGGTTATCGGTTATTTAAGGTGTTTGGGCCAAGAACTACTTAGTTCTCGGTTGGGCTTGGGCTAGGCCATGTGGTCCAAACCTAGTGCATGACCTATATAATGTAATATTCTAGTCATTTGTTAGGTTAGCGGTTTTACATTTTCTAATAAAACACTCTCTGGTATCAGACGAATCCTTTAGAGATCGTATGCCATTGAGGTTTTTAATCAATTGTTTATTGTGTTCTTGAATCATATAATCACTAGATTCCGCCTACTGATTATATTACTTGATATCATTGTTAATTCGGGACTTACAATTGGTATCAGAGTCATTGTAGTCATTTGTGGCTCGGTTTGATATCAAGGGATTCAAGTTTTTGCTGCTGCGTTTTGTCAGTTCTGACAGGTTTAATTCGCATCTCTTTTTAATTTTATTTATCTAATCATTTGTTGTGTTTTAGAATTTCGGGCAGATTTATTGTTAGTCAAAGTTTTGATGAACATGAAGAACATAAAGAAAAAGGTTTAAAAGAGGGTGTTTGATATGTTCCATTGGTGATTTCAAAGTGTTTCCAACATTTTAGGGGTGATTTGTTATTGGAAATTATCGCAAAAGTATTTTTGGGAGATTTTATTCAAATTTGATGTTTCCAACATTTTAGTAGCTGCATTTAATTCGGTGGTCAACTTGACAAAAGGAAAATTCATTCAAATTGGTGGTCCCCATTTTTCCTAACAGCAGTCACTCGGGAATGTAACCAACACCTGAAAACTAACTGGTCGAGAAGTCTTCATCATCAAAACAGTTTCACATCCGGGAACGCACCTGACTCGAGAACAAATCGAGCACTGGAGATCTCACCACTGACTCAAGATCCTTTCGTCACTCGAGAACACAACAGTCACTCGGGAACACAGTCATCATCCGAAAACCGAAAACCGAAAACATCACCATTTGAGAACAAACATCTGACCCGGGAAACACCTTGAACTCGGAACTCCAACCCGAAAACTCTTCGACAAACCGAAAACTCAATACAAGCCGAGAACATCTTCTTCACCAGGAAACACAGCTCCGACACATCAGCCAGAAACCCCACCTGGAAACCCATCAGTTGCTCGGAAACACAAACCCACCACCACCGGTCACCTTACAACACCCAGAAACCATACCTTGGTCGAACACCCATCATCACCCGACCGTCAACCACCTCACTCAGACACCTTCAAATCAAAACCCAACTCACCTTTTGTAACATCCGCTCCTTATATTTTTGCCAAGATTACAAATGTAGTCCCTATATTATCACATTTACAAATCCAATCCATGTACTTTTGTTTATCCTCAAATTAATAAAAGCTTGAGTTTATTTTTATCATTACATATTTACTGACGGGTGTACGTTTTAATCAAATAAGTATATTGAAACGTTTTTCAAACTTACTGTTGGGATCAGTTTGCTCTTTTTGCTAAGTAAGAACTTGCTATCTTGACACTTAAGTGTTTAGCAAGCCCTTGTAAATCAGATTATAAGCACAGCGGAATGTATAAGTTAAAGAAACACTTTTTATACTAAGGAAGAGTTATTACTCCCCCTTGATGATTGAAACTAATAAATGACAAGTATTTATTATGAATCTAAGCAGTAAATCAGAATTAGATACTTAGACAGATTCACAATAAATACTGAAATGGAATAGAACAGTGAGAGTGTTTGAAGGATTTTTCTATTAAAATCAATGTCTAAAATAGAAGGTTGAAGCCTCCTATTTATAGACGTTTACATACATGTATCTTGCCCAAAAAGCAAGTACAGAAACAACAGAAACAAGTTGCACAAGTTGCAACATTGAAACAAACAAATACAGCTAAAAGTAATAATAAACAATAAACTACTGATGCAAAAGGCGGTGGAAAATATCTGATGCTAAGTGCTGATGAATGACAAACTACTGATGAGTAGTTTGTCTTCAGTACTTCTGAAGTGAACTTGTCTGGTTTGGACTTCAGAACTTCTGATGAAGTTTCTTCTTCAGCACTTCTCTTATCTTCTCTTCAGCAGTTCTTTGTTTTCTTTTCAGTACTTCTATACTTAGCCAAAATGACAGAAGTGAATTAGACTAAGGTTTCCAAAAGTGGTTTCACCAATCCTCTTTGTCCTAACAATCTCCCCCTGGATTGATGAAGCCAAAACCTTACTAATTCCTTATGTTTTTCTTCTGTCTTGAACAATCTTCCATATCTCTTTGTACATGGTGTTCTTGAGCTGGTTTAACTGACCATCAGATAGAGATCCTCTCTGTGGTTCTAGATGTTGAATTGTGAGCAGGTCTTGTGTTGACAGTTTCTTCAGATCACTGATCTTCTTGTAAGCCCTGCTTGAGAGGTCTCTTCTTGTCAACAATACTGAGTTGTTATCAGTAAGTGACCATCTGATGATAGGTATCTTTGACTTGTTAAAGTCAGAAGAATAGGGAACCAGACTTGTCCCTTGGGTTGATGGTCCTGAGTGCTGGATGCTTTCAGTTTCAGTTAGCCTCAGGTGGGAGTCTCTTCCTTGTTGTTGTTGCATATCAGGCATCTGAACAGTTGGGAGATGGTGTTCAGTCACTACTCTGGTATGCAGCGTTTCTTTGATGGTCTTTTGTATTTGGTAGGCAAAAGTGGAAGGATCCCTGAATTGTGTTAACAGAGGTTTCTCCTCAATGTCAAAATCTGAATGGACTATTGAACTTCCTTCAAGTAGTACCATTTTGAAGTCAGTTTTGACATTGTCCTCTGCCTTCTTTCTCTGAGTAGCAGCTCTTCTTCTTGATACACCAGAAGTTCTAACTACTGATCTTGAAGGATCAGCAGTTTCAAACTTCTCTGGATTTGCAGCCTTGGCAGCCAAGTATTTCTTGTAAGTATCCATTAGTCTTTCTTCTTTCCATCTGGATACTGAGGCTTTTGAACCATAGCCCTCTGCTACTAACTCTTCTATTATTTGGGCTCTCTTGGCCTTTCCTTCTTTGCTTGTGGCCATTTTGTCTGCAAGCAGTTGTGCTCTTCTTGTCAGCTCTTGCATGGAGAGTCCTTTGAGTGTATAGGCTTTAGTACTTTCTGATTCTTCATCAGAACTTTTGCCATCAGAAGTTTCTTCATTGTGCCTTAGGGATTCTTCAGATATTTGGGTCTCATCTTCTTTTTCTGCTGCTTCAATCTCTTCTATTGAGACACCAAACTGTTTGGCCAGTTTTTCTTTCCTAGCCTGATCTTTTTGATCTCTTTCAAGGATGGCCACTCTTGTCCTTATCCTGGCTTGGAATGACTTCTTAGGTTCCCTGATCTTCTCCCCTTTTTTGGATTCATCAATTTTAACTTTTGAAGTTGAGGGTTGGGAGAATTGTCCTTGAAGATGAGCAATCTGTTTGCTGTTGAAGTCTATTTTGTTGGACAGATCATTCATCTTGGTCTTGATCACTCCAAATTGATTCTTGATAGACAGCTCCAAGTTAGCTGTGTATGTTTGGAAGTGATTTCTGATGAGAGTATTCATCATGTGGTACAGGGGACCCTCTGGGCTGCATAGCTGGTTCAGGTCTATGCTTGTTTGCCCAGGGAATTGGGTAGGCATTTGTTGTGAAGGGGGTGTTTTTGGGAGATCCTCATGTTGTACAGAGGATGCCACTTTAGGGGTTTTAGGGATTGAGTGGGCTTTAACCTGTGCAGGGGTGACTGGCTTCTTGAGCCTGGATACCCCTGAAACAGGACCTTCAGAAAGTGCCGTCAATTCAGTAGTTTGTGTTTTTGAAACATCATCCAAATTAATGGAATCATCTGAATCCCTGATGTTGCCCTCAATGAGGACTGTCTCAGTTAAATCATGAGCTGAGCCCAACTCAGTTCTCTCATGAACCTCTTGTTCTTGGTTCTGAGGATTTCCTACTTCAGGCATTAAGCCTTCATCAGTAGTTGCCACATCTGAGGTCTTAGCTATGTTACTTCTATCCTCAGATCCACCACTGGGTGGTAACTGAGTAGTAGCAGCCTCAGATGCCCCAAGAGTCTCTAAAATTGGGCTTAAAGACTCTGGTCCACCCTCATCTCTTGGGATAGGGCTAGAGATGTCCACATCCATGTCTGATGTTGTGGTTATGTCCCCTGTTTGTTGTGGTTGTAGGGGACTGACATAATCAGATGGGACCTTCTCTTTTAGCCCAGAGAGAAGTTTGGCAATTTCTATTGCCTCTTGTTCAGAAATTTGTGGGGTTGGTTCAGTAGTTTGGGCAATAGGTGAAATTTGTTGTTCAGCAGTTTCAAAAGAAGAGTGTGTTTCAATAGTTTTTCTAAGTCTTTTTCTTTTGAATAAAATGGTTATGGGTGCTCTTGGTGGGGTTTGAGATGGATGAGACTGAGAGGGTGTTTCAGTCTCACCAATTTGAAGAGCAGAATGCTCATGAGCATGTTCAGGCATCTCAACCTCCTGAACAGCTTTTCTTTTGGGTTGGTGGGTTGTTGTCTTTGTTGGCTTGGGCTTTTTGGCTTTTGGTGGTGTGAGTTTGGAAGATGTGGGCTTCAGGGGGACTTGTTGTTGTTCTCCCTGATCATCTTCTGGCCAGGCAGCCGGTTTGTTATGTCTTGAGTATGCTTGTGATGTTAAAGGATTTAAAGTTGAAATTTTTCCCACAAGCACCTCATTACCCAGTTCCCCTATTATGCATTGCATAATGAACCTTGGGTACAACAAAAACTTTTTCTTGGTATTATTATGATGTAACACCAACTCATTGAAAAATAGTTTTGATGCCCTGAATTTAGTTTCATTCACAATGGAATGAAATATTGGTTGAAAAGTGGAGAGCATCTGGTCATAAGACCCTGTTTTTGGACTCAAACACATAATAATATAATGAAACAAAAGCTTGTATTTTGGTTCAAAATATTTTTTGAATATTGTAGCATGGGAGAGAGTACCTTGATAACCACACTCAGTCATGGTTAGGTGAATATCAGAATTAGCAACATGGTCAGGGGCAGTTACATCATCCAGACCCAGTCTTGTTGCCAGTGTGGCCGGTGTGATGGTCAGTGGTTTCCCTTTTATTCTTGAGTTGAGGGAAATGACTTCATCATCAGCCGTCACCGTCTCAGCATTTGCCCAGAACTCATTCAGAGTTTCAGTGTGAATTGGTGGGTTTATTGTGAGAGCAGTAAAATATTGGGATTTTACGACAAGATCAATGATCTCATCGTATTGGGACCAGCCTTCTTGTTTTTCAAGAAAGGCCCTTTGATTGTGTCCTTGTTTTAGAACTAGAGCCATGTGGTTTGGGTTTTGATCGAACAATTGATTTGCAGGTTTAGGTTATTGAGAGAGTTTTTGAGAGAGAAGGAGGGGTATTTTGAGTTTGAAAGGATAAGTGTGGAGAAAAAGGTATTTATCAGAAGTTTTAACCGCTTGAATCTTCTTTATTAGAAGTTTTTGAACCGCCTTTGGTTAAAAATCTTTTTATCAGAGGTTTTAGACTGATTAGGTCAAACCTCTGATGATGGGAAAAGTCAGATTTGCCCTTTTGACTAAAACTGCTGATGAAGGATTACTTCATCAGTAGTTCCCATTTCCTCTTCAGGAGTTTTAACAGCTGATGAGAAATGTTTTTATAAATACTTTTATTCATAAATTTTGAAGGTTATTTTATCAGAAGTTACACACTTTTCAGAAAATTATCCCCATACTGATGTTTGTTCATCAGTAGTTTCCCTCTTTTCAGAAGTTTTGTTTCAGACTTTTTGTCTGTTTTGTAAGTGAAAAATGAAAAATTGCAAAATAAGAAAATAAACACTTACAAATTTAGCATCCCAAGCATGGATACTAACTTCTGAAATGTTGATGTGTCAAGGGGTTTTGTGAAGATGTCAGCTATTTGATTAGCTGTTGCTACATGCTTCACCTCAATCTTGCCTTTTTCATAGCAATCTCTTATGAAATGGTACCTGATCTCAATATGTTTGGTTTTTGAGAACTGTACCGGATTTTGAATGATGCTAATGGCAGATTTGCTGTCTACAAACAAAGGTGTCTTGGTCTCTTTGATTCCATAATCAAGAAGTTGATATTGGAGCCATTGTATCTGTGATGTACAACTTGCAGCTGCAATGTATTCAGCTTCAGCAGTTGAAGTTGCAACAGATGTTTGCTTCTTTGATTGCCATGACACTAGACAGTTACCCAGGAATTGACAACCACCAGATGTTGACTTTCTTGTCATCTTACACCCTGCATAGTCACTATCTGAAAAAGCTGATAACTTGGTATTGCTTGAAGCAGGATACCAAATTCCAAGTGTTGGAGTTCCTTTCAGATATCTGAAAATTCTTTTGACTGCTATAAGGTGTGATTCCCTTGGTGTTGATTGATATCTAGCACAGACACATGTTGAAAACATAATATCTGGTCTAGAAGCAGTTAAGTATAAAAGGGAACCTATCATGCATCTGTACATGGTTTGATCAACCTGTTTTCCTTGATCATCAGGTTCAACTTGTGTGATTGGTGTCATGGGAGTGGAACATGATTTACAGTCATTTAAAGAAAATTTGTTCAATAATTCTTTAACATATTTTGATTGATGTATAAAAGTTCCATTTGTTTGTTGCTTGATCTGCAATCCTAGAAAGTACTGCAGTTCTCCCATGGTACTCATCTCAAATTTTGATTGCATGAGTTTCTTAAAATCATCACACAGTTTTGTGTTTGTTGAACCAAAAATGATGTCATCAACATAAATTTGAACAAGTAAGACATGATTTCCAACATGTTTAATGAAAAGAGTTTTATCAATGGCACCTCTTGTAAAGTTATTTTTGAGTAAAAAGGTGGAGAGTGTATCATACCAGGCTCTTGGAGCCTGTTTGAGCCCATAAAGAGCTTTGTCCAGTCTGTACACCCACTCAGGATGAGAAGGATCCTCAAACCCAGGTGGCTGACAGACATACACCTCCTCTTTTATATTTCCATACAAAAATGCACTTTTCACATCCATTTGATAAACTTTAATTTTGTTGGAAATGGCATAGGCCAGAAATAACCTGATGGCCTCAAGCCTTGCAACTGGAGCAAAGGTTTCATCATAGTCAATTCCCTCTTCTTGAGAGTACCCTTGAACTACCAGTCTTGCCTTGTTCTTGATTATCATACCAGCTTCATCTTGTTTGTTCCTGAAAACCCATCTTGTGCCAATTGGTTGCTTGTTTGGAGGTAAGGGACAGATTTCCCAGACCTGTTGCTTGTTGAACTGAAGCAGTTCATCTTGCATAGCTTGCACCCAATTATTGTCTTTGAGGGCTTCCTGGTACTTCTTTGGTTCCAACTGTGAAATAAAGGCTGAAAATAGGCAAAAGTTGGAGAGTTGGTTTCTGGTAAGAACACCTGAAGCTATATCACCCATGACTTGATCAAGTGGATGATCTCTGTGTTCAATCAGTTGTTGTAAACCACTGACAGGTGTAGGTGGCTCTTGTTCTTCAAACAAACTACTGAGGTCTATAATATCTGGTTCAGCAGTTTTAGCTTCTTCAGTAGTTGCAGGTGCTGAAGCAGATGTTTGAGTTTGGCCTTCAGTATTTGTTGGATCAGAAGTTTGTGAAACTTCTGATGGTGTTGAAGTTGACTTAATGACTGTTTGAGGAGTCCATGGTGTAGGATCCTCATCTTCAAACCTTTGATCACCATAATAAGTAGGTTTAGAAGAAGTAACAGTCTTTTCAGGTCCAAAGTGGAAGTTGTCAAGGTCAAAGAGTTCAGCAGGATGTGCTGGAATAAGAGTGTGTTTTGACTCATTGAACTTGACATTCAATGTTTCTTCTACTATCCTGGTGTGAGAATTAAAAACCTTGTAGGCTTTTCTAGTTGAAGAGTAACCAAGAAAGTAACCTGAGTCAACTTTGGCAGCAAACTTTGAAATAGATTCTTTGATGTTCAAGATGAAACATTGACACCCAAAAGCCCTGAAAAAGGAGATAAGGGGCTTCATGCCATGAAGAACTTCATAGGCAGTCTTGGAATGTCTCTTGACCACAAGAACTCTATTCTGAACATAACATGATGTGTTAACTGCTTCTGCCCAAAAGTACAAGGGCAGTCCAGAATCAGCTAACATTGTTCTTGCTCCTTCTATCAATGTTCTGTTCTTCCTTTCTACTACACCATTTTGTTCAGGAGTTCTGGGAACACTTTATTGTCTAATAATCCCTTTAGACAAACAGAATTCATCCAGAGTTTTGTTCCTGAACTCTGTCCCATTGTCACTTCTAATGGTTTTGACAGATAGAGAATATTGTTTCTCTACTTGTAGAATGAAGAACTTGATGATTTCAGCAGCCTCATCCTTGGAGAATAAGAAGAATACCCATGTGAATCTTGAGTAGTCATCAATGATGACTAAGCAGTACTT
Organism: Ambrosia trifida; assembly: GCA_028751855.1. NCBI lineage: Eukaryota > Viridiplantae > Streptophyta > Magnoliopsida > Asterales > Asteraceae > Ambrosia > Ambrosia trifida. The sequence goes on from CM054124.1 coordinate 483,278, forward strand.
CTTCTTACCAAGGCTCATAATCTTGACAGGTCCAAATAAGTCCATATGGAGTAGGTGAAGACATGCAGTTGTTTTTGATTCTTCAATAGACTTATAGGAGGACTTATGTTGTTTTCCCTTTAAACAGGATACACAGTGTTCTTGACACTGGTATACTTTCAAAGGTAGACCTCTGACCAAGCCCATTTTTGTGACTTTATTTATGGTTTTAAAGTTCACATGGCCAAGTCTCCTGTGCCAGAGATCTGTTTCTGAAGTTGATGCCCTTGAGAAGAAACAGGCAGTGTTGTTCAATACTTTGTCTTTCTCAATGTCTACTGCATAGACATTGCCACATCTTTTGGCAATCAGCAAAGTATGATCTTCAATGATCTTCTCTATCAACTTCTGGCCTTCTGGTGAGATGATCTTGCATGCTGTCTTTGTGAAAAAGGAAGAATATCCTTTATCACACATTTGTGACACACTCAGCAAGTTGTATTCAAGGTTTTCCACCAGATTGACCTTGTCAAACTGTATTTTGCCAGAGGAGACATTGCCATGTCCTAGCACATATCCCTTAGCATTGTTCCCAAAGGATACAGATCCTTCTCTTTGGCTGATAAAGTTGTTTATCAGGTATCTGCATCCAGTCATGTGCATAGAGCCTCCACTATCAACATACCATATGCTGTTTAAGCCCCTGGAAACTCTCTGCACATAAAAGCAAATTAGTTAGATATAGGAACCCAAGCCTGTTTGGCTTTGGGTTTGCTCTTGAGAACAGTTACAGTTTGTTCTTGACCAGGTTGAGAAATCCATGTCTTTTTGGCAATGGATTTTTCATTAAGAACCATGGTGGTATCCTTTTCAGGACCACCATCAACCTTGGTCATCAGTAGTTGTACCATGTTCATTAGATTTTGTATCTCAGCAGTTTGTGAAACTGCTGATGATTCTGGTCTAACTACTGACAAGGAATTTTGAGAAAAAGATTTTGGTTGAGATTTTATCTTTTTCTGAGAAAAGGTGTTTTCAGGTTGTTGTTTCTTGGGTTTAAAGATTCTTTCATAATCATTTCTGATTTGATTTCCCACAACCTGTTGTTTAAATTTTTGATTGAACTGAATTCCTTTTCTGTATCTACAAAATTCAGTTTTGTGGTTGAACAGACCACAAATTTCACACTCTTTTGCCTTTTGTTTTTGGTCTAAAGGCAAATTTCTGACATTAGTGTAAAGATTTTGCTCATCAGTAGTTTTCAGGATCTCAACTCCTGATGTAGATGAAACTACTGATGGCTTGTTGTCAGATTTTGTTAATACTTCTGAAGTACTTTCTTTAAAAATGCCAGGATTTCTGTTTAGAAAGTTTTCATGGAAAGATGTGCACTCTTTCCCTTCAGAAGTTTCATTTGAAACAATTCTTCTCCCATCTTCAGTAGTTTTGGGAGAAAAATCTGTTGGTGTTTCAACATGATGGTATCCTATGCCAAACTTAACATTTGAAGCACTTTGTTTGTTTAGCAATAATTGATACCCCTTACAAGATTCCACCCATTTTTCACATGTGATCCTGGTGTCAGCAAGCTCTTGTCTGACATCTCCCAGGTCATTTAGCATGATTTTAATTTGTGCTTGGGTTTCAATAGCTGAGTCAGTTAATTTAGAAACTTCTTTTGTTTTAGCACACCGTTTTCTTTCTAAATCACATTTTATCTGTGTGTATTTTCTTTCTAAATCATTGGCTTTACCTTGTAAGTGCAGATTTGTCTCTCTTATGAGAGCAAAAGTTTCTTTGCAAGAATTTGAGCAAAGTTTTGTCAAAGATTCTTTTGATACCTGTGACAATGCAGATTTTGAAGTACAGCCTTCAAATGCCATTAAGGCAAAGTTCTTTCTGCCATTGTCTGGTTCTCCCCAGTTGATGTCAAACACTTTGTTGTCTGCATCAGGATTGCACTCTGTGGTGTCAAAAGGGAGACTGCTCCAGTCAACATACCCTGAGGTGAAAAGACTTTGTTGAGAGGGTTGTTGAGGCTGTGGAGGATGTTGAGCAGCTGGAAAGGGAGGGATTGATTGTTGGCTCTGCATCTGTTGAGCAGGCACTTGAACATATTGTACTTGTGGCATGTATTGCTGTTGAGGAGCTTGTGCCTGTACAAAATGAGCACTCCCTTGAGTTCCATTATTCCTATTATAATTGGGGTTATAGTTATTTCCAGATTGTGATTGGTTAAAGCTAGAGCTTCTACACTCTCTAGCAAAGTGTCCCAACTTCTGACACTTGTGACATCTCAATTTAGATTTGTCAAAACCAATTTTTGTATTACTGGTCAATCCTGGAAATTTCCTTCCTGACCTTTTATAAAACTTGTTAGTTTTAATGCTTAGCATGGCCAGTTGGTGTAATATGTCCATTTCTTCTAAGTCATCACTGCTAAAATTTTTCAAATCATCCATGATAAAACATAGATTATCAGCAGTTTGACTTTGGTCATTATTGTCATAACCTGGGAAAGATCTTTCTGATGAGATCCCAGTGGTTATGTCAATATTGTCATAAGATCCATAGGAACAAGTTGGTGAATCTTGTCCCAAAAGTGCTGTACTACCTGGTAGGTAGTCATCAGCAGTTTTACCAGATGATTGTAATTTCTTCTTTTGATCAATTTCTCTCTCAAAAGTAAGTAATCTCCCATGGAGTTTTGTAAGAGTGAGGGAGCTAAAATCTGGTGAGGATCTTAAAACAATGGAGTATGTTTCCCATTTGTCTGGTAAAGACCTTAAAAATCTATGTAGCATAGACACTGTTGTATAGGTCTGACCATTTAACTTTAGCTCAGATATTAATGAGGAGAATCTTTCAAATTGTTGAGTTAAAGTTTCCCCATTAATATGAGCAAATGTCTCATATTGTTGAGCTAAAATCTCTCTTGTGTTGGCAATCACCTCTTCAGTTCCTCCAAACTGTTCTTTAAGACAATCCCAGAGTTCTTTGGCACTTTCACAATGTAAAAGGCCAGAGTATATCTCATTTGGGAGAGCCATTGCCAACATAGAGAATGCTTTTGCATCTAGCTCAAGTTTTAGGAAATCATCATCTGTATATTCTTTAGGGTCCTTAGGGACCTTAACATTAGTTTCAAGATTAACATTTACTGGTTTGTGAGGACCATATATCACAGATCTCCAACAACCTGTGTTGGTTTGTGACAAGGTATGTGCCATTCTCTTTTGCCATATGTTGTACTCATTTCTCACAAGCATGGCAGGTTTAGTGGCAGAACCAGTATTATGTGGATCCATTTTAAAGAGTATAGATTTGTCAGATGACTCTTTTAAGTGATGGATGTTGATAAAAAGTGAACTTTTGATCTTTTTATTGAATATCAATAAGAGCTTTGTGTCTGATTCTCAATTTGTTAGATTGATATGTGATCAGATAAACCAATGCTCTGATACCAATTGTTGGGATCAGTTTGCTCTTTTTGCTAAGTAAGAACTTGCTATCTTGACACTTAAGTGTTTAGCAAGCCCTTGTAAATCAGATTATAAGCACAGCGGAATGTATAAGTTAAAGCAATACTTTTTATACTAAGGAAGAGTTATTACTCCCCCTTGATGATTGAAACTAATAAATGACAAGTATTTATTATGAATCTAAGCAGTAAATGAGAATTAGATACTTAGACAGATTCACAATAAATACTAAAATGGAATAGAACAGTGAGAGTGTTTGAAGGATTTTTCTATTAAAATCAATGTCTAAAATAGAAGGTTGAAGCCTCCTATTTATAGACGTTTACATACATGTATCTTGCCCAAAAAGCAAGTACAGAAACAACAGAAACAAGTTGCATAAGTTGCAACATTGAAACAAACAAGTACAGCTAAAAGTAATAATAAACAATAAACTACTGATGCAAAAGGCGGTGGAAAATATCTGATGCTAAGTGCTGATGAATGGCAAACTACTGATGAGTAGTTTGTCTTCAGTACTTCTGAAGTGAACTTGTCTGGTTTGGACTTCAGAACTTCTGATGAAGTTTCTTCTTCAGCACTTCTCTTATCTTCTCTTCAGCAGTTCTTTGTTTTCTTTTCAGTACTTCTATACTTAGCCAAAATGACAGAAGTGAATTAGACTAAGGTTTCCAAAAGTGGTTTCACCAATCCTCTTTGTCCTAACACTTACTATAATTTGACTTTTATAGGATACCAAGTCAGGATGTTAGTTATGCCAAAAATCATTTTTTTGTATCATATATTTTAACCACAATTAAACAATTACCAATTTCTTTTAAACTTTATGACTAATTATATTACCTCAAAAATAAGTTTCATGAGTTTTCTAGTCAACTAATTACTAGTATTACTCACAAAATTGATTATTATATTAAACACCATTCATTATATTTCTAATTACTCATTCTTTTCCTCAATATCCCAACATGAGTTTCACACACAAACACTCTCACTTCTCTCATATTTTATCATCTTTTGAGTTCATATCATCATCATCCTCCTCAAGAATTTTGGAGATTTTTGCTTTGGTTTTCATATATTCTTATTTTTCTAAATCGAACAAGCAAAACCGTAAGTATTTTCAATCAACTTTCACTATTTTTCCTTTTCATATATATTTCTTCAATAGCATTATATTTATTTGATGATACATACACTTTAGGGTTTCAATTGCTAGTTAGGGCTTTAGGGTGTTTATGAACAATTTGGGATTTTTGAGTTAAAAGTATAATTTACTTGTACAATTCATAACTAATTCATATGTTATCTAAAAATCATGAAATTCTAACCTTAGCTTCTAGATGATATTTATGACCTGAAAATAGTTTCTATTTTGATTTTGTGGCCGTTGCAATAGTTTTAATAATTTTATTTTGATTAAATCATGCTTATTTCATTAAAAATCATATATAATGTATTTTAATGTAAATATTCGTGAAAACCCTATTTATTATGTTAGAATACTGATTATGATTTTTGCTACTTAATTTGTATTAGTTTTGCACTTTTATAGAATTTAATTCTTTATTTATTTTTAGACAATAAATATAATATAAAATCATTTTGGTTAAAAAAATTATCTAAAAATTATTTTTGACCATTTTGGTTCATAATACATTATTTTCATTAAAATTCTTGATATTTTGATTAACTTAAAATTTTATGTGAATTTATGATAATTATGCGTTTATATTATATATTCATTAAGTCATTTAAAAATATTTATGAAATATTTAGATCATTTTATGACTTCATAAATCTATTATTGTATAAATTTAAATTATTTATCTTATTTAAAATTTCTTTGACTAACCTAATTAATTGGTTGTATTTAAATTAATAAATACAAATAATTAATGTTTCAAAGTTGTTACATTTTTTTGAACAAGTCAAAGTTGTTACATAATTTAACATTTATGTGACTTCCACCATTTACTTTAATTATAACTTTCAATTATGAACTTATAATATTATTATTTTTATTTATTCTTTAGTTCATATGTCATATTATTTCAAGGAAGTATATATATTTACTTACGTCGCATTTTCAACATATATCGTTATTTACAAGTTAAACCCCAAATTAGACTAGACATCCTAAGTGCCTTAGACTAGAAACCCTAGACTTACTCTAAGTCCAAACACTTATACATATAACAGACTTTTAGGTTGAGACTTTGGGATTCGCCAATTCACGCTCACGACGATTTAGTGACATAACTATTTAGTGAATGTGAGTATATCTTTTACCCTTTTTACTGTTTTACTATTTGGGGGTGACTCATGTACTTACTATCAATTTTCTATTTCATCTTACTAAAATAGCAATTCTTATGTGTGTTTGCTTGTGTCATTTCGTGTATCTATGACTTGTCAAATCATTAACCGTTGTGGCCTGACATTTCAATGAATAGTACTATGGTATATACCCTTGTGACTCTGTTGAGAGTCCTCGTCATTGCTATGTATTACATTACTACTAGCGCATACTATATATATCTGCTTTCCTTTCATATGGTTGATTTGACCCGAATACCACTTATTACATTTTGCAAAATAACACATGAATTGCTAAATTTTCCTTACTATATATATATCAAACGGGTATGCTCACCAATACATGTTTGTATTGACAAAATTATTTTCGTACATGTTTCAGGTTATTTTAGATGCATTCGTTAAGCTTTCGGTTTCATATTTAGATTTTGATTCATTGTATTTCAGTTTAGGTGACATTTAGAATCGTTGTATTTCATTTCAATGTAATAAACTATTTAATCAATGTATCAATATTTACACTTTTAGTCCATGAGCTATTGAACAATCGTCACTACGTGACACCTCGATGTTTCCGCCATCGGTTGGGGTGTTACACCTTTTAGTCGGAAACTCAGTCTCGCTCGGAAACCACATAAACCATCGGGCACAAATACTAAGAAACGATAACCACCCACCACAACAAAAATCGAAAACCTAACTTCTTACCTGCACTGTTTCGGAGGTTTGTCGTCGTCATCGTCAAAGATTGAATCTTTATTATTAAAGGACAACTGAATTAGAAAAACATCTTGAACCAGAAAATTATTTTTGACTTTGGGGACTTATTTGGTGAACTTGGGGTTGTTTTGGAAGAAGAGATCAAGATCTGATCTGGATATTGAAGGAGAAGGGATTGTTTGCTTTGTTTGTTGTTTACGAGTTGAATAATAATAATAGAGAAGATAGAGTGTCTTGAGAGTTGAAAGTAAAGGAAAAGTAATAATAAGGTAAAGGTGTCAGGAGTACTAGATTCAAAAGAAAATTAAATGGAGTGAAGTAAGGTGTAAGTGTGGGTTTCGAGAGTGGCCTAGTGGATTTTTTATAATAAATTATTTGGAGTGTACAAGCTCAATTTGGAGGGTTCGACCTTACTGAATTCGTTTTGATTTGTTGACTACGGTTGGACATCCTGTATTCGGTTTAAAGTGCAATTGGATTCCAAGACTACAGTCATGCATGCAACAAGTACACGGGTTCCCATGTTGATGTTGGGAGAGTCTTTTGCTGAATGGAAATTTAGGTTCATTCAACATGTTAAAAAAAATGATGCCAAAGTTTGGAGAGCTATTTGCAGAGGTCCTACTCCAATTACTTACGTTATAGACGAAGAGAAGGGTACTACACTACCTAAACCTGAATCTGAATATACAGAGGAAGATTGGGACCAAGTTAAGCTTGATGAAGAGGCTCTTAACACATTGACTATGGGTTTAGCACCAGAGATCATCTCAAAACACAAAGAGACTAAATCTGCCAGAGCGTTGTGGGATTCTCTGGTTGAATTTTATGAAGGCAACGATGACATGAAGCAGAGTCAAAGGGAAATGTTGCGGCATAAGTTCAATCAGTTCAGTTGCATTCTTGGTGAAACCCTTGAAAATCAAATTGCGAGATTCGTATCTCTAGTAACTGAAATGAAGACCGCAAACATAACTTTGAACAATTCCGAGGTAAATATTAAATGCTCTTCCAAAGAATTGGGATACGAATGTTTCCCTAATCAAGAAAACAGAGGATCTTGTTTATTTGTCTCTGTCAGGACTTATCTCTATCATCAATGCTTGTGATTCGGACGACAAGCAAAAGGTGCAAAATCAAAATGCTGCTGCTTAGCCACGTTGCACACCCGCTACTGTTTCGACACCCGCTCCTGTTGTTCCATTACCTGTTGAGTATCAGGTTCCTGTGATGGTACGATATATCAAACATGATTCACATGAGGTATTTTCTGATCTATGCTCTAATGCTTGTGCCGAAAAGGCTAAGTATTACGTAGGATATAACTCTGAGTTAGTAAGAGAAAACGATGAGCTAAAAGGAAAGATTTCTTGTCTTAATAGCTGAACCTCTACCTACAAACTTAGAGTAGAAGCCTTAGAAAAGGATGTCGTTCAATACAATAATGATTTAAGCAATAAAACTTGCCTTGTAATGCATCAGAAGAAAATTATTGATGAACTTAGTGCTGAGCTAGATTCTTTGAAGTCAAAATTTGAAAATGCCGATTTCCATTTTACAAAATTTGATTGTTCTAGTGAGCGTGTTGAGAAAATGATAAGTTCAAAACTCAAGTTTAGGGAAAACAAAGGAGCTGGTATAGGTTTTGTAGAAATTGCACCTCCCTACAATCATAACTACACCGGAATGCCTCTTTCGGATGAGGAAATAGAAAATGAGAAAAATATGGAATATGGGAAGGGGTTGGTGGTTGAACCCGCAAAGAGTGTTCCCATAAAGATAACAGAACCAAAGGGGTTAGTGGTAGAGCCGATTAAGTTTGTGCCAATTAAGATTGCTGAACCAGAAGGGCACAGGAAACAATCTAAGTATGTTGCTCCACTTAGTGACGTTCCTATTGCTAAGTTCGTTAAACCAGAAAGCAATGAAATAAGCAACCATGTTAAATCTGAAAATAACAACTCTGACAATGTCAATGATGACACGTCTTCAATAAAATCTTATTTTTCAATGGGATCAATTGAATCGATGTTGCTTAAAAGTATTTCAAAATCTATGAATTCTGACAGTTGCTCAAGATCCTCTAGTAAGTCAGAAACTTCAGATGAATCTGACTCAGAAAATGTTGTTGATTCAAAGACTGTTGGCACAGGTGTGGTAAAGCCAACAGTCCCTAATTTTAAATGTGTGAATGTTACTGACGCTTCTACCTCATGTGCAGATGAAATTAAGGTAGAGGTTAAGGTTGAGGGGGATGATGTTGTTTGCACTAATAATGCAGATGTTTGTGTGAAACAATCTAATTTATCTGCAGATGCTGAACCATATGTGAAAAAGACTGTTTCTGAGCTATCTGTTAATGGCACGACTGATAAATACGTGCCACCACATAGAAAAACTACATGTGCTAACTCTCATGAACAGGTTCCTGAAGTCAAACAGAAAGCTCAAAGACAGTCAACATCGCAAAGACAATCTTGTTCACACGGGTGTTTAAGATCTTCTAACCAGAGCAGAAAGAGTAAGAAGCCTGCAAACAAATCATCAAATGGATCTCGTCGCTCAAATTCTTCAGTGGGATCTAACAGACCGAGACTTGCTCCTTATGCAAAGAAGCAGGCATGCTATAACTGTGGAAGACCCGGTCACATTGCAAGAAACTGCGCACATCGTCCTTATGTGCCCTATTACATACGATATCAGAAGGTTATGCCTAGGAAAAACTTCTACTCCAAGCCAATGAAGGTTGAAAAACCTAAGGCAAGGAAGGATGTGAATCCCAAAGTCAAACCATCTGATGGAGACTAGAATGCTTCCAAGAGCAAACGGAAGGTTGTTCAACCACAGAAGTCTAAACAACCTAAGAAACCGAAAGCTGCTACTCCGAAAGTAGCAAAACTGGTTCTTAAGCCTAAGCAAGTTTGGAAAGAAAAGGCGGCAGCAGCAACTGATCCAAATGAGAATAAGGACATGTGCTTGAGGGAAGTGTCTTACATAGATGCTTCAAGAGTGCCCAGGACCGCGATGGCCTGGGTACCAATGTTTAACTAATCTCCTTATTCATGCAGGGACAGCCAAGGAGGATTATCAATAACCACTGGTGTGTTGGTAGTGGTTGTTCCAAGCATATGTTAGGTGACATCTTTGTGTTACATACCTCTACATCTTTTAACACAAAGTATGTTTCCTTCAAAGGAGATAAGGTCAGAATGGCAGGTACATTTAAATTTGATGCACAAACTTTGAAAAAGATTGATTGGTCGTTATTTGAGAATGGTTATAGAAAAGAACAAAAAGATTTTCTTATTTTTAGGTAAATTTTATATATAAATTTGCCTTTTCCCTCTATTTATGCACAAAATTTAGGGGGAGAAGGGAGATATTCAAGGAAAATACAAAAATAGTGTTTTATTTTATTTATGTACAAAATTTAGGGGGAGATAGGAGAGAAAATGAGAAAAATGAAAAAAAAAACATGTGAAAAAGAGAAAACTACAAAAAGAATTTTTGTTGTATCACTTGTGAAAAAGGCTGACACACGTAAGACCAATATTGAAATGGTCATGCTCTAGGGTGATGTGTCGGTAGGCTTGGTCCTGACGACTGAAAAATTGGTTGATCTTGTGACACACTTAATGATAACGTATGGCCTCAGTAGGAAACGTCACTTGGAATTGGTACATTTTTTATTTGAATGCTCGTGTGACGTCCCGATACACGCTGTGTTCTAGATCTGAAACCCTTTTCTGAAAAACTCATGTATCTCCTTTGTTTTGTGTAAGCAAAGACCTGGGGATGCTAGGCAATGTTAGTTTCTGCTGCATCCAGATATATGATGACCTAGCTGTACATTGTCGAGTTGTAGATCAAAAACGCCAATAGAGGCCAATGAGCCCAAAAAGATGCAAATGTGCACAACAAAAGAGGCCCTCTAGAGCCCAAAACACCAAAACCTATATCATTTGAGAAATCAAATTGATTTGTATATTATACCACTCTATTTCTTAATGATCTATTATTTTCTCTTCTCAACCAAGTCCCAGTTAATTTTTCAGAATTCTAGAACAGACACTGTGAAAATATGTGGTAGGGAAACTGCTTGCATGATAGAGCGTACCGCATATAATTCTAGGATTTGATTGTGACTTGCTTGAGTGTCCATAATTAATACACCAAAACATGATAAATTAATCACGGACAGTCAATTAAGAAGGTCTAAGGCAATAAGTTTAAGCGGACGAATATACTGGCAATTGCTCGGACCGACTAGAGTAGACCCGTGTTGATAAGTGTCCCCGAGTCTAAATCACAATGATTCAATCCCCCGAAAAAAAATGTTTAGTTATTTTTATTTCAATTTATTTTTCATTTATTTTGATTCTTATTGTTTTGCTTTTGAGTTTATTTTTATTTTAGTTTTATAAAATCAACCATTCTTGAATATTTGACCTATCATCCACAGTGAAAGAAATCCGAATTTTTGAAATTTTCGTGTGAAAGTAGTCGGAAGAACTAGGTGTTCATGATACTGGATCCTCTGTTATATTTAGATGTTTGCTTACAAAGTTCTGAGAATGTGCAGAATTCGATATGAATCAAGAAACAGGGGTTGAAGAAGAATGATTTTCAGTTGCTGACAAGCATGAAGCACCGTGATGAGAATATGTACCTGAGGCAGAAGAACTTGAAGTGATTGCATATTCTGATAATGAAAGTACACATGCAGAAGTACCTGTGATCCTGCTTGAAGACAATGATCGAAAAAGAAAGAGATACGAGAATCCTCCTTTCACATATTCTTTTAGCAAATGATCAAGCGAATGCTGATGATGATTCAAGTGTGGATCTTACTCCCAGATAAGAAGAAAAAGCCCGAGTTTGAGAGTGCAAAAAAGAAGAGTTTCAACAAAACAACACCAACACCCTAGCAACAATCTAGGGGGAGATCACAACGCTACATTCAAATTATGAAGATCATTTGATAACATCAGTCTAGGGGGAGATTTTTGGGTCTATAATAGTGAGACTGGCGCTATCAAATAAATATTGTTGATCAATATTGGTGTTTTACTATTAAGGACCGAGAACACTTGGGTTCTCGGTTATTTAAGGTGTTTGGGCCAAGAACTACTTAGTTCTCGGTTGGGCTTGGGCTAGGCCATGTGGGCCCAACCTAGTGCATGGCCTATATAATGTAATGTTCTAGTCATTTGTTAGGTTAGCGGTTTTACATTTTCTAATAAAACACTCTCTAGTATTAGACAAATTCTTTAGAGATCGTATGCTATTGAGGTGTTTAATCAATTGTTTATTGTGTTCTTGAATCATATAATCACTAGATTCCGCCTACTGATTATATTACTTGATATCATTGTTAATTTGGGACTTACAAATATATATCAAAAACTGAAAGGAACCCATAACAAAAAACACTTAGGAACCCATTCATATCGATGCTAAGTGATCTGGTGGTTGAAACACTCTAAAGCATCCTATAGGTCCCCGGTTCGAATCTTGAGTCGCGCCCTTTTTGTAATTTTTAGTTTCTGTTTTTTGTATACAAAACCTAGGCTTTTTGAACCTAAACCCATCTCATCCAAACAAATAAACAAACCCAACCGCCTCCTCTCCAAACCCAACACTTTTCAAATCACAAATCAAGTTTTATATGCAGAGATTTTCCGGTCGGTCATTGCCACCACCAAGGAGATCATCACCACCTCTTAATAGTCGTTCGTTGCCACTCAATCGGCCGTCACTACAACCCAATCGACTACCACGGTCTGCCATCCGCGATTATAAGTAATTATAAATTTGTGCATTTAATTAGCAATTTTGAGATTTGATATTTTGTGTTTATGGCAAAAGTAAAAATTGTAATAACCTAAAGAAATCAAGTATGTAATGCCTTCAATTTCCTTAGAAATATACAAGTATGTAATGCCTTCAAATTCCTTGTAAATATACAATACTATATGCTGTTGATAGATGATAGCATCCTTTAATGGTCCTGTATCTATATATCTTCTTGATGGTTCTGTATCTAAGGATGTTAAAAGTTTTTATCTTGATCATTGTCCATTTGTCCTAAAATCTTCCAGTAGAATGGGTATGCATATCTAGTCAATAAGTGACAAGTTTGAGTGGTCGATTGGCTGTTTAATTATAACATGTTAACTCAAACTTTTGCAGAGAGTATGTAGCAACCGAAATCACAGTTCTATATCAGTTGTGCTTCTATGGTTCTTCATGAAACAGGTTAGTAACACTTCGTTTTTAACAAGTTATTTGCTTTATTTGATTGCTTAAATGCTTAAGTCCATAAGTTGATTTGTCTATATATTAGGCATTTAGGTAATACATTGATTGCTTAACTAGCAGGGTGCCCGCGCGATGCAGCGGAGAACACAGACACCTCTAGGGGTGTGTATGGTTTGGTTCGGTTAAGTTCGGTTATTAGCCTCAATCGAAACTGAAACTGAAGTCATTAGATAGTCGATTTTTAGTCTGGATTAGTTAATTTTGGTTAATAACATAAACCGAACTTTGGCTAAAAACTTTTGTATATTAGTACATGAAATAGAGGTATAAAAGCTAAAAATATATGAATATATGAATGGTTCAGTTTCCGTTTGGTTGATTTCGGTGAACTAAGTGTACAAAAAACGATAACCGATTTTAAGTTAATTCGGTTTTTGTTAATTTAGTTTTCAATTGATTTCGGTTCAGCTTCTTTTGTTTTTTTCTTCGGTTTAGACTAAATGTTTAATTATTGCTCACCCCTAGATATTATATAATATATATATATATATATATATATATATATATATATATCTATACATCTAATATTTAAAAGCAATGTGGGACAGATGGCATTCCCACATTGCAAGTTCAATTCTCTCTCCTCCTCTCATTAAGCCACATGGCACCTTGTGGGGTTTTTATAAAATTTTCCTTTTTTTAAATCAAAAATAAAAGAAAATATATAAAGTCACAAATAAAAGGGACGCTATGTTCTAAACCACAAATCAGCCATCACACCTATTCCCAAACTCAAACCCTAAAGCGACGATCTTCAGGCGATTCGTGGATCAAGCATTCGTTTAATCTCTTCTCAAAGGTTTCATCTCTACCATTATATATTAATCATTCTTTCTTCATTTGTTTCTTTTTTTTGTTTTTTTCCTGTTTTTCGGCGATTTGTGTCTCGATTAATGTCTGTTATATATGTTTTTTGTTGATTTAAATTATTTATCTTCATTGTTCTTTTCTTTGCGTCTATTATTGTTGAGTTTTATTTATTGTTTTGATTTTTTATAATGTTATATGGTTTATGTTGTAGTTTCCGATTTATGTTTTTAGGGTTCAATAGATGTTTTTAGGTTTGATTTATTAAGACTGATTAGTGGTTTAATTGTTAGATTTCGAATTAGGGTTAATGTTTAAGGTTTCGATCTATGGCTAAATTGATGTTTTAAGAAAGCTACGAATGGATTGTTATGATTTTAGGTTTCAATTTAGGGGTTTTTGTTTTAGGTATCGATTTAGGGATTTTTTTTGTTCAATTTATGTTTTAAGAAAGCTACGAATGGATTGTTATGCTTTTAGGTTTCACTGTATGGGTTTATGATTTAGGTATCGATTTATGGCTTTTTTCCTTCAATTGATGTTTTAAGGTTTGATTTATTAAGACCGATTATGATTATTGGTTTAAGTGTTAGATTTGGAATTAGGGGTAATGTTTAAGGTTACGATTTATGGGTAAATCAAACTTTTAAGAAAGCTGGCAATGGATTGTTATTGTTTTAGGTTTCAATTTACGGCTTTACGATTTAGGTATCGATTTAGTTGTTTTTAGTGTCAATTGATGTTTTAAGGTTTGGTTTATTAAGACTGATTAGTGGTTTAAGTGTTAGATCTCGAATCAGGGGTAATGTTTAAGTTTTGTATTTGTGGTTAAATTGATGTTTTAAGAAATCTACCAATGGATTGTTATGCCTTTAGGTTTCAATTTAGGGCTTTATGATTTAGGTATCGATTTAGGGATTTTTATGGTCAATTGATGTTTTAAGGTTTGACTGATTCTTCTTTATTTTTCATTTATTATTATTCAGATTGATTAAGGCTTTATGTTTTAGGTTTCAACATAGGGTTTATGTTTTAGGTTTGAACATATATTTCGTAATGTTTTTTAAACCTATTATTGAAACTGTTTTTGTGTTTTTGGCAATGAGTTTGATCAATGCTTAAACTTTTATTTTTTGTTTTTTGAAACAGTGACACAATGTTGTATGGCTTTTGGTTATATATGGAGGATAATGACGTAGCTGCTTTGGTAAGATATCTAACATGGTTTACTATATGTATAATATATGTTTTATACAATAATCTGTTTTCAATATCTTAAATTGTGTGTATTTTGATTCAGGCGTTACCTTCTGATTATGGTGAATGGATCAAAAAATATAATTATCCCACTGGTGTTACCAAGGTCCGCACATTAACCTATGAGGTGTTCGAGGTTACAGTTTCAAACATCAATGGAAAATGGTACTTCTACGACGACTGGAGAAGCATGATCAATGCATTAAGGTACCCATCTGAATGTAACTTCATATTTCAATATGAAGAAAATCTTCTTTCATTCCGGGTCATCAGTTTCCATCAGGATGCAATATGTGCACCTGGAAACTTTTTTTACTGCAGCTTGAAGGACCGTAAATCAACGCACAAACGCCTGGTAAGCTTAATGAAATATGACTCAAATACATTATATAAATATTTTTTTTACAAAAACATATATTAATGTTTGATAATTTTTTTTTACTTCTTAGCATATTAGTCATTTCGTTGGACATGGATTATTATATAAACAGCTTCCAGTAAATCCAGTAGATTGCAGATCTGTTCGGCGTTCATGCTTTGAGTTAGATATAGAATATGAAGATGGTCATTTTTATGTTACTAGAGGATGGCCTTGGGTGCAGGATGCTCTTGAAATAACAAAGGAACATTTGATAGTTTTTGAAATCTTTAAGCCGGTATTATTCTCTTCTATATTTGTTGAGTTCTTTCTATTTTTAATAATTATTTAACTTCAGTTATGCTAATGAGTTTTAATTTTTCTACTTGAATCAAAAAGAGGATCTACAATTTGTCGTTGTTTTTGAAGAACAAGCTTACTCATCCATGTGAGGAGTTTTGGGCAACAAGGGTTAAGGTGGAATATGAGGATGAAAATGAACTCGATGAAGATGTCATTATTCTTTCTGATGATGATGGACAGGAGGATGCTGAAGGTGAACCGGTCGAGGATGTTCAAGACAATTCAATGGAGGTTGAGGATGATGGAGCTGAAGCGGTGGAGGATGAAGGTGTGCCAGTGGTGTTCATTGTTGACAATCACTTTGTAAGTGTTAGAAGTTAATTATTACACTTTCCATTTATTTTCACATAAGTCAATCAGGTTTCAAATATGCAGGATGCTTTGAATTAATTGTTAGTGTCTAGACTTTAGTGTCGCAAAAGTTAATTGTTAATCTGTCAAGGTTAGTTGCAGTCAGTTGATGTTTAGTATAAAGATAGATAATATATATTAAGTTAATAGGTCAGTTTGCATTTAATGGGTCACTACTATGTTTTGTGAAAGTTGGTTAATGGGTCAAATAATGAGTGTATGTCATTGTTATTACTGTTTCAAACTTTATGATTTATGTTTCTTCTTAATGGGTCAAATATGCAGGATTTTTATTTGATTGTTTTAAATCTGTTTTATAAACTGAATCTGTTTTGAATTGACTTGTGTAGCGTATGAAGCTTGAGTGGGCAAACCAAAACAGTTTGACCAGTAAGAGGGCGTTAACCGTATCTGATGGTGAGGGTCGGTCATGGGGAATGTCTGTGGGAATCGAGGGGTCCAGAGGAAAACCCCATTACAACATCAGAGGTATCCAGGCTTTTGTTGATGCTAAGGGACTTCATATGGGTGATGAAATGCACTTTCTCTTTTTCAAAAACCAAGGTTTGTTCAGGCTTTCTAATGTAGTTAGAGGTGACGGTAATTAGGTGGTTTAGTTTATGACGCTATTTTGGTAGTGAAGGGGTAGGGACCCAAATTTACTTGGGCCCCTACCCAAAGCTCAAGCCCAAAGACTGGAACAGGGCCACAAGGCCCAAATGATTACAACAAGGTCAACCATGGGCGAGTCGAGCCCACTACATGCGGGTGCGACCACTAATTGCGGATACAACACCAGCATCCGCCATGGCTCATAGGATAAAGCCAGAAGCAGACACGTGGCGATAGCATGTATGATCGTACAACATGGTACGAGCCAATCAGGGTCCAACGACGTGTGGCAAGGAGCATGTTGCACGATCAACCAGCAGGAGAATCACACGTGTCCAAGATCAAACCCGCAGGAGACAAACAATACGTCTCCTGTACATGTCAACCAATAAGAATGCATGGGACCACCTCAACAAGGATCTCCACTAACGAAGGCCTACAGAGGGGACAATTGTACACTCGACGGCCAATCATACTCGACCAGACCTGTGGCCAATCACACGATGCCACGTCAGAGAAAAACGGTACGATCGTCCTCTATGATTTCTTACCTGTCACATATTATATCTTGTTGGGCCTAATCCTGGGCCGATGTGGAGGCAAGCCCTTAACTGGGCCTCAGCCCACTGGGTAAGTTAAGGGTGAATGTCGAGGCCCGTGTGGAACCTATTTAAGGAGCACTTCGTCTCCTTGAATAGGTCATTCAGAAACCCCTGAAGAACACACTAGTGCCGACCACATTTTTGTGTCTGCTAAGTAGAATCCTCTGGATTCGAGGCGGTCGCCCCACATCGGAGATTGTGTTTTTCAGGTCATCACCACCGAGGAGTCATTCATTCTAGTGAAGGATCTTACTTGTGGAAGCTGGTCTGCCCCATTCATCATAGAGGGAGACTTTTGTTTCTTCATTGGCGCCATCCGTATCAGCTAGAGCAAAATCTTTTTCAATCTTTCAACTAGAAAAATGGCAAACGAGGAAACTTCGAGGAAGAATCAGGAATCACCTGTCATCGAGGATGATGACGAGGAAAAATCGGAAGAGACCCCTCCGGCCACGGTAACAAAGACAGCCCACAAACCAGTGAGAAGGGTCGGTGTCGGTCAAGCTATAGCTCAAAACACTGTCGACTTGGATGACGACGAGGCCAACGAGGAAGAAGACCCAGATGAGTGGCTCTTCAAACAACAAGCACAGCTCACTGCAGGATACCAAAAACGAGTAATGCAACAAGCACAACAACGAGTCCAAAAGACGCTTAACTTCGACACCAACCACAAGGTTTCAGGGGCAACGAACAAGAACAAAACAGCAAGCCGTTCTCATAAAGACAACACAGTTGGGAGTCGTAGCGGAGGCCGCGGGAAGGGCTCCTGCAGCCAGGGCAACGCTCCCACCGATGAGGAAGACGACTATGAATCCAGCTCACAGGCCGAGGGCGACGATGATCTAGTCAAACCTTACAGGCCGAAAGACCTCGCAGAAAAATCAAAATTCTGTGCCCGCGTCGCACTGGCACCAATACCCGCAAAGGCTAAGTTACCAAATAGCATCGGTAAATACGACAGAATACGTGACCCAGACGATCACGTGCATGACTTCCGCACCGCAGCCCATAGTCAGAACTGGCCAATGCAGGTATGGTGCCATCTCTTCGCCCAGACGCTAATGGGTGCAGCTAGAGTATGGTTCGACAACCTCCCGACGGGTAGTGTCCTAGACTTCGATGATTTGCTGTCCAAATTTTCGCTGCATTTTTCCCATCAGAGGAAACATAAGAAGGACAAGGCCCACATCCTACTTTGCGCTAGGAGAGACAACGAGGCAGTCGAAGACTACATCACCCGATACACGCGGGAGGCAATGCAAATAGGGTGCGGAGAAGAACTCACACGAGCGGCCTTCATCCACGGGGTCAACCACGATGACCTCATGAAATGCCTCACAGGAAAGGACGGAATCCCCGAATCCTGGGATGACGTAATCAAGGCGGCCAAAATTTATGCGTCATCCGAGAAATCTTTCCGCCATTCCCGCCAACATCAGTACCCCAACAATCATGGAGGCCGCAGGGACAAAGGCAAACAATCAGTTTGGTCACGTATTTCCGGCTCCGCAGAGGAAGGCAAGTACTCCGCACAACAAGATGCCCGCCAGATTATCAATAACAAACACGCCCGCGATGGGCGGGGAGGGTCTAAGAAGAATACGGAGTGGACACCACTGACGAAGACACCGTCACAGGTACTCACCACCGAGCAGCATAACTTCAAAGAACCCCGCCCACTTGGCAAGCGGAGAAATGTAGACACGAGTAAGCGGTGCGATTACCACAATGACTTTGGGCACAGCACGGACAACTGTTACAGCTTAAAGCTGGAGATTGAGTCCGCTTTAAAGTCCGGACAGTTGGGACATCTAGTCAAGAACGTACAGCGCAATGGCCGCGGCCGCGAGAACGACGATCGCGGGGAGGGGCCGAACAAGCAGATACATAACTTACAAACGCACCTGATAGAACGCGTTCCCAGGCACAACTGCCATATGACAAGCAAGGGAACCAGCGGACATAGGCGAAACAAACGCCAACTGACAGAAACGAGCGATGACTCATGGAAAGAACAACCGGTTATCTTGCCTACTGTTAAGGGAGGAGCATCATCCACATCCCCGCTCATCATCACGGGGGTATTCGGTCATTATCGTACTCCATACATGTTCCTCGACCCGGGAAGCAGTGCGGACATCATGTACGACCAGTGTTTTAACCAGCTCGACGAGGCAGATAAGAAGCGCCTGGTACCAGTAAGCGAACCAATATCAGGTTTCATCCACGAATCGATAATGCCTCGAGGAGTCATCACATTTCCAGTTACTTGGTCGGATGGTAAGCTGTCGCGGACAAAAGAATGCGAGTTTATGGTGCTCCCAGTAACCTCGGCACATGACATACTAATAGGAAGGGAAGGCCTAGCCAAATTCAACAGCAACGCCTCCACTCCACATCAAATGGTCGGGTTCCCAACCCGCAATGGGGTGGCATTCATCCGAGGCAACCGCCAGTGCCACACGGCGGATGTCCCAAAGCCAGCTAAGTCCGCCAAAAAGCCAAGCCAGACCGAGCCGGAAAAATGGGTACTCAATCCCAGCTTCCCAGAACAAACCGTCACGATTGGACCCGCATTATCAAACACAGTGCGGACCACCTGAAGCAACTGCTCATTAAGAACAAGGACGTCTTCGCATGGACACCCGCGGATATGGTCGGGGTCCCTCGAGAGATAGCAGAACATAGACTCGCCACATACAAGTCAGTCGAACCAGTGGTGTAAAAGAAAAGGAGCATGGGGCCCGAAAAAACCAAAGCAATGAATGAGCAAGTCACGGAGCTTTTGAACGCCGGCATACTTCGTCCAGTGAAATACCAAACGTGGGTCGCTAACCCTGTAATGGTAGCCAAGGCTAACGGAGGGTGGCGGATGTGTGTAGACTACAAGGACCTAAACAAGGCCTGCCCGAAGGATTGTTACCCATTACCCGAGATAGATCTAAAAGTTGACTCTCTGGCTCCTTTCCGTTTTAAATGTTTTCTTGACGCCTACAAAGGGTATCATCAAATCCAAATGGCGAAAGGCGATGAGGACAAAACCGCGTTCAGAACAGACATGGGCACCTTCTGCTATACCAAGATGCCCTTCGGACTCAAAAACGCGGGAGCTACGTACCAACGCCTCATGGACTCAGTCTTCGCCGCACAGATCGGCGTGAATCTGGAGGTATACGTGGATGATCTCGTAATCAAAAGCATAGAAGAGGATCGAATGCTGACTGACATACAGAAAACATTTGAGCAATTGCGACAAGTCCGCATGAAGCTGAACCCTAGCAAGTGTTCCTTTGGCATGGAAGAAGGCAAATTCTTGGGTGTCATAGTGACGAAGGACGGTTTTCGAGCAAAGCTTGAAAAGGTGCAGGCGATAGAGCGCATGCCATCGCCGGCCTCAGTCAAAGAAGTACAAACCTTAATGGGTCGTCTTGTAGCCTTGAATCGCTTCTTATCAAATTACGCATCAAAGTCATTTCCGTTCGTGAGCATGCTCCGAAATTGTTTAAAGAAAACAAGCTTCAGATGGACACCCGAAGCGGAAACCGCATTCCAGGAAATGAAACAGTGCCTCATGAACCTGCCGACGTTAACAGCTCCGCGCCCCAAGGAACCGCTAACGCTATACTTGGCAGTCACGGATAAGGAAATTGGTGCAGTCTTATTGGTAGACCGAAAAGGCGTTCAAACACCCATTTACTACGTCATCCGCACATTGCTCGACGCAGAGACAGACTACTCAACCATGGAGAAGCTGGTCTTAGCCTTAGTCCACGCTTCACGACGCCTACAACGATACTTCCAAGGGCACCCAATAAATGTGCTCACAGATTACCGCACAAGCGACGTTCTGAAAAAGCCGGAACTCTCGGGAAGGTTAGCAAAGTGGGCAATTGAGTTGGGAGAACATGAAATCTTTTACAAACCAAGACCAGCCATCAAGGGGCAAGTTTTAGCGGACTTTACCACAGAAGTTCCTGCAGACAAGGTAGCAGAATGTCTGGTAGAACAAGATCCACCGCCGCCAACCATCGGGAAAGACAAATGGTTACTCTACACTGACGGCGCCAAAAGCGACGACGGCGCGGGAGCAGGCTCGCGGCTTATCAGCCCCGACGGTGCGGAATTTACATACGCCATCCGCTTGAACTTTGAAAGTACGAACAACGAAGCGAAGTACGAGGCCTTGCTCGCGGGCCTCAGAATTGTGGATAAGATGGGTGCCCGCTTCCTCGAAGCACATGTGGACTCGATGCTTGTCGCCGCACAAGTAAATGGATAATATGAGGCGAGAGATAGCAAGATGGCTCTGTACCTTGAACAGACCAAGAAGATCATGCAGCGGTTCGCACATTGCAAAATCCTTCACATCAATAAGAGCGAAAACAAACCCGCTGACGCCTTAAGTAAAATGGCAGCATCTGTCTTTGAGCACATGGCTAAGGACGTCAGGGTGGAGGTCCTAGGCACACCATCCGTACCCGCACATCAAGTGAATGTTGTTCAAACGGGCACATCATCGTGGATGACCCCAATAATCGCTTATCTAACGAGCGGTTCCCTGCCCATAGACAAATCCGAGGCACGGAAAATTCAACACAAGGCCATGCATTACCAAATGTCAGATGGTACCCTATATAGACGATCGTACTTGGGACCCTTGTTGAGATGTGTCGACGCGGAGAATGCCATGTTCCTGGTCAAAGAGGTGCACGAAGGGATCTGTGGTTTACACGCAGGACCAAGGATGGTAGTTGCAAAGCTGATGAATCCGGGATATTATTGGCTTGGCATGCATGTTGATGCTGTCAAAATACTCCGCAAGTGCTACGCATGTCAACGCCATGCTCCAAGCACACTGCGTCCCAAGAACGATTTAGTACCAGTAACATCCGCATGGCCGTTCCAAAAAATGGGCAATAGACATAGTGGGGCCATTCCCCACAGCCCCGGGAAGTGTTAGATACCTCATAGTGGCAATCGACTATTTCACAAAATGGGTCGAGGCAAAACCACTAGTATCTATCGACGCCCGCGCAGTGAAGCGCTTCATCTGGGAATTCATCATATGTCGTTTCGGCTTACCAATGAGCATCGTTAGTGACAACGGCCTACAATTCACCGATCAAGGGCTCCAAGGGTGGTTAGCGAGCATGGGGGTCGAGCAAACCTTCACCTCTGTTGCTCACCCGCAAGCTAACGGACAAGTTGAGCGAGCAAACCGCAGCATCGTTGATGGAATCAAGGCTCGTCTGAACACCAGGCGGACAGGATGGGTCGACGAGGTACCGAACGTCCTATGGGCACACCGAACGCTAACTAAATCCAGCAATGGTGAGACACCTTTCAGCTTAACATATGGTACCGAGGCTATGATCCTTGCCGAAATCGGGTGCCCATCCGCACGTGTCCTGCTAGCCTAAAAAACAGACAACGATGAAGAACTGCGCCTCAACTTGGACCTTTTAGAGGAGCGCAGAGGGTTGGCCGCGCTCAAGGAAGCCAAATACAAGTGGCAATTGGAGCATTACTACAACGCTCGGGTCAAAAAGACACATTTTGAAGTAGGCGACTTCGTGTTTCGTCTCAACGAAGCATCGACAGCAGAAGCACCTGGTAAACTCGCACCAACTTGGGAAGGCCCATACAAAGTTCAAGAGGTGCTCGGAAAGGGCGCATACGCACTAGAACGCTTAGACGGCACTGCAATCCCAAGATCATGGAACGCGGCCCAGCTGCGTATTTGCTACATGTAATTGTATGAACTGTAATAGTATCATGTAATGGCCTATGCCGGCTTTATGCCTTATTAATGGCACACATTTTCCGTTTACCTTAAATTGTATATGTGAAGTTAATAACGTCAATGATAGCGACAATCAATAGAGAGACACGTCAGTGTTTTCACGTGACGTCGTCACCTTGGTCCGCGAGGAATGCCTTGACATGCAACTCATCACGGGCTAAGCAGCTCAGAGGCGCGTCAGCGTTTTCACGCGACGTCGTCACCTTGGTCCGCGAGGAATGCCTTGACAGGCAACTCATCGCGGGCTAAGCAGATCAGAGACGCATCAGCGTTTTCACGCGACGTCGTCACCTTGGTCCGCGAGGAATGCCTTGACAGGCAACTCATCGCGGGCTAAGTAGATCAAAGACGCATCAGCGTTTTCACGCGATGACGTCACCTTGGTCCGTGAACTAATGCTTCAAAAAGCAAGTAACCGCGGACTAAGCAGATCAAAGACGCATCAGCGTTTTCACGCGATGACGTCACCTTGGTCCGCGAACTAATGCTTCAAAAAGCAAGTAACCGCGGACCAAGCAAGTCAAAGACGCATCAGTGTTTTCACGCGATGACGTCACCTTGGTCCGCGAACTAATTGTAACATCGCGCGATTGTCCCCAAGTATTGAGTAAATCAGATCACCACTTCACCCACTATATACTTACAGTATGATATATACACATATATGTATTCTTTTAATTCTTTAGTCATTTAATTATTTTTACCACTTTGATATACTTCTAATATATATATAATAATAATAATAGTATTAATAATAATAATTATAATAATAATAGCAAAACAAAATATATATATATATATATATATATTGTTGGGTCTGCTGACCTGGAGAAGAACAGATGATTGGAAAGCCAAAATATGCTAACAGTTGATCCTTTCAATAAACAGTCTTTACAACTTACTTCTCCCAAAAGACTGCTGACTCTAACAACTGTTCTATCCAAACAACTGCTATGACAAGTGCTGATACAAAGGACTGCTGAATAAACAACTGATGAAGAACAACTGCTGACCAAAGGTCTGATGAAGAACAACTGCTGATTCAAGTACTGAAGACTAAAGCACTGCTGGAGCCAACAGCACTTAGGCTCCAGCAGAGGATACAAGACCATCAGAGTTTTCCTACAACAGTTGTTTACTATCAGTGCTTTCAATGTAATAGTAGTTTGTAATAGGCAGATGTTTTATGTTTGTTATTCTGTTAGAGGTCACTGTCTTAGGTGACGTCAGCTTAGGTCATCAGTGGTTTAGGTCTGTCTATAAATAGAACAGTGCTTGTACTGTTCTATTGCATCACACACACAAACATTCTCTCAGACAAACAATCACTGTGTGATCAGGCTGAGGGGGAGTATTTGTACGATTGTAATCTTTTGGATAAATGAAAGCATTCGATCTGAAAACATTTACTCTCTTGTTTTGATTAACAGTTTATTATTCCGCTGCACTTTCCATTTATATTCGTTTCACTTTTATCATATTTAGTTAAACATAATCAAAACAATCAAACTCAGATCCTAACAATTGGTATCAGAGCTTGGTCAATTAAATTCGATCTAACAAATCAATTTAATAATCAGCTCACAATTATTGATATCGTTTGTCTGTTGGATTGAAAACAGAGTAATAGTTTAATTTCGTTTCAACCGTTTTTAAACAGACTTTGTTTTTTGAAAAATCAGAGAATGGCTTCAATCAATCACGATCCACATAACACTGGCACGAACAACAAGCCACCGATGCTTGTCAGATTTGAATACAATATCTGGCAACGTCGGATGAGCCACGTTCTAGCTCAACAGAACACTGGGTGTTGGAAGCCGGTTATCTTCGGACCACATGTTCCGACTGTGCCGAGTACTGAAGATCCCAAGGTGTTTGAGCCAAAGAAACTTGAAAACTACTCCGACCAGGATTTTCAGAAAATTGAGTTAGATGCTAAGGCCTTCAGTATTGTGGCCATGGCTCTACCCAATGATATATATGCTGGGTTGTTACACTGTAACAGTGCAAAGGAGTTGTGGGATGCACTGAAAGAACAGTTTGGTGGGACTGAGGAGGTTATTGAAAACAATCGTGAAATACTTAACCAACAATATGAAACATTCAGTCATGTCAAAGGAGAGTCATTAACTCAACAGTTTGAGAGGTTTAATTGTTTAATTAGTGAACTAAAATTGGTTGGTCTTACTTACCCTCATTCAACCTTGAACCATAGGTTTTTAAGATCACTACCAGACAAATGGGACACTATTGCTATTGTGATGAGAAACTCAATTGGATTTAAAGACCTATCACTGACCCAGCTTCATGGTAAGCTCTTGACCTATGAGAGAGAGCTTAACCAGAAAAAGAAGCTCCAGGACTCTGGAAAAGTGTCTGATGACTATGTATTTGGGAATACAGCACTTTTGGGTCATGATGAGGTGCCTGGAAACACTAAGGATCAGAGTTATGATCATTTCATTGACATAACTTCAGGTTTTAACTCAGGTTTTAACTCTGATTCTTATTCACCAAACTATGCTTTCACAGCAAGTGGTGGTGATATCCAGGCATCTGACAATATATCCTTTGAGTATGATGACCTGAAATACTTTGACCCTGATGATTTGGAAGAAATGGACATTATGCACCAATTGGCCCTTATCAGTGTAAGAACTAACAATTTTTACAAGAAAACTGGGAGAAGGTTTCCAGGGTTAACTGGCAGATCTAAGGTTGGGTTGGATAAATCAAAGATAAAGTGTTACAAATGTCATAGACTTGGTCATTTTGCTAGGGAGTGTAGGGGTCAACATGGTACACCTATGATCACCTATCCAAATCAAAGACCACAGACCAACACTTATCAGAATTCCTATAATGCCCCTGGACCAAATGTGCAAAACACTGCTCATTTTGCACAGTCCTCAAACACTGTTCCTGTCCAGTATGTCCAAACCACTATTCCTCAGATCCACTATGTGCAAACACCTGTTGCTCAAGCACCTGTGCAAACGACTGTTGCTTCATCCTCTGCTCCTGCAGAGACCAGTCAACAGAGCTTCTTTACACAAGGCTTTGTTGATTGGAGCAGTCTACCTGATGAGTTAACAGATGAAAATTTTGCATTAGTTGCCAAAGCTGAAAATGAACAAGAAAACTTTTGTTTCATGGCTATGGCTCATGAGGTTGAATCTGAGGAGGTGGTGACTGAATCTGATGTTGTGACTGATGATGTTGTTGATGTAGTTGTTACAGGTGAAAAACCTGAAGAAGAGGTTGTGAATCTCTCAGATCCCTGGGGTGCATCTGATGATTGTGAGTGCAAGTGTGATTGTGCATTGATGGCTGCTGCTAAGGTATCTCCTCAAATTCTTAAAGAGTTGTGTTCTGACAAATGTGTAATTGCATTTGCTAACATCAAAGAGGTGAATGAAAACCTTAGAAAGAAAATTTTGGATGATGAAGTTAAATTTGAAAAACTTTCAAAAGATTTAAAAACAAGTTTATCTGTAAAAGAGTCTGAAATAAGCAGCTTAAAACATGAAGCAACCATAACCAAAGACCAGCTCCAAACTATGATAGCAAAATATCAAAGTTGTAAAAGTGAGCTTGAGTCCACCCAAGTTGAATGTGAGAAATGGGTGGAATCATGTAGAGGTTTTGAGATGCTACTCAACAAACAAACTAAAAGTCATGTGAAGTTTGGTTTTGGTTTTGAAACCACTGCTCCAGCTTTTGAAAACATTGACAAAAAGAGTCAAAAGTCTGTTGAGGTAGTACCAACAAACCTGCAGGGTCAAGAGATTAAAATCACTGAACCAAATGGTAAGAAAATTGTTCTTGAAAAACCAGAAGGTTCCTCATCTTTTACTGAACTTGAAAAGTATGAATTTAAACCTACTTGGTCTGATGAGTGTGATACTCTTGAGAATTTTAAACCTGTTGATTTTAAAACACCTGATGGGAAGACAGCTCCTCAGGCAAAAGTCATTCCCCTGGCAAAAGTTATTCCCTTGAAAAATCTTCCAGCAGATGCTCAAACATCTGCTGAAAAGAAGGCTGAAAAGGGGAAGAAGAAAGAAAAGACTGTCAACTTGTTCTGTGATTTCTGTGAAAAGAAGAATCATGTCACTAAAAACTGTTTTCTTCTAAAAGCATATGACATTAACAAAGGAACAAGTGAATGTGATTCCAAAGCCACATGCTCAATATGTGGGAAAAAGAATCACAAGACCAAAGAGTGCTTGTATCTCAAAAATTTTGATGTAAAAATACAAGAATACAAAGCTAAAACTCTTGCAAACCCTGTGGTCAGTACTTCAAAAGGAAAGCCCAAACAGACCTTCACCCCTGTCCAAACACCTGTTACTAAAAGGCTTGAAACATCTGCTTCTAGAGATGTCCAAGTAACAGATGCTCCACCCACAAGCAAATACCCAAGAGGTTATGGTCAACCTCCATGTCACAGTCTGCCACATGTTTATGAGGAGCCAAAAAGACCTTCTAAACCAAGAGTGAACAGAAATCCATATGGGTATTATCATCTGTCAGGAAGTGATCAAACAACTGCTGCCCCAAGTGTTGACATTCAAGCACTAGCAAATGGTCAGCAGCAGTTGTTGAACTTAATTCAGAAATTGGTCCAAACCACTGATCACCTTCCAAAGCTTGAGTCTGAAAGGTCTGAGGACCCATCCAAAGCCAAACTGGCTTTGGACACTCACCAAAACTAATCCATTACTGATGTGCAGGGAGCTTCTGCTTGTTTAGATAGTCTTTGGTATGTAGATAGTGGAGGCTCCAGGCACATGACAGGATGTAGAGCCCTTCTTCTGGACTTCTTGGCTCATGGAGGGGGTGATATATCCTTTGGTAATGATTCAAAAGGTAAGGTGTTGGGGTCAGGGACTGTACAAGCTGGAAAACTCAAGTTTGAAAATGTCAATCTTATTGATAATCTCAAGTTTAATCTTCTGAGTGTTTCACAAATGAGTGACAAAGGTTATGGCTCATTTTTCACAAAGAAAACTTGTAAGATTATTGGGCCAGAAGTGGTGAAAAAGATTGATACCATCATTGCTGAGAGCAAAGCACAACTTGTTGCTCATAGAAGTGGCAATGTGTATGTTGTTGATATGTTAAAGGACAATCCTATGGCAAATGTCTGTCTATTTTCTGCTGCCTCCACTAAGGAGACAGAATTGTGGCATAGGAGATTGGGTCACACCAACCTCAACACTATTAACACACTCTCCAAACAAAGCCTTGTCAGAGGTTTACCATCAAAAGAATTTAAATGTGATGAGCATTGTGTTTCTTGTCTAAAAGGGAAACAACATAAAAGCTCTTACAAATCCATTGATGAGTCCAAAACCAGTCAGTGTCTACAATTGTTGCACATGGACTTGTTTGGCCCTGTTAAAATCATGAGTCTAAGAAGAAAGAGATTTTGTCTTGTCATAGTTGATGATTTTTCTAGGTTTACATGGACTTACTTTTTACATTCTAAGGATGAGACTGCAGGTATATTGAAGGACTTTGTCACCAAAGTTGAAAAACAATATGACTTGCCAGTAAAAGTCTTCAGGAGTGACAATGGAACAGAGTTTAAGAATAAGGAGTTGGATGACTTCTGTGTGTCAAAAGGGATTGTGAGGCAGTACAGCATCCCAAGAACACCAGAACAAAATGGGGTGGTTGAAAGGAAAAATAGAACTCTTATAGAAGCTGCAAGAACCATGCTAGCAGATTCTGGTTTGCCACTGTCCTTTTGGGCAGAAGCTGTAAACACTGCTTGCTATGTTCAAAACAGAGTTTTGATCAACCCCAGACATCAAAAAACTGCTTATGAAATTTTGTTCAAAATCAAACCATTAATTTCATTCTTCAAAATCTTTGGCTGCCCATGTTTCATTTTAAACCTCAAAGATTCCATTTCAAAATTTGCAGCCAAAGTAGACTGTGGTTATTTTCTGGGATATTCTTCTACTGCTAAGGCCTATAAAGTGTTTAACACAAGGACCAAGACAATAGAAGAAACTCTGAATGTAAAGTTCAATGAACTTTCATCTCTAAAAATCCCTGCAAACCCTGCTGAACTATTTGATTTAGATAAATTCAAATTTGAAGATATCACTGTTAAAACTAACAATGCAGGTATTCCACAGTCTCCACAACAAGATTACAGAACAGATGTTGTGATCCCCAGTCACTACAAAATCTATTCTGCCTCAGAGGAAGCAGCTGTTCAAAACAATTGTCAAAACTCTGCCACAGCTGTGTCAACCACTGTTGGCCAGTCTTATCCTCAAACCACTGCTTCACCTCTCACAACCACTGACCTATCATCTGTTGACAAAAGTCAATCATCTGTTGACAAAAGTCAGTCAAGTTTCACACCACTTGGACCCATTCCTCCATTACCATTCCAAACATCTGATGGCACTACAGAAGTACCAACAGATGTTACATCAACAGAGTCACCAAACCTCTGTCCATCACCTCAAAATGCCATCGTTCCATATCAGGGAGATCTTATTTACTTAAGAGCCCATCCACCAGACCAGATCATTGGCAACATCAGAGAGGGTGTGCTCACAAGAAGCCAATCCTCCAATATCTGTCTTTTTGCAGGTTTCCTATCCCTCACACAACCTGTCAAGTACCAAGAGGCACTAAAAGACAACAGTTGGGTAGAAGCCATGCAAGAAGAACTCCTTCAATTTAAAAGACAACAAGTATGGGAACTTGTACCACTTCCTAAGGATGTTTGTCCTATAGGAACAAAGTGGGTCTTCAAAAACAAGACTGATGAAAGGGGTATTGTTGTCAAGAATAAAGCCAGGCTTGTGGTTCAAGGCTTCAGACAAGAAGAAGGAATAGATTATGATGAGACTTTTGCTCCTGTAGCAAGACTAGAAGCCATCAGACTCTTTTTAGCCTTTGCTGTCAACCACAACATAAAGGTGTATCAGATGGACATCAAATGTGCCTTCCTTTATGGCAAAATTCAGGAGGAGGTCTATGTATGTCAGCCACCTGGTTTTGAAGACACATTCCATCCTGACTATGTCTACAAGCTCAACAAAGCTTTGTATGGACTCAAACAAGCACCAAGGGCCTGGTATGAAACTCTTTCCACATTTCTCTTATCCATTGGCTTCACAAGAGGTAAAATAGACAAAACTTTATTTCTTAAATGGAAAGGGAAACACTTAATGATTGTTCAAATATATGTGGATGACATCATTTTTGGATCCACATGTAACCAAATGTGTGAAGAGTTCAGAAAACTCATGACAACAGAGTTTGAGATGAGTGCCATGGGTGAGCTTCAGTGTTTCCTGGGTCTTCAAGTGAAACAACTGCAAAATGGCACATTCATTCACCAAAACAAATATGTAAAGAATTTATTAACTAGATTTGAGATGAATGATTGTAAGCCATGTAGCACACCCATGAGTACAGTCAAGCTGCTCACTATTGATGACAAGGATGAACTGGTTGATCAAACACATTATAGATGCATGATTGGGTCTTTACTGTACTTAACTGCATCTAGGCCAGACATTATGTTTGCTACCTGTGTCTGTGCAAGATCCCAGGCTTCACCCAGAAAGTCAAACCTTATTGCTGTGAAAAGGATATTCAGATACCTCAAAGGTGCTCCCACACTTGGTATCTGGTATCCTGCTAATGGAAACATTGAGCTTTCAGGTTATTCAGATAGTGACTTTGCTGGCTGTCACACCACAAGAAAATCCACATCAGGAGGGTGCCAATTTCTAGGGAATGCCTTAGTCTCCTGGCAAAGCAAAAAGCAGGCAGCTGTTTCAACCTCAACAGCTGAAGCTGAATACATTGCTGCTACAAGCTGTACAGCCCAACTCATGTGGCTTCAAAATCAACTACTGGATTTTGGGATAACTGCACTTCAGACTCCACTCATGTTGGACAGTCAAGCTTCTGAAAATATCATCAAGAATCCAGTCTCTCATTCCACTACCAAACACATTGACATAAGACATCATTTTGTCAGAGACAGCTATGAAAAAGGTTTGATTTCTCTGCACCATGTTCCAATAGAGGATTAGTTGGCAGATGTGTTAACAAAAGCTTTAGACACATCTACCTTTACAAATCTGATTTCCAGAATTGGTATGTTAAACATGGATTAAACAAATAATTTTTTTAATAAATCATAATAAAATGTTTCAGAAAATCAAAATTTATTCAAATAGCTGTTTGGTTGAAAAATCTGTTTATAACATCTGATCAGATAAAACAACCACTGTTTCATTCATATCCACTGTTGGTTGAAAAATCTGTTTCAAAACATCTGATCAGATAAAACAACTGTTAGTTGAAAAATCTGTTTCAGAACATCTGTTCAGATAAAACAACTGTTTCCTTATATATTTATACTATATCTATACAAAAAAAAAAAAACAGTTGGTTCCATCAGCTGTTTGTATCAGTTGTTTGCCAAAAACAGCTGTTCTCCACCAGATGTTTCATCCATCAGATGATTGCCACGTCTTCTCATATAAGCAGAGGTTTGGCCACATCAGCGGTTTCCTTGAGCCTATAAAAACCCTGTTTTACCACAACAGATGTTACACTGTCTCATTGTATTCAAAATACAGAAACCGCCTTCTTCATTCTCAAACCCTCAATCAAATTTTCATTCATCTTCACCTTCGAAATCCATTACAATGGATCTTCAAGCCAAAGCCACCCACAATTGTCTCCCCTATCTGATTAAAACAGATGACAACGTTTCATTCCATTCCACCATCGACATTCTTCTAAACTCCAAATACTTATCCATCTTAACCGCTAACGCCCCCATTTATCTCGATACTCTCCAAGAGTTCTGGTTGAATGCTGAGTTTTTACTCCAAGACAAAAAGCCTACTTCCATTATTTCCAAAATTGGAGAAACCAGTATCGTCATTACCCCTGAAACCATATCCACAACCTTCTCACTGAATGACCTGGCAGGTAAGGACTCTTTCACTAAAACAGAGCTTCACACTGAGTTCCAAGAAAGAGGGTATGATGGTCAGATGACTGGATCAATTCTTTTCAAAAAGTTTTTCCCTCCAGTCATGAAATTTTTCTTCCATACCCTTCTTCTATGTGTCTCTGCTAAGTCCACATCCTTTAATGAAATCCCATTAAGGATGCAATATCTGGGATATGCCATGTTGTCAAACTCTGACTTCAATCTTTCCCAGGGATTGTTCATGGACTTAGTATCAAATGTGAAAGCAATCAAGTCTGGGTCTAACAATGCTTTTCTTATCTACCCAAGAATTCTTAGTGTAATCTTACAAAAAGTCTTACCAGAAAAAGTTTTCAAAAAGGGTGAGGCAATGCAAATGAAAAGCTTAACTGATGAAACTTTCACTAGAATGCTGGGTGGAAGCACCCAAGAAAAAGTGTCTAAAGTGTCAAAAGTTTCTAAAACACAAACAAAGAGGACAAAGACAACAACTGTTGTCAAAACCTCTGTTGTTGAGCCCACTGCTCCTGGTGATCATGGCACTACATCCAATGCTGTGAAACCCACACCAGCCACTTCCAAAAAGAAACATCCATGCACAAAAACCACCACTCCACCACAAATGAGACTTCTGGATGATGAGGTACCAGAAGAAACCTCTGTTGCACCACAAAAGCAACCTGAAACCACTGTTGTTACTTCCTCACAACAGTTGGACATACCTCCACCTGACCAAACTCCTCATGAATCCTCCCAAAAGGATCATGTTGTAAGCCAAGGGGACACACATCATGATACATTTGAGTCACTTGGCCAAATGTTCACAAGCCCCTCTCCCAGGGCTAATTCTCTTGTTACTCCTCCACCCTCACCATCACATCATGTTCCACAAACCATGCAACCTCTGTTTGAGGCAATTGACAAATCTCAGGAAGATCCCAGTTCCTCTCTTCCACCTATCACTGAGAGCATACTCCCACAAGTGACTGGTCCTGAGAACATTCAATCTGCTATCCAACAAACAGAAGAGGAGGCTACACCACCTGAGTTCAATGCAACTCTAGGTGAGTTTTCAAGTGGAGCAGCCACTACTGATGTAGAGACCACTGTCTCACATCAGGACAGTGATTACATTGCTAAGACTCCCTTGAAGGCAACAACTGTTGAAGCCACTATAGTGTCTCCAAAAACAGTTGGAAGTCCCCAGTACCAAGAAAAAGGGGCATCTGATTCACCTATTAGGACTGAATCAGGTAGAACTACCACTGGTAGGGACTCAGATGATCCTATTAACTTAGGAGATGGGTCAAAATACCAAGAATTGACGGACAGAGTTTCTGCAATTGAAACCTCTGTAGCTGACATCAAATCTGATGTCAAGCTTCTATTGAGCTCCATAGCAGACCTTTCCAAGAGTCAACCATCAACAGCTGATATAGCTAGTGAGCTATGGAAATCAGTTTCCCCCATCATCATAGCTCACAGAAAACTGGCTGATCAGACACATGAGACATATATGGCTGAGATCAGAAACATGGTGGATGCAAGGTACAAAGATACCCTTGCAGATATTAAAGCCATCAAGGACCACCTGCTGAAGGCTACTGGCTCTGCCCCTACCACCATTCTCAGGGATGAAAATGATGATGCTTTCACGGCTGATGATGCCAAAAAGGGGGAGAGTGGCAGAGATAGGCTACCAAAGCTGGATCCCTTTGGTTGTCCTCCTTCTAAAAAGGGCCAAGCCAAGTCTGCCAACAAACCAGAGTCTACTAAAACAGCTCCACAACAACAACAACAAGTAACACCAACAGCACCACAACAAACCACTGACAAGAACAAAGCAGTTGATGACTCTGCAAACATAGAAGCTGAAAAGGCTGCTCAAGAAAAGCATAAAAGAGCTGACACCTTGGAAGTTAAAGCAGAGTCACTAGTAGAACTCAAGAAGAAACAACAGCAGGAAACTGAAGATGTGGGATCCTCTAAAAGGATGAAAAGGCCTGCTAAGCATGTCAGAAAACCACCATCCAAGTTAAACACCTCTGTTGACAAAACCACTGCTACTGAAACCACTGCCACCCAAAACACTGAAACCACCCAAAACACTGCTTCCCAAACCACTGTACCCAAACCAACAAACACACCTGAACATACAACCACCAAACCTACATCACCAACCAAATCCCAAACATCTGCTGGACCTACTAAAAGGCCAACAGATGTTAATCCAACCACTGCCACCAAATCACCATCCCCTAAAATCATGTACACAAGGAAGAGAAAATCAACCTTTGTTGTACATGATGAAAACATACACACATCACCAAACACCACCTCAACTGCACAATCCACTCCTCCTATCACAGCTATTCCAATCACATCATTCTCACCACACACATCCAAATTCAGATCCCATAGACCACCACCAACCATTACACCATTGGTTGTTCAGTATCCCCTTGAACTTGATCTACTCAAGGGGGAATTACAATCCTTCTACAATACTGAACAACCATCAGACAGATCCTTCCCATCTCTCCCAAACTTCCCTGTTCCCCTCAACATTGATACTTATCTGAAATACAAGGGTGAACAGGTGGATGCCATCATTAAGGAGAAATGCAAAGGGAAGGATGACAGGACTGCTCAGGGCATCCATTCAGCAGAGCTTAGCAAACTCAGAAGGATTGAGGATTTTGCTAAGACCCTGAGCAACTCCATGTCCTCCATGCCTCTCAGTGGTGACTTGGAAAAGGAGGTAAGGGATTCTCTTCTGGAACAGATCATGGCAACCAAGCCTTACAAAGCAACCAAGAAGCAGTTTAATGGTTGGACCACACATGCATTAAGAGAAGAACTTATCAGAATAGAAGAAATGGCCAAAGACCCCAAGGCTAAAGTCTCTACTCCTAATTTTGGCAAAGGCAGAGACCTAGTCAGAGCCTTGAAGTTTAAAAGGATGAGACAAGAGATAATAGCTGCCAACTATGGGGAAATGAGGTCAGTCTCTAGATGGTCTGAGCTAAGGCTGGTTGAGACATACAAAAGTCTGGAAGAAAACAGAAAGAAGGATCACAGCCTACCAAGAAAACCTGTTTACACTGATGAGCCAATGATGAAGAGACCCCAACAGACCTTTACCTTGGACAGCTTACTTGACACCTCTGATCTATCAACTGCTGTAAGAAGACAGTTCAAGAAACAGAAGGAAATGTCAGAAGAAGATCAGAGGAAGTTTGCTGATACATTCATCAAGGAAGGGCTCTTCAATCAAGTACATTTTTTCTCTGATCCTACAACAGAGAAGCTCAGAGAACTCATTGGAAGACCTCCATCACCCAACTCATCCAGAATAAAAATTCATCTCAGCAAATCCACTGACTCAAAAATTCTAAAATGGAAAGTCAACAAAGACAACCATGAATTGACACTGCTCAGGTCAGATGGAAGGGTTCAGAAGATTAGCATGGATGATGCTTACAGTCTATGTGCAGAAGATCACCAAACATTGCTGAATCTGGAACTTGAAAGAGATGAAGAAGACTTGTTTGCTCTGAACTTTGAACTACAATTCAAAGGTCAAATCAGAGAAAGTCTGATGAGGAATAAAGATCAATAAATAAAGCTGAGTTTTGGCATCATCTGTTCTAGGGGGAGATTGTTGGGTCTGCTGACCTGGAGAAGAACAGATGATTGGAAAGCCAAAATATGCTAACAGTTGATCCTTTCAATAAACAGTCTTTACAACTTACTTCTCCCAAAAGACTGCTGACTCTAACAACTGTTCTATCCAAACAACTGCTATGACAAGTGCTGATTCAAAGTATAACACCCCAACCGATGGCGGAAACATCGGGGTGCCACGTATTGATGATTGTTTTCAGTAGCACATGGTATAATATAAATTTTAAATAATTTATTCAAACATAATATCCAAAATATGAAATGATGTCTAAGAATTCAAATACATGATATCAAATAACAAACTTCAATAACTTCAAATAAAACTTCAAGTAAAATCCTCATGCTAACTCAAGCCTCAGCTTCATTGTTACCTGAAACATGTTAATTTTGAAAGTATTTTGGGTCAACAAAAGTTGGTGAGAATTACATAGGTTTTTGATAATAAAATGAATAAAATGTTGTGCAATTCATGTGTCATGTCAATCTAGCCCATATGTGAGAACATACTAGAAATAAATCGAGTGCATAATCAACCCTGATGACTGTTATAAAATGATACATACCATACACTCATGGTCCAATTGAATATGTTATGCGATAACAAACACCCACGTAACCTTTGTAGGAGGCACGTATCCGGGTGGGATTGTCAGTCCAATAGATCTATCAATGTATACCGTCGGCTTGTACGGAGTTAATGATTATGCTAGAATGGTGCTTACTCTAATCATGCTCAAGACATAATGCAACATAGAAAACACATAGACACATTGATGATTGAATTGCAATGATAATGTTATAACATGTTTCACCCCAAAAATGGTGATAAATAAAAGGGGCTATGTAAAACTCACCTTAGCAAATGTTAAACTTGTTGAAAAGATGAAATAATAGTGTTGCCCAAAATGATTCCAAATATCACCCTATAATAAGGTAATATATAATAAGTCTAAGTCTAATTAACTTATAAGTGTATCCTAGGGTTTCGATTTGGGGATAATCAATTGTTGAAATTAAATTAAAATGTTAATTAATAAAGGAAAATTTGATAATTAATAAAAGAAAGTCTTTTTATAAATTTTGAATTTTGACTGTACACATTAAAGTGTTTGAAGTATAAAAATAATTTTTATAAAATTATTTAATTTAAAATAGATTTTTAAATCTATTTATTACAAATTGCCAACAATTAACTTTAATATTCAAAAATACTAAAATTAAAGAATTTCTATTTTAAAAATCATATTTCTGTTCTAAATGATTAAAAATAATTTGTATAAAATTTTGGTGCAAAAATGATGAAAATTGGATTTATTATGATTTAATTATGATTAAATCTAACAAAAATTGATTAAAAATATGAAATAAATGATTTTACTGAATTAAAAATTATTTCAGTAAAGTTTAACTTTATAAAAAGTCAGGATAATTTTTGGAGAATTTAATAAAATTGTTTTGATATATAAATGGATTTTTATAAATATAATAGTATAAAACTGATTTAATTATTATAAATATTAAATAAATGAATTTTTGAAAAACAAAAATTGTAAATAAAACTTTTGACTCAGATTTAATAAATATAATTTTTTTTAGAATTTATAAAATAATTTTGATATTTTAAAATGAATTTATAAGATTAAAAGGTTTAATATATATATATAATAGTTTTGTTTAAAAGAATAAAAAGAAGCAAAAAGGGGGCAGTAGCCGGGACTCGAACCCGGGTACCTTCTGTTGCAGACCATGGTCACAACCACTTGGCCTAGGCCAGTGGTTGTGATATTCCCTGATTAACATTTAATATATACGCTGTGCCCAATTCAATTTATCCCCAATTTTACACGACGAACCCTAGAAATTGCAATTGGACAAATCACACATCAATAGCCTAATTAACCATAGGGATATTGATGTGTGATGGCCGATGAACAAAACCCACACAAATAATTAAACTCACAGTGTAGTTTCGAGTTCGTGGGCTTGGTCAAACCAGAAGTCAAACAACGAACGAGGATAACTATAATCAGAGTGTTTCAGAGATAATTGGAGGTTGAGAGAGAGTTGTGAGCGAGTTGTGAATGATCGTAGGCCATCTATTTATACTGAGGATAAAAGGTTTAGGTTAATTGGAAAGTTGACCTACAATTTAAGTCATACGCGTATAATTATTGAATTGGTCAACGATTGATTGTAATTTGACGTGTAATCGTGCAATACAAGGCCGGTAATCACTTTAGTTTGCCAATTATAGATCAATCAAGCATTGATCTTGATTGATTGTTAGACGCGTCCAAGGCAGTTGACTTTCACGAGTCAATCTGCAGTTTAAAAAGCGTGCATATATTCAATTTATGCCGGGTTTATTCCAAGAAGTTGGCTTAGCCCAGTTGGTTGTGTGTTTGGTTGGGTTGGGCTTTGGCGCGGGTTCGAACCCCGGCCAGAGCATAATTATTTTTTTACATATTTCAATACAACACACATATATAATATAGTATATATATAGTATTAGGGTTCCACAAATGCGACAAAAATAATAAATGCAACGTATAAAATAAAACTTGACGTTTTTATTAAATACGAACGTGTAACGTACAAGTTTAAATGCGTAATGTTACAGTCTCCCCTACTTTTAGGAACTTCGTCCCGAAGTTGGAGTTGGAGAGTCTGGTGGGAAAAGATGTGGATACTTCGACTTCATCTGGTCTTTACGTTCCCAAGTGAACTCTGGGCCTCGTTTAGATTCCCAACGAACCTTAACGATCGGAATACGACTGCGCTTGAGTTTCTTGACTCCAGTGTCAACAATCTCGACGGGTTTCTCGATAATGTGCATGCTTTCATCGATTTGCACATCCTCAAGAGGAACATGAAGGTTTTCATCTGCTAAGCATTTCTTGAGATTCGAAACATGGAAGGTCGGATGAACATTGCTTAGCTCAGGTGGAAGATCAAGTTTGTAAGCCACTTTTCCAACTCTGTCAAGAATTTTGAAGGGGCCTACGTATCGAGGAGCTAGCTTTCCCTTTCTACCGAAACGAATTACTCCTTTCCAAGGGGATACCTTAAGTAGTACAAGGTCCCCAACTTGAAATTCCAAGGGTTTACGACGTTTATCAGCATAACTCTTTTGGCGACTTCTAGCCTTGAGAAGATTATCCTGAATGAGCTGAATTTTGTCTGTGGTTTCCTGGATTAGTTCGGGTCCAGTAATACGAGCTTCACCAACCTCAGTCCAACAGACAGGTGAACGACATTTCCGACCATAGAGTGCCTCAAAAGGAGCCATGTTAATGCTGGCGTGATAACTGTTGTTGTATGAAAACTCAACCAAAGGAAGATGAGAATCCCATGCGCCACCAAAATCGATGACACATGCCCTGAGCATGTCCTCAAGTGTCTGGATGGTTCGTTCAGTCTGACCATCCGTTTGAGGGTGATAAGCAGTGCTCAGGTTCAACTTGGTACCCAAAGCATCTTGTAGAGATTCCCAAAAGTGAGAGGTGAAACGACCATCGCGATCAGAAATAATGTCCAAAGGTATACCGTGACGACATACGATTTCACTTACGTACATCCTTGCCAACCTTTCCACAGAATACTTCTCACGAATAGGTAGGAAGTGAGCGGACTTGGTCAAACGATCGACAATTACCCAAATACTGTCAAAACCTTTGGGTGTACGAGGGAGTTTGGTGATGAAATCCATAGCTATGCTCTCCCATTTCCAGACAGGGATCTCTGGTTGTTCAAGCATACCAGATGGTCGTTGATGTTCAGCCTTAACCTTGGAACAAGTGAGGCATTTTGCAACGAATAGAGCAATGTCTTTCTTCATACCAGGCCACCAATAAGAATAACGAAGATCTTGGTACATCTTGTCAGCACCAGGATGAATAGAATAACGAGACTTATGAGCCTCGTTCATGAGAAAAGTACGAAGATCATCACGGTCGGGAATCCACAGTCGGTTAAGGAAATAAAGGAGACCATCGGGTTTGGTTTCAAGTTGAGTTTCAGCACCACAAGACATTTCATCGTACATGTTACCTTGGGTGACTGATGTGTGTTGAGCCTGGAGAATGCGATCTTGAAGATCAGTACGAACTCTCGCACATTGTAGTTTGACACGCTCTTTACGACTAAGTGCGTCGGCCACAACATTCGCCTTGCTAGGATGGTAGCGAATTTCGCAATCATAGTCGTTAAGTAATTCAACCCAACGTCATTGCCTCATGTTAAGATTCTTTTGATCGAAGACATGTTGGAGACTTTTGTGGTCTGTGAACACCACACATTTGGTCCCATAAAGATAATGTCTCCAAATCTTGAGTGCAAAGACAACATCGCCCAATTCAAGATCATGGGTGGTATAATTCTTTTCGTGAGTCTTGAGTTGTCGAGACGCATAAGCAATAACCTTTCCTCGTTGCATGAGAACACAACCAAGACCTTGGTTTGATGCATCATAGTAGACCACGAAATCATCATTACCATCAGGTAGAGACAAAATAGGAGCTTCACAGAGTTTCAGCTTAAGAGTTTCAAATGCTTCCTCTTGCTTAGGTCCCCACTCATAGGGTTTACCCTTGTGAGTTAAGGTAGTGAGAGGAACAGCGATCTTGGAGAAATTGGCGATGAATCGACGATAATAACCAGCCAAACCAAGAAAAGAACGGACTTCCGTTGGAGTGGTAGGAACACTCCAATTCTTCACAGCTTCGATCTTTGCAGGGTCAACATGAATTCCGTTCATATCAATGACATGTCCCAAAAATTGAACTTCCTTAAGCCAAAATTCACATTTTGAGAACTTGGCGTACAGTTGTTCTTTCTTTAGGAGATTCAAGATAGAGTGAAGATGTTGCTCGTGATCGGATTTTGATTTAGAGTAAATCAAAATATCATCGATGAAAACGATCACGAATTTGTCGAGATAGGGTCTACAAACCCGATTCATCAAATCCATAAATACCGCGGGAGCATTGGTCAACCCAAAAGGCATAACCATGAATTCATAGTGACCGTAGCGAGTGCGAAAAGCTGTCTTGGGAATATCTTCTTCGTGGACTCTAAGCTGATGATAACCAGAACGGAGATCAATCTTCGAGAAGTGGGTTGCTCCTTGAAGTTGATCGAAGAGATCGTCAATCCTAGGAAGCGGATAACGATTCTTGATGGTGAGTTTGTTGAGTTCACGGTAGTCAATACACATCCGAAGAGAACCATCCTTCTTTTTAACGAATAAGACAGGGGCTCCCCATGGAGAAGAATTAGGGCGAATGAACCCTTTATCAGAAAGTTCCTGTAATTGACTAGCAAGTTCTTGCATCTCAGAGGGTGCAAGACGATAAGGAACTTTAGCGACAGGATTAGCACCAGGAACAAGATCAATACGAAACTCCACTTGTCGAGCAGGAGGCAAACCAGGTAAATCCTCTGGAAAAACTTCAGGATAGTCTCGAATAATAGGAATGTCTTGGATGCTTTTGCCTTTGTCCTTCTTCTCTATCACGTTAGCTAAGAAGGCTGTATACCCCTTTCGTAAGTACTTTTGGGCAGTAGTACAAGACATAAGCTTAAGCTCACCACAGGGTTTCTCACCATAGATCTTCAAAATCTCACCAGATTCGAGAGGAATGCGTATGACTTTCTCGAAGCACAGAATTTCGGCACGATGAGTTGACAACCAGTCCATGCCTACTATAACATCAAAACTACCAAGATGCATAGGGATGAGATCGATAGGGAAGGTATGATCGTCGAGATTCAACAAGCAGTTACGAATAATAGAGTCGATCGAAATAGACTTCCCGTTAGCTACCTCTACCACGAAAGGTTCTTCTAGATTAGTGTGGGGTAAGTTAAGTAAAGGTTCAAACTTCAGTGACACGAATGACTTATCAGCTCCTGAATCAAATAATATGGATGCATAGTGGTTATTAATGAGAAACGTACCATTCACCACTTCGTTGTTGTCACGAGCCTGGTTAGCGTTGAGATTGTAGGCGCGACCTCGAGCACCTTGGTTCTGGTTGCGGTTCTGGTTTTGGTTTTGGTTCTGATTTTGGTTTTGGTTACGGTTACGATTAGGACAGTTGTTGATGTAGTGATTAGGGTTGCCACACTCGTAGCATTGACCACGAGTAGGCCTGTTGTTTTGTTGGTTGGGAGCTGGGTTGTTGTTGTCTTGGGTAGTAGGAGATCGACAGACGTTCACCAGGTGACCATATCTTTGACACTTAGTACAAAAACGACATGGCACCTGCGTTGGATGATGGTACTTGCAAGTGTTGCACAAAGGGTGAGGTCCGGTGTATGGTTTCTTGGCTGGGTTTTGGGCAGCAGGTGGAGTAGCAGCAACCATATAGTTTCTAGCCTTGCGCTTTTTGTTGCTTGAGGTCTCAGGCTTGACTTCAATCGCAGGCTGTGGAGTGTCTTTGGCAACCGTCTTCTTAGTGCCCTTGCGGACGAGAGTACCGTTCTTCACGTGATTATCAGTAAGAGTGGCCGCTAGACGTTTGGCCTCTTCCAGAGTTGCAGGATTTCTACCCCAAACGGTGTCCTGGATTTGCATGGGCAGACCACCGATGTACTTCTCGATGGCTACCGGCAGAGGAGTAACTTTGTGAGGCAACAATAAGCTAAGCTCATGAAAGCGGGTGTTGTAGGCAAGGTTTTCCCCACTATCTTGAGCTAAGGTGTGGAACTCATCCTCAAGTTTCTTAACTTCATTGCGAGGACAAAACTCTTCCTTCATGATCTCTTTGACTTGGTCCCATGTCATAGCAAGAGCAACCTCGGCCCCACGAGTACGCTTTTCTTCATTCCACCATGTGAGTGCTCGTTTATGGAGAACACTCATGGCGTAACGAACCTTGAAGTTGTTGGGGCACTCACTGTTGATGAAGGTATTCTCAATACCCTCAAACCATTGGAGGAGTCCAGTAGCTCCTTCTTCACCGCTGAACTTTGGAGGGTTACAAGAGTTGAAATGCTTAAGGGTGCAGGCTTGGGGTCCATTTCCATTGCCATTGCCGTTCCCGTTCCCGTTGTTGTGACCATTCCCGTTGCCGTTCAATTGGATGACTTGAGCGAGTAAATTGGGAACCAGAGTTGCGATTTGCTGCGCCATTTGTTGAGAAATGATCGCAGCCAGTTGAGCATCGACCCCATTGTTGTTGTGGTTAGGAACTTGGTCATGGTTGTGGTTGTGGTTATCACCACCTTCTTCGTGGTTCTCACCATTGCTGTTGCGAGTGCTGCGACGAGGAGGCATGATCTGTAATAGACACAATGAAATGAATGAGAGTTTATATAAGGAATGTAATCATTTATTCATTAATTAAAACGAATAAACGAAAACGTTGACTTATCAAAGATTCTAAATTCTAATAACATATGAAGACATGCTTTAGCCTATAAGTGAACACTCATCCCGAGAATTCCCAGGTAGGCATCCGGGTCCCTCGTCTGATTGGGATATATGCGCAATGCCAGCCTAGACAGAAGACTCAGAATACAGGCGTTCACCCTTCCAGATTGCACGTGTTCGTTATTAAAATCTAGAACTTCGACGAGATCTCAAGGGGGTTCAGGTTAAACCTGAGGATTTTGTCCTATTAATCTAATGGTGGATCAGGATTGCAGCAGACAAATAAGAGTAGTCATATGTAGGTTTAGGGTTATAAAGCATAGGATAAGGATAGGATTAGGGAAGCAATTAGGGTTACAAGTAGGAGAAGCAAGTACTGTTTAAGTCCCTAAGGTTATAGTCTAGATTATTTCTAATAACCTAATTCCCTATAACCAAGGCTCTGATACCAATCTGTAACACCCCAACCGATGGCGGAAACATCGGGGTGCCACGTATTGATGATTGTTTTCAGTAGCACATGGTATAATATAAATTTTAAATAATTTATTCAAACATAATATCCAAAATATGAAATGATGTCTAAGAATTCAAATACATGATATCAAATAACAAACTTCAATAACTTCAAATAAAACTTCAAGTAAAATCCTCATGCTAACTCAAGCCTCAGCTTCATTGTTACCTGAAACATGTTAATTTTGAAAGTATTTTGGGTCAACAAAAGTTGGTGAGAATTACATAGGTTTTTGATAATAAAATGAATAAAATGTTGTGCAATTCATGTGTCATGTCAATCTAGCCCATATGTGAGAACATACTAGAAATAAATCGAGTGCATAATCAACCCTGATGACTGTTATAAAATGATACATACCATACACTCATGGTCCAATTGAATATGTTATGCGATAACAAACACCCACGTAACCTTTGTAGGAGGCACGTATCCGGGTGGGATTGTCAGTCCAATAGATCTATCAATGTATACCGTCGGCTTGTACGGAGTTAATGATTATGCTAGAATGGTGCTTACTCTAATCATGCTCAAGACATAATGCAACATAGAAAACACATAGACACATTGATGATTGAATTGCAATGATAATGTTATAACATGTTTCACCCCAAAAATGGTGATAAATAAAAGGGGCTATGTAAAACTCACCTTAGCAAATGTTAAACTTGTTGAAAAGATGAAATAATAGTGTTGCCCAAAATGATTCCAAATATCACCCTATAATAAGGTAATATATAATAAGTCTAAGTCTAATTAACTTATAAGTGTATCCTAGGGTTTCGATTTGGGGATAATCAATTGTTGAAATTAAATTAAAATGTTAATTAATAAAGGAAAATTTGATAATTAATAAAAGAAAGTCTTTTTATAAATTTTGAATTTTGACTGTACACATTAAAGTGTTTGAAGTATAAAAATAATTTTTATAAAATTATTTAATTTAAAATAGATTTTTAAATCTATTTATTACAAATTGCCAACAATTAACTTTAATATTCAAAAATACTAAAATTAAAGAATTTCTATTTTAAAAATCATATTTCTGTTCTAAATGATTAAAAATAATTTGTATAAAATTTTGGTGCAAAAATGATGAAAATTGGATTTATTATGATTTAATTATGATTAAATCTAACAAAAATTGATTAAAAATATGAAATAAATGATTTTACTGAATTAAAAATTAT
The DNA here is from genome assembly GCA_028751855.1 of Ambrosia trifida. Taxonomy (NCBI): domain Eukaryota; kingdom Viridiplantae; phylum Streptophyta; class Magnoliopsida; order Asterales; family Asteraceae; genus Ambrosia; species Ambrosia trifida. The sequence goes on from CM054124.1 coordinate 528,019, forward strand.
TTCAGTAAAGTTTAACTTTATAAAAAGTCAGGATAATTTTTGGAGAATTTAATAAAATTGTTTTGATATATAAATGGATTTTTATAAATATAATAGTATAAAACTGATTTAATTATTATAAATATTAAATAAATGAATTTTTGAAAAACAAAAATTGTAAATAAAACTTTTGACTCAGATTTAATAAATATATTTTTTTTTTAGAATTTATAAAATAATTTTGATATTTTAAAATGAATTTATAAGATTAAAAGGTTTAATATATATATATAATAGTTTTGTTTAAAAGAATAAAAAGAAGCAAAAAGGGTGCAGTAGCCGGGACTCGAACCCGGGTACCTTCTGTTGCAGACCATGGTCACAACCACTTGGCCTAGGCCAGTGGTTGTGATATTCCCTGATTAACATTTAATATATACGCTGTGCCCAATTCAATTTATCCCCAATTTTACACGACGAACCCTAGAAATTGCAATTGGACAAATCACATATCAATAGCCTAATTAACCATAGGGCTATTGATGTGTGATGGCCGATGAACAAAACCCACACAAATAATTAAACTCACAGTGTAGTTTCGAGTTCGTGGGCTTGGTCAAACCAGAAGTCAAACAACGAACGAGGATAACTATAATCAGAGTGTTTCAGAGATAATTGGAGGTTGAGAGAGAGTTGTGAGCGAGTTGTGAATGATCGTAGGCCATCTATTTATACTGAGGATCAAAGGTTTAGGTTAATTGGAAAGTTGACCTACAATTTAAGTCATACGCGTATAATTATTGAATTGGTCAACGATTGATTGTAATTTGACGTGTAATCGTGCAATACAAGGCCGGTAATCACTTTAGTTTGCCAATTATAGATCAATCAAGCATTGATCTTGATTGATTGTTAGACGCGTCCAAGGCAGTTGACTTTCACGAGTCAATCTGCAGTTTAAAAAGCGTGCATATATTCAATTTATGCCGGGTTTATTCCAAGAAGTTGGCTTAGCCCAGTTGGTTGTGTGTTTGATTGGGTTGGGCTTTGGCGCGGGTTCGAACCCCGGCCAGAGCATAATTATTTTTTTTTACATATTTCAATACAACACACATATATAATATAGTATATATATAGTATTAGGGTTCCACAAATGCGACAAAAATAATAAATGCAACGTATAAAATAAAACTTGACGTTTTTATTAAATACGAACGTGTAACGTACAAGTTTAAATGCGTAATGTTACACAAAGGACTGCTGAATAAACAACTGATGAAGAACAACTGCTGACCAAAGGTCTGATGAAGAACAACTGCTGATTCAAGTACTGAAGACTAAAGCACTGCTGGAGCCAACATCACTTAGGCTCCAGCAGAGGATACAAGACCATCAGAGTTTTCCTACAACAGCTGTTTACTATCAGTGCTTTCAATGTAACAGTAGTTTGTAATAGGCAGATGTTTTATGTTTGTTATTCTGTTAGAGGTCACTGTCTTAGGTGACGTCAGCTTAGGTCATCAGTGGTTTAGGTCTGTCTATAAATAGAACAGTGCTTGTACTGTTCTATTGCATCACACACACAAAAATTCTCTCAGACAAACAATCACTGTGTGATCAGGCTGAGGGGGAGTATTTGTACGATTGTAATCTTTTGGATAAATGAAAGCATTCGATCTGAAAACATTTACTCTCTTGTTTTGATTAACAGTTTATTATTCCGCTGCACTTTCCATCTATATTCGTTTCACTTTTATCATATTTAGTTAAACATAATCAAAACAATCAAACTCAGATCCTAACATATATATACAGATTTTACAATGTTTAACGCAAGCCCACCCCTCATTTCCTTTTTGTTTCGGAGCCCAAGGCCCATCAGGCGCGACCCAAACCACCCCGGCCCAGCTCCCTTCTCCTTCCCCCCTGTAGCTGTTTAAAAAGAAATTGCTGCGGGCCGGACTCGAACCCGAGTCGGACGCATGCAATACATCAGGTTAAACCACTACACCACATACGCATTTGTTGCTTAGAACTAGATGCCATTCCTTTTAACACCTCCTAAAAACAACCCAAATCTATTTCTTCTTCTTCCTGGGTCGCTGCACGTTTCCAACCACTTTGGGTTGACTTTTTCTTAAACATGGAAACAAAAAAACGGCTTTGACTCGTGATTTCTTCATCATTATTGAACGGCTAATTTCACGCATCATTACTACACCCATAATTATTCAAAATCATACCAAAAATCACCCTTCACACATAATTATAATCATGACGGTCAAACCTTCCAATACGAGTTTCCAGACCACTACACTATAAATTGGAGACCACAATTCATTCACAACTCTCCAAACATTCTTTCTCAACCTCCAATTTCTTAATCATTCACTGTTCTTGAGTCATCTTGTTCGTGTTTGACTTCGAGCATTGACTGAGCATTCGTGTTCAATTCGTAATTGTAAGTAACATTTTTTATATGGGTTTTGATCTTCGGCATACACACGACAATAACCCCAAGGTTAATTGGGTTATTGTTGTGTGATTTGTTCGATTGGATAAACTAGGGCACGAACGTTAACTTTGGGGAAGAACATGATTTGAATAAGGTTATAAAATTAAAACAAACTGAAACCAAACACAACCACTGGTCTAGACCAAGTGGTTGTGCCTGGTACTTTGGAGCCGGCCCACGCGGGTTCGAACCATGGCATCAACAAGTATTTTTTTTAAGTGTATATATATATATATATATATATATATTTCTTTGTATTTTAAAAAAATTCATTTTAAAATACTAAAACTCTATTAATTCTACAAAAATTATTTTATGTTAATCTAGTGAAAAATTTTAACATACAATTTTTAGTTTTCAAAAGTTCATTTATTTAATATATTTAATAAATAATTCAAGTTTATTCCATTTTATTTATAAAATTCTATAAAAATATCAAAACGATTTTATTAAATTCCACAAAAATTATTCTAAACTTATAAAACAATAAACATCTCAGAAATGATTTTTATTTCTGGAAATCATTTATTTAATATTTTTAATCAATTTTTGATGGTTTTAATCATAAATAAATCATAATAAATTCATTTTTCAATATTTTTGCACCAAAATTTTATATAAATTATTTCTAATTATTTGGGACAGAAATACAATTTTAAATTTAATAATTCTTTAATTTTAGTATTTCTTTAAATATTAGAGTTATATTTTGACAATTTGTAATAAATAGATTTAATATTCTATTTTTAAGAAAATAATTTTATAAAAATTACTTTCATACTTTAAACTTATTATTGTGACCATCTTTATTTTAAAATTTACAAAAAGACTTTTGTTTATTTATTTAACAAATTTCTCTTATTATTCAAACATTTTATTTATTAATGAAACGAGCACTTATCCCCAATTCGAAACCCAAGAATATATTTGTAGACTAGAAAGACTTAGACATATTTATTACCTTAATTATAGGGTAATACTTGGCATTGTTGGGCAACACAATATTCTATTTTTCACGAGACATAACATTTTGCTAAGGTGAGTTTACATAGCCCATTTTCTCTATTTTCACTATTTTTGGGGTGAAACATGTTTAAACATTTTATACTATCATATTTACTTGCGATTCAATTACATCATCATTCTATCATTTGACTGTAACAAAAAGACACAGTACAATCATTAACAATGATCAAGCCGCCTGTTTAGATTATAGCGCTATAGGTCTGACAAACCCATCCCCCCGCATAAATTCAGGGATGATCGATAACAGTAACAACATTTAACTAACTTGCGAGTTAGTCATCAGTTGACACAAGGTTTGGTTGTACAAAGACGCATTGTTACATGTCGGAATCATACTCTATCATCATACAACTGTGATTGTTGTACAAGCTATTGTTATCAATTATATTCAAAAACCTATGTATTCTCACCAACTTTTGTTGACCCAAAATATTTTCAAACTTAACATGTTTCAGGTTCTACTTGCTTGAAGATTTGAGTTAATGCTTGAAGATGTGTGCATAGTATTATTCATTTTGATGTACGAATTCTTGTAGAACAATTGTATGTAATTTATTTAAATCATTTAGTGAAATTTATTATTCACCATGAGCTACTGAACAATCATCAATACGTGACATCCCGATGTTTCCGCCATCGGTTGGGGTGTTACAGATTGGTATCAGAGCCATGGTTATAGGGAATTCGGTTATTAGAAAAATAATCTAGTCTATAACCATAGGATTTAACCAGTACTTGTTTCTTTTACTTGCTATCCTCTATCTCCCTCCTACTGCTCACCCCTACTTTCATCCTTACAAGAAGGTTGCTCTCCATCATTGGATCTACTCTTAGACTAATAGGACAAAATCCTCAAGTTTAGCCTGAACCACCTTGAGATCTCGTCGAAGTTCTAGATTTTAATAACGAACACGTGCAATCTGGAAGGGTGAACGCCTGTATTCTGAGTCTTCTGTCTAGGCTGGAATTGCGCATATATCCCAATCAGACGAGGGACCCGGATGCCTACCTGGGAATTCTCGGGATGAGTGTTCACTTATAGGCTAAAGCATGTCTTCATATGTTATTAGAATCTAGAATCTTTGATAAGTCAACGTTTTCGTTTATTCGTTTTAACTAATGAATAAATGATTACATTCCTTATATAACCTCATTCATTTCATTGTGTCTCTTACAGATCATGCCTCCACGTCGCAGCACTCGCAATAACAATGGTGGTAATCATGAGGAAGGAATAGGAACAATAACAACCACGACGCTAACCATAACAACAACAATAACAACAACAATGGTGTTGATGCCCAACTGGCTGCGATCATTTCCCAACAAATGGCGCAACAAATAGCAACTCTAGTTCCTAACCTACTGGCTCAAGTCATCCAGATGAACGGAAACGGCAATGGAAACCACAATGGGAACGGGAATGGAAACGGGAATGGTCTCCCAGCTTGCACTCTTAAACACTTTAACACCTGTAATCCCCCTAAGTTCAGTGGAGAAGAAGGAGCTACAGGACTCCTACAATGGTTCGAGGGTATTGAGAACACCTTCATTAACAGTGAGTGTCCCGATAACTTTAAGGTCCGTTATGCTATGAGTGTTCTTCACAAACGAGCACTCACTTGGTGGAATGAGGAAAAGCGCACCTGAGGAGCTGAAGTTGCACTTACTATGACCTGGGATCAAGTCAAGGAGATAATGAAAGATGAATTTTGCCCACGTAACGAGGTCAAGAAATTAGAGGACGAGTTCCACACCCTTGCTCAGGATAGTGGGGAAAACCTTGCTTATAATACCCACTTCCATGAGCTCAGTCTGTTATTGCCCCATAAGGTCACTCCGCTACCTGTAGCCATCGAAAAGTATATCGGTGGTTTGCCCATGCAGATTCAGGACACGGTATGGGGAAGGAACCCTGCTACCCTTGAAGAGGCCAAGCGTTTAGCAGCTACCTTAACTGACAATCACGTAAAGAGCGGGACCTTAGTTCGGAAAGGCAATAAAGCAAGTATTATAGCCGCGGTAACTACTGAGAACCAGAAGCGTAAGGCCAGGGATCCTGATGTCAACCTCACTACACAAGCTTCTAACAAGAAACCCTATATAGGAAACTATCCATTGTGTAACACATGCAACCGACATCATCCCACTGCTTCAGCGTGTCGCTTGTGCACCAATTGTGGTAAGTATGGCCATCTAGTCAACACATGTCGCGAGACCCCAAATCCGAATGTCAACCAACCCACCAACTCTGCTCAGGCTGCTAATCCTAATCGATACAACTATGGTCAGTGCTATGAATGTGGAGACCCAAATCACTTCCGTAACCGATGCCCTAAACTAAACAGAGATCAAGACCCTCCAGCTACCTAACAGCAAGCCTCATCATTTAACTATTGGTTGCTTTTATACTATGTATTGACGCTATTTGATTCAAGTAATAAATTCTAGTATTGAAATTTTTGTCTGAAAGTTGTTTACATGGTGTAATCATAACACTTAAATGCATGATTGTTTGAATGTGAACTAAATCTATACAACTACAACTCATATACTGTGCTTGTTATACTTATAAACTTGCTTGCATAAACATGTTATCAATTTGCAACCTATGTGTATAATAAATGCTGCACTTAATAGGGGTCATCATGCCTTTTCAACAGTCGGGAGAGGCCCTACAACCGCTCCACGACTGGTGAAGGCTATCGAACCTACTCAACGATTGGTAGAGGTCATTATGCCTTTTCAACGGTCGGGAGAGGCCCTACAACCTACTCCACGACTGGTGGAGGCTATCGAACCTGCTCAACAATCGGTGGAGTCATAGAAGGACACAAAACTGTAATGTAAGGTAAATTGGTGATTGCGGTCCGGAACGTAATCATGAATTTACAGGTACATTAAAGTAGTGTGAAATTCTATCAAGGTTATAAACTCTAGTTGTCTGGTAGTTCATCGACCCACACAAAACACGAGACAGTATGATATATACACATATATGTATTCTTTTAATTCTTTAGTCATTTAATTATTTTTACCACTTTGATATACTTCTAATATATATAATAATAATAATAATAGTATTATAATAATAATTATAATAATAATAGCAAAACAAAATATATATATATATATATATATATATATACAGATTTTACAATGTTTAACGCAAGCCCACCCCTCATTTCCTTTTTGTTTCGGAGCCCAAGGCCCATCAGGCGCGGCCCAGACCACCCCGGCCCAGCGCTCCCTTCTCCTTCCCCCCTTGTAGCTGTTTAAAAAGAAATTGCTGCGGGCCGGACTCGAACCCGAGTCGGACGCATGCAACACATCAGGTTAAACCACTACACCACATACGCGTTTGTTGCTTAGAACTAGATGCCATTCCTTTTAACACCTCCTAAAAACAACCCAAATCTATTTCTTCTTCTTCCTGGGTCATTGCACGTTTCCAACCACTATAAATTGGAGACCACAATTCATTCGCAACTCTCCAAACATTCTTTCTCAACCTCCAATTTCTTAATCATTCACTGTTCTTGAGTCATCTTGTTCGTGTTTGACTTCGAGCATTGACTGAGCATTCATGTTCAATTCGTAATTGTAAGTAACATTTTTTATATGGGTTTTGATCTTTGGCATACACACGACAATAACCCCAAGGTTAATTGGGTTATTGTTGTGTGATTTGTTCGATTGGATAAACTAGGGCACGAACGTTAACTTTGGGGAAGAACACGATTTGAATAAGGTTATAAAATTAAAACAAACTGAAACCAAACACAACCACTGGTCTAGACCAAGTGGTTGTGCCTGATACTTTGGAGCCGGCCCACGCGGGTTCGAACCATGGCATCAACAAGTATTTTTTTTAAGTGTATATATATATATATATATATATATATTTCCTTGTATTTTAAAAATATTCATTTTAAAATACTAAAACTCTTTTATAAATTCTACAAAAATTATTTTATGTTAATCTAGTGAAAAAGTTTAACATACAATTTTTAAAATTCAAAAATTCATTTATTTAATATATTTAATAAATAATTCAAGTTTATTCCATTTTATTTATAAAATTCTATAAAAATATCAAAACGATTTTATTAAATTCCACAAATATTATTCTAAACTTATAAAACAATAAACATCTCAGAAATGATTTTTATTTCTGGAAATCATTTATTTAATATTTTTAATCAATTTTTGATGGTTTTAATCATAAATAAATCATAATAAATTCATTTTTCAATATTTTTGCACCAAAATTTTATATAAATTATTTCTAATTATTTGGGACAGAAATACAATTTTAAATTTAATAATTCTTTAATTTTGGTATTTCTTTAAATATTAGAGTTATATTTTGACAATTTGTAATAAATAGATTTAATATTCTATTTTTAAGAAAATAATTTTATAAAAATTACTTTCATACTTTAAACTTATTATTGTGACCATTTTTAATTTAAAATTTACAAAAAGACTTTTGTTTATTTATTTAACAAATTTCTCTTATTATTCAAACATTTTATTTATTAATCAAACGAGCACTTATCCCCAATTCGAAGCCCTAGAATATATTTGTAGACTAGAAAGACTTAGACATATTTATTACCTTAATTATAGGGTAATACTTGGCATTGTTAGGCAACACAATATTCTATTTTTCACGAGACATAACATTTTGCTAAGGTGAGTTTACATAGCCCCTTTTCTCTATTTTCACTATTTTTGGGGTGAAACATGTTTAAACATTTTATACTATCATATTTACTTGCGATTCAATTACATCATCATTCTATCATTTGACTGTAACAAAAAGACACAGTACAATCATTAACAATGATCAAGCCGCCTGTTTAGATTATAGCTCTATAGGTCTGACAAACCCATCCCCCCGCATAAGTTCAGGGATGATCGATAACAGTAACAACATTTAACTAACTTGCGAGTTAGTCATTAGCCGACACAAGGTTTGGTTGTACAAAGACACATTGTTACATGTCGGAATCATACTCTATCATCATACAACTGTGATTGTTGTACAAGCTATTGTTATCAATTATATTCAAAAACCTATGTATTCTCACCAACTTTTGTTGACCAAAAATATTTTCAAACTTAACATGTTTCAGGTTCTACTTGCTTGAAGATTTGAGTTAATGCTTGAAGATGTGTGCATAGTATTATTCATTTTGATGTACGAATTCTTGTTGAACAATTGTATGTAATTTATTTAAATCATTTAGTGAAATTTATTATTCACCATGAGCTACTGAACAATCATCAATACGTGACATCCCGATGTTTCCGCCATCGGTTGGGGTGTTACACTAATGCTTCAAAAAGCAAGTAACCGCGGACCAAGCAGATCAGAGACGCATCAGCGTTTTCATGCGATGACGTCACCTTGGTCCGCGAACCAATGCTTCAAAAAGCATGTCACCATGGACTAAGCAGATCAAAGACACCTATGGACATTGGCTACATAAACAGTAAACAAAAGATAAAGCCATAACAATAAGTACATTTCCTATAAGAAAATATCAACAAAACACCGGGCATCCGAGTACATAGGCAAAAAACAAGCCCCGTAAGAGCACAACACGGATGCCCAAAAACACTATCTATTACATACATCATCAAAAGAAGAAAACAGTGGACACTAACACCTAATCTAAGACGATAAGATGGGCCCATGAGTCGCCATTACGCCGGAAACGGACCTTAGGAGTGGACCGGACCACTGCAGGGCAAGCCAGGATGGCAGGCGGCCGATCATTAGAGCCCACAGAGGCTGAACGATCCGCGGCAATGAGCTGCCCACAGACCTTAGCTAAGGCCCTCATGCGTCGCTCTCCACCGTCGGAGCTCTCGACGGTGGCCGGAAGCACGGTTTCGGCAGTCACTTGTGAGCAGACTTCAGCTAGCGTCTTCATCTTCTTCTCCGGATCAGCTAAGCCAGCCACCACCCCCGGTGGGTTGGCAGGATGAACTCCATCCCCGAGAGCTAACAAGCATTCCACCACCAAGGCTTCTTCAGCCTTGTCATCGGAAAATCTTCCACATGGCCGGAGACTAGTCATGATGATAAGAAACAAAGGAGAAGAGAAAAAGAGAATGGAGTGATGGGCTAATCACCACAAATAACCCCTATTTATAGACGCTTAAAGGGGGTAATGATGAGTTACCATTAATGCACGATGTCATCTCAATCGACAAACAGTGACAAGTGTCACCAGCAGCTGTCTGTCACACCGTCAGGAGTCATTAATGACTGACGGCTGACGCCTAAGTTCCCTTGGATAATTATGACAAGTGAGGTGAAAAGACATGCATAAATGAAAAGGCACAAGGCACACAAAGCGTCATAACAAAATACAAATATTCAACACACAAGTTCAAATAAAATAAAGGAGTTCAACACTCATTCCTCCCCGAAATCCACACGGTCAATGAAGTCGTCCTCAGGGTCGTCAACTGGCGGAGCGGAAGAGGTGCCCGCATCAGGTGGAGCGGTCGAGGTTCCTTCACCATGAAGCGCGGCAGCCACCCGCGCGGACTCTTCTTGAGCTTCCTTCTCCTTCTCCACATGCAACTCTTCTTCCGCCTCCTCAAAAGCAGCACGAAGAAGCCGCACCCCATTGGACGACTTGGCACATTCCGCGATCACATCCATCACAGGGAAGGTTAACTCATCATACGCAACAACCTCTGCATCATATTCCGCCTCCGCGTCGACGTCGCGATAAGGATTATCCTCTAAGGCACGCCCGCTAAGACAGAAGTCGAACCCCTGTTTAAAGCCAAGGACAGCACCAAACTGATGTCAAAGTTGCAACAACATAACAAAATGATGAAAGAGATGCTAGAAACACACACCCCTTGGATCCCAGTGGTCATCAACCAGTTCACATCATTCAACGCCTCTTCTTGACTCTCCTGGGCAGCACGTAGCATGTCCTGGGCGCTATCGCGGGAGGCAGAAAGATCCTGGACGTCAGTGCTAAGAGCTTTCTTCTCGTCACGAAGGACATCAATCTCACGCTTCAGCAGAATAATATCATTCTCTAGCCCCGACACCCGCGAAGATTGCACCAATACCTCGTCTTCTTTTTGGGCCAAGTCGGCACGTGCGGTGGCGGTCTCGGATCTTTCCTTCTCTAAGTCAAGCTCCTTCGCTTCTAAGGCAGCTTTAAGACGGTCAACCTCACTTTCCAAACCCCGCGCGCGGTCCCGCTCCTTAGCAATAACTTGATTGGTAGCTTCACAAGAGGCTTTCCATTCCTGGAAAGACTTGGCATGACGCTCCTCAGCGGACTTCGCCTGCGTCAAAGCATCCGACAAAGCTTTAGATTGGGCTACACAATCCTTGTTGTGCTTATCGAGCACATTCTTGAATGTCACTTTGCGCGCCGCTAATTCCTGTTCAGCTTGCATCAATGCTTGGTACCCGTGCCGTACCTCACTCAATGTAGCGGCAGCCATGGCCAGGCTAGCGGCACCATCTTGAAGAAGTGCCAGGCGGTCCCGCTTAGCCGCATACGCCCGCTCGGCAGGAGGTATGGAACCCAATAACCACTCTTCGCAGGTATCTATTTGGAAAAAGCGGCCATCTTCTCGCACAGACCAATCATGCCTGTAAACTAGCCCGGTAGCGACATCCAATCTAAGCCCGCTGGAGGCTATTCCCGTTGTATCAGCTTTTTTAAGATTACCACTACTAGAGGGCATGGTTTCTTTCACTGACCCACCGCCATCACTACCACCCGCCGACCCACCACCAGAGGATAAGTTAACATACCCAGTGTTCTCAAACGCACCACTCGAAAAACCGGGGTCGTGCGGTTGCTCCCCACCACCCGGTGACTTAGTCTGCAACCCCATGCCCCCATCATCACTACCCTTAACACTTTTCCCTTTCTCCTGCTCCTTTCGCCTTGTTTCCGCCGACAGTTTAGCTTGTTGTAGCTCTGCTTCGCGGGCTTCCTCGGCTTTCTTTTCTTCAGCCGTCCGAACATTCCCTTGCGGCGAAAGCTGTTGACTCGCCTCTGTCTCATCTGGCCGGTCGCCATCCCCACCCTGTGTTGGGGCAATAGGCGGAGTAGGCCCAGCTGACCGCGAGCCGGACACCTCGGACAACTTAGGCCCGCCAGGGAAAAGCAAAGACGCACCTACAAGAACAAAAACATGAGAAAACGAATACAAGAGTACAGAGACAGGGTGATAAACGAGGCTATACCCGGATGGACTTCCTTCACAATCTTAGAATCCAGGCGAGGCCGCTTATGGGACACAGCCAACCGGACTTTCAAATTGGACGCCGAAACATCCCCTTCAGGCACTTTCCGCTTGCCAGAATCCATCATGCTAACCACGTCCCGCAGCCTCTTCCCAACACCATGACCACCGCTTCCCGCCTCCCCGCCGGGACGACTCAATATAGGTGGCGTGGTAAACACCTCCACGTAATCCCCTTTATCTTTGGCCCCGCCAGACACAGGCGGCTGTCGAGAAGAACCGCTGCCGCGACTAATACTTGCACGAGCCCGACATCGGTGAGATAACGAGTAAGACTCATCCTCAGACTCGTCATCAGATATAAACATAATGTTAACCCCGCCAGAGGAAACTACATTTCGAGGACGGGGATTAATGGGAACATCACCTGGAATCAGGGTATGTCCAGGAAAATCCTTAACGTTAACAGCCACAAAATTCTTGAGCGTCTGCTCCACTAGAGGCTCCTCATCCGCTCGGAGCGGCTCCCACCTAAACTCGCCATCCACTCCAGCCACAATCGAATAAAAACAACTTGTTTCTATAGAAACAACACAAGAGTAAAACACAAAGCCCAAAATAAGGTAATGAGGCAGAACAAGCAACAGAACGCAGACATACCTTTACCGTTCACATAAAAGTGCGGATTCTGGTCAGCCCTCCCACACACACGTCTAACACCCGCCATCAACAACGCCTCAGGTCTCACATTCGCCATCTCGATGGAAGTAACTTGCTCTGTAATTTTCTCATACCAGTCAAAGTCGGCATAATTGACAACCGGGAAGTCCTTCAGCTTTGCCTTGGCGGATACAGCCAGTCATTGCAGAGACACCGGCACAACCCCTTGCCGAATAAAGAAGAATTTTGTTTTCCAGTCATGCATACTACGCGGTGGTTCGTTACCAACTGGCCTAATCCTACTCCATTGAGTAAACGAAAACCACTGCGGACCCCCGCGGGTGAGCCGGTAGAATGCATTGAACATCTCAAAGGTTGGTTCGACACCTTGAGAACGACATACAAATTTGAAGTGAACCATTCGGGTCATGCCCAAGGGAGTCACCTGAGTCAAATACATTCCATACCGGAGGAGCAAATCGCAGACGAATCGCGTCGCCGGAAACCGAAAGCCGGCCAACTGGAAGTGCGAGGCATACAAAGCCATCCTATCAGGACCCGCATCAAGGACAGTTTCCCCATCAGACGGCAGCGTTGGCTCCCAAATCGCTGGAATCTCGTACAATTCTAAAAATTGCTCAAAATATTCCCACTTCCACTTGATCGGAGCATCAGCCATACAAACGGCTTCCTTTTTACCCCTAGCATCAACGTCAGCCATCTTTGATTAGAGAAAACACAAACAAACTTCTGGAACAGCAACCGGCAGACGGTTATCACGAAAGAAAGAAGTGAGGAATTTTGAGGGAACAAAGAGAAAGAAGATTCCCAAATGGGAGTAGGAAGGGCTATTTATACTGTCCACATTAATTACGGTGGGCCACACGAACACAGCAAGGCCCACCATCCACATGACACGTAGCCCACTAAGGAGAAAATCCCGCCACGCGCCGCGCGTTGCCCCCACGCGCCTGACACAGGTACTCCAAAAGTCGTTTACCCATAACTGGCATGACGGCAAAATAGACGCGGCAGACAAAGAGTCAGTCACTTCAACTGTCAGATCAAGTGCAATGATGATGACCTTTCGAATTTCCCTCCAAGAACAAGCTCGTCTTTAAATATCAAATTTAATAGCCACAGCGGGAAGCCGAACCCGCTTGACGGAACACGTAACAACCCGCCAAAATACACGACCCGTCAAAATACATAACCCGCCAAACACACTCCAACGTCTCCTTCTCAATCAGTCCATCACCCCTCATGCTTTTGCTACACACAACCAAGAGCGGCACTGGACTAGGGGGACTTGAAGGGGTAGGGACCCAAATTTACTTGGGCCCCTACCCAAAGCTCAAGCCCAAAGACTGGAACAGGGCCACAAGGCCCAAATGATTACAACAAGGTCAACCATGGGCGAGTCGGGCCCATTACATGCGGGTGCTGACAAACCAGCTAGGGAGCAGGTTGCGACCACTAATTGCGGATACAACACCAGCATCCGCCATGGCTCATAGGATAAAGCCAGAAGCAGACACGTGGCGATAACATGTATGATCGTACAACATGGTACGAGCCAATCAGGGTCCAACGACGTGTGGCAAGGAGCATGTTGCACGATCAACCAGCAGGAGAATCACACGTGTCCAAGATCAAACCCGAAGGAGACAAACAGTACGTCTCCTGTACATGTCAACCAATAAGAATGCATGGGACCACCTCAACAAGGATCTCCACTAACGAAGGCCTACAGAGGGGACAATAGTACACTCGACGGCCAATCATATTCGACCAGACCTGTGGCCAATCACACGATGCCACGTCAGAGAAAAACGGTACGATCGTCCTCTATGATTTCTTACCTGTCACATATTATATCTTGTTGGGCCTAATCCTGGGCCGATGTGGAGGCAAGCCCTGAACTGGGCCTCAGCCCACTGGGTAAGTTAAGGGTGAATGTCGAGGCCCGTGTGGAACCTATTTAAGGAGCACTTCGTCTCCTTGAATAGGTCATTTAGAAACCCCTGAAGAACACACTAGTGCCGACCACGTTTTGTGTCTGCTAAGTAGAATCCTCTGGATTCGAGGCGGTCGCCCCACATCGGAGATTGTGTTTTTCAGGTCATCACCACTGAGGAGTCATTCATTCTAGTGAAGGATCTTACTTGTGGAAGCTGGTCTGCCCTATTCATCATAGAGGGAGACTTTTGTTTCTTCAGGTAGGATGACAACTTTTGGTGGGTAACATAAGACAAAAATGGTTTGTGGTTTGTAGTGACCAACTTTTGCACGTTTACTACTCATGTGGTAATTCGTGAATTTTGGGGTTTTTTATGTTTAGCATCACTAATATTTTGGGTTATGTGGATTAGTTAAAAACACTATATTTTTCATAGTATGTTATGGATATTAGTCATCTATGTTAATGTTATTTGGTTGTTTAGGAAGTAAGATAGTAAACATAGTTTATAAGGGTTTTTTTTTTTTAAAAAAAAACTGTTTTTAAAAAATAATGTTATTTGTTTTTAGTAAATGGTTTGACCTTTTTTAAAAGTTGACAGCAATCTCTTATTAATGCCATTTTTTTTTATTATGGAAATAATTTATTTTTTAACAACCAACCGTGATAATAAAACAATGATTTTTTTAAACATTAATTCTTATTTTAGGTTAGTAAATGGTTTGACTTTTTTAAAAATCATATTAATTTCTTATTAATGTCAATGTTTGTAATTATGGAAATAATTTATTATCACGCAACCACCTGTGATTTTTAAAAACAAAATTACTTTCCAAAACAATGATTTCTTTTTCGGTTAGTATATGGTTTGAACAGTTTTGAGAATTCATATTAATTTCTTATTAATGTCAATTTTTATAATTATGGAATAATATTTTATGTTTTACAAACCATACTTGACAAACAATCAATTATTTATTTTTGGTAAATTCAAATCGTCCAATTTTAGCAAATAAAAAATCAAGGTTTGACTTTGTTTTTTAAAATGCGAACACAATCTTTGAATGCAAAACAGATTCAGTTTTTTTTTCTTCCAACAATTTATGAGTTTTTATTAACTGTAATGTTTACATTTTATTAAATTTTAAAAAATAACAATTAATAAACCCAATAAAAAATTTAACAAACAATTAAAATAAATTTGGTAGATTTACATCTTTAAGTTATGTTTGACTTATTTAACCACCTTAATTGTTTGACACGGTTTGACTTTTTTCAGTCAATAGATACTAACAAACAATAAATTATATTTAATTTTTTTTTAAAAATATACCTATATAACTTAAAAATCCTATGGATTATATATTTTTAAGTTTGTTTTGATGCTTTTAGCAATGTTCGACTTATTTAACCACCTTAATTGTTGGACACGGTTTGACTTTTTTCAGTCAATAGATACTAACAAACAATAAATTATATTTAAAAAAATTTAAAAAATACACCTATACAACATAAAAATCCTATGGATTATATATGTTTAAGTTTATTTTAGGTAGATTGAAATCTTTACATATTATACCTATACATTTTAAAAATCGTTTATAATATAAATAAAAAAAATAGAAAATTTTATTATAGCAACGTTTTAATCTAAATTAATTTTGATTTCCATTTCATATTACCTTTTTTATATTACTAATTGCTTAACATAAATAAATCGTGAAATTTAGATTATAAATACAGATTTTGTTTCGTAAATTTTAGTATCACTATTTCCTGGAAAACTCTATCAGGTATGTCTATCATATTTTACATATTAATTCAATTATTTATTTTGCATGTAATGATTTAATAGTTACATTCTATTAACTTGCAGGTTTATGGATCCAAACAACGTTACCTTATAGAATGGCATCACTTGGTGGATGAGTCAATACAAATCAAAGTTAAGTTACTTAGAACTTTGGAAGCGACCAAATCGAAAGATGCAGGGATAAACTCTTTGTCTAGATATGAATCTGATGGATGAACAGGTTAGTTTTTAACGTATTCATGGTTTCATTTATGTTGTTAACATATTATTTGTTTTCAACATTACATTTGGACAATTCAACATTGATAAGCATCTTGATGGTTATGTTATACGCAAACTTACAATCAGTCTTCAATAGTTGCTTCTCATGAAGAAAGGTTCCTTGACATTCAGGTTATTATTATCATTCAATTATTCCTATATTATTAATCTTATGAATCATTACTACATGTTTATTATTGTTTTTACAAATGTTATTTGTTTATAGTATAAACATTCCCTTTGACGTATTACATGTTTATTTTTTTTCTAGCTCGATCAACCTGTTTTTGAAAACCTCGATATATGTTAATCTTCAACACAGAATGCATTGTCTTTGAACGTTGTTGTTTGACTTATTTATTTATATATTCAAATATAGTTTTTAATGTAGTTTATTCTAATAATTTTGACATTTCATTTAATATTGTAGGATTCTGTTGGAGATAACACTACTCCAGAGTCATCTTCTATAGTTAGTGTTATACGCGATGATGATCAAGTGAATCGTAGCCTGGACAAACTGTATGAGCTTGACGATGATGCAAGTTAATCTACAACTAAAGTTCCAAAGAAATCACCTGAGATCCCCCTTTTGGTTCCTAAGCTTGAGAAATAGGAACAATTAACAATTTCTTTAAACATTTGTCTATTTTCAGGATTTTTATTTAATGTTTGTGACAATTTGATTTCGTTTATGATTGGTTTGTTTTTTTTGGACAAATTTCATCTAAATAAATTGTGTGTTTGCATTTTATGTTTCTTTTTTGTTAGTTTGTTAAAATTCAAAAATGATGCAATATATTTTTATGATGTAGCATTGTTATTAGAAATTTTTTATGACTTAATTTTTTTAAATTAAATTATAACTTTATGATTTACAAAAAATTAATAAAACCAAATTAAGTGATTACTATAAAATAAGCAAATTGTTATAATTAGTATCAATTATACATATTTATACTAAATATAATAAAAATTTTGAAATTTTAAAATTTCGAATTACATAACATTCGGAAATTTTGAATTCAATTTCGTATAAAATTATATGTATTCCTTAAAATAATCAAGTTGCCATAATTAGGTTCAATTAAACATATTTATACTAATCTATACATATTAGAATAAAAAATTTGAAAATTAAAATTTTTGAATTACCAAAAATTTGAAAATTTTAAAATTCGAAAAATTTATTTTCGCCAGATTTCAAATTCAAATTTTAGTATTCCTTAATAATGGTAATTCATTAAACATATTAATTAGCAGTTTTAATTATACATTTAATGAAATCCTCTATAAAAACCACAAACTCTCAACAAAAATTACATACAAAAATTACCTCCTGCTTTAAGACTTTGATCAAACAAAGTTTCACAACAATCAAAACCTTCAAAATAATTCTACTTTGCTGTTTTTTGTTCGCTCGGCTGTTCGTTTGTACAACTTGAATGTATGTCAATCTTTTCTTTCATTAGTGCATTTTTATAAGTTAATAATTGAACATCATGATTATTTGTGTTGATTTATATTGTGTTAAATTGTTATGAAACATTTTATGTAGACATTGGTTCCTTTTAGGTGAAATGGGACGTAAA
This sequence comes from Ambrosia trifida, assembly GCA_028751855.1. Classification (NCBI taxonomy): domain Eukaryota; kingdom Viridiplantae; phylum Streptophyta; class Magnoliopsida; order Asterales; family Asteraceae; genus Ambrosia; species Ambrosia trifida. Next base: position 546,072 of record CM054124.1, read on the forward strand.
AGGCTTTCTAACACTTCAAATGGTAATTTTTTGCTTATATCTACAATATATTCCTTTTTATATTACTTGTGTTTTGTCATTTAACTTATGGTTTTTTTAAGGTAATGACAAAGGAACACCATTATCTAATATCTCTAACGGTAAACGAATTTCATATATTTTACATCTTTATTTATATGCTAATGGTATTATGCAATTAATTTATTTTTCTTCACAGTTCTCTCGAAAGAAGAAAAAATTAAGAATGCGGTCGAGTGTTGCAAATTTAGAAAATCACAACTAGATGCCAAGAGATGCAAGGTCAATAATCCTAAAAATGATGGAATACAAAATGTACCACCAAGTGGAGTATTTAACCGCGACTCCATTGAATCTTCACACTATTTCAATGTGTCTACACCCGGTAAAATTTTATTATAACACTTATTATATTTATATCTTTGGATAGAGTTTCAAATTCCAATGCATATTAATAATTCTTTTAAATTTGAATTTATTTTTCTATTTTGTGAAGGTCAAGTGCAACAAACTCCTATGTTTAACATTTCAAACGGTATGTTTTTTTTTATGACATATTTTATGTTAAGAAACATTACTAATTTTCTTATTTATTTTCATATAAAAACTATTATTATTTAATAATTTGTTTCTATGGTTGAAGTCAAAAGTAACATTGCACGTGATTGTCGAAAATTTCGAAAATTACAACTTGATGCTAAGAGACATAACATTGAGCAACCTGGAAATACAAATCCGTCAACATCCACCAACAATGTATTTTCAATTGATATATCTAGCATTACCTTGATGAGAGGGTAAATGAATGGTTAATAATAAGCCCATTTTGTGTGTTTTTATTGTGTTTGTGTTGATAATATATGATGAATGGGATAACTACGTGAGCGTTGATCGTTTCAGGATAAATGGCTAAGCGGATGGAATTAGAGCCGAAAAGTGTGAAGCGTTGTGTCCAAGTTAAAGAATTGAAGAATTGGAAAGTGTTCGATCGCTTGTGGAAGAGAATTGGATGCTTGAAGGATGTTTATGATGAAGAAGTGAAGATAGAGTGTGTTTGGATGCAAGGATTTGAAGGAAAAATGCTTTGGAAAGAAGTTGAAGAGACAAGGTGTAAGCTACGCCTTCCATCTGTAGCTTACTGATGAATTACAAGGCAATTGGAGCATTTTCACGTGGGTTAGAATAGTAAGGTACAGGGCTGATCTGTAAGGTACTGCTGAATAAAGCAATGCTGATAGATTGACTGAACTGTAAGCTACGGTTCTGATCGGTACCTTACGGCTGGCTGAAGAGCAAAAGTAGGAAATGTTGTTTTTCATTAATAAAATGATTTTTATCAAACCTAGCAGCCTCCTAAGCCCTTATGCACGAAAATTAACCTTCTTTTGGAGACTTTTGAAGCTACAGACACCATTGTTCATCATCATTCATCCATTCTTTCGGTTTCCATCAACATGTTCGGTATTATTATTCATACTTTTGAGTTATTTCTTACTATCATGAGTGGCTAAACATCTTGTAATCACCTCCGGGTGTATGGTTTAATTGTGAAACCTTAACTCTTGTTTGATTTGGTTTATGGATTGTTTTTCATTTAGTTGAAGAATATTTGTGGTTTTCATCATTTAAATGATTCACTTGTTTTCAATTGCTTATCCTGTTATCATTCACATTCGGTTTTTCTTGCATCGTGAGTAGTTTGATAATTGGGAGGGTAAGTGATACTTGTGGGTTGGTAATTGAATTATACAGGTTATTATTAAAAACTTGTGTTCGGTTATCATTTGATTTGAACCGTCCAACAAAACTATGTCTATGTAGTATCCAATCATTTAAACAAGAGTAGGGTGGATCATTAACCGGAAGCCTGGAGGCGATTACTTCTTTAATATAATTATTACAAGTCTTAAATTCGTTTTCTTTAAAGTTCAAAGCAAAAACAAAGCAACTAGGTTTTAGGTTAATAGTTAACGATACAAAACTACTCTTTCCGCCAATTCCCTGTGGAGACGACTCAACCTTCAACACCCCATATACCGCATCTTTTTCCGGTAATAAGTATTGTTTCAATTTAATAATTTATAACAGTTTATTAATTTCATAATTTTTAAATCCATTGGTAACTTATTTATTTATATATTTATAAATAGGTTCAACAGAACGTACTCCTTTGTCTAATATTACAAACGGTATTATACTTCTATCTTGCTTACGTTTGTATTTATATTATGATAACATTCTATAACTAAAACTTCATTTACTATCCAAAATTATTTTATTTTTATACATAGTGTCAATGGCTGATATCAAAAGACAAAATTCTGTCGATTCTAGAAGTTTAAGAAAAGCACAACTTGATTCTAAAAGACGTAAAGTTAATTCCGTTACAGGATTGCGGAGCCAATCCATTGTTACATCTGGTACCACTTTGTTTGAATAGATTACTTATATAAAGTTGTCACTCTTATTAATATTAAAATTTAATTTTTAATATTATATTTAGGTGAAGGTATTAATTTTGATAGAGGCTCAAATGCAACATCTTCTGTTCAGACAACAACCATGAATACATCAACTCATATTTCCGTGTTAACACAAAGTTCAAGTTTAAGTAACTTAGAAAATTGCAACAATGGATTAAGAAGTAATCGACGTTGCATCTCCCCTGTTCGCATGGTTAGTTTGTCAGACGAAGAAGATATGAATCCTCGAACCATTGCAGATTTTCGATATAAGGGTGTCTCTAAAGGTAACTGCTATTTTTAAAAATCAATTACGATTTTATATTTTTTTTTATTTATGTTAATATGATTTCAATTTATTCTATTCACAAGATTATTTGGATCACGGTGATCAAACGGTTGTATGTGAGATGTGTAACGCGAAACTGTGGAAATCGGAAGCTGGCAGAGGACAACAAGTTAGTGGTAGAACATGTTACATGCTATGTTGTGATTATGGCAAGGTGCAACTTCCAAATTTCAAAGAGAGCAGTATAGATTATCAGAATCTTTTCAAGAGCATAGACTTCCGAAGCAATATTTCTTAAAGCACATTCGGCGCTTCAATTCTATGTTCTATTTTACTTCAATGGGAGGCAAGGTCGACTCAAATATTAATAAAGGCAAGGCTCCGTTCATATACAGAAAAGTGGTGAAAATTATCATGCCCTAGGTGGTCTTATTCCTAAAGATGGAACCACACCAAAATTTTCTCAGTTGTATATCTATGACACTGAAAACGAAGTCTCCAACAGGAAAAAAAATTTCAGGTAATATTATACAGTTTATTAATATTAAGTTTTACTTATACTTTATTTTTTAGCATTTTTGTCATATGTTCATTTTTTTAAATTTTTATTTATTTATTACAGTAAGGAAAAAGGAGAGTCTAAAGATTTTGATGAAGAAGTTGATGTTGAAATAATTCAGTACCTCAAGTCGATTTTAGACTCTAAAAATCAGCTTGTGAAAAGCTATAGGAGTGTACGCGATCGATTTCATTAAAATCCTGAAGTTAGCCTTAAGTTACGTCTTATTGGGAGTAGAACTAAAGATGGCTGACTATACAACTTACCAACTTCATCTGAAATCGCTGCCCTTATACTTACAGACCATGATGACGAGCTTGACAATCGAGATATTATTGTGGAATCAAGAAAAGACGGTCTTCAGCGGTTAAGTGAACTTCATCCAAAATATTTAGCTCTTCAGTATCCATTGCTTATTCCATTTGGAGAAGATTGTTATAGGGTTGATATACCGCATCAGGAAGAAAGGAAATCTAAAAAGAAAGTAGATTCAAAGTGTTCAATGAGAGAGTATTTTGCCTATCATATTCAGGACAGAGTTGGTAAGTTCTCATTGATTTTGAATGCAAGGCGCCTTCTTCAACAGTTTTTGGTTGACGTTTATACTATGATAGAGAGTGAGCAGTTGTTTTATATACGTCATCAACAACAAAAACTTAGGTGTGACTCTTATACCAGTCTTCAAAACTTGCATCAAAATGGACCTACAGATCTGGCAACGGTAGGTACACCTATAATATTACCCTCTTCTTTTACTGGTGGTGCACGTTACATGAGGGAAAATTATCTTGATGCAATGGCTATTTGTAAAAAAACATGGATACCCTGATTTTTTCATCACAATCACGTGTAATCCAAAATGGCCTGAAGTTAGAAGGTTTCTGAAGGATAATAAGACAAATCCTGAAGACAGACCAGACATTTTAGCCAGATTATTCAAAGTTAAGCTAGAATCAATGATGAAAGATTTACGTGAAAAAGCACTATTGGGGAAGACTTCAGCAGGTAAAATACATTAATAACAAAAAATAATTCTTTATATATATATACACACACACATATATATATATATATATATATATACACATTATTACCGTAATAAAGTAATAAATTTATTCAATATATTTTTTTGTTTTATTTTAAATCATGTTTTTATTTATTTCATTTATATTTTAATTTTATTACCATTTATTTCTACAACGGTTTATACTATAGAGTTCCAAAAACGTGGCCTTCCGCACGCTCATATCTATCTATTTCTTAAAGATGATAGCAAGCTTCCCACGATTGAGCATGTTGATCATTTCGTTTCTTCTGAAATCCCAGATAAGAATTTAGATCCTGAGTTGTTTAGTCTTGTGAGTGACTTTATGATTCATGGACCCTGTGGACGTGAATATCCCAACTGCCCGTGCATGATTGATGGTAAGTGCTCGAAGAAATTTCCAAAGAAGTTTTCTCTCGCGTCAATGATAGATTCAAATGGATATCCGGTTTATAAAAGAAGAGACTCAGGAGTATTTGTTGAAAAAGGAACTGCTCAGTTAGACAACAGACATGTGGTTCCTTATAACCCAACACTATTGAAGCGTTATCAAGCTCATATTAATGTTGAATGGTGTAACCAAGCCGCTTCAATTAAGTATTTATTCAAATACATTAACAAGGGAGCGGACAGGGCTAAAATTGCTTTTGTAGAAGATGATGGAGAAGGTGAACAAGTTTGGCAAAGAGATGAAATCAAAAAACATTATGATTGCAGGTTCCTTTCAGCATGTGAAGCTTCATGGAGGTTATTTAAACACGAGGTGCATTACAGATATCCTCCAGTGATTAGGCTTCCTTTTCATCTACCTGGTGAGCAAACTGTTGTATACGGTCCACAAGAGAACCTTGAAAACGTACTCAACAAACCATCAGTGTCTTCTACAATGTTTCTACAATGGATGCAACTAAACCAAATTGAAGCTGTGGCACATGAACTTAGTTACATCGAAATCCCAAGTAAATTTGTTTGGAAAGGTGATGAAAAAAGTGGGACTTTTGGAAAACAGGTAAGGCAATTGGTTGTGTTCACATGGTTAATCCATCAATGGTTGAGGCTTATTTCTTGAGAATTCTTCTTAATAAGGTAAAAGGTCCTAAATCTTTTGCTGATATAAGAACGGTGAATGGAGAAGTTTTACCAACATTTCGAGATGCATGTTATGCTCTTGGCCTCTTGGAAGATGACAAGGAATATATAGAAGCTATTGAGGAAGCTCATTATATAGGTTCAGGATACTCTCCTCGTAATTTGTTTGCGATGATGTTGTTGTCTAACAACTTATCTAGGCCTAACCATGTTTGGGAGAAGACATGGAAGTACTTGTCAGACGGTATTATGCGTAGACACGAAGACGTATTCCAAATTGAAGGTAAAAAACTTATAATTCAAAATTTATTTTTTTTGTTATTTACGTCATTATTTGTTCTTTGAATAATAATTGGAATCTTTTTCATTATCAGGTTTGTCTCTTCATGATGATCAAATCAAGAACCTTACATTGCTTGAAATTGAGAAACAGTTGCTTCGGAATAACTCCAGCCTACGTAGGTTTCCTTCTATGCCTTATCCTAATAATGATTCGATTGCATCTGCAAATAACCGTTTGATACTTGATGAACTGAATTATCAAGTAAGTACGCTGGCTGAAGAATTTCATAGCAATGCACCTTCTTTAACAGATGAGCAGCGTTTAATTTTTGATTAAATAATTGATGTGGTTGATTGTAACAAAGGTGGCCTATTTTTTCTTTATGGGTTTGGAGGCTCTGGTAAAACCTTTTTATGGAAAATGTTGTCTGCTGCCATTAGATCTAAAGGGCAAATTGTTTTGAACGTTGCATCCAGTGGTATTGCTTCTCTGTTGTTATCGGGTGGAAGGACGACGCATTCTAGGTTCCGTATACCTTTGAATGTTACTGAAGAATCAATGTGTTCTATGAAGGCGAATAGCGATGAGGCAGATTTATTGAAGCAAACTAAGTTAATTATTTGGGATGAAGCTCCAATGATTCACAAACATGCTTTTGAAGCTCTTGATCGCACTGTGATACCCCGCATTTTCAGGCTAACACTTTTTACTGAACTCTAGTTAACTTGCATATTCACAGTGATCAAATACTTAACTAGGGTTAGTTTAGTAGGCTTAACATATGTTAGATGTTATTAACAAATGTTATAAGTAGGAAAAACCTTGTTTTGTCACACACACGAGTCCTGCATCCCGAACGTTGGTGATTAATCTGGCAAGCATAATAATAAGCACAATAGAATTCTGATGGACGTAGTGTTACATGTTTGTGTGGAGTACATGCTTATGTGAATTATCGCTTGACTAAGAATTAATATGTAAACCATGCAAGGTACGTGAATCTTATGATTGATATGTTATGAAATAATAAAAACAATAGTTTTTATGCAATTTAGGGTGATTAATATCATCGGGCCCGGTATTGGACTAGAACATGACTAACGGGTCCAGTTAATGGACTAAAAGGGGCCCTAATACCCAATTTCTTAGGGAACAAGCCAAGCCCTCTTATAATTAGGAGACAAAAAAAATAAAACCCTACCCCTTCCTCCCTTGTTGCGCCGTGAACCCACCCCCATCCCCTTCCCTTTGATTTTCAACAAACATCAATCCTACTCATTCCTTCAAGCTAGTTGTGGTGCAATCTTTAGGCTTTGAGGACTCTTGCTTTGAAAGGTATAATCTTTACATATATTATGATGGTTATTAATGATTAAAAAGTTTAAAAATCATAAGGCATGCATACATATAAATCGCATAACACATGTTAGTAGGAGTTCTTGAATGTTCATTGTGTATTGATGATGATGATGATGGTTGTTAGTAATCATAATTAGGGTTTTTACATGATTATATATGTGTTTAATCAGAATAATATGAGTTATGCATGTATTAGAGATTTTTATGTATGATTAGGGTTTGCGAAAAACTTGGGGAGCAAGTTTCAGTTTCTGGCAGATTCATTAGGGTGTTTTGTAGGGGCTGTATCTTGATGTTAAATTGGTTGTTTTGATCGATTCTTTGCATGAATGGATTGTACATGGTCTTAGCTTTTTAGAATGGGCAAAATCATCTGTTTTGGATGTCGTTTGATATGTTTTAGAATTTTATTTGATTAAAGGTCATATCAGAATTTTGGAGTTATAAATTGAGTCAACTTTAAACGGGTATAACTTAAGTTTTACAAACAATTAAGTTATGAAATTTTGACAGGAGGTCAATATTGGAAAATTTTGGGTTTTCCAAGTGGATTCACCTCATTTGGATGAATACACAATTTTTGGGAATTTTTCTACTAAACTGACCTGTTGTGGAAAGTTTCTAGACATAGCTGTGTTGTATGAATTTTAATAATTTTTGTGTTTGGTTTTAGGACAAAACAAAAATATGGGTTATTAAATAAATCCCAAAGCATATTCAGTAAAAATTTGGGATTTTAATTCATTGATTTGGTATTTTAAATAAATTAGTTTTCGTGGCGCACAATCTGTCCTAAAAACGCAGATTGTGTATTATGTGTTTATGTGACTATTTGGAGTCTTATGTGATATGTATTTGACATGAACTTATATGAATACTTATAGGAGATGTGTATAAGGTATAAAACTGACAATAATCATTATGATCACCAACGGGATACATAGGACTTACTTGTGCATGTAGAGTCACTAGGCGTCATTACACGATTTGGAACTTTAGAAGTTTCGGACAATCAAGTTACATGATGTGTTGGTATGCACATATACTCACCTAGTGACACTTGTAATAGGGAGTCGGTAGCTCGTTACTGTTTGAGGGATTTGGATCATTCGCGTGCAACCTAAGGTGAGTTTCACTACTTTTTTTCTCAAAAGCATGCGTCTCAGGTATGAGACAACTTACTCAACGTTTTTCTAGTCCGGTTTGGGACTACTTACATATCACTGGTTGGGATGCTATGGATCCCTGTGTGGGTCGTTTACTTTGATGGATCCTTGTGTGGATCGTTTACTTTGCTAGTTCGCAAATTGTGTCCTTGATGAACTAAACCAACTCTATCATCTGTAAGTCCTCACGTACCGAATGAGTTGCCAGGTTATGGCAAGCGGGTTATTAGTTGATAGCGCTATTAGGTCTTACAAACCTCACACCGGCTCGGGGAGCGCGGGCGTGAACTATAACTTAACGAACTTTATCATTGTGGATAGACAATGATGTCAGGCATGCGGCTCACATTTGTGGCTACACGTACATAGCAGTTCGGTATATTCGGTGTTAGTTATCATGAATGGGCTAGCTACCCTTGAAATGCGACGAACTAGTGGTTACACGGTTCTTGGAACCAACTCAATTACTTGTTTACGTGGTTTTGGAAACCAGCGCAGTTACATACTCAGTTACTTTACTAAGTGAACTCACCAACATTGTTTGTTGACCCACGATTTACATGTTTTTGCAGGTAGTTAGCTTCCGGTGCCAGGATTAGAAAGCACTGCAAACTTCACTGCATTTGGGGTCTTGGGCATACACCTAAATTACATATTATGTTTTTTTTACATTTTCTTTCATATGGTTTTAATTTGGGCGCGTTGTTTTGCGCATGGTTTTTAAAAGGTTTAAATTTGGTTTACGCTTCCGCAGCTTAACTAAACTTGGTTTTTGAAAACGAACTAAATGGTTTGGGCATTTAGAGTTCGTTCATATGGCTTATGGCTATGAGATCCTGGTATGTCATGCGCCTCGCGGTATAAACCCCGCAGTGGAAATTTGAGGGTGTGACAGATTGGTATCAGAGCCATTGGTTATAGTGAACTAGGACTGCATGTTGAGTCTAGTCTATAATCATCATAGCATAAGTACACTCACAACTTAAGTGCACAACTAGATTTTAGCTACACATACCTACAACATATGATTTCAGGAGTTATGTTATCTTCTAGTTCTAGATCTAATTCTGAACACGTCAATGGTGGGAACCCAGGGTTACACCAGGTGACGCATTACTGGGAGTAGCATCCTAACAAACCTCATGGATGAGGAAACAACAAAAGTACAAGGGAGGGAGCCCTTGCGAGCGTTGTGGTGCACGTACACAGGAAGCTGCACGATGCGCATGACGTGGTACCATTAAATCGAATCAACTGTGAAGCAATTCAAATACTGAGACTTATCCTTTTTCACTGAGCAAGGAGACAATTAGTTTATGTTCCTTGTTGCTTGATCTTTCTTACTTCCATTCGAAACTCAGACGGGACTGGGTTACGCATATAGAACTTATTTCTTACTTTAGTACCTTACGCTTAGTATGAGCGGGCGGACGTATGACTGCATATCCCTGTTACCCATAGGTATATGGTAGATTAATGGGAACACATTAGATCGGGGCTTATTACACACACTTTTGGGGAGTTACGTAAGGCATGCGATGCAGTGCAGCATCTCAAAGGAAGACGAAACCTACCAGTGACTGACAGTCACGATTGGAGAAACGAATGGTGCTGTTGACCATTGAGCTGACTTAAACAGGACCGGAGAAGGAGACTGTACGTGATGAGAACCATATAACACTGACATCGCGAAAGAGGAAGGATAAGAGATGGAAGGGGAACCTGAGCAGGACGAACATATGGAAAGTGATGATGAAGGCTCTACTATCTAGACAGAGCGGGGCGACGATTGGCTCTTACCTTTTTCTTACCTGTAATTTCTTTTCTTTTCCCTTGTTAACTTAGATAAGACTGAGTTTTTATGATCAACGATAGGGTAGTTGAAGCCCTCGCCTCTTTCCAACCTATTAAAGATCTATTTTGCTAAATCACTCTTTTCCCCTGACTTTCACATTTGAACTTTCTTATACCTTGAACGCACATGCCACAATAACAACCTGCCATCATATTTTCAAGCCTTTTTATTGGTCGTAAACCTCTATAACTCCAACAGAACTGAAAGAGACCGTCTGATTACTTCGATAGTATAAGTCATTTCCATGTGCATTTGCCCCAGGCAGGATGGGGTAATGTATGCTACATGCACACTCGATGAGTTACAGATACTTGGATGGAGAACGTAGCACCCTATGATGAAATCTAGAAATTTGACGGATGGGTCTGAGATCGACGCCTACACTACCAAGCAACACGAGATAGCTACTATATGCTAAAAATCTATTTAACCTACCTTACCAACGGATCGAACTTCATACCAAAAGGGTTTGTCCCTTAGATTCGTGGCTTGGCCACTGCAGCTCACCTACCCAAAATCTAACAAATTGTTCATTCTGGCTCGTAAACACACGGATTAGGCTGTTGAGCATGGTACGTTTCCGAAGCATGGAGCTTCATCTTCTACTTTTGGTGATATCAAGAGAACGTGGAATAGTGTGAGGTACAAGTCCTTCAACAAACAATAACCACAACGGTAACAACAACAATGGGGCTCGTGGAATAGCAATTGTGATTGGCTCTGGGGAAGCTAGGACTGATAACAATGTCGTGACGGGTACGACGCTCTTGCTTCTATTTTATATGATACTTGTGCAGACTATAGTTTTGTGTCATCAAAACTTAGCAAACAACTAGGGATGGTTCCTACTCTTCTTGATACCCCGTACACCATAGAGTTAGCTGATGGAAAGCCTGTGGAGGTAACCCATATTCATCGTGACTGTAAGCTCGAGTTGGATGGGCAATCATTTGCCATCAACATTCTACCTATCACCCTTGGAAGCTTTGATCTCGTGGTTGGCATGGACTGGTTGTCCAAGCATCCTGCTGAAATTCTCTGTCGAGAGAAGATTGTTCGTGTCCCCCTCCCAAGTGGAGAACTTTTATCTATACAAGGTGATCGTGGTGGTGCCATGGTGGGCATCATCTCTTTTTTTTTTGAAAGCCCAGAAGTGTATTCGTAAGGGCAGTCCAGCCATTTTGGCTAACATATCTGACACTCGAGCTGAAATTGTAACTAAGATTGAGGACATCCCGGTGGTCCGATATTTCCCAGATGTCTTCCCAGAGGAATTACCTGGACTTCCACCCGTTCGTCAAGTGGAGTTCCAGATTGATCTTGCGCCGGGAGCAGCTCCAATTGAACGCGCACCATACCGCCTAGCACCAGGCGAACTTCAAGACTATCTACCCAACTCCAAGAGCTATTGGGTAGGGGTTCCATTAGACCTAGTTCTTCGCCATGGGGAGCTCCAGTTCTGGTTGTTAAAAAGAAAGATGGGAGTTTCTGCATGTATATTGATTATCGGGAGTTGAACAAAGTGACGATTAAGAACCGCTACGCTTTGCCTCATAATGATGACTTGTTCGACCAACTGCAAGGGTCGAGTTTCTATTCTATGATTGACTTGAGGTCAGGATACCATCAGCTGTGAGTCGGAGAGGAGGATATGGCGAAGACAGCCTTTTGAACTCGTTATGGACATTATGAGTTTTTGGTGATGCCATTTGGATGCACCGGCTGTGTTCATTGTTCCGATGAACCATGTGTGCAAGCCCTATTTGGACAAATTCGTCATAGTGTTCATAGATGACATACTGATTTATTCCAAGAGCAGGGAAGAGCGCGAGCAACACCTGCAACTGATCTTGGAACTATTGAGAAAGGAGCAGTTGTATGCAAGATTCTCTAAATGTGACTTTTGGATTCGAGAAGTCCAATTTCTTGGACATGTGGCCAACGAGGCAGGAATACATGTTGACCCCGCCAAGATTGACGCTATTAAAAAATGGGAGGCTCCTAGGACCCCTACTGAGGTGCGCCAATTTCTTGGTCTCGCGGGATACTATCGTAGATTCATTGAGGGATTCTCTAATATCGCTCAACCTCTCACCGCCCTAACGCAGAAAGGCATTACCTATAAGTGGGGAGATGCCCAAGAATCTGGTCAAAACTTTGCAGTGCACCGATACTATCGCTACCTGAGGGAACAGAGGACTTTGTGGTGTACTGTGATGCGTCTATCCAAGGGTTAGGATGTGTGCTAATGCAGCGTGATAAGGTGATCGCGTGTGCTTCACGTCAATTGAAGGTTCATGAGAAGAATTTCACCACCCATGACTCGGAAACTGGGAGCAGTGGCCTTTGCTCTAAAGATCTGGAGGCATTACCTCTATAGGACAAAGTGTACGATCTACACTGACCACAAGAGCCTCCAACACATATTCGACCAGAAGGAGCTGAATATGCGACAACGTCGATGGGTCGAGCTCCTAAATGATTATGACCGTGCCATCAAATTTCATCCAGGAAAAGCTAATGTTGTAGCTGATACCCTCAACCGTAAGGAAACGAAACCTAAACGGGTGCGAGCTTTAAAACCCACTATACATTCTAATCTTCCTGATAAGGTACGTGAAGCCCAGGGCGAGACTTGAAAGAAGAAAACATCGGGCTTGAAACTTCACATGGTGCTGATAAGCACTTGGAACGGAAGACGGATGGTCTTCAATACTTCATGAATCGAGTCTGGATACCACGTTGTGGGATATCAGACAATTGGTGCTCGATGAAGCTCACACCTCTCGATATTCGGTACATCCTGGTTCGGACAAGATGTACCAAGATCTCAAAACTCCTTACCGGTGGCCAAAAGCTGAGATAGTCACTTATGTTAGTAAGTGCTTGACTTGTGCGAAGGTTAAGATTGAATATCAGAAACCTTCAGGCCTACTCCAGCAACCAGAAATCCCTATGGATTTCATCACAAAGCTCCCTAGAACACCAACTGGCCATACCATGATTTGGGTTTTCGTGGATCAGTTAATCAAATCGGCACACTTTCTGGCAATAAAGGAAACGGACTCACTGGAGAAACTAGCAAATCTCTACGTCAAGGAGGTAGTCCCTAGGCATGTGGTGCCTACTTCTATTATATCTGATCGCGATGCGCGATTCACTTCTCATTTTTGGACTACTCTCCAAAACGCTTTAGGGACTCGCTTAGATATGAGCACAGCCTATCACCCACAGACGGATGGACAGAGTGAACGTACCATCCAAACATCGAAAGATCTGCTACGAGCGTGCATGGTGGATTTTGGCAACAGTTGGGATAAGCACTTGCCTTTAATTGAATTCTCGTATAACAACAGCTATCACACTTCGAAACGGTGTGCGCCTTTTGAGGCACTTCATGGACGCAAGTGTAGGTCTCACATCTGCTGGACTGGGGTTGGGGATAGCCAACTAACAGGTCCCGAACTCGTGCACGAAACTTCTGAGAAGATAGTGCAAATCAGATACCGAATGGCTGCTGTTCGTGATCGACAGAAAAGCTATGCTGATAAGCGTAGGAAACCTTTGGAGTTCCAGGTTGGGGACAAGATTCTATTGAAGGTGTCACCTTGGAAGGGGTGACACGCTTTGGAATACGGGGAAAGTTGAACCCACGATACATTGGACCATTCGAGATTGTCAAAAGGATTGGTCCGATAGCTTACAGGTTAAACCTGCCTAATGAACTTAATGGGGTACACGATGTACTCCACGTATCAAATATAAAGAAATGCCTGTTGGATACAACATTGATGGTGCCACTGGAGGAGATCCAGGTGGACGGACGGCTACGGTTCATGGATGAACCAGTGGAGATTCTTGAGCGGCGCGTCAAGAAACTCAAACAAAACACTATACCTATTGTTAAGGTACGATGGAATTCCCGTCTAGGACCTGAATATACGTGGGAGCGCAGAGATCGAATGCGGCTCAAATATCCACACCTCTTTACTAAACCTGAACTTGTGCATAGATCAAACACTAAGCATAGAGCAGCTCGCTCAAAGTGAATTTCGGGGCGAAATTCCTTTCAACTTGGGGATGATGTGACATCTGGGAACCAAGCGCACACTTTTCTAGCTGGCTTTACTGTTTACTTGCTGAATTTCGGGACGAAATTCTTTTCAACTTGGGGATGATGTGATACCCCGCATTTTCAGGCTAACACTTCTTACTGAACTCTAGTTAACTTGCATATTCACAGTGATCAAATACTTAACTAGGGTTAGTTTAGTAGGCTTAACATATGTTAGATGTTAATAACAAATGTTATTAGTAGGAAAAACCTTGTTTTGTCACACACACGAGTCCTGCATCCCGAACGTTGGTGATTAATCTGGCAAGCATAATAATAAGCACAATAGAATTCTGATGGACGTAGTGTTACATGTTTGTGTGGAGTACATGCTTATGTGAATTATCGCTTGACTAAGAATTAATATGTAAACCATGCAAGGTACGTGAATCTTATGATTGATATGTTATGAAATAATAAAAACAATAGTTTTTATGCAATTTAGGGTGATTAATATCATCGGGCCCGGTATTGGACTAGAACATGACTAACGGGTCCAGTTAATGGACTAAAAGGGGCCCTAATACCCAATTTCTTAGGGAACAAGCCAAGCCCTCTTATAATTAGGAGACAAAAAAAATAAAACCCTACCCCTTCCTCCCTTGTTGCGCCGTGAACCCACCCCCATCCCCTTCCCTTTGATTTTCAACAAACATCAATCCTACTCATTCCTTCAAGCTAGTTGTGGTGCAATCTTTAGGCTTTGAGGACTCTTGCTTTGAAAGGTATAATCTTTACATATATTATGATGGTTATTAATGATTAAAAAGTTTAAAAATCATAAGGCATGCATACATATAAATCGCATAACACATGTTAGTAGGAGTTCTTGAATGTTCATTGTGTATTGATGATGATGATGGTTGTTAGTAATCATAATTAGGGTTTTTACATGATTATATATGTGTTTAATCAGAATAATATGAGTTATGCATGTATTAGAGATTTTTATGTATGATTAGGGTTTGCGAATAACTTGGGGAGCAAGTTTCAGTTTCTGGCAGATTCATTAGGGTGTTTTGTAGGGGCTGTATCTTGATGTTAAATTGGTTGTTTTGATCGATTCTTTGCATGAATGGATTGTACATGGTCTTAGCTTTTTAGAATGGGCAAAATCATCTGTTTTGGATGTCGTTTGATATGTTTTAGAATTTTATTTGATTAAAGGTCATATCAGAATTTTGGAGTTATAAATTGAGTCAACTTTAAACGGGTATAACTTAAGTTTTACAAACAATTAAGTTATGAAATTTTGACAGGAGGTCAATATTGGAAAATTTTGGGTTTTCCAAGTGGATTCACCTCATTTGGATGAATACACAATTTTTGGGAATTTTTCTACTAAACTGACCTGTTGTGGAAAGTTTCTAGACATAGCTGTGTTGTATGAATTTTAATAATTTTTGTGTTTGGTTTTAGGACAAAACAAAAATATGGGTTATTAAATAAATCCCAAAGCATATTCAGTAAAAATTTGGGATTTTAATTCATTGATTTGGTATTTTAAATAAATTAGTTTTCGTGGCGCACAATCTGTCCTAAAAACGCAGATTGTGTATTATGTGTTTATGTGACTATTTGGAGTCTTATGTGATATGTATTTGACATGAACTTATATGAATACTTATAGGAGATGTGTATAAGGTATAAAACTGACAATAATCATTATGATCACCAACGGGATACATAGGACTTACTTGTGCATGTAGAGTCACTAGGCGTCATTACACGATTTGGAACTTTAGAAGTTTCGGACAATCAAGTTACATGATGTGTTGGTATGCACATATACTCACCTAGTGACACTTGTAATAGGGAGTCGGTAGCTCGTTACTGTTTGAGGGATTTGGATCATTCGCGTGCAACCTAAGGTGAGTTTCACTACTTTTTTTCTCAAAAGCATGCGTCTCAGGTATGAGACAACTTACTCAACGTTTTTCTAGTCCGGTTTGGGACTACTTACATATCCCTGGTTGGGATGCTATGGATCCCTGTGTGGGTCGTTTACTTTGATGGATCCTTGTGTGGATCGTTTACTTTGCTAGTTCGCAAATTGTGTCCTTGATGAACTAAACCAACTCTATCATCTGTAAGTCCTCACGTACCGAATGAGTTGCCGGGTTATGGCAAGCGGGTTATTAGTTGATAGCGCTATTAGGTCTTACAAACCTCACACCGGCTCGGGGAGCGCGGGCGTGAACTATAACTTAACGAACTTTATCATTGTGGATAGACAATGATGTCAGGCATGCGGCTCACATTTGTGGCTACACGTACATAGGAGTTCGGTATATTCGGTGTTAGTTATCATGAATGGGCTAGCTACCCTTGACATGCGACGAACTAGTGGTTACACGGTTCTTGGAACCAACTCAATTACTTGTTTACGTGGTTTTGGAAACCAGCGCAGTTACATACTCAGTTACTTTACTTAGTGAACTCACCAACATTGTTTGTTGACCCACGATTTACATGTTTTTGCAGGTAGTTAGCTTCCGGTGCCAGGATTAGAAAGCACTGCAAACTTCACTGTAGAAAGCACTGCAAACTTCACTGCATTTGGGGTCTTGGGCATACACCTAAATTACATATTATGTTTTTTTTTACATTTTCTTTCATATGGTTTTAATTTGGGCGCGTTGTTTTGCGCGTGGTTTTTAAAAGGTTTAAATTTGGTTTACGCTTCCGCAGCTTAACTAAACTTGGTTTTTGAAAACGAACTAAATGGTTTGGGCATTTAGAGTTCGTTCATATGGCTTATGGCTATGAGATCCTGGTATGTCATGCGCCTCGCGGTATAAACCCCGCAGTGGAAATTTGAGGGTGTGACACGCACAATGAAAGACATCTTGAAATCAAAGGATTCTGTTAATTCTGAGCTGCCTTTTGGAGGTAAGGTTATGGTTTTGGGTGGTGATTTTAGACAAATGCTTCTTGTTGTTCCCAATGGTAGTAAAAGAGATACTATAAATGCCTCAATAACTTCGTCTAAGATTTGGAATAGTTGCAAAGTCCGTACATTAACCAAAAACATGAGGTTAACATTGGGTAACAACATATCTGAATCCGAAGAAATAAAGGCATTTGCAAACTGGCTTCTAGAGTTAGGTGAGGGTAAAGTTGGTGATTCAGTTGATGAAGATGAGGCAGATGTAGACATTCCAAATGATCTTCTTATTAAGCATTCATCAGATCCTATTTGTAGCTTAATTGACTTCGTCTACCCTTCACTTCTTCAGCTTTACAAAGATAAAGATTATTTTGGAGAACGAGCAATACTTGCACCAAAAAACGAAGTGGTACATGAAATTAATGATAGGTTGCTTGCATTGTTTCCTGGAGATGAAGTCGAGTATTTGAGCTCTGATAGTATATGCCAGACTGAGAATGCTAATAACCGTTCACAGGAAGATTTATATTCTCCTGATGTCCTTAATGGTTTAAAAATTTCTGGATTGCCTAATCATTGATTAGCACTAAAGATTGGTGTTCCCGTTATGTTGTTGAGAAACATAGATCAACAAAATGGCTTGTGTAACGGCACGAGGTTACGAATCACCAAACTTGCAAAGCGTGTTATTGAAGCCGAAATCATATCAGGTGGAAACATTGGTACCAAAACTCTTATTCCTAGAATAAATATGATACCATCTGATAACAAAATTCCAGTCAAGTTCCAAAGCCGTCAATTCCCAATAAGCGTATGTTTCGCAATGACCATCAATAAAAGCCAAGGACAGTCTCTATCGAAGGTTGGATTGTATTTAAGAGACCCTGTATTCTCACATGGCCAGCTTTATGTCGCCATTTCAAGAGTTAAAAGCAGGGCAGGTGTGAAGTTACTTATACTTGATGCTGATGGGAAGGTGAAGACTAAAACAAAAAATGTGGTGTATAAAGAAATATTTAGTGATATTTGAATAAAATGTGTGTTGGTTTCCTTTAAATTTTAATAAAATATTTCTACTATATTTTTTTTACGTCTTACCGCTCAAAATAATTGTACGTTGGTGAACCGCGTATAAACACGGGCAAAAGTCTAGTGTGTGTGTGTGTATATATATATAATATTTGATAAGGGCATTTTTGTGACACCCGGCAAACTCAGGTTAGTAACGTTGACTAAACTAGTAAGTCTACCTTAGCGAATCATGCATATTACGTCCTTAACGAGGTCAGTCGAGTCGGTACGGTGATTCGGGGGAATCATCGGGAGTCGTTATGATGACCCGCGGGGTCATCGGGAGTCGGTCCATAACTATGGGTACAAGGATCGGCGATTCGTGGAATCGCCGGGTTTAATGCACACACGAGTCTCGAGTCCCGGGAATTGGTGAACGGATGTAAACGTGTTGGATATCATGCATTATATGTTTGGAATCATTATGTGACTTATCGGTGTGTGAATACGTGTTTAAATATGTTAAAATAGTGTTTAACGCGCCAAAAACCCATTTCCAGACCTTATAGGCGATTAGGAGCCTGGGGGGACTCCTAATCGCATGAACAGTGCACGAGTACAAGGGAATGGGGCGAGTAGGTGGCCAATCGCATGAATAGTAGCGATTAGGGCCCCCTACTCGCGAGTAGGTGGCTAATCGCGTGAGCTTAGAGGCGATTAGGCCCCTACTCGCCTGATCTGGGCCCCTAATCGCGTGTACTGCAGGGCTCGGGTCAAAACACCTATAAATAGAACCCTTAACTCCCCAAACACCTCTAGAACAACCCTAGCAGCTCCCAAGTCGCCCACACACCTTAGAACACCTCTGGAACTCATTTTGCTACAAAAATCACCATCCCCAAGCTTACACACCTTTCTTTAGCAAAATCCAAGGTGTGTTCTTCATCCCTAACCTTTGTAAAGTTGTTATTTTGAGTTCCCCTAAAGTTCCAGACCTTGTTTTACCAAATGTGTCTTTAAAAACCTTTCAAAAGAGTCTTAAATCAAGTTTACACCTTAATGCTTGTTATATGTGAAGTTTATATGCAAATGTTGGTCTTATTGGTGATTTTAACATGAATGTTTTCAAGATATGAGTGTACTTCTGTTATGTAGAGGTCACTAGGAAGGTTGTCTTAGAATCTTAGCCATTATTATGGTGTTTTGAAGAAAATGCATATTTTGACCCATTTGTATGTTCTTGAGGATTTAGGATGATTATGGTGTGATTGTTGGTGCAATGTTGTTAGGATTCACACTAGGAAGATGTTAGATCAGAGATTTTATGAGTTACATGTTGTAGAGCTTGAAATCTGATTATTTCCATTTAAGGAAAGATAAGGTTGGTAGAAGAAACCTAGTACTTTGCCATTTTAGGAAATAATTGCATAGAACATGCTAGATCAGTGATATGTTGGGGGTTTTTGCTTGAAAAGGGTTGGTAAATGATTTAGGTTTGATATTGGGTGTTGTTGCATGTTTCGGATCTGATTTGGAGGGTTTAACGCGCGAAAACTCGTTGTACAGCAGCTGCAGGCGATTAGGCATCCTAATCGCCTGAGCTATAGGCGATTATGCAGACATTGGGGGCGATTAGGGCCCTAATCGCCCATACTTCATGCGATTAGACCCCCTAATCGCCTATAGGCTATTGCCTACTCGCGTGTAACCTTCCTAATCGCATGTACTGCTGTCGTGAACGCGTTTTGACATCCCGGAACACGATTTGACACCTAGGAACATGTTAGGAACCCCGGGATACACCCAATGACTTAGTAAGACGTGTTCGGACCTGTTTATGCGTTAATTGGACAATATGCTAGACTAGGTGAATTGTTGCGCGTGCTAAGTGTTTAATTGCATATGTTGCGTGATGCCTTGCATTTATCTAACACGTGGGATGTCGGGTCACCAATGGGATGTCGGGTCTTGTCTGGCACGGTCGGTCTAACGGTTAAAGGTGTTTTCAAACGTTTATGGTCACGGTCTGGACATACGGGGACTAGTTAGCCTGCGGGTTATTAGTCCAATACTTATACACATCTTATGATAGGTCGCCGCTATTTGGGACTATCGTAACATAACTACTTAACTATTTTCAAGTAACGCAAACCGAGGTGAGTGTCACAGCCCCACTTTTACCGTTTTACTTTCGGGGGAGAAACATGCTACTTATTTGATTACTTATCATAGATCATGTTATACTATGGTTACTTTACGTACTATGCGGCTTTTACAGAAAGTCCCAGGGGGAACCATGAATGTGCGGGGATGCACAACGGGGGAAATGTGGATAGATCTATTGGGCCTTACAAACCCCACCCGACGGCTGGGAGCCGGGCGGGTGCATATTGTCTCTAATACTTTGGGGGTTACCGAGGCATCGGTAATCCCGTCCGTCTGGGCTGGCTTCAACACTTATACCGGTTTAGTAATGGATTCCCAACCGCAGTAGTAGCAACACTTAACGTCTAGCTAACGTTCTCATAACATAGTAGTAACGGGAAATGATCTTACCGAACTTATAACAACACTTTTATGAAATAAAACCTGTGAACTCACCAGCATTATATGTTGACATTTTTGGCATGTTTTCTCAGGTCGCTAAGGTAGCGGTTGTCGGACTAGGCGCACGAGGTCATGCACGGCGTCTATTATTTTGGAAACATATTAAGCAATGTCTTTGTAAACAATGATATGTCTTTTAGTTGTAAACAAGAATGCTTCCGCTGCTGGTTTACAGCTCAAAGCATTATATTTTGGTTTTAAATATAATCTCGAATGCATGTTTGTTGTATGTTTATTGTGATCGTTGACTGAGATCCTGGTGTGTCACGCGCCTCGCGGTAAAACCCCGCATGTGGAATTTGAGGGTGTGACAGATTGGTATCAGAGCCAACGGTTATAGTGAACTGAGACTGCATGTAGAGTCTAGTCTATAACTGAGTCGCACACACTAGACGGTCACAATTAGTCGAGTCTTAGCAAGTGGGTAACAATATGACTTGTCGGGGTGTCGGTGTCATCGTCTACTACGCTACATCATCTATTTACTTCTTATCATCTTATTTCTTGACTCATCCTTACTATGATCCGATGGTGAACGATATACTATTGAACTCTCTTGACGATGGTGTGCATTGGGGTAGCTTCGGCGTACTCTTGAGATCTGTCCAGAGATTTGGACATCTCCCCTCTATGCCCTAATGAACACGCCCGTTCTTATGCATATTATATTGTACTTATACTTATGATAATATCATGATTGGGCGCTAGTGTTCGGTGACTTGAACTTCAAACTTAAAGCGCGCCTGGAGGACCATGTGGAACAGTTTATCATGTCGGGTGCACACGAGATCATAAACTGTGATGCATGGAATCCCTGGCGGACTTTGGGCTTGAACGGATGGACCCGAGCTGGGCTCGGTCTACTTTCTTGGAATTCCTAATGGGTTATACCACGGGCAAGCCTAACTCTTTTGTTTCATGTTGTGACAGAAGATGTCGGGAGCTCGTGGAGGTCGCAGGGGCGGCCGTGCTGGCGGTCGTGGTGGCGGCCGTGGTGGCGGCGGTGGCCGCGGGAACATTAATATGACCCAAGCTGAGCTGGATAATCTGACGCAGCAGCACGTGAATATTGCTTTAGCTGCATTCCAAGCCGCTCATAATGCTATGGGTGGTACGTCGATCCTCATCTATTCTACCTCGTTCTGGGGTACTTTACCTTTTCTTGATACTCACCTGTGTGTCTGTTCCAGGTGGTGCTGTCAATCCTCCTCCATCCCAGTGTTCCTATAAAAAGTTTATGGACTGTAAGCCCCACAACTTTAGCGGCACTGAAGGGGCAGTGGGACTGCTCCGATGGTTGGAGAAACTCGAATCTGTGTTCTCGATGTGCAGCTGCCCGGAAGGCGACCGGGTGAAGTATGCTTCTGCGACCCTGGAGGGTCAAGCCTTGACTTGGTGGAACTCCACCACCCAGACTATGGGCATTGGGGAAGCCCACGCTATGCCATGGACAGAATTCATTCAGTTACTGAAGAATGAGTACTGCCCGAGGGATGAGATCCAGAAGCTTGAGCATGAAGTCTGGAATCATAAGATGGTGGGTTCTGAGATTGAAGCTTATACTGCTAGGCACAATGAATTGGCGGTGTTGTGCCCCGACTTGCACACACCGGAATACCGAAGAATTGAGCATTATGTTGCTGGGTTGGTACCGGAGATTGCTGGGTTAGTTGTTGCGGGTAATCTCACTGTTTATTCTGAAGTAGTTCGGTCGGCTCACAGGCTGACCAACATGAAGGTGACTGAAGGGGTCTTGCCTCCTCGAGGCGCTGCTGTGAAGACCTCCGATAGTAACAAGCGGAAGTGGGAAACTGTGGGGAAAGGCTCGAGCTCGGCTCAGCCTCAACAGGTGAAGAAGACTGATACTGGGGGATCGTCGTCTGAGCGACAGCCGGGGGTTTATGCTGGGAAGTTGCCAAAGTGTGATCGGTGCAACTATCATCACACCGGTTCTTGCGATGATAAGGACCGTTGCCGTCGGTGCCATAAGATTGGGCACCAAGCCAAGGATTGTAGGTCCAACCCTTTGGGGAACCGAAACCCATCGGTCACACCAGCCCCAGCCCCTCAAGTCGCTGCTCCTCAGGGAAACCAGGGGAAACAAGGGTGCTATAACTGTGGTGAGCTTGGTCACTACAAGCGTAACTGCCCCAAGTTGAAGCAGGGCGAAGCTGGGAAGAATGGGTCGGGCAATGGAAACAATGGGGGCGGAGGCAGGAATGCTCGCGCCTTCGTGATTGGTTCAAGTGGTGCTCGACAGGATCCCGACACTGTTACTGGTACGTTTCTCCTCGATAATCGCTATGCTACGGTTTTATTTGATTCTGGCGCCGATAAGAGTTTTGTATCTCTTGGGTTTAGTCAATTGCTTGATAGGGTACCTACACCTTTAGAGGCTAAGTACTTGATAGAATTGGCTGATGGTAAGAAAGTTGAGGCGACGCACGTCCTTAGGGAGTGTCACCTTGAGTTGTCGGGTTATTCCTTCCCTATTGATCTCATGCCGGTGTCGTTGGGTAGTTTCGATGTTGTCGTGGGTATGGATTGGTTGTCCCTGTATCATGCCGAGATCGTTTGTTTTGATAAAGTCATTCGACTTCCTCTCCCTGATGGAGAAATTTTGTTGGTGCACGGTGAGAAGAGCGGGGTCCCATTGAGTATTATTTCGTGTATGAAAGCCTATAAGTATCTTCGGAAGGGGTATTCTGCCATCCTGGCACTTGTTTCGGTTTCGTCTGAGGAAGAGAAGAAGATTGAAGATATTCCTGTTGTCCGCGACTTTCCCGATGTATTTCCTGAAGACTTACCTGGTCTTCCTCCTTATCGCCAGGTCGAATTTGGTATTGAACTTGCTCCGGGTGCGGCCCCTATTGCTCGTGCCCCTTATCGTCTTGCACCTCCCGAGATGCAGGAATTATCGAACCAGTTGCAGGAGCTGTTAGAGAAGGGTTTCATTCGACCTAGTTCGTCCCCGTGGGGAGCCCCTATTTTGTTTGTCAAGAAGAAGGACGGAAGCCTGCGGATGTGTATCGACTACCGGGAGTTGAATAAGGTTACCATCAAGAATCGCTATCCTCTTCCTCGCATCGATGACTTATTTGACCAGCTTCAGGGTTCCAGTTTCTATTCGAAGATTGATTTGAGGTCGGGGTACCATCAGTTGAGGGTTCAAGAAGCTGACATTCCGAAGACCACCTTTCGAACTCGTTATGGCCATTTTGAATTCCTGGTCATGCCTTTTGGTCTCACCAACGCACCTGCCATCTTTATGGATCTGATGAACCGTGTCTGCAAGCCTTATCTTGATAAGTTCGTGATTGTCTTCATTGATGATATTCTAGTCTATTCCAAGAATGAGGTGGACCACCAGGAACACCTACGTCTTGTTTTGGAACTTCTGAGACGGGAACAGTTGTACGCCAAGTTTTCTAAGTGTAGCTTCTGGTTGCGTGAAGTTCAATTCCTTGGTCATGTGGTTAATGAGAAAGGAATTCACGTCGACCCAGCGAAGATTGAAGCCATAAAGGACTGGGAAGCACCAAAGACGCCATCTGAGGTGCGGCAATTCCTAGGCCTTGCAGGTTATTACCGTCGTTTTATCGAGGGATTTTCGAAGATCGCTCAACCCCTCACCTCGCTTACCCAGAAGGACAGAAAGTTCGACTGGGGTGATTCGCAGGAGTCGGCCTTCCAGTTGTTAAAGGCTAAACTCTGTTCTGCTCCTATCTTGTCCTTGCCTGAGGGTACGGACGATTTTGTGGTTTATTGTGACGCTTCTATCCGGGGTCTTGGTTGTGTACTGATGCAGCGTGAGAAGGTCATCGCCTATGCTTCTCGCCAGCTTAAGGTTCATGAGAAAAACTACCCCACCCATGATCTGGAGTTGGGTGCGGTGGTCTTTGCTTTGAAGATTTGGAGGCATTACTTGTACGGTACCAAATGCACTATTTACACCGATCACAAGAGCCTCCAGCATATCTTTGATCAGAAGGTGTTGAATATAAGACAGCGTCGTTGGGTCGAGCTTCTTAATGATTACGAGTGCGCCATCAAATACCATCCTGGCAAGGCGAATGTGGTCGCAGACGCCTTGAGCAGGAAGGAAACGGCTAAACCTCGTCGTGTTCGAGCTCTTCAGCTCACTATCCATTCCGGCTTACCTGACCGAATCCGTTCAGCGCAGCAAGAAGCTTTGAAGGAGGAAAACCTTAAGGCTGAAACCATGCATGGTGCTGATAGCCATCTTGAACTCAGGCCCGATGGGTTACACTATTTCGCTGAACGTATTTGGGTTCCTTTATTTGGGGGCTTGCGGGAGCTTGTTCTCGATGAAGCTCACAAGTCCCGGTACTCTATTCACCCTGGCTCCGATAAGATGTATCAAGACCTGAAGATACTTTATTGGTGGCCGAACATGAAGGCGGACGTGGCTTCGTACGTGAGCAAGTGCTTGACCTGTGCCAAGGTCAAAGTTGAGTATCAAAAGCCATCCGGCCTTCTACAACAGCCTGAAATTCCCGAGTGGAAGTGGGAGCGGATTACGATGGACTTTGTGACCAAACTACCGAAATCGCCCAGTGGTTGCGACATGATCTGGGTAATTGTCGATAGGTTGACAAAGTCTGCGCACTTCCTCGCTATCAAAGAGACCGATGGTCTCGAGCGTTTGGCACGGTTATATCTCAAGGAAGTGGTCTCTCGGCACGGGGTGCCTGTCTCTATTATTTCTGATCGTGATCCTCGGTTCGCCTCTAACTTTTGGAAGTCTTTGCATAAGGCTCTGGGTACTCAGTTAGACATGAGCACGGCATACCATCCGCAAACTGACGGTTAAAGTGAGCGGACAATCCAAACGCTAGAAGACATGCTTCGGGCATGTGTGATCGATTTTGGCAAGGGGTGGGAGAGTCATTTACCGTTGGTGGAATTCTCCTACAACAACAGTTACCATTCTAGCATCAAGGCAGCTCCGTTCGAGGCTCTTTACGGGCGGAAATGCCGGTCTCCTCTTTGTTGGGCCGAGGTGGGTGAGAGTCAACTCACCGGCCCGGAACTTGTGTACGAGACTTCCGAAAAGATCGTACAAATCCGTAACCGCATGGCAGCAGCTCGGGATCGTCAAAAGAGCTATGCCGATCGTCGTCGCAAGCCTTTGGAGTTCGAGGTGGGCGACAGGGTTTTGTTGAAGGTATCTCCGTGGAAGGGCGTTATACGTTTTGGGAAACGGGGCAAATTGAATCCTCGGTATGTGGGACCGTTCGCAATCCTGGAACGGATTGGACCGGTAGCATACAGGCTTGATCTGCCGGCTGAGCTCAGTAATGTTCATAACGTCTTCCATGTTTCTAATTTGAAGAAGTGTTTGGCGGATGAATCTTTAGTTGTTCCTCTCGAAGAGATCAAGGTGGATGATCGTCTGCGTATCGTGGAGGAACCGGTTGAAATTCTTGACTATAAAATCCGTAGCCTTCGCCGGAGTAAAATCCGCATTGTTAAAGTCCGTTGGAACTCTAATCGTGGACCGGAGTTCACGTGGGAACGGGAAGATCAAATGAAGGCTAAGTATCCCCATTTATTTCCTAAGCGCGCGTTCGAATCAAGACATGTCTCTGCTGAAGCTGAATGAATCTCGGGTCGAGATTCCTTTCAACAGGGGGATGATGTGGCAACCGGAAAATTTTTCTTCTCTTTCGTCTCTTCCTTTTTGGCCTTGGGCAATTTTCGGGACGAAAATTCTTTCAACAGGGGGATGATGTGACACCCGGCAAACTCAGGTTAGTAACGTTGACTAAACTAGTAAGTCTACCTTAGCGAATCATGCATATTACGTCCTTAACGAGGTCAGTCGAGTCGGTACGGTGATTCGGGGGAATCATCGGGAGTCGTTATGATGACCCGCGGGGTCATCGGGAGTCGGTCCATAACTATGGGTACAAGGATCGGCGATTCGTGGAATCGCCGGGTTTAATGCACACACGAGTCTCGAGTCCCGGGAATTGGTGAACGGATGTAAACGTGTTGGATATCATGCATTATATGTTTGGAATCATTATGTGACTTATCGGTGTGTGAATACGTGTTTAAATATGTTAAAATAGTGTTTAACGCGCCAAAAACCCATTTCCAGACCTTATAGGCGATTAGGAGCCTGGGGGGACTCCTAATCGCATGAACAGTGCACGAGTACAAGGGAATGGGGCGAGTAGGTGGCCAATCGCATGAATAGTAGCGATTAGGGCCCCCTACTCGCGAGTAGGTGGCTAATCGCGTGAGCTTAGAGGCGATTAGGCCCCTACTCGCCTGATCTGGGCCCCTAATCGCGTGTACTGCAGGGCTCGGGTCAAAACACCTATAAATAGAACCCTTAACTCCCCAAACACCTCTAGAACAACCCTAGCAGCTCCCAAGTCGCCCACACACCTTAGAACACCTCTGGAACTCATTTTGCTACAAAAATCACCATCCCCAAGCTTACACACCTTTCTTTAGCAAAATCCAAGGTGTGTTCTTCATCCCTAACCTTTGTAAAGTTGTTATTTTGAGTTCCCCTAAAGTTCCAGACCTTGTTTTACCAAATGTGTCTTTAAAAACCTTTCAAAAGAGTCTTAAATCAAGTTTACACCTTAATGCTTGTTATATGTGAAGTTTATATGCAAATGTTGGTCTTATTGGTGATTTTAACATGAATGTTTTCAAGATATGAGTGTACTTCTGTTATGTAGAGGTCACTAGGAAGGTTGTCTTAGAATCTTAGCCATTATTATGGTGTTTTGAAGAAAATGCATATTTTGACCCATTTGTATGTTCTTGAGGATTTAGGATGATTATGGTGTGATTGTTGGTGCAATGTTGTTAGGATTCACACTAGGAAGATGTTAGATCAGAGATTTTATGAGTTACATGTTGTAGAGCTTGAAATCTGATTATTTCCATTTAAGGAAAGATAAGGTTGGTAGAAGAAACCTAGTACTTTGCCATTTTAGGAAATAATTGCATAGAACATGCTAGATCAGTGATATGTTGGGGGTTTTTGCTTGAAAAGGGTTGGTAAATGATTTAGGTTTGATATTGGGTGTTGTTGCATGTTTCGGATCTGATTTGGAGGGTTTAACGCGCGAAAACTCGTTGTACAGCAGCTGCAGGCGATTAGGCATCCTAATCGCCTGAGCTATAGGCGATTATGCAGACATTGGGGGCGATTAGGGCCCTAATCGCCCATACTTCATGCGATTAGACCCCCTAATCGCCTATAGGCTATTGCCTACTCGCGTGTAACCTTCCTAATCGCATGTACTGCTGTCGTGAACGCGTTTTGACATCCCGGAACACGATTTGACACCTAGGAACATGTTAGGAACCCCGGGATACACCCAATGACTTAGTAAGACGTGTTCGGACCTGTTTATGCGTTAATTGGACAATATGCTAGACTAGGTGAATTGTTGCGCGTGCTAAGTGTTTAATTGCATATGTTGCGTGATGCCTTGCATTTATCTAACACGTGGGATGTCGGGTCACCAATGGGATGTCGGGTCTTGTCTGGCACGGTCGGTCTAACGGTTAAAGGTGTTTTCAAACGTTTATGGTCACGGTCTGGACATACGGGGACTAGTTAGCCTGCGGGTTATTAGTCCAATACTTATACACATCTTATGATAGGTCGCCGCTATTTGGGACTATCGTAACATAACTACTTAACTATTTTCAAGTAACGCAAACCGAGGTGAGTGTCACAGCCCCACTTTTACCGTTTTACTTTCGGGGGAGAAACATGCTACTTATTTGATTACTTATCATAGATCATGTTATACTATGGTTACTTTACGTACTATGCGGCTTTTACAGAAAGTCCCAGGGGGAACCATGAATGTGCGGGGATGCACAACGGGGGAAATGTGGATAGATCTATTGGGCCTTACAAACCCCACCCGACGGCTGGGAGCCGGGCGGGTGCATATTGTCTCTAATACTTTGGGGGTTACCGAGGCATCGGTAATCCCGTCCGTCTGGGCTGGCTTCAACACTTATACCGGTTTAGTAATGGATTCCCAACCGCAGTAGTAGCAACACTTAACGTCTAGCTAACGTTCTCATAACATAGTAGTAACGGGAAATGATCTTACCGAACTTATAACAACACTTTTATGAAATAAAACCTGTGAACTCACCAGCATTATATGTTGACATTTTTGGCATGTTTTCTCAGGTCGCTAAGGTAGCGGTTGTCGGACTAGGCGCACGAGGTCATGCACGGCGTCTATTATTTTGGAAACATATTAAGCAATGTCTTTGTAAACAATGATATGTCTTTTGGTTGTAAACAAGAATGCTTCCGCTGCTGGTTTACAGCTCAAAGCATTATATTTTGGTTTTAAATATAATCTCGAATGCATGTTTGTTGTATGTTTATTGTGATCGTTGACTGAGATCCTGGTGTGTCACGCGCCTCGCGGTAAAACCCCGCATGTGGAATTTGAGGGTGTGACAGATTGGTATCAGAGCCAACGGTTATAGTGAACTGAGACTGCATGTAGAGTCTAGTCTATAACTGAGTCGCACACACTAGACGGTCACAATTAGTCGAGTCTTAGCAAGTGGGTAACAATATGACTTGTCGGGGTGTCGGTGTCATCGTCTACTACGCTACATCATCTATTTACTTCTTATCATCTTATTTCTTGACTCATCCTTACTATGATCCGATGGTGAACGATATACTATTGAACTCTCTTGACGATGGTGTGCATTGGGGTAGCTTCGGCGTACTCTTGAGATCTGTCCAGAGATTTGGACATCTCCCCTCTATGCCCTAATGAACACGCCCGTTCTTATGCATATTATATTGTACTTATACTTATGATAATATCATGATTGGGCGCTAGTGTTCGGTGACTTGAACTTCAAACTTAAAGCGCGCCTGGAGGACCATGTGGAACAGTTTATCATGTCGGGTGCACACGAGATCATAAACTGTGATGCATGGAATCCCTGGCGGACTTTGGGCTTGAACGGATGGACCCGAGCTGGGCTCGGTCTACTTTCTTGGAATTCCTAATGGGTTATACCACGGGCAAGCCTAACTCTTTTGTTTCATGTTGTGACAGAAGATGTCGGGAGCTCGTGGAGGTCGCAGGGGCGGCCGTGCTGGCGGTCGTGGTGGCGGCCGTGGTGGCGGCGGTGGCCGCGGGAACATTAATATGACCCAAGCTGAGCTGGATAATCTGACGCAGCAGCACGTGAATATTGCTTTAGCTGCATTCCAAGCCGCTCATAATGCTATGGGTGGTACGTCGATCCTCATCTATTCTACCTCGTTCTGGGGTACTTTACCTTTTCTTGATACTCACCTGTGTGTCTGTTCCAGGTGGTGCTGTCAATCCTCCTCCATCCCAGTGTTCCTATAAAAAGTTTATGGACTGTAAGCCCCACAACTTTAGCGGCACTGAAGGGGCAGTGGGACTGCTCCGATGGTTGGAGAAACTCGAATCTGTGTTCTCGATGTGCAGCTGCCCGGAAGGCGACCGGGTGAAGTATGCTTCTGCGACCCTGGAGGGTCAAGCCTTGACTTGGTGGAACTCCACCACCCAGACTATGGGCATTGGGGAAGCCCACGCTATGCCATGGACAGAATTCATTCAGTTACTGAAGAATGAGTACTGCCCGAGGGATGAGATCCAGAAGCTTGAGCATGAAGTCTGGAATCATAAGATGGTGGGTTCTGAGATTGAAGCTTATACTGCTAGGCACAATGAATTGGCGGTGTTGTGCCCCGACTTGCACACACCGGAATACCGAAGAATTGAGCATTATGTTGCTGGGTTGGTACCGGAGATTGCTGGGTTAGTTGTTGCGGGTAATCTCACTGTTTATTCTGAAGTAGTTCGGTCGGCTCACAGGCTGACCAACATGAAGGTGACTGAAGGGGTCTTGCCTCCTCGAGGCGCTGCTGTGAAGACCTCCGATAGTAACAAGCGGAAGTGGGAAACTGTGGGGAAAGGCTCGAGCTCGGCTCAGCCTCAACAGGTGAAGAAGACTGATACTGGGGGATCGTCGTCTGAGCGACAGCCGGGGGTTTATGCTGGGAAGTTGCCAAAGTGTGATCGGTGCAACTAT
Source organism: Ambrosia trifida (assembly GCA_028751855.1). Lineage (NCBI taxonomy): Eukaryota > Viridiplantae > Streptophyta > Magnoliopsida > Asterales > Asteraceae > Ambrosia > Ambrosia trifida. The sequence goes on from CM054124.1 coordinate 576,932, forward strand.
CATCACACCGGTTCTTGCGATGATAAGGACCGTTGCCGTCGGTGCCATAAGATTGGGCACCAAGCCAAGGATTGTAGGTCCAACCCTTTGGGGAACCGAAACCCATCGGTCACACCAGCCCCAGCCCCTCAAGTCGCTGCTCCTCAGGGAAACCAGGGGAAACAAGGGTGCTATAACTGTGGTGAGCTTGGTCACTACAAGCGTAACTGCCCCAAGTTGAAGCAGGGCGAAGCTGGGAAGAATGGGTCGGGCAATGGAAACAATGGGGGCGGAGGCAGGAATGCTCGCGCCTTCGTGATTGGTTCAAGTGGTGCTCGACAGGATCCCGACACTGTTACTGGTACGTTTCTCCTCGATAATCGCTATGCTACGGTTTTATTTGATTCTGGCGCCGATAAGAGTTTTGTATCTCTTGGGTTTAGTCAATTGCTTGATAGGGTACCTACACCTTTAGAGGCTAAGTACTTGATAGAATTGGCTGATGGTAAGAAAGTTGAGGCGACGCACGTCCTTAGGGAGTGTCACCTTGAGTTGTCGGGTTATTCCTTCCCTATTGATCTCATGCCGGTGTCGTTGGGTAGTTTCGATGTTGTCGTGGGTATGGATTGGTTGTCCCTGTATCATGCCGAGATCGTTTGTTTTGATAAAGTCATTCGACTTCCTCTCCCTGATGGAGAAATTTTGTTGGTGCACGGTGAGAAGAGCGGGGTCCCATTGAGTATTATTTCGTGTATGAAAGCCTATAAGTATCTTCGGAAGGGGTATTCTGCCATCCTGGCACTTGTTTCGGTTTCGTCTGAGGAAGAGAAGAAGATTGAAGATATTCCTGTTGTCCGCGACTTTCCCGATGTATTTCCTGAAGACTTACCTGGTCTTCCTCCTTATCGCCAGGTCGAATTTGGTATTGAACTTGCTCCGGGTGCGGCCCCTATTGCTCGTGCCCCTTATCGTCTTGCACCTCCCGAGATGCAGGAATTATCGAACCAGTTGCAGGAGCTGTTAGAGAAGGGTTTCATTCGACCTAGTTCGTCCCCGTGGGGAGCCCCTATTTTGTTTGTCAAGAAGAAGGACGGAAGCCTGCGGATGTGTATCGACTACCGGGAGTTGAATAAGGTTACCATCAAGAATCGCTATCCTCTTCCTCGCATCGATGACTTATTTGACCAGCTTCAGGGTTCCAGTTTCTATTCGAAGATTGATTTGAGGTCGGGGTACCATCAGTTGAGGGTTCAAGAAGCTGACATTCCGAAGACCACCTTTCGAACTCGTTATGGCCATTTTGAATTCCTGGTCATGCCTTTTGGTCTCACCAACGCACCTGCCATCTTTATGGATCTGATGAACCGTGTCTGCAAGCCTTATCTTGATAAGTTCGTGATTGTCTTCATTGATGATATTCTAGTCTATTCCAAGAATGAGGTGGACCACCAGGAACACCTACGTCTTGTTTTGGAACTTCTGAGACGGGAACAGTTGTACGCCAAGTTTTCTAAGTGTAGCTTCTGGTTGCGTGAAGTTCAATTCCTTGGTCATGTGGTTAATGAGAAAGGAATTCACGTCGACCCAGCGAAGATTGAAGCCATAAAGGACTGGGAAGCACCAAAGACGCCATCTGAGGTGCGGCAATTCCTAGGCCTTGCAGGTTATTACCGTCGTTTTATCGAGGGATTTTCGAAGATCGCTCAACCCCTCACCTCGCTTACCCAGAAGGACAGAAAGTTCGACTGGGGTGATTCGCAGGAGTCGGCCTTCCAGTTGTTAAAGGCTAAACTCTGTTCTGCTCCTATCTTGTCCTTGCCTGAGGGTACGGACGATTTTGTGGTTTATTGTGACGCTTCTATCCGGGGTCTTGGTTGTGTACTGATGCAGCGTGAGAAGGTCATCGCCTATGCTTCTCGCCAGCTTAAGGTTCATGAGAAAAACTACCCCACCCATGATCTGGAGTTGGGTGCGGTGGTCTTTGCTTTGAAGATTTGGAGGCATTACTTGTACGGTACCAAATGCACTATTTACACCGATCACAAGAGCCTCCAGCATATCTTTGATCAGAAGGTGTTGAATATAAGACAGCGTCGTTGGGTCGAGCTTCTTAATGATTACGAGTGCGCCATCAAATACCATCCTGGCAAGGCGAATGTGGTCGCAGACGCCTTGAGCAGGAAGGAAACGGCTAAACCTCGTCGTGTTCGAGCTCTTCAGCTCACTATCCATTCCGGCTTACCTGACCGAATCCGTTCAGCGCAGCAAGAAGCTTTGAAGGAGGAAAACCTTAAGGCTGAAACCATGCATGGTGCTGATAGCCATCTTGAACTCAGGCCCGATGGGTTACACTATTTCGCTGAACGTATTTGGGTTCCTTTATTTGGGGGCTTGCGGGAGCTTGTTCTCGATGAAGCTCACAAGTCCCGGTACTCTATTCACCCTGGCTCCGATAAGATGTATCAAGACCTGAAGATACTTTATTGGTGGCCGAACATGAAGGCGGACGTGGCTTCGTACGTGAGCAAGTGCTTGACCTGTGCCAAGGTCAAAGTTGAGTATCAAAAGCCATCCGGCCTTCTACAACAGCCTGAAATTCCCGAGTGGAAGTGGGAGCGGATTACGATGGACTTTGTGACCAAACTACCGAAATCGCCCAGTGGTTGCGACATGATCTGGGTAATTGTCGATAGGTTGACAAAGTCTGCGCACTTCCTCGCTATCAAAGAGACCGATGGTCTCGAGCGTTTGGCACGGTTATATCTCAAGGAAGTGGTCTCTCGGCACGGGGTGCCTGTCTCTATTATTTCTGATCGTGATCCTCGGTTCGCCTCTAACTTTTGGAAGTCTTTGCATAAGGCTCTGGGTACTCAGTTAGACATGAGCACGGCATACCATCCGCAAACTGACGGTTAAAGTGAGCGGACAATCCAAACGCTAGAAGACATGCTTCGGGCATGTGTGATCGATTTTGGCAAGGGGTGGGAGAGTCATTTACCGTTGGTGGAATTCTCCTACAACAACAGTTACCATTCTAGCATCAAGGCAGCTCCGTTCGAGGCTCTTTACGGGCGGAAATGCCGGTCTCCTCTTTGTTGGGCCGAGGTGGGTGAGAGTCAACTCACCGGCCCGGAACTTGTGTACGAGACTTCCGAAAAGATCGTACAAATCCGTAACCGCATGGCAGCAGCTCGGGATCGTCAAAAGAGCTATGCCGATCGTCGTCGCAAGCCTTTGGAGTTCGAGGTGGGCGACAGGGTTTTGTTGAAGGTATCTCCGTGGAAGGGCGTTATACGTTTTGGGAAACGGGGCAAATTGAATCCTCGGTATGTGGGACCGTTCGCAATCCTGGAACGGATTGGACCGGTAGCATACAGGCTTGATCTGCCGGCTGAGCTCAGTAATGTTCATAACGTCTTCCATGTTTCTAATTTGAAGAAGTGTTTGGCGGATGAATCTTTAGTTGTTCCTCTCGAAGAGATCAAGGTGGATGATCGTCTGCGTATCGTGGAGGAACCGGTTGAAATTCTTGACTATAAAATCCGTAGCCTTCGCCGGAGTAAAATCCGCATTGTTAAAGTCCGTTGGAACTCTAATCGTGGACCGGAGTTCACGTGGGAACGGGAAGATCAAATGAAGGCTAAGTATCCCCATTTATTTCCTAAGCGCGCGTTCGAATCAAGACATGTCTCTGCTGAAGCTGAATGAATCTCGGGTCGAGATTCCTTTCAACAGGGGGATGATGTGGCAACCGGAAAATTTTTCTTCTCTTTCGTCTCTTCCTTTTTGGCCTTGGGCAATTTTCGGGACGAAAATTCTTTCAACAGGGGGATGATGTGACACCCGGCAAACTCAGGTTAGTAACGTTGACTAAACTAGTAAGTCTACCTTAGCGAATCATGCATATTACGTCCTTAACGAGGTCAGTCGAGTCGGTACGGTGATTCGGGGGAATCATCGGGAGTCGTTATGATGACCCGCGGGGTCATCGGGAGTCGGTCCATAACTATGGGTACAAGGATCGGCGATTCGTGGAATCGCCGGGTTTAATGCACACACGAGTCTCGAGTCCCGGGAATTGGTGAACGGATGTAAACGTGTTGGATATCATGCATTATATGTTTGGAATCATTATGTGACTTATCGGTGTGTGAATACGTGTTTAAATATGTTAAAATAGTGTTTAACGCGCCAAAAACCCATTTCCAGACCTTATAGGCGATTAGGAGCCTGGGGGGACTCCTAATCGCATGAACAGTGCACGAGTACAAGGGAATGGGGCGAGTAGGTGGCCAATCGCATGAATAGTAGCGATTAGGGCCCCCTACTCGCGAGTAGGTGGCTAATCGCGTGAGCTTAGAGGCGCTTAGGCCCCTACTCGCCTGATCTGGGCCCCTAATCGCGTGTACTGCAGGGCTCGGGTCAAAACACCTATAAATAGAACCCTTAACTCCCCAAACACCTCTAGAACAACCCTAGCAGCTCCCAAGTCGCCCACACACCTTAGAACACCTCTGGAACTCATTTTGCTACAAAAATCACCATCCCCAAGCTTACACACCTTTCTTTAGCAAAATCCAAGGTGTGTTCTTCATCCCTAACCTTTGTAAAGTTGTTATTTTGAGTTCCCCTAAAGTTCCAGACCTTGTTTTACCAAATGTGTCTTTAAAAACCTTTCAAAAGAGTCTTAAATCAAGTTTACACCTTAATGCTTGTTATATGTGAAGTTTATATGCAAATGTTGGTCTTATTGGTGATTTTAACATGAATGTTTTCAAGATATGAGTGTACTTCTGTTATGTAGAGGTCACTAGGAAGGTTGTCTTAGAATCTTAGCCATTATTATGGTGTTTTGAAGAAAATGCATATTTTGACCCATTTGTATGTTCTTGAGGATTTAGGATGATTATGGTGTGATTGTTGGTGCAATGTTGTTAGGATTCACACTAGGAAGATGTTAGATCAGAGATTTTATGAGTTACATGTTGTAGAGCTTGAAATCTGATTATTTCCATTTAAGGAAAGATAAGGTTGGTAGAAGAAACCTAGTACTTTGCCATTTTAGGAAATAATTGCATAGAACATGCTAGATCAGTGATATGTTGGGGGTTTTTGCTTGAAAAGGGTTGGTAAATGATTTAGGTTTGATATTGGGTGTTGTTGCATGTTTCGGATCTGATTTGGAGGGTTTAACGCGCGAAAACTCGTTGTACAGCAGCTGCAGGCGATTAGGCATCCTAATCGCCTGAGCTATAGGCGATTATGCAGACATTGGGGGCGATTAGGGCCCTAATCGCCCATACTTCATGCGATTAGACCCCCTAATCGCCTATAGGCTATTGCCTACTCGCGTGTAACCTTCCTAATCGCATGTACTGCTGTCGTGAACGCGTTTTGACATCCCGGAACACGATTTGACACCTAGGAACATGTTAGGAACCCCGGGATACACCCAATGACTTAGTAAGACGTGTTCGGACCTGTTTATGCGTTAATTGGACAATATGCTAGACTAGGTGAATTGTTGCGCGTGCTAAGTGTTTAATTGCATATGTTGCGTGATGCCTTGCATTTATCTAACACGTGGGATGTCGGGTCACCAATGGGATGTCGGGTCTTGTCTGGCACGGTCGGTCTAACGGTTAAAGGTGTTTTCAAACGTTTATGGTCACGGTCTGGACATACGGGGACTAGTTAGCCTGCGGGTTATTAGTCCAATACTTATACACATCTTATGATAGGTCGCCGCTATTTGGGACTATCGTAACATAACTACTTAACTATTTTCAAGTAACGCAAACCGAGGTGAGTGTCACAGCCCCACTTTTACCGTTTTACTTTCGGGGGAGAAACATGCTACTTATTTGATTACTTATCATAGATCATGTTATACTATGGTTACTTTACGTACTATGCGGCTTTTACAGAAAGTCCCAGGGGGAACCATGAATGTGCGGGGATGCACAACGGGGGAAATGTGGATAGATCTATTGGGCCTTACAAACCCCACCCGACGGCTGGGAGCCGGGCGGGTGCATATTGTCTCTAATACTTTGGGGGTTACCGAGGCATCGGTAATCCCGTCCGTCTGGGCTGGCTTCAACACTTATACCGGTTTAGTAATGGATTCCCAACCGCAGTAGTAGCAACACTTAACGTCTAGCTAACGTTCTCATAACATAGTAGTAACGGGAAATGATCTTACCGAACTTATAACAACACTTTTATGAAATAAAACCTGTGAACTCACCAGCATTATATGTTGACATTTTTGGCATGTTTTCTCAGGTCGCTAAGGTAGCGGTTGTCGGACTAGGCGCACGAGGTCATGCACGGCGTCTATTATTTTGGAAACATATTAAGCAATGTCTTTGTAAACAATGATATGTCTTTTGGTTGTAAACAAGAATGCTTCCGCTGCTGGTTTACAGCTCAAAGCATTATATTTTGGTTTTAAATATAATCTCGAATGCATGTTTGTTGTATGTTTATTGTGATCGTTGACTGAGATCCTGGTGTGTCACGCGCCTCGCGGTAAAACCCCGCATGTGGAATTTGAGGGTGTGACAATTTTAGGACATTCAAATGTTAAAGATTTTTTTTTTAAATGTAATGCATAATATATAACTCTCATCTTAAGTACACTTTAATTAATTCAAGTTTACTCAACTTCTATTTATTTAAAAAATAGTTACACCTTTTCCCTTTATTTTAAGCCAATAGGTAACTACTCCCACGAAATATATACGATTATAATTTTTCATACGTTAATACTTAAAAAACTATATCATAAAAATGGGCCTTTTATTGTTTATAATTTGAGTAAGCACTGTAATTCCTTTAATTAAAATTTGTGTTATGTGATTAACAATATCTAGGAGTGAACAATAACTAAACCCTTAACTGAAATTGACAAAAAATTGACGAAACCGAACCGAAATCAATCAAAAACTGAATTACCAAAAACCAAATTAACTTAATGTCGCTTTTTTTACTCTTAGTTGTACAAAATTACCAAACGAAAACTAAATAATTCGTATATTCATATATTTTTAGCGTTTATACCTTCATTTTATGTACTAATAAGCAATAATTTTAGCCAAAGTTGATTTTTGGTTATTAACTAAATTAACTAAACTAAACCAAACTGGAAAGGATAATCTAAACAAATAAACCAAACCAATTAACTTGTTGGTTAATAAGATCGTACTGATAACTTTGGTTTTTGTTTCGATTGTGGCTGATAAGCGAACCGAACCGAACCCAACCATACATAATTAGAAGTGTTTGTATTCGATGCATCGCTCGTGTATCTTGCTATGCATATATGAATTATTCGGTTTCAGTTTGGCTGATTTCAGTTAACTAAGGGCACAAAGAAAAAATCCGATAAACGATTTTAAGTTAATTCGTGTTTTGGTTAATTTAGTTTTTGATTGATTTGGTTTAGTTTCGTATGTTTTTTTGTTCGACTTCGGTTCACAGTTCAACTGTCGCTCACCCATAGATATCGGTAATCATGTCGTACATAAAAAAATTTTAAATACAAAAATAACAATATTATACTCAAATTAAAGAGAATTAAATGCTCGTTTTATGATGTATTTTTTTTAAGAAAAAAATTAACGTATGAAAAAAATATGACCGTTCAAAAAATCGTAGGGATAGTTTGCTTAAAATAAGGGGGGTAAGTTTAATTAGTTTTTAAGTAAGCAAAAGTTGAGTAAAATATAGGGGATTAAAATGAAATTAAGATTAGGGGATTAAAGTGTAATTAGCGCTTAAAAGTCTAATTTACCCTCATTTTAGAGTTGTACTTTATGCATTAAAGGAAAAAAAGTTCTTAAATTTTGGGTATCTTAAACTACCCTTCACTCATGCATTATATATAGTAAAGATAGAGATATAGATATAGATACTTACTTTGTAAATTGATTTAGGAATAAGCATTATAACAATATCAAATCTAAACTAAGAGTGTGAACCAACCCGAACCGTCAAACCGACCCGAACCCCTAAATCGGCCTGAACCCCTAAACCGACCCGATTTTTTTTTTTTTATGTTTCGTCATATGAAGTTGGAGCATCTAAAAAAGGGAACCCAAAAAAATTCCTCGATCCGCCACTGAATTCATCTCCTGCTTCATCAACAGCCAAATCAATTTTTGATTAAAAATTAAAGCCAAGATTGTGTTAGACTGTCGGTAATGAGCATAAGTTGTTTTTCCTGACTGAGTACCCGCCAGCTATTATTATCCAAAAGAAATTCAAAAGAGTATAAGTAATTCTTCAAACCATCTTAGAAGATTAATCCACTTTCACTAATCACCATTGATGTGCTTTCATTATTTGATAACATACTTAAAATTATAACATTAAAAATAACTCAATACAGAGCAAGGTTGTAAAAATCCCGATTAATCGCCGATTAATCAGTGATTAATCGCTAGTCCTCACTTTACTGATTAATTTTGGGCTAATTAGTCAATTAATTGGTGTCACGATTAATCACCTATTAGTCGGCCCAAATTGGTCCTAGTTGGACCTAAAAACTCAAAATCAGGTAAAAAATGAATTCCAACGGGTCAAAACTGGAGCAAATCGATCAAATTAAACAAGTTCTTACCTCAAAATTGGATGATAAACCATGATTTAGAAGCAAAATCGATGAAACTCCATAAACCCTAATTGAGTTTGAAGGTGAGTAGGGTTATTTAAGTTAGGGTATTTTAATATTTAACCCCCTCCATATTCACTAGTTTATATTTGGCCCCTAAACTTCTAAATTTATACATATAAAGTATGAAATTAGCATTATATATGTATAAATTTGGTAAAATATATATAAAAATCCAATCCGATTAATCCCGATTAATCCTAATTAATCCCGATTAATCCCTAGTCGGTACCCCACCGACCGACTAGCGACTAGCGAGTTCTACAACACTGATACAGAGTGATCTTGTAAATTGGAAACAGAGCAGATCGTATGGAAATTGACACAGATTAATTGTTCCTATATATTAGTTAATGGTTTGGGTGTTTTGGTGGTCTGTGTTTTGTGGTGGAGGTGAGACGTTGTGGGAAACTGAGCAAGAATCAAGATTTTTGTGGGGTTTGTTTGTTGGTAATTAAAATGCAACAAGATTTGATTTGGGTTTATGTCACACCCTCAAAATCCACTTGCGGAGTTTTACCGCGAGGCGCATGACAAACCAGGATCCAAACCAACGATCACAATAAACAAGTCTAAATGAATATAATGCAATTTCAAAACATAGTTTAAAATTCCCGTTTACAGCGGAAGCTTATTCAAAACAGTATCTCAAAAGTAAACCAATTGTTCAACATATGAAAACCATGCGACTCTAACTAGACGCCGTGCAGACGCGTGCGCCCTAGTTCCATTGTGCTACCTTAGCGACCTGAGAAAACATGTAAAAGTTTACGTCAGCACAAAAATGCTGGTGAGTTTACAGGTTTTGTATCCAAGTACCAAGTCCACCTGTCCATACTATAACAAATCGAAAACCAGTGTACGCTAGCTAGGCGTATGTTTTGTTACTACCACGATTGGAAAACCATTACTAACTCGAATACCAGATGTTGTGCCCGAAAAGTAAACCAGTTGTTCCTGTTGTTCCTGTTTGAGACAATATGCACTCGCCCGGCCCTCCAAGCCGACGAGCGGGGTTGGTCGCTCCCAATAGCGCTATTCACATTTCCCCGTTGTGCAAACCCGCACATTCATGGTTCCCCCCGGGACTTCCAAAGATCGTGTAGTACACAATAGAAACCCATAGTATGACAGTAGTTACCAAATAATCGTTTTAACACATGTTTTCTCCCCCGAAAATGTGAAACCAGTTTAAAAGAGGGGCCGTAAACTCACCTTAACGTGCAAGCAAAGAATCCGAACAGCAAGCAATATATGCTACCGACACCCTAATAACAGTGTCGCTCAGTGAGTATAGGCGTAATATCATTACCCATATAACTCGTTTGTCCAAGGCGTTTTAAATGTTCAAAAGTGTGTATGCGACGCCTAGTGATTCTACATGCAATAGTAAACCCTACGGACCCGTTGGTGAATACGTTGGTTACAATTAGTTTCTACATTCCGTATGTGTCTCAGACAAGTGTACTTCAGTTACATGTCAATTCCATACTACCTAAGACCTCAATTAATCACAGAAGCACATAATACACAATCTGTGTTTTCAGGACAGATTGTGCGCCATCAAAACGAATTTATTTAAAATAGCAAATCAGTGAGTTAACCTCCCAAATTTTTACTTAATTTACTTTGGGATTCACTCGACAAAACCTATTTTTGTTTTGTCTTAATTCCAAACACAAAAATTATGAAAATTCGTACAACCCAGCTATGTCCAGAAAATCTCCTCAACAGGTCAGTTTAGTAGGAAAATTCTTAAAAATTGTGTATTCATCCAAACGAGATGAATCCACTTGGAAAAGCTCTATTTTTCCAGTATTGACCTACTGTAAAAATTTCATAACCTAACTCCTTGTAAATCTCAAGTTATGACCATTTAAAGTTAGCCCAATTTACTAATCCGAAAATCTGATATGACCCCTAATCAATTAAAATTCCAAAAACGACTCAAACGATGTCCAAATTCGATGGTTTTGCCCATTATGAAAAGATAAGACCTTGTACGTTACAATCATGCAAAGAATCGAGCAAACCAATTATTTTTCATGCCACGAAACAGACCCTACAAGTCGACATTCAGAATCTGTCCAGATTCTGATCGTACAATATTATCAATTATATCAAACCCTAGTTGCATATTATCAATCAATAACACCTAATAATCATCATACAACTTTCCTAATACCTATTACCATCAGATCCTATTATCAAACATGTCAAGATCAAAGCTTTTAGGATCAAAACACCAATAACTTGCGCAACAAGCATCCTATGATGTTACTACGCGTTTATTAATAGGTTTAATCCGTTTAATCTTCAAAAAGACTCATGTTTTAATGTTTATTAAACCCATTCAGACCTGGACAAACTTGTTATATGATTTTTACAATAAAACATAAAGTAAAAAGCGTAAGAAATCATGAGTTATACCCTTAGCTCTTCAAATCAATCAATCGCGCGCCTTGGAGCCTCCCAATTGATGATCTTGAGCCTTAGCAGGAGTTTTTGGAGTGAAATATTCGTGTGGGGCAGTAAGGGGGCGATTAGGGTTGAGTATGAGGGCTGCATGGGGGTTAAGGATGCTTAAATACGAGTTTGAGGCGGTTTAAACCCGTCAGTCCTCTTCGAGCGGCCGCTCGGAGCCTGTGAGCGGCCGCTCACAGGTCCGGGGCGCGCGCTTTTGCTTCGTTTAGCCTCCCGACGCGTTACCTATCGACGTTTTCGTTGTTTCGAACCGTAACAAGTGTAACCCCATGCGTTAAGACCCTAATCAACCTCATACTCCACTTTTAATAATTTTTATTAACGTGTTCGGTCTAGGTTCACATAATCACGTATGGTTTTCACATAAGTTGTCAGATATCACCGAGACACCTAAGTTTATTATTCACCAACGTCTGAGGTTCACTAATCATGCAATCACACGTTAACTCACACAAGGAGTCAAAACCCGACCCACACAAGGAGTCAAAGCATCTCATAACCCGAGATGTGAAAGTAGTAACCCGACCCACACAAGGAGTCAAAGCATCTCATAACCCGAGATGTGAAAGTAGTCCCAAACCGGACTAGAAAACGTTTTGTAAGTTGTCTCAAACCCGAGACAATGCACGTATGTCCTTTCTAGCTATCTAGCTAACCCTCGTTAAGTATAATATACGCGTGACTCGCTAAGGTAGACTTTCATCTAGACAATGTTGTTAACCAGAATTTGCCGGGTGTCACAGTTTAGTTTGAGGGTTGAAAGTGATGTATTGGTTGTGGGCGTCAGATGGTTGTGTAGTAGGGGTGATGGTTGTCGATGGTGTACGACGTTGGTGGTTGAAGACGGATGTGATGGTGGAGATGGGTTGAGTGGTTGCAGATATGATGGTCTGATGGAGGAGGTGATGGTGGTTGTGAAGGTGGATGGTTGGTAGACTGAAGAAGATGAAGCACAGTTAACTAACTACAAAGGGTAAAATAGTAAATTCATACTCACTTAACTGAGGAATTTAATCAGCATTAGGGGCAAGGACCACACGAGTGCATATTTGTTAAACTCATGTACCAACTGTGTAATTATTAAAGCATTAAGACTAAGAATGCAATATCTACAAACCCTAGGGACCAACCAAGCAATTCACTCTTAAATTAATAACAAATTTGATAATGAAACCAACAACTCAAGTAAATAAAACCAAGCCATTTTATTTATTTAAAAAAAAATGATACATAAAGTTAAAGTAGCAACCAACGGTCTCGAAGAGGGAGAAATCCCACCGGAAAGTTCTAAGGGCAACCAACAGTCTACGATGACCTTCTTTCTTTCCAACTTACCGGAGGGTTACACGACTGAGGAATTAAGGGAAGAGTATAGGTGGTGCGGTCAACTGGCCGATGCATATGTTGCCAGAAAAAAGGATAAGTTTGGTATGGTTTTCACTTTTGTGAGATTTGACAAGGTCAGAGATGTTCAGAAAATAGTGAAAGCTCTCAATAACCTGAAGATTTATGGGAGCAGGGTCTTTGCTAAGGTGGCTAGGTTTAGCAAAGAGGACAGCCAGTCACGTAAAGGGCAGGGTCACGGGAAGGCGAACGGTTTCACTGGAAACAAGGCCGAACCACAGGTGGTTAATAGTGTCAATATGAGAGAGGAACGTCATTACGGGTTGGGTGAGAACTGGTCTTTCAGTGAGATGCTGAACGGTAGAAGAGAAAGCAATTTTGATTCTGATTTGGAAGTAAAAGACTCTGACAGATCGTGGTCTTGGTTAGGAGTCTCGGTTATTGGCTCTGTCAAGAACTATTTCAGATTATGCAAACTTTTGGAGGGTATGGAGAATATCAAGAACATCCGCACGGAAATTAGGTACTTGGGCGGACTGGAGGTGTTGATTACTTTCACATCCTCAGAGAAGCTGAATGAGTTTATGGGGTTAAAGTCTTACCGGGAAGGGTGGCTCGGATGTCACTGTCTGGAATGGTCAGCCGCTTGAATTTGAGAGACTTACTTGGATCAAGATTGTGGGTCTACAATTGCTACTTTGCTCTCTTGACAATGCGGAGAAGATTGGTAAATGTTATGGCAGCGTCGTGAGGGAGGTGGAAAGTGGGGTGGTGGATACGGACTTGTCCGGATTATATGTCGGAGTGCTAGTGAAGCATGGTCGTAAGATTGACGAGGAGGTGAAAGTGAGATGGAATGGTGAAGTATACTCATGTTGGGTGTCTGAAGGGTCTGGCATGTGGCTACCAGATTATATTGGGGAGGAGGTTGCAACTGTTGGGGCTGATTCCTATGGAACTGAGCAATCTCCGGTGGTTTCTCCGGTACCGGAGGTAACGTTGCAGGTTAACGATCTTGAGATGCCGACGAATGTCAACTATGGGGGAGACGAAAGGGCGGCGGAGGGCAGTGTAAAGGTTGTGCATGGGAATACGGATGGGGGCAATACTCTGCATGGGGAACATTCGAGTGGGAGTTTTGAGGAGGATGTTGCCGTGTCAGCTCCTGTGTTGGGGGCAATAAAGGGTCATCTGAGTCTTTTGGGGACAGTGGGCCATCGAAGGGAGGTCCACAAACTGGGCCTGATAATATAGCTAAATGGGCTTCTATGATTGGGCTAAATGGGGCTAATAACAAAAGAAAAATACCACTGGGAGTTAAGGCCCGTGGGAAAGTCAAGCATAGAGGCAAAATTTGTTGTACAAGATTTTAGCTGCAGATCTCCGGAGGGGAATAATCGGTCTTCTTCTTCTGGTGGATTCAAAAAAAGAAGAAGGAAAGTTAAAAAGGGTCTTTTATCAACTACGAACGTTATCGAAGATAATACTCTGGACTACGCCTGTGGTTCCAGAGATGGGGTGGAGGATGGTTATGAATCGGAGTGGATAGTGGATAATGGGGAAGAAGAGAGGCTAGCTGAGGAGGTTAGGGATCCTGAATCTAGGATTGCACCGGAGTTTTTATCTTCGGAAATCGACGGCACAAAAGAAATGGGGGTTGTGGTAGGTCTTCAGATGGATGGATTCGAATCGGAATTAGTTGAGAAGATCTGTGATGAATTGGGGGGTTTTGGATCCCTAATGAATTGCTTATCCTTCAACGTTAAGGGTGCCGGGGGCGGATAAAGCGTCTAAATTTCGTAAAATCAAGGCCGATTATAATGTCACTTTCATTGCCATTCAAGAAACTCAACTCGCGTCGATGCCGTCTGTGCAAGTTGAACGCTTCTAGGATAACACTGCTTTTGAGAAGGTGATTGTGGAAGCGTCGGGAAGGCCCGAAGGTCTACTTTCAATTTGGAACCCTCTTATCTTTAAAGCACAATTTCACAGGTCAGGTCGGTATTATGTTTTGGTTGGGGGCCATTTGGGCGGGATATTGGACATGGTATTCCTGGTTAATGTGTACGCCCCTAATGATCCAATTCTGCGACGGGATCTGTGGGCGAAGCTGTTGAGTATTAAAGAGGAATATAGTAGTTTGTGGGTATATATGGGAGATTTTAACGACATTAAGGTGGAAGAAGAAAGATTAAATTCGGTTTTTGTTCTGGTTAACGCTCTGGCTTTCAATAACTTCATTTCTGTTGCGGGGTTGTTGGAATGCAATATGGGAGGAAGAAAGTTCACCTACATGTCGACAGATGGTTCCAAACTTAGTAAGTTGGACAGATTTCTTGTGTGCGACCGTTTTATGACGAACTAGCCGGATGCGAGGGTGATGGCTCTTACTAAGGATGTTTCAGATCATTCTCCTGTGGTTATGTCTATAGTAGACGCAAGGTTTGGCCCATGTCCGTTCCGGTTTTATAATTCGTGGATAGGTAAAATGGGGTTGGACGAAATAGTGGCCAGGGGATTAAGCGGTTCTGTGGTGGCAGCTAGGGGGGATGTACTGTTATTATAGAGATTTAATGCTACTAAGGAGTTGATCAAAAAGTGGCGTCATGACTCGGTTAGCAGGGAGGAGGAAACTATTACTAATGCCCGTAAATCATTGTTGGAATTGGAGACTATTGCTGAGTCAAGATCTCTGGACGAGACTGAAAGGAGCAGATGGGAGGTCTACGGTGTTGGTCAACGGTGCACCGACCACGGGTTTTCAACTCAAGCGCGGCCTTAAACAAGGCGACCCTTTATCCCCATTTCTGTTCACTATAGTGATGGAAGCATTGCACGTGATGGTCTCGAAAGCAGTGGTAGCGGGGAGTTATGGTGGCGTGGTATTACCTAGGGGAGGACAGGTCTTATCACACTTGTTTTATGCGGATGATGCCCTATTTCTCGGGTCGTGGTCTCAGGACAATATCTTAAAACTTAACAGGTTATTACAATGTTTTTCACTAGCTTCTGGCCTAAAAATTAATCTCCTAAAAGGTAATATCTATGGGATTAATGTGGAGAGTAATGAGGTTGATGATATGGCTGCCATTTATCTGGGCCTCCCGGTGGGGGAAAGTATGTGTAGACTAAAGGGTTGGAAGCCGGTTATTGATAAGTTTCAAAAAAGATTGTCTCCGTGGAAAGCCAAATCTCTTTCTTTTGCAGGTAGAGTGGTGTTGATCAAAGCCGTGCTTGGGGCGATTCCTAATTACGTTCTATCGATGTTTAAAGCACCAACGGGGGTTATCAAAATACTTGAAGGGATTCGAAGCAGATTTTTATGGGGCGGATCATCCTAGAGGAACAAGATCCGCTGGGTCGCTTGGGAAAAGATTTTGAAACCGAAGAATCGGGGTGGGTTGGGTGTGGAAAGTATTGAGGACCTTAATCTCGGCCTTCTTGTTAAATGGTGGTGGAGGTTTAAGACCTCTCCCGATCAATTGTGGTGTGATGTAATTAAGGCTACCCATGGTACACGATCTGTTTCAGGCTTTGTTCCCTGTTCTGGTACTTCTACGGGGGTATGGCGCTCAATTGCAGGTGTACACAAAGAATTTATGAAACGTGGGTTGATATAGAGTCGAAGTTTCATTGTTCCATCGGTTCAGGGGCTACGGTTAGACTGTGGTTTGATTGTTGGTGTCCGGGGGGCCCTTTGAAGACTTTATTTCCGAAGCTCTTTGACTTGTGCAGGGTGAAAGAAGTAAAAGTGGTAGACTGCTATAAGGTGGTTAATAATATGACGTGGTGGGATTTGCCGTGAAGTAGACTCCCTCAATCAGAAATGGAGGTTGAGGCGGCTGGTAAGATGTGCAGCTTACTGTTTGCACAAGCTGTCCGAGGTGGTTTAGATGTATGGAAGTGGTCGGGAAGGAACTCGTTGCAGGATTTCTCGGTCAAACAGGTTAGGGAGGCTCTGTCTCCAAATGTGCAGCCTCTGGGTCAGCAGCAACTGTTTAGATGGTGCAGGATGGCAACCCTGAAAATAATTGTTTTGCGTAGAGGGCGATGGTCGACAAAATTCCTACTGTGGAGGACCTGAGATATAGAGGGGTGCCGATCGATGATGCTGTCTGCAAAAAGATGCGGATTGGAAGACAAAACAACACAGCACATTTTCATCCACTGCGTGTGGGCGAAGGCACTTTGGTGGAATATTGGTGAATGGCTTAAAATTAACAATCTTTCACAGGTATCATCTTTATCGCAATTACTGGATATAAGCGGGTCTGTTTGTGGGTCGAGTAAAAGAAAACAAGCAGTGTATGCGATCATCCTACTTGTTGTTTAGAAGCTTTGGTTAGGAAGAAATGATAAAGTATTTAAGGATGTTCATAAGGCAACACCGTTGATATTGGAAGATATATATCAGAGTCTTATTGGTGGTCAGTGAAACGGGCAAATATGCCGGATGTGGACAAGACAAAATGGTGAAACTTTACGATTTTTGATAATGGTTAGTTGTATGTTGCTTAATACCGAGTTGGGTGGTTTTTTTTCTGTTTATGTAGTCGTCAAATATATGTAACAGTAAAGTCTAGTAGCTGTGGCCCAGGTAGCCTCTGGCTAAACCTGCCGAGGTGATTTTGGGTGGATGTACTTTGTTTTGACTGTTTTTTTTTTAAGGTTGTAATAAATGACTTCGTTTGATTGTTAAAAAAAAAATAAAATAAAAGCAAGCCGAGCCAAGGAGGCAGGTATCTGTATCCCGTTATACAAGTTTTTGACTATGGCCTTAAGTGATCAATTAACTTAAGCCACGTGTGAATTGGTAGTAAGTTTGTCACCGTCTAAAGTTTAGTCACAATAGTTTATTGGGTTGTTGACAGGCTGTGGTTTTTGGTTTACCGGTTGTAGCCGGTTAATGCCTCCCGACACTTGAAGTGTGTGTCGGTGCACATTTTTGCTAATGTCACATCTTAATTATTTCAATGATGGAGCTTTATTAACTAATGAAGAAAATATTATTTATTGATGTACGTTAGGACACAAATGGTCTAAACCAATTAGAGATAAAAATAGTAAATATAATTAATTGTGTGATCTGGTTCACAAAAGTTTTAGAAGAAAGTTTTTAAAATAACTAATTTGAATAGTAATAATTTCATAATTTGAGGAACGGAAATTCATTAAGATAAGTATAATATGTAATCATATTTATGTCTTTGTTAAAGTAATCAGAAGGTGATGGCGGTAGAAGTGAGGGATATGAATCATATAGACTATGTGTACGAGCCGTCGCGTAAGTGCGAGATTCGAATGAGTCATCACTAGCAGGGCCGTCTCCGAAAATGTCAAAAAAAAATTGGGCCTTGGGCGAAAAAGAATTTGGGCCCAAAATTTTGTAAAGATGAATGAATTATAAAAAAAAATTGAGTATAGTGCTAGAGCCAAGGATTGAACTTGAGACCTTTACATTAAATTAACATGGTTTTTCCAACTCCACTAACAAGACTTTAATGTATAAAACACAAATATATATCCTAAATATAGAATTTAATATATATACGCATATTTTAAAAAAACGTTCGGGCCCATTTAGGTGGCCCACGTATGCAGGATTTGGGGCGTTAAGTGGCGCAGAAGGGCTAGCCGTTAGCCAAGTAACGCGTGAAGAGGCAGAGGGAGTGGCATGAAGGTGAGTTGACGGGTTTAGTAGAAATGGCTCCTACGTGGCTTGTAGGTGAGTTGACGGGTTTTGAATATTTTTAATAGAAGTAATTTAGGGTATGTTTGGCTATGAGCTTTTTGAAGCTTTTAGGAGCTTATAGTTTCAAGCTTTTAAAAAAAAGTTCTAACTCAATAAAAAAAAAGTCATGTTTGATTGGAGGAGCTTGAAGGTTTTAGATTAAGGGTAAAACTACATATTGAAACGCTACTAGTACTAGCGCTTAAGAAAAAAACTCCTACAAGCTACAGACTTTTATGAGTAAAATGACACAAAAACTCATTCCACCATTAAAAAAAAAAAGACTTACATACAAGCTTTTATTATGTCCATTTTGGTCATTTTATACATTTTATTAAAAGCTAGAGCTAATCTGCCAAACACTTAAATCTATCTAAAAGAGTTATTGGATTTTATTACTCCCAACTATATGGCATTGGCCGCTGCCGTTCCCAACTATCACTTTGACTCCCGCCACTCCCAACTTAACACATTGTTTGTTGTGTCACTCCGGATCTGACGTGGCAAGTACCTCCGGAGTGACACAACAGACAATGTGTTAAGTTGGGAGTGACAGAAGTCAAATTGATAGTTGAGAGTGGCAGCGGTCAATAGCATATAATTGGGAAAATAAAATCCAATAACCCTATCTAAAAAACTACAGCTATCAGCTTCCAACCATCATTCACCAGCCATCTGCTATTTTTACCAAACATACCCCTAGTGTATTATAATTTTAATTTTATTATTGTCCAACCAAATATCTCATCTCTTGAAATTTTATATTTAGAATATTTCTTTAAATCAAACCAGTAAATGATAACCTTCATATTCCAATTTTATTGTTTTCTAATGAAACAATTTTCACATGAAAGCCTAACTTGTGCCTACATTCTAGTTAACTATAGTATCTGTCTATCTGAACGAAAAATCTAATTTATTCAGACAAACACGGTTAATTTGTGGGTTGGTAAAACTTGCAGTTAAAGATTTTTAATAAATGAAATGTAAAAGCCATTATAAGATTTTTAATAGATTTCAGTACTAAAATACACGTTTAACAAGCTTGACAAAAAAAATTCAAAAAAATTAATAAAAATTTTCACTCCTTTACTTCTTACGTAAAGGGTTATTTATACGATAAAACCCATTTATACAAGATCATTCCTCAATAAATAGTAAATAGGTAATCAAATATTTTCTTAAAAGTACTAATTATTGAATTATTATAACTATGTTATCGAATAGCTTCTAAATTATATAACTAAAGAATGTATACACTAATTTATATAATTGAGTTATGTATACACTTTTTTGTTACCTTTAAAAAAAATACAATAATATGTGTACTTTTTTTAAAGATGATTTAGATGACATTTAACACAATATAAACATTCTATATATTTACACAAATTTTATATGTATTGATGTATGGTATTTTTGATGTGGTGGGTGTATCTCACATCCGACGTTTCAACAAAGAAAGTGAAGCAGTACACAGGTTAAGGTGAAGCGGTTTGTAAAAACGGTTGTACGTTAATGTGGTAGGCGAACAAATTGCACAAAGTGTATTGTTTAAAGACATAGGTGATTGTTGTATTGTCTGGCGTCTTGCTAGCATTGGGCGTGTCACTTTTTTGGGTTGAATAAAGTAATTTGCACTTAAAAAAAGGTATTATAGGTTTGTACCAGGTTGGTCCAAACTCAAGGACCGAGAGCCTTGAGAGATTTTTTTTTGAGTTAATTGCAATTTGCGTCCCTATAGTGTCAAGGTGGAGGCACATTGCACCCACTTTTGAAATCTTTTGCATCTTGAGCCACTGTCCTTGTATTATCTTGCACTTTGAGCCCAACTGTTAACATTTCATCCAAACAAACGTTACATCCAAGGGTAGAAACGTAAATTTCACTCCCATTAACCTTAACCTTTCCCCATTACAGATCCTTAAAAAAAACCTAAGTCGAACTCTAATGGAAACCATTCTCGAACAGTAATCCTTACCGATTAACACTAAACCGCTACAGTAATGGAGTCCAACACATGATGGTACCACCTCCCTTGAAAAGTTCGGTGAAGCACCATCACCAACTAAAATGTCTGGCTAAGCACGACAACCGACTTAGCACCACATCCCAACCATCGCCCCCACCATCACATCACCTCAATCTTGACCATCGGCACCACCACATCCCCTCCTTTTCTACCTGGTTTTCCTCCATCGTTTATTCCCGATCCATCACCAGCCACTTGAACCAAGCACCATCACAACATCTTCATCGCCAACCACCCAAGGTTTTCAGGAGGCGTGTAGCGACTTTCTTTTACTAGTTTTTCCGACAACACAAACACCTAACAGGCACCACCACTACCTTTCCCTCATTTTAGGTTGAAAAATCAAGGTCTGTTCATCATTTGGGGTTAGAAGATCAAGCATCAAAACGTCCATACATGATAAAAAACCGTTATATGGATGGGTCGATTGTAGAAGTGGAAAGAAGTTTGATGGATGGGTTGTCATATGGGTCCATGTAGAATTTTAGGGTTTCAATACACAACAAACAAACGAGCCAACACAAACTCAACACAATACACAGAAGATGTAGGCGACAAAATGGTGACAAAATCTTATTAACCCAAACCAAAACATCGCCCACCAAATACCCAAGATAATTTCAGCAAAACACTGAGATTATGAAACAATACAATCAGTCAAAGATCTGTTGATTGTTAAGATCAGTAGATCTAGACCTACGAGAAATACAAAGGAAAGTATGTAATCAACACTTACAAAACTACAAACAAAACCCTAAAAGAATATAGAGGATATTTCGAGACAAAAAGAAAGAATGACAAAAGACTGAATAATGCAGGAGAGAGAAGGCTTTATATATGGAGCTCCAGAAGCTACGAAGATGCTCATCCAACGGCCCACAAGTAACACAATCCAACGGTCAAGATCACACACGTACACCCTGTAACAAACACAAGCCCAGGGCCCAAAGACCAAAGGCCCACATCTAAACCAGGCTATATACAAACCCATTAAATGAAACTTTTATAATAAGTCCAACAGCAACATAATATGTTCAACAAAATGTATTAGAAATTGAATTAGAAGAATTATAACAAATGTGAAATAATATTCACACTCATTTTAACACCCCCCCCCCCTAATTCAATTACTAAACATGTCTGTTAAACTCAACTTCTTACAAAGATTTTCATGTTGAGACCCATATAAGCCCTTAGTAAAGATATCAGCCACCTGCTAATCAGATGACACCTTCATAGCTTTGACAAAACCTGTGCTAATTTTTTCCCTCAAAAAATGCAAGTCAAGCTCAAAGTGTTTTGTCCTATCATGAAACACAAGTTTCTCTGCTATAGAAATAGCAGACTTACTATCACAAAACAGACTAACTGGCAAACTACTTTGAATACCTAACTCTTTTAACAAGTTGTGTATCTAAATTAGTTCACAAACAGTTGAACACATAGCTCTGTATTCAGCTTCAGCTGAAGACCGAGCAATAGTGTTTTGTTTCTTACTTTTCCAAGAAACAAGATTTTCTCTAATAAAAACACAATAACCTGTGACTGACTTCCTAGTCACAAGGCACTTAGCCCAGTCAGCATCAGAGAAGGCTGATAGGGATAAGTCTTTTCCCCTTTTAAATAAAATACCCTTTTGTAACACCCCAACCGATGGCGGAAACATCGAGGTGTCACGTAGTGACGATTGTTCAATAGCTCATGGACTAAAAGTGTAAATTTTGATATATTGATTAAGTAGTTTATTACATTGAAAGAAAAATACAAGATACAATAATTCTAAAGTGACAACTAAAACTGAAATACAATGAAACCAAAATCTAAGTAAAAATTCCAAAAGCTTAAAAGTCATCTCATAAATAACCTGAAACATGTACGAAAATAGTATATGTCAATACAAAAATGTATTGGTGAGCATACCCTGTTTTGAATACATATAGTAGAAAAAGTGTTTAGCAATTCATGTGCGGTACCATTTGCAATTATGTAATAAGTAGTAACAATCAAAACCAAGCCTATGAATAATGACTAACACATGACTAACAATTTGAATAATGAATTAACAAGACAATGACCAAGATTCTTTCAACAGAGTCTCAAGGGGGTATACCATAGTACTATTCATTGAAATGCTAGGCCGCCCAGCGGTTAATGATTTTGACTAAGCATACACACAAATTCACATAAGGCAAACACACATGAGAATTGCATTAAGTATAAGAAATAGAAAATTGATAGTAAGTACATGAATCACCCCAAAGTAGTAAAACAGTAAAAAGGGAAAAGATATACTCACTTATAAGCGAAAAGCAAACGCAAGCATATAGCAACCATTAGCAAAGTCTGAAGATGTATATGTGCATCACGCTACCCATGCCCTAAAGTATACATTATCAATTTAAGATCTATATGAGTGTTTCTAGTGTGCATGTTGGTTACGTATCCTATTCACCCAACTAGACTGATCATGATTTACTAGTTATGTTTCCAAATGTTTTAACTCAACGACTGTTGAAATATAGTGTAAAACTTCTTAAAAACATATATTTATATGGAATATATATATATATATATATACACACACGATTATATGGTAAAATGTCATAACACAAACTTGTACTCTTGTATGTGAATCATGTTTGGGGTTTATTTATTTATTTAACAACTAATAATATTTATTTTAACCCGATCATAACTAGCATAAAAGACATCAAGGTTTCTTCATTTTCTTTAACTTTTAAAATCATGATTTACATATAAAAGTTTATAGAAAACGAATAACTTATTTTATAAATTTGACCTTGCATGAATAAATAAAACAATTAATCCATATGCCAAGACCTTTGTAGTTTGTCTAAAATCATGTATAATGTTTATATATATATATATACCAAAAAAATGGATAAGTGTGGTGACCCAATATTTAGTTCCTGTGAAAAATTAACATCGTGTGTATGTATATATATTTTGACATCAAAAGTAATTATTATTGTGTGAACATGTTTGTTTGAAAAAAAAAATCATGGATGAAAGATTAGCCTTTATGTATTGTTATAAGAAAACATTTACTATATAAATGTGTTGGGTGACAAATATTCGTTCTAGAAAAATGTATATAAAATATAAATAAAAAGTACAGGTGAAAACCATACCAAAAACTAGTAGGAAACAAGGGTTTAAGACCTGATACTTGAGAACATAAAACTTGAACTGGAAATGATGAGAGAGACGGGTTTAGTGGTGTGTGTGTTTGGTGGGATGTTGAGTCGGAGTGGTGAGGTTGGAGGTCGTGATACTAAGCAATGGGGATACAAAGATGATGTGTGGCATGTGAGCTTGTAGTTTCTGTTTGCATATATAAAAGCCAAGTATTATAACATATATATATAGGGTCAAGATCGTGTACAAAGTGGTTTTTTTGTGAGAAGTGTGAGAAGTATTAAAAATTGATACTTAGGCATCATTTTTTGAACTTAGTCGTGATGTTATGGATTGTTTTGCCTATAAAAACACCAAACATAACAATTAAAAACCGAAAACAATGTATTTTAGGCTTAAAACTTAAAACACCATGCTAAGAACATTAGCAGTGTGTTTTAAGCGTTAAGTAGTGTGTTTTAGCTGTTTTTTTAAATTTAATGACTATAATACATTGTATTGTGTTTTAGATAGTTGTGTTTGGTGTTTTTCAAGTTAAAACAACCTAAAACATCATTCCTAAATCCAAAACATGATGTCTACATGTCAATTCTTAGTCCTTCTCACACTTCTCACGAAAAATGTACTTTGTACAGGATCCTAAACCTATATATATATATATATAGTAAAAGTTGTCATTCTTAATTTTGTCATAAATTTCAATAATGTCAGGTTAGTAACAAAAAATGAAACGAACGTTAAGCATTGAAAGGTCATAATGAGCATTTATGTCAAAGTTTTATGTTCTCATATTCATGTTTTTTTTCTACATGGATTTTTTTTTCATATGTTATATATATATATTTAGTATTATTATTATTAGCCCATTTACTTTATGAAATCTAAAATGTTAAATAATAATTAGTAAATAAAACGTTTAAATTAAAGATTTAAAAGTAACTCACGTTTTAACAGACTTGAAAACGTTGAAAGGTATAGGGACTATAACGGAAATATTTGAAGGGCTATTATTGTCTATTAGATGAAAGACGAGGGTGACGGATGTCACACCTTTCCTGGAGAATGCTTAAGATACCTAAGCAGCCTTAGGGCAATTTGCAGTGCAGATTGAGTAGGTTTATGCATAAACTGACTCAAAAACTGCACTGCATAACTAATATCAGTCCTAGTCAAAGACAGATAGATCAATTTACCTATGAGTCTTTGAAAGCATGTAATGTCCTCTAATGGTTTATCATTTTTACCACTTTTAACACTTAATGCATAATTCTGTTCAATAGGGACACTAACAGGTTTACAGCCAAGATAAGCAAAGTCACTCAAGAGATCAAAAGAGTACTTTCTTTGGTTAAGACAAATACCAATATTAGAATACAACACTTCTATCCTAAGAAAGTATTTCAATTTTCCTAAGTCCTTTATTTGAAAACTTTCTTTTAAAAGAATTTTGATTTTATTAATTTCAGCATCATTATTCTCAGTGATGACAATGTCATCAACATAGACAAGTAATACTAAAAACACACCATTACTAGACTTAACAAACATAGAGTAATCACAAACACTTTGAACAAATCCTATGTTTTTTAACATGGTAACCAATTTTTCATTCCATTTTCTTGGAGCCTGTTTCAACCCATACAATGACTTGACCGATTTGCAAACTTTAGACTCATTACCAGAAGAGTATCCTTCTGGCAAATGCATATAGACATCCTCAGTATTAGACCCATATAAGAATGCATTATTAATGTCAAGTTGAAACAGAGTCCAATTGTTTTGAACAGCCAAACTAATAACACTCCTAACAGTGACCATTTTGACCACGGGAGAAAAGGTTTCTCCAAAATCTAACCCTACCCTTTGATTATACCCTTTAGCAACTAATCTAGCCTTGTACCTATCAATTTCACCATCAGATCTATACTTTATTTTATAGACCCATTTACACCTAATTGCCTTTCTACCAAGAGGTAGATCAGTGACAATCCAAGTACAATTTCTATACAAGGCCTCCACCTCACTATTCATAACTTCAACCCCAGTGTGGGTCTTTTGAAGCTTGAAAGTAAGATGTGGGTTCAACAGACGTATCTATATTAGACACAAAACACTTATTCTCAAAGGAAAGGTTAGAATAGTTAACTACCTTTTCAATACCATATTTAACCTTTCCTTCAGCCACATACACATTAAATCTCCTAGGCAAAACAGATTCCCTAGTAGACTTTCTAACAGAAGTAACTCTCTCTCCCTCAGGGTTAAGTGTCTCATCATGTAATAAACAGATGACCTTATTTTGTAATAAAAAAAAGGTAAGTTACATCAAACTTCATGTGCTTACACTCCACAACAAAATGGTGTTGTGGAGAGGAAGCACAAACATCTTCTAAACACTGCTAGGGCATTACTATTTCAAAGCAATGTTCCTCTTAGGTATTGGTCTGAATGTCTGCTTACTGCTTCTTATCTTATTAACAGGATTCCCTCTTCTGTGTTAGCTGGTAAGAGTCCTTATGAGTTGGTCTATGGGTTCCCCCTAGTCTTGAGTCACTTGAGAAATTTTGGTTGTCTTTGTTTTGAGACTATTTTAAATGAACCTGATAAATTGTGTAGTAGAGCAGATAAGTGTGTGCTAATTGGACACTTTTTTTTAAAGAAAGGTTATAAACTTTTAAGTTTAGAAACTAAGAAAATTAGTTTTTCAAGGGATGTTAAGTTATATGAAAACATTTATCCATTTAAAACTGAGTATAAAGAATCTGTTTTTAAGAATATAGATCACTTGAACTTTTTTGATAATTTTGAAACTGGAACTTCTCAAGTTGATGATAGTCAATTAGGTCCAAGTCCTCCCGATGATGAAGGGGGAACAGGTTGTGCTCATGATCACTCGCCTGAGGAGCAGCTAGACAGCTCTCCCATGGCTGCCAGTGAGGTAAACTGTAACATCCGGCTCTTTCTCACCACCAATATTATCCGCTTTGCCCCGATGGGTTGCCCATCTAGAGCTCACGGATTTGCTTTTGGTTGCCCAAGTGGAAACTTCCCAGGAGGTCACCTGTCCTGGTACTGCTCCCACCTGAGCACGCTTAACTATGGAGTTCTCCTCTCATCCACTAACATTAAGCTCCAAAACGCGTTGGTGATTTAAGAGGCAAGACATTACTTATGAACCAATGATCTCTCCTGGCCACGGCCAATGTGGGATTTTCCTGGAATGTGACACCCCAGGAAAATCCCACATCGGCCGTGGCCAGGAGAGATCCTTGGTTCATAAGTAATGTCTTGCCTCTTAAATCACCAACACGTTTTGGGGCTTAATGTTAGTGGATGAGAGGAGAACTCCATAGTTAAGCATGCTCAGGTGGGAGCACTACCAGGATGGGCGACCTCCTGGGAAGTTTCCACTTGGGCAACCAAAAGCAAATCCGTGAGCTCTAGATGGGCAACCCATCGGGGCAAAGCGGACAATATTGGTTGTGAGAAGGATCCGGATGTTACAAATTGGTATCAGAGCCTTGGTTATAGGGAATTAGGTTATTAGAAAAATAATCTAGACTATAACCTTAGGGATTTAAACCAGTACTTGCTTCTCTTACTTGTAACCCTAATTACTTCCTTATTCTTATCCCTATCCTACACCCTATACAACCCTGAGCCTTACAAGTTGTCTACTCTTATTCGTTGCTGCAATCCTGATCCACCTTCAGATTAATAGGACAAAATCCTCAGGTTTAGCCTGAACCACCTTGAGATCTCATCGAAGTTCTAGATTTTAATAACGAACACGTGCAATCTGGAAGGGTGGACGCCTGTATTCTGAGTTTTCTGTCTAGGATTGGCATTGCGCATATATCCCAATTAGACGAGGGACCCGGATGCCTACCTGGGAATTCATGGGATGAGTGTTCACTTATAGGCTAAAGCATGTCTTCACTATGTTATTAGAATCTAGAATCTTTAATAAGTCAACGTTTTCGTTTATTCGTTTTAATTAATGAATAAATGATTACATTCCTTATATTACCTCATTATCCTTTATTCATTCCATGTCTCATTGAACCTTCATTGTGTCTCTTACTAATCATGCCTCCTCGTCGCAACACTCGTCTTAACAATGATAACGAACGTGATGAAGAGAGCAACAACAACAACGACAACAACAACAACAACAACAATAACAACAACAACAGCAATGGCGTTGATGTCCAACTGGCTGCGATCATTTCCCAACAAATGGCGCAACAAATAGCAACTCTGGTTCCTAACTTGGTGGCTCAAGTCATCCAAATGAATGGAAACGGCAATGGAAATGGCAATGGGAATGGGAATCATAATGGGAATGGAAATGGAGACGGGAATGCTCCCCCTGTTTACACACTCAAACACTTCAATACTTGCAACCCTCCTAAGTTTAGCGGGGACGAAGGAGCCACTGGTCTCCTTCAGTGGTTCGAGGGTATCAAAAATACCTTCATTAATAGCGAGTGTCCCAATAACCTCAAAGTTCGCTATGCTATGAGTGTCCTCCACAAGCGGGCACTCACATGGTGGAATGAAGAGAAAAGGACTCACGGGGCTGAAGTCGCATTGGCTATGACTTGGGAGCAAGTTAAGGAAGTTATGATGGCAGAGTTTTGTCCTCGAAATGAAATCAAAAAGTTAGAGGATGAGTTTCATGTCCTGGTCCAAGATAGTGGGGAAAATTTGGCCTACAATACTCGTTTTCATGAACTGAGCCTACTGTTACCTCACAAGGTCACATCCCTACCTATTGCTATTGAGAAGTACATTGGAGGTCTACCAATGCAGATTCAAGATATTGTGTTGGGAAGAAATCCTGCCACTCTCGAGGAAGCCAAACGCCTAGCAGCTACTTTGACTGATAACCGTGTGAAAAATGGTACCCTTTTTCGTAAGAATACAAAGAAAGCTGTTGCGAAGGATACTCCTCAACCTGTTATCGAGGATAAGTCTGAGCCCTCCACCAACAAGAGACGCAAGGCAAAGAATTTTGCAATGGTTGCCATTCCTCCACCTGTAACGCCCAGCTATTTTCAAAAGATTTAAAAAATATATATTATAATCATAAAACGATTTTTATATTCGTTAGCAACAATATTTCGTTAACAAGAAATACAATTTTTATTCATGGATAAATTAAATTATTTAAATTCGCTCTTACAATATCTGAAAATAGAAATAACTTGTTACAAGTAAAAATGTGCCAAATAACCGACACTTAGTAAATTCTTATATATATATGTATGGTTCAATCACTCGTTTTAAGTCGGTTTATATAAATAAAGTTAACAAGATAACTATTTTAACAGTTAAACAAGTTATGTAATTTAAACGAGACCGAGTCAGTGACTGGCTCGTATACGCGGTACTCAACCACTTAACCCACACCAAACCCTAGGTATATAATATCTTTACCTCATTCCATCTTCTTCTTCACCAAAACCCTAGCTATCATCCTATACAAGACCCTACCTATTTAAAAACCCACAAAGTCTTCTTCTTCTTCATCTTAACACAATAAAACCCTAGACACTATCACCTCCAACCTTCACCTCCCTATCCTCTTCACATGCGGCCGCCACCACCAGACAACCACCATACCCTGCCGCCGCCAACCACCTCTGGCTTCTTCCCCTTCCCTTCTGGAACAGCAGCGGCAGCCACCACAACACACCACCCCCATCGTCCCTCTTCCTCCTCCCTCTCACTCACGGACCTGCATCCTTCCTTCCTCCTCTCTCACAATCAGCGGCGGCCGCCACCCCTGGTGGTTCGCGGCATCGCCCTGTAACATCTCTATCTCCCTCTCTACTGCACAACACCATTCCTCTCTTCCCTCTCCAGATCTGTAGTGGCGGCAGCCACACACACAACCACCACTTGAACCACCATAAACAACCACACAGCCACCACGACACCCCACCATGTTAACTCGGGCTTTGTGATTCTGGTTGCTCTCAATTCGGGTCAGTATGTTTCGGGTCAGATCTGTTCGTTTTCTGTTATGTTTCGGGTCGGGTCAGCTCAGTCGGGACTGCGCAGCCGGGTCTGCACAACCGGGTCTGCACAGCCGGGTCTTGGTATGCGTGGTACAACGACTTGACTTGGTTTCATTTTCGGACAAACTTGAAGCAAGCCCGGTCAACATTCGGTCAACCATTCCAGATCTGGTCAAACCTGGTCGTGTCTGTTTCGGTGTGGATTTCGGTGTTATTCCCGGTTCAGATTTGGTCAAGATTCGATTCGGTCAACCTCAGTCAACCATGGTCAGCTGGGCAATCTCGTTCAACAGTCGAAGTTGGTCAAACTCTAGTTCTAGACGAATGTGTATCGATTCGAGAGTTGTTCGCGGGAAGGTATAACACGCCACGACCTCAGTTTATTTATTTATTTATTTATTTTTGTTGTATAATGTATATAAATATTTATTCTAAAGACTTATCGAACCGAACCGAGTTGTAACAAAAATTATTTATTTGTGAGCTTGACGAATCAAATAACGACTAACTTATAGTTATATTATTATTATGACAACTATCAAATGTCGGACTATATATTTAATTTTTACTTGTCGAAAAGTATAGTTCCTCGCATATTATAGTTTTAAAAAGTTAAACCACACGCCGTGTATATGTGTCCATTTGATTGATTTTGGAAAAATATAGACAACGTGAGTTGTCGGTTTTATACAAAAACAGAGGAAACTCTGCCCAAAATTTTACAAATTATAATTATAATTTTGTACAAAAGAAGCTATATTTTACAAATAGACGCTATTCAAACTTTATTTCATCATGATATAAAAGCGTACATAAATAAACATAATGCATATATTATCCGGTCTTCAAACAAACTAAAACGCGAATCAAGTTACGCGTACATTATTTTCACTAGTCTAAATGCTTCTTTTATAACTAGTCTCAAGTCGTGAAATCCTGAATATATCATAATAAAGTATATATTGTATATAACTATACATTCACATATATTTTCTAGAAACTAAACCAAGTACAATTGGTTCGTTAAGTCATACACACTTTAAGACGTGCATTCGTTCAATGCGAGTCTAGGTAGTTGAATAAACTATCTATACAATCAATAAATGAAACAAGTGTATTTGCATTAGAATTTAAGGCATCATTTATTTGTAATAGGATACAAGAGCTCAATTAATTCAAGTTCAGACTTGTTGCTACTTGCTAATACTTACACAATGAATTTCAAGTGAGTATTTTCTATCCCCTTTTTGATTTTATTCATTTTTGGGGTGTTACATGTACACTTATACAAATTACAAATACAAGTTCACATTTTTACAATACAATTCTAGTACTATGTGCATTTGCTTACAAACGTGCTTTATGCTTAGACATTACATGTAGAATACATTTGTACTTAGTGAAATCATTAACATTGTACAAGCTGACCTTAACATTGGATAGCGCTATTGGATTGACAACTCGCCTAGGTTGATTCTCCCCCTTTTTCATCGGAGAATCCATGGTCATTGTTAAGTTATTATCCATTTATTGGATAAGTACACCGCCGTTCATTTAGTACATTATACAGTCACAGGATTGATTTCGCTCATTTGTATATTACATAGTTTACATAATTGCACTGTAGCTTTGCACTTGAATTGTATACCATTTTTCCAACTTACTATATGTATTAAAACTAGGAATGCTCACCAACATTTCTTATGTTGACAAAACCTATTTTGTACATGTTTCAGGTGCAGTTTGATCTTAGTTCCATAGCATTGGATTTTAGTGCTTGCTTTTAATAAGTTATTTCAAATTTCATGTTTCGTTCAGACTTTTGTATTTTTCCCATTTCATCTATGTAAGACAATTTAAATTATTCAATAATATATTTACATTTTAGTACCATGTGCTTTTGAACAATCGTCACTACGTGACACCTTGATGATTCCGCCATCGGTTGGGGTGTTACATCACCCAACAAGAAACCATATACTGGACCCCATCCTTTGTGTAACACCTGCAAGTATCACCACCCAACCCAAGCGCCTTGTCTTCTTTGCACAAATTAGAAGTGTGGACATCTCGTGAATGTTTGTCGAATTCCTCCTGCTAATGTCCCTGAGGCCCAGAATAACCCTGCTAGAAATGCCGCAGCTCCCAATCAACAAAACAATAGGCCTGCTCGTGGTCAGTGTTATGAGTGTGGCAGCCCAGATCATTATAGTAATGCTTGCCCCAATCGTGGAAACCAGAACCAAAACCAAAACCAAAATCGTAACCAGAACCAAAACCGTAACCAGAATCAAAACCAAGGTGCACATGGTCGCGCATACAACATCAATGCTAATCAAGCTCGCAACAACAACGAAGTGGTTAATGGTATGTTTCTTGTTAATAACAACCATGCTTCTATACTATTTGATTCGGGTGCTGATAAGTCGTTTGTGTCACTTAAATTTGAACCCCTACTTAACATGCCCCAAACTAATCTAGAGGAGCCCCTAGTGGTAGAAGTAGCTAATGGGAAATCTATCTCGATCAATTCTGTTATACGTAACTGTGCGTTGAACCTTGATGAACATACTTTCCCTATCAACCTCATTCCTATGCATCTTGGGAGTTTTGATGTCATAGTAGGCATGGATTGGTTGTCAACCCATCGTGCTGAAATCTTATGCTTTGAGAAAGTTATTCGCATTCCTCTTGAATCTGGTGACATTTTGAAGATCTATGGTGAGAAACCTTGTGGTGAACTTAAACTCATGTCTTGTACGACTGCTCAAAAATACTTACGAAAGGGGTATATGGCTTTCTTGGCTAACGTGATAGAAAAGAAAGACAAGGGCAAGAGTATCCAAGATATTCCAATCATTCAGGATTTTTATACAATGTTCCATTTGGATATTTATGCTATGAATAAAGTATTTAAAATTTCAATATATACCATGTGCTACTGAACAATCATTCATACGTGACACCTCGATGTTTCCGCCATCGGTTGGGGTGTTACATATTGGTATCAGAGCCACTCCTGTGCCATTCGGGATGGTGGGTGCACACCTCATCAGGGACGATGAGACTCTAACGGGGGGTGAATGTGACACCCCAGGAAAATCCCACATCGACCGTGGCCAGGAGAGATCCTTGGTTCATAAGTAATGTCTTTCCTCTTAAATCACCAATGCGTTTTGGGGCTTAATGTTAGTGGATGAGAGGAGAACTCCATAGTTAAGCGTGCTCAGGTGGGAGCAGTACCAGGACGGGCGACCTCCTGGGAAGTTTCCACTTGGACAACCAAAAGCAAATCTGTGAGCTCTAGATGGGCAACCCATCGGGGAAAAGCGGATAATATTGGTGGTGAGAAGGAGCCGGATGTTACAGTTTACCTCACTGGCGGCCATGGGAGAGCTGTCTAGCTGCTCCTCAGGTGAGTGATCATGAGCACAACCTGTTCCCCCTTCATCATCGGGAGGACTTGGACCTAATTGACTATCATCAACTTGAGAAGTTCCAGTTTCAAAATTATCAAAAAAGTTCAAGTGATCTATATTCTTAAAAACAGACTCTTTATACTCGGTTTTAAATGGATAAATGTTTTCATATAACTTAACATCCCTTGAAAAACTAATTTTCTTAGTTTCTAAACTTAAAAGTTTATAACCTTTCTTTAAAAAAAAAGTGTCCAATTAGCACACACTTATCTGCTCTACTACACAATTTATCAGGTTCATTTAAAATAGTCTCAAAACAAAGACAACCAAAATTTCTCAAGTGACTCAAGACTGGGGGGAACCCATAGACCAACTCATAAGGACTCTTACCAGCTAACACAGAAGAGGGAATCCTGTTAATAAGATAAGAAGCAGTAAGTAGACATTCAGACCAATACCTAAGAGGGACATTGCTTTGAAACAGTAATGCCCTAGCAGTGTTTAGAAGATGTCTGTGCTTCCTCTCCACAACACCATTTTGTTGTGGAGTGTAAGCACATGAAGTTTGATGTAACTTACCTTTTTTATTACAAAATAAGGTCATCTGTTTATTAACAAACTCAGTCCCATTACCACTTCTCAAAACCTTCACAACTTTAGAAAACTGAGTCTTAATCATTTCACAAAAATTTACTATGCTTTCAAAGACATCACCCTTATTTTTTAGCAGATAAACCCAAACAGACCTAGGATAATCATCCACAACAATTAGAAAATATTTATACCCTTCCCAACTAGTGATCTTGTAGGGACCCCATACATCAAGATGTACAAGTTCCCCTACTTCCTTAGCCTTATGATCACTAAGTGGGAATGGCACCCTAACTTATTTGGCTTTATGGCATGTTTCACAAGGTTGAGAATCAGAATTACCAATACTTAGTTTATATTTTAAGACTACCAAGACTTGACTGGATGGGTGTCCAAGCCTACCGTGCCAAAGACTATGTTCAGATACACTACTAAAATAGACATTACTGAAACTCACATCATTTCCAACAAAATACAAACCATCCTGCTGCCTACCAGTCACCAGGACTCTCTTTGAGTTGGAATCCTGGACAGAGCAGTAGTGTTCATTAAACAACACATCAAGTTTGTTATCTTTAGCAAGTTATGTACAGAAACAAGATTCAGACAATAGTCAGGAATGTAAAACACATCAGTTAAAACAACACCATTAGCCAATTTTATATCACCAATTTTAGCAACTTTAGCATTAGTGCCATTCGGGTGTCTGACCTCCATGTTATACTTAGAAACATCTACACAATTAATCATATGTTTATCATTCCCAACCATATGTTGATTAGCACCAGAATCCATAATCCAACCAAGAAACAGAGCATACTTAAACATAGTTGAACAGCTAGCAAAATTCTTAAACACCTCATATAATTTAGACAAAACAGACATACTAGAGAAGCCATTAATCACAACTGACTCACCTCCTACATTGGAAGTTTGTGGATCTCCTCGAGACTTCTCACTAAGCAGACTCATCAGTTTAGAGATCTGTTCAGGTGTAAAAGGAGAACCAGAGCTAGAGGCAACATTAGCACACACATTGTTATTAGACACACCACTTCTAGGATTGTTAATAGTGTTATTATTATTAGGTTTAGAAAATCGACAAGGTGGTCTCTTTTTAAAACCAGGGGGATACCCTACAATTTCATAGCACCTATCAATGGTGTGTCCAAGCATGTTACAATGAGTGCATTTCAAATTAGGATTAGGTCCCCTATTATTACTATTATTAAACCTTCTCCTATTATCAGTGACTTGATTAGACTTAGCAACAAAGGACACAGTTGACCCTTTTGATCCATTACTAGCACCTCTATGGGATTCCTCCCTAGATATAACAGCAAAGGCAACTTTGACTGTGGGTAATGGATCACTGGTTAGCAAGGTTGTCCTAACAGGTTGGTATACTTCATCAAGCCCCATTAGGAACTGCATGAGTTTAATCAAGCTATTAAAGTCATTAAACTCCCTTGAGGCTTGACAAGTACACATTGGTAACTGAACAATAGAATCAAATTGTTTCCCCACAGTATTCAACTTATGATAATACTCAGCAACAGAACTACCATTTTGTGTTAGACTATTCATTTTTTGATGCAAGTTAAACATGACACAGCCATCAACTCTATCATAATTTTCTTTTAGATCAATCCAGACATCTCTAGCATATTTAGAAAACACCCGTCCTAGATAAAATTCTTCACATACAGAATTAATCAACCAAGATAAAACAACATAATTGCACCTATCCCACTGACTAGCAAGAACATCATCATCAACAGATCTCACACAAGTACCATCAATAAATCCCATTTTATTCTTAACTTGTAATGCTAGTTTCATAGAGTTACCCCACACAGAATAATTCTCAGTACCTTTTAGCTTAATGCTAATAATAGACATGCTAGAAGTATCACTTGGGTGGAGGTACAGAGGGTCACCGATATCAAGCTTGCTAACCAATGTGGGATCACCTCCTTGGTTAGGACCACCTCTACCTCCACCATTAGGATCAATAACATCATCACCCATGACAACAAGAATACACAGATAGACAACAAACACAAACAAATACCAAGTAAAACAAGAAATATCAGACAAAATTCCTATAAGAGCAAAGCTGTGTCAGTGATTCAGATCATGGGTTCATCACTCATAGGTACCCACGCAGATCTTTACACATGAGCTCGAAAAACTAGACAATACCAAACAACCAAGAACAAACAAGACCAGACAAACAATACCGGTCCACCCTAACCCGGCCAAGACACCTAGACACAAACAAGAGAGTAAACAGTAAGGAACAATCTCACCAAGAGGGGGTGTCACACCCTCAAATTTCCACTGCGGGGTTTATACCGCGAGGCGCATGACATACCAGGATCCCATAGCCATAAGCCATATGAACGAACTCTAAATGCCCAAACCATTTAGTTCGTTTTCAAAAACCAAGTTAAGTTAAGCTGCGGAAGCGTAAACCAAATTTAAACCTTTTAAAACCATGCGCAAAACAACGCGCCCAAATTGAAATCATATGAAAGAAAATGTAAAAGCATAATATGTAATTAGGTGTATGCCCAAGACCCCAAATGCAGTGAAGTGTGCAGTGCTTTCTAATCCTGGCACCGGAAGCTAACTACCTGCAAAAGCATGTATATCGTGGATTAACAAACAATGTTGGTGATTTCACTAAGTAAAGTAAATGAGTATGTAAATGCACTGGTTTCCAAAACCACGTAACCAAATAAAAGCGTTGGTCTCCCAGACCCAAATGTTCAAGTGTTATCAGTTTAAGCGTGTCAGGGGTAGCTAACCCACTCATTGCAACTAAACAGTATTATTGGGACACCTTCAGTAACATAATAATTTGCCTTAATAACTAGTGTCTATCAACACTAGTTCTCAAATGTGGTCAGAAGTTCATGCCCGTGCCTCAAGCACCCCAGGCATGAGGTTGCTGCACAACCTAATAGCGCTATCAACTAATGCCCCGTTCGCCTCCAGCGATTAACCCAATAATATGCAAGGACTTTCCAAATGATAGAGTGTTTAGTTCACAAAGGACCAATAAGTTTTAAACTGATCAAAAACCCGATCCACACAAGGAATCGTAAACCCGACCCACACAAGGAGTCAAAACCCAACCCACACAAGGAGTCAAAACCCGACCCACACAAGGAGTCAAAACCTGAGTAGTCCCAACCTTGACTAGAAAACGTTTACCAAAGTTGTCTCAAACCCGAGACGCATGCTTTTGAGAAAAAGTAGTGAAACTCACCTTAGTATGCAAGCAAGTAAATCCAAACTCCAAAGTAGGGTGTGCTACCGACTCCCTAGTACATGTGTCACTAAGTGAGTATATGTGTAATACCATTACACCATATAACCCGTTTGTCCAAGACGTTTAATTGTTCAAAATCGTATAAGTGACACCTAGTGGTTCTACATGCATAAGTAAACCCTACGGACCCGTTGGTGAATATGTTGGTTACCATTAGTTATACACTTCATATGCATCTCATATAAGTGCCCATTCAAGTACATATCAAACACATACCACATAGGACTCCAATTAATAACATAAACACAAAATACACAATCTGCGTTTTTAGGACAGATTGTGCGCCACGAAAACTAATTTATTTAAAATACTTAACCAATGAATTAAACTCGCAAATTCTTACTGAATATTCTATGGGATTCATTTAATAACCCATTTTTTTTGTCTCAAAACCAAACACAAAAATTATTAAAATTCGTTCAACACAGCTATGTCT
The DNA here is from genome assembly GCA_028751855.1 of Ambrosia trifida. Lineage (NCBI taxonomy): Eukaryota > Viridiplantae > Streptophyta > Magnoliopsida > Asterales > Asteraceae > Ambrosia > Ambrosia trifida. The sequence goes on from CM054124.1 coordinate 614,150, forward strand.
AGAAAATCTCCACAACAGGTCAGTTTAGTAGAAAAATTTCCAAAAATTGTGTAATCATCCAAACAGGATGAATCCACTTGGAAAAGTTAAATTATTCTAATGTTAATCTACTGTAAAAATTTCATAACTTAAATCTTTACAAAACTCTAGTTATAACGATTTAAAGTTGACTCAGTTTGTTAATCCGAAAATCTGATATGACCTTTATTCAAAGAAAATTGCAAAAACATATCAAACGACATCCAAATCAGATAGTTTTGCCCATTCTAAAAAGCTAAAACTATGTAGAATCCATTCATGCAAAGAATCGATCAAAACAATTACTTTCAAGCCACGTAACAGACCCTACAAGTTGACATTCAGATTCTGTCCAGATTCTGATCATGCAATATTATCAATTATATCAAACCCTAGTTGCATATTATCAATCAATAACACCTAATAATCATCACACAACATCAATAAGAGACACATCTGATCAAAACCCTAATGATACATCATAAACATCATCATTCATAAACCCTAGGAGTCTAAAACATCAAGAACATGCATAACCATGCCACCTATCAATTACTAATCGCATAAGATTATGTTTAACCCATTCAATCTCTATAAACCACAAGTTTTAATCTTTAAGAAAACGTTTCAGACCTGGACAAACTTAATTATAAGGTTTTATAACATATTAAAGAAGATTAAAACATAAGAGATTGAAGATTATACCGCAAGCTCTTCAAAACAATCAACCGAATGCTCTTGAAGCTTCCCGATCGATGTTCTTGCGCCTTAGCAGGTGTTTTGGGGTTAATATTTCGTAAATAGGGCAGTAGAGGCGATTAGGGTTTGAGTTTAGGTGATACAAGAGGCTTAAGGTTGCTTAAATAGGTGTTTAAGTCGGTTTAGTGGCGACAGACACCCGCGAGCGGGCCGCTCGGTCCCTGTGAGCGGCCGCTCACAGGGCCTTGGCCCGCGTGGGTGGCCCGTTTCGTCACCCGACGTGTTTTCCTTCGACGTTTTCGCTATTTCGGACCGTAATAAGTGTAACCCCATGTGTTAAGACCCCAATCATCCTAATGGTCCACCTTTAACGATTTTTATTAACGTATTCGGTTTAAATTCACATAATCACATATAGTTTGCACATAGTTTCACCGAGTATCACGGAAGCACGTAATTGCAATCAATCTCAAACAATTACTTCACAATTATTTTGTTTAACAATTCACCAACGTCCGGGGTTCACTACTCATGTAAATAGTTTGGTAATTCCTCGAATTACCACCTCATGCAGTTATTAACCTATAACCGTGCAATGTGTAACTTATATAGCTAACCCTAGTTAACTAGAATGCATAGAATGTAACCAGAGTTTAGTTAAAGTGAGAACCTGAAATTGCGGGGTATCACAGAGGGAACCCAAGTTAGGGTATCTCCAATCCACAATCAGTACCTTCACTTAGGTTACTGAGTTATGAGCGCACTTGAAGCAATAATACTCCACTCCAACAACACAAATAACCAACAATCCTTAGCCAACAATGGTTGACTCCAGAGCAACCTGTACTTATAACAAATAACAACAAGAAGATAATAATAGACCAGATCTATGGATACAGATCAGATCTCTAATATAAGACAGCCAAGAACCAGATCTACAGAGATCAGATCCTTGTATGACAGACACAAATAAAACCAGCGGAAGACAAACAACACCAAGATCAAGAGTCTTAGGGCTCTGATACCATGTAGAATTTTAGGGTTTCAATACACAACAAACAAACGAGCCAACACAAACTCAACACAATACACAGAAGATGTAGGCGACAAAATGGTGAAAAAATCTTATTAACCCAAACCAAAACGTTACCCACTAAATACCCAAGATAATCTCAGCAAAACACTGAGATTATGAAACAATACAATCAGTCAAAGATCTGCTGATTGTTAAGATCAGTAGATCTAGACCTACGAGAAATACAAAGGAAAGAATGTAATCAACACTTACAAAACCACAGACGGAACCCTAAAAGAATACAGAGGATATTTCAAGACAAAAAGACGGAATGACAAAAGTCTGAATAATGCAGGAGAGAGAAGGCTTTATATATGGAGCTCTAGAAGCTATGAAGATGCTCATCCTGTAACAAACACAAGCCCAGGGCCCAAAGACCAAAGGCCCACATCTAAACCAGGCTAAATACAAACCCATTAAATGAAACTTTTATAATAAGCCCAACAGCAACATAATATGTTCAACAAAATGTATTAGAAATTGAATTAGAAGAATTATAAGAAATGTGAAATAATATTCACACTCATTTAAACAATAATACATACTTGCAAACATTAACTATTAACCTGTTTTAAAGATTGTTCCTATTCAGATCTCTAAATCAGAACCCTCATCTGACCCAACAATATTTACCTCCTCATCTGACCCAACAATATCATCTAACCCAACAATATTTATCTCCTCATCAGAACCTTCTTCGTTAACCTTTTCTACAGTTGGTGGTGGTAGTGGAACAGTTGGTGGTGGTGGTGGTGGTGGTGTTGGTCTAACTGGTGATGCAACCCTTCTAGCTGCTATAGCCTTAGTATACCCTCTTGATGGTGATCTAATTGGTGATTCAACTATTGTAGCTGAAGGCCCACTAACTGGTGACCTAACTTGTTTCCTAGCTGTAAGCTTTGAGTACCTAACAGGTGAACTACCAGGAGGACTCAAACAACCTGGGGATGAAGAGCAACCAACCAAGTAGGGGCTATTGGGCTGGGTATTGGGCTTCATATTGGGTTGGGCCTCATTCTCATCAATGGGCTGTTTGCTAGACTCTCCTACAGGTTTATCTGGTTTGTTAATCGGACCCATTTGAACATATACCATAAAGCTTTCATCTTGACCAACTAATGAGGCCATTTCAGACACATCTTTATCACTAACCAAACGTTTCAAACCATCATAACGTGGTATACGACAGTACATGTGAAAATCTTTGGATTCATATGAACCATATTCTTGTGCATAATCTACTAGCTCAAAAAATGAAAGTTTATCAACATCTAACCCTAATATTTTTTTATTTCCCCCCAACATACCTTCCAATCGGAGTACCAAGTTCAAGTTTGCCATTAGTCCAGAGGTGGACGTTGATTGTATCTTCCCCCATTTGATTTTGATCGACGATCAGCTTCTTCTTCGTTGCTTCGTTGCAGATGATTAGGGTTTGTTAGGTTGTGAGAGTTTGATTTGAGAGTGATAGTGTGTGATTGATGTTTGAGTGTTATGAACTGATCATCGATGTCCTTATTTTTTAAATACAAAATTTCCACGTCATCAGTGTTATAAACAAACTTATGCCACGTATGAAAGCCAACTCAGCAAGCCACGTCAGCAGGGGTTAACGGTGTTAACCTTCCGTCAGCGAGGGTCCATTATATTCCAATTTTTTGAAAGTTGGGACCAATATTGGTGATTTTCGTAGTTGGGGCTGTTATAGTTGGAATTATTTATTTCCATTTTTCCATTCTTATTCTATAAATGTACCTAAAACCTCACTGTACCGTCAAATTTATAAATAATAACCGCATGATCTAACAACGGATTTATTAAAAAATATTTAGTTGGGCGTCCATTTTTTGGGATAGAATAAACATATGTTGTTGTGATATTTCTTGTAACTGTTTCGTTTAAGAAAATAGTAAATTTTTTTGTATTGTTTCTTTCCTACAAACCTTACTTGCTTTTATGTTGTTGTGTACTGTCACAAGAACCTTTTCTGCATAATGATTTCTAGATATTTTTGTTTCCATGATTCTACTTACATATAAAAATGGAAAATGGTTAGTTGTTTGTTTGTGTAGCTCCTAACAGGATTGGGGTAACTTGCTTGGAATTGAGATCATTCGTTTTTATTTAGTATACAACTATACATCACTTCACACAAAAGCCAATAGAGATATGCAATGCCTAGTCACACACCCCCTATTTACCCGTTCAACTTCCATCCAAAAGTTTATTAAGAAAACACAAATTGTAAGTTTTCTTTTACGTATTCACATGAATTTGTTAGTTTAATTTATTTAGATAATGATTTGCTTTGTTTAGCTTCATTTAAGTAATTATTTCATTGTACGTTTGATCTTAAAAGTCAACAACAACAACAACAACAACCGTACCCAGGAAATCCCACTAATAGCAACGCTATTCGTAGGGTCTGGGGAGGGTAGGATGTAGGCAAACCTTACCCCTATCTTTAGAGATAGAGAGGCTGCTTCCAGAGAGACCCCCGGCTCGACAAAAACAAAATGCACACTGTATATTAATGAATAATTAGGCAATCACTAAACACTAAAAAAAAACAAAAATAAAATAAAATAGTGGATGTATAACATGATACAACATACAGATATATTTATATATATATATATATATACATGCATAGAGGCCAACCCTAAATCCTAAGTAGTCTTAAATCCTAAAAATCTTTAACTTTAATCCTACGTCTCCACGAATTCCTATCTTGGACCATATCCTCTGAGAGGTGCAATTCTAACAGATCATGTCTAATCCGATCGACCCAAGTCAATTTGGGTCTGCCTCTACTCCTCCTCCCCTCCACCGTGAGGTGTTCCACTCTTCTGACTGGGGCTGTCGTATGTCTCCGCTTCACATGACCAAACCATCTTAATCTTCCCTCCTTTATCTTATCTGCTATGTTAGCCACTTCTAACCTCTTCCTAAGAACCTCATTTCTAATCCGATCTAACCTAGTGTGCCCACACATCCACCTCAACATTCTCATCTCCGCCACTTCCATCTTTCGTAACTGTGTCTTTTTGATGGCCCAGCAGTCTGTCCCATAAATCATAGCAGGTCGGACTGCAACCCTATAAAATTTTCCCTTTAGTTTAGTTGGGAACCTCTTATCGCACAGAACTCCAGATGCTGCTCTCCACTTACACCATCCAGCCTGAATACGATGTGCGACGTCACTATCAATCTCTCTGTCCCTTTGGACGAACGATCCTAAGTACTTAAACTTAGTTACTTGCGGGACCACATGACCCTCAATGGTGATCTGGGTGCGATCTTCGTAGTTTGTCCCGCTGAAATCGCAGTGCATGTACTCCGTCTTAGAGCGACTAATCCTTAAACCTTTTCCCTCCAAAGCTGTTCGCCATCCTTCTAGCCTCATATTCAAACTTTGCTTAGTTTCCGCGATCAATACAATGTCGTCAGCAAAAAGCATGCACCACGGTAGTGTCTCCTGAATGGACTTTGACACCTCGTCTAGAATAACCGCAAAAAGAAACGGGCACAACGCGGACCCTTGATGGAGCCCTACCTCCACGGGAAAGAAATCAGTATCTCCTACAGGCGCACGAACACTAGTTTCAGTCCTATCATACATATCTCTAGTAATGTTAACATACTTACTCGGGATCCCTCTAGCCTCCAAACTATCCCAAATCAGCTAATATGCTCTGTTGGTGATTGAAAGTGTATATTGTATTTTTCATTCAGGTGCCTGCCTGATATCATTGTTAACACATATGTAATCTTTGAATTTGAAAACGGGGCAAGAGACATGCTTGATCTTTGTATATTTGCCTAAGGAAGTAAAGAGAGCAAGAAATTTTTGTTTTTGGTGAAATTGGAAAGGTATGATACATCTACATGACTACCTACATTATGACATTGTTATTTGTTTCAGATTTGCTGAAGTGGGACAAGAGTTGAGGCGATTATTAACAAAAACACAGCAAAATTTCCAGAAATTGTGATGGATATCATTTAATGCATTGTAGCAACAGTGTACAAATTTTGTATCAAATTAAGGGAAAGAGGAATCCTTACAAGATAAGGTACATATGATGGTTTTCTAACTATGGCTAAATAAGTCATGGGGTTAGATTGGCCTCTAATGGGTAAAAATGAGCCACTCGAGTTAGATTGACCTGCCAATTGGGTTAGATTAGTTATCTATCTATATATATAAAAGAAAACGTATATGCTAACGTGGCGTGCAATGGAGGCCTCAACCTTCTCTTGAGAGTGCCACATGGCATCATAATAGAAAATTTATGGTGTTTTTGAATTGTTTCCTTTTTAATTAAATTGAGTTATTTTAGGAAAAAGAATTTAAAAATAAATTTAAAATTTTCTCTCTCATATTTCCTCCCATATTTTTAAACGTTTATATCTTTTATATACGGGATTTTTTAAAGAAAAAAATTACACCAAATTAACGAGCGTTTTATTATCTTTCCAACGAGTACCATAGTGCTATATAAAAAACGGAGAAAAAATCGACTATTTTTTGTGGGGTTTCGTTCATACAGGAAAAAAACACACAAAGTGTTCATGTTATCACGTAAAATTAGATTTTGTGGGGAATATGAGTTATTACTGATTAGAATACTATGAACATGCAATGATTGAGAGATTTTGTGGTTAGTTAACTTGAGCCATTTGCAATAGGTTATCACGTAAAATTAGATTTTTCAACTCCGGGACCCTCCCGGGGTAATCAGCTAGTTGTAGATATAATTATATTACTCATTCTCTTTAGTTTTATTACTATCTATATCTATACTATATATAATGACCGAGGGAGTAGTTTAAACTACTCAAAAGTTAATAACTTATTTTTCATTAATAACCTTGAAATGAGGGTAAAATAGTCATTCATACATTATTTACATTTTAATACCCTATCTTAGTTACACTTTAATCCTTTAAACTTTACTTAACTTTTGCTTGTTTAAATTATATTTAAACTTCTTTTCCTTATTTTAAACAAACCATCCTCATGATTTTTAAATAGTCATATTTTTTTTCATACATTTATACTTTTATAAAAAAATTACATCATAATAATGAACATTTTATTATCTTTAGTTTGAGTATAGTTGTAACATCCCAAATTTAAACGTATGTCATAATCCGTGTTTAGGCGAATTTACAAAAAAAAATCAACGATTTAAAAACCCTAAAAATCTAAACGTATGTCATAATTTTTAATATTGATTTTTCTGAAATTTTCTCCCCCTAAGAATCTAAAAATAAGTATATTTTTTTTATTTTAAAACTTTTGAAGAAAAACAAAATAAAATGATATCCGATGAGGTTTACTTATTGAGTTTCAAAAATCATTTTCCCACTCAGATTACTTGACTCACTTTGTTCTTTCAATTAGTAAAACCATTAACAAAGATAAGAGAATTTAGAATAAACCGTTTTGTCACATCTGTTGTAGAAATCCAAAACCTGAGAACGTTTTCCGGCTTCACAGGTATGAAACATATGACAAACATTTTTTTCTCTGTTGAACTCGTGTTTTCCTTTGTCACTATAACTCCCTTGACCTTCACCTCTCCAATAAATATCTTGTATACAGATGCTCCACTATCAACTATCAAAAGATAGCTAATAGGTTTGTCTGGAACAACCTGCACACTCGTTAAACAATTAGTAGGAGAGAGGAACCCATCCCTTCACAATGATGGGTCGTCCAAGGTCATCAATCCTCGGAACATTAATCCATTCTCCTTTAGAAAAATCAAATGGTTTTTCAATGGATTGATTTGAAGTAGAAATTGCTATTGATTTAGAAAGTGATTTGGGTTTCCAAACACGTTCAGAGTTTATTTTAGATTTTTTTGAAATCGTTTTGACTGTTGACTTTTCAGATTTCTTGTTTGAAACCTGCTTCTGAACGTTGTTTAGAATCTTCTCAAACTTAACTGATGAAGACCCAGGCTTAGAGTTATACTTAGGCTTAGCCCTAGAACTCCCCCTCACCTTAGCAACCCGTTCACTATCTACATTTTTGTTCAAGGCAATTTTGTTTCGACTGTCATACACAGCCTGTTTCCCCGTTTGTTTTTTGAGTTGTTTTAGGGATACAGGCTTTTTGACATTGCCTGAATTTTTAGCAACATTCACTTCGGTCCTTTTCTGTTCAACATACGGACAGGAAGCAACCAAATGCCCACACTCTCTGCAGTTAAAACAAGACCTGAACTCTACAAAATCATAATGATACCCATCATCCCAATACTAATAGGGACAGTAAGCAGCAATATGTCCAACTTCACCACATTCAAAACAGTTTCTCCATTCAACATATTCATGAGAATACTGTGATGAGTTGTTTCTTCAAAAACCATCAAATCGAGAGTGACTTGAATAATCATAAAAGTCATGTGATCTAGATGAAAAACTTCTTGAATTCTGATGATAAGAATTTTTCATCTGATCATTGCCTTTCGATTTGTTTGGTTTTGGTCCTTTTGCCCTAGGATTTTTCTTTTTATTCCCAGGCTGATCCTTTTCATTCTCATGTTGGTTAGGACTGAGTTCAAAATGAAGATGACCAAATTGACTTCTAAATTGATTTATCAAATCATTGTTATCGACAAAGATACATTTAAGTAAAGATTGTTCGATAATATCAATAGGAAAATCTTTGTTGAAAATCAATTTGTCCTGTCCTACCAACATATAGGATCCTTCAACTCCTTCAGAAAACTCGAATATGAGTTTTTCTTCAGATTCAGTTTCTGGAGTGACAACCACATTTTCATTTTTCACTTCAAGTTTTGATTTCACCTCAGAATCAGGATCAACAACACAAGGTGTTGTGATTTCCAACTCTGATGTGGAATTATTCTTTGAAATAGTGTTATAAAGTTCTGAAATCTCTTTCTTAAAAGATTCAATTTGATTCATAAAATGTCTTTCATTATTTGCCAAAATTTTATTTTCAATTTGAAATCTTTCAAGTTTATTTGTTAAGTTCTGTTTGTTAATCATGAACCGTGATCTCACGAATACCAACCGTAGGGTGCGGAATCCCCTCCGGTTGTGCAAAATGATTTACAAATAAACCGTAATGATCGTGATGAAAACAGATAACGAATCACCGAGCAATTTCCATAACTTTACACATGTATTAGATCAAATATCAATGATTACAGATGAAATCCTAGACCTAATACAAAGAATATCACACACACACACAAACTGGGAAAAGCTCCAAATGATAACTCTCTTAACAAAATAACTAACTTTCCCCTATTTATAGGCATCCACATTCGACCCTTACATGAGGTCGAATGGGTTCATTCGACCCCTCGTGGGTTCGAATGAAGCTTTCTCTTCACATTTGACTTTTCGTTTTTCCTCGACATTCAGTACTGGATCACTAGTTAGGGACATACATGATGTACATCCGGCAAAAATCGATATGTTTCCGTACGTAATTAGTATATGTAATTAACGGTTTAAGTGCATATTTAAATTAATTAGATTAATTTAACTGATAGAGAATAGCAAATTCCCCATAAGATGCATAGGAATGCACACGTTTAATGATGAAGCATGATAGGATCATGTGCGAATAAACTTGTCCGGTACGGACGTTGGTGATTACCCGGTAAAAATTTAATAAACGAAGAGAATCCCGGACACCCAGGATATAAAATAAAGGGTATTTTCACAAAATATAATGTGTTTTGGAACTCCAAAACCATAAGTGAAAACTTTACATACAAATCTCCCGGTAACGAATAAAGTGCGCGTACCGCACCCGGTACGCGTATAACTTATAAATTCACCCAACAAGAGCCTAATTAACTAACTAACACTTAAACTAGGCTATGTTTAATGGTTATTAGAGGCTATTATAATGCTCAAATAATGCGTATGTAAAATCCGATTAAAACCCGAACGGAGCCCGAACGTTATGTGTGAATCATAACAAGTTAATTAGCAAATGTTTTATGTTGGGGACCCCACCAAAATACCCAACCCAACCGTCCCAACCCTTAACTATACCCAAATCTTCTTTTCTTGTACAAAAAAAATTACTTGAAGATCTATGGAAGATTATGAGCAATATATGTGAGATTTGGAAAGGATTTCTTGTGTCCTTGTATGATCTCCTAAGATCCCCCACATCTTGAAAAAATCTCGGCCAATCCATCCCTTCCACATCTCCTAGATTATCTTTGTACAAATAGATCCATGGAAAGATATAAAGGACTAGATTTAGATATTGTGAATCTTACATAATCTTGAAAGATATATATAAGTATAGACTTCAACATTTCATAAACAAAAGAAAACTCCTTTTTTTTCCTTGTGGCCGTGAGTTTCCACACACCCACAAAACAATCCATCAAGATCATCTAAATCTCCTAGTATATATATGAACTTATTATATGATATAATATCTAGTGATGGATCTTGAAAGATCAGTGGAAGATGATGAGATTATAAAAGATCACAAGACTCAAACACTTGATCAAAACACAAGAAAAACTCTTCCTTTTCTTTTTTCTTTGTGCCGTGGATAAACAAGAACAACCACACACTTTCCTTCAAGTTTAAAACACTCCAAATTTCCTTCATAAACATCCATCTTCCAAACCCCCATCGTGTGTTTCAAGCTTGGAGCTTAACCACATAGGAAGAACACACTAAACTCCATCAAAATCAAGTATTTTTAGCTTCCCTAGCCTTGTGCTAGTTGTAAGTATTCTTGATCTTGTTTTGTCTTTAAAAAGTTTATGTTTAATAGCTTGAAGCAAGTTGTACGAGGGGTTAACTTGAATAAGCTTTTCTTAATAAAACATATGACTTTTAAAGACTAAAATGGTGTTAAGCTAGTGTGTAATGGTCGAAATTATGGTGATGGATGTTAAGTATTCTTGTAGTTTTTATTAAGTTCATGAATACTTGAAGAAAATGGTGATTTAGAGATAACTTGTTAATAGAACTTGAATAAACTTAAAAATGGTTTTAATCATCTTAACATAAAGATATAAGACTTGTTATAATGATACTTTTGTTAGAAAGTAAGTATTGTAAAATCCACATTAACAAAGTCTACAAACTTGAAAAGTATAAATTGGACTTGTTGGACAAGATACACTAATTACACTTATTAGTAGCCTTAATAAGATGATATGAGACTATTAAAAGTGTTGAAATGTGAAAATAAACTAACATGACAAAAATCTATACATATAATATTTAGGAGCAATTTTTGACACATGGCATTCATTTACCCCCCCCCCCCCCCTAGCAATTAATTCTCCTCCATTGGTGATGCCACATGGCACATTGAGAGAATTAATAAAATTTTCGTTTTTTTTTTACAAAGCAAAAGTCATTAATTAAATTAAATTAGGTAATTCATTATGATAATTATTTTGGTCAAAATCTGTCAAGCATATGAGGCTTCTCATGCACGCCATCCACATTCAAATTCAAACCCTAATCTCTCATTCAACAATTCGTGAATCTCTTTTGCTAGAGCCTCCAACCTAATCGAACATCACGTAATATCTTTTCTATTACGTCGCATGTTTTATGCTATCATCTTCTATCGATTATAAGATTTTGGATTTATGGAATCAAAACCCTAAATCAAACCTGTATCATTACGTTTCAGATTCACATTTTTTCGATTTTAAAGATATGTTTATGTGCGTATGTGGATATCCTCCATCAGGTCTCTTCCTAATAATCTTCAACCGTATTATCCATCAGGTAATTGCCGATTATGTTTTATTCGGTTAATTCGATTATGTTTTATTCGATTTAATTGAATGTTAATGAAAAAATTAAAATTAGGGCTTTTTTTTTTGAAAAATTTTGTGCAGATCCGTTTCAATTTTGTGCAGATCCGTGTCTGTATGTATGATTTGTGGTTGTTTTTTTTTTTGTAATATTAATTGTGTTTTATATATCAACCGTTTCATGTCTCTCTCGATTCATATTGTATTCGTTCAATTAGGAGTATACACTAAACGATTATGATTTCTTTAACACTATTGTTGTTTGTTCATTCTACTGTTACGATTTCCGATCCAGAAAAAAATAATATTTTCGGATCTGTTTTTTGTGTTAACAAAAATAGGGTTTTTTTTATAACGATTAATGTGAACTCCATTCTAGGAGAACGAGCATTCCAGTCAGTGCATTTCAGGTATATATTAAAACATCATAGTTGTAGTCTTGTAGAATGATGTTCAAGAGAGTTAAGTTTTATAAATTTTTTATTTAATTTATTGTTCACATTTTGCAGTCAGATTTGCCACGACGCGTGATGGTTTCCCGTGAGCGGTCAGGGTTCACATTGAACATCATTGACACACCCGACATTGTTGAAAGTGGATACGTCAATGATCAGGCCTTGGAACTCATCAAAAGGTCTGTTATTGTGTTTTGTACTTGCAAACGTAAAATAAGTGTAGCATAATGTGTTATTAGCTAATGGCTATGTGTGTCAGCCTGTCGGTATATATTTGGTAATGAGTCAAAACGAGAATCAGCGATTGTGTTGAAACAGTACAGGTAAGGTTGACCCACAAAACACTTTTTTCTTCAATTTTCTTACAAATAGTTAACGTGTTAATGTTGTGTATGATTAGGACAAGCATGTGGTGTATGTTTATTATTACTCTTTTAAATAGGAAACTTCTATTACAAATGAACATGAATGCTATTAATGATGGCTGGTCTCACTGGATTTAAAAAAAATGACTGCTGAGATAATTGAGCAAAGATTAACACAATGACAATGTGATTGTTAATGTCATTAATAAGCTGGATGAGCCCTTTGTTTTTGTTATGATTCAGGAGGAATGTACATGTTTAGGGTGTCAAATATGGTGCTGACTACTTCGATTAATTAATTTTAGGATCCAAGGCCATACAATTACATTGGTTGAGACAGAAGGATCGCATACGCTGCAAGAAGCCTACAAATCTTTTGACCTTCTTTTAGTCAATCTGCTTCTTTATTGGACTGTTGGGTAAGCTTATTTATTTATTAATTTTTTTCTTCTTTTTTTCTCTAAATTTTACCTGAAAATCAAATTTCCAAAATTATAGATTTGAAGCTGGACGAAGCATTTGTTGATTCTGCCTGATTTGTTGATTCCGGCTGAGGGTTCTCAAACAGTGGTGCAGGTCCTGTTCCACGAGCAGGTTCGAGCCACTGCTGCGATTAAAGAGGCAGCATGTGCCAGCAGGGTGCATGAACATGACTGGGATATCAAAATGCCTTTGCGATCAAAATCGCTAAGAATGACTTCATGGACCAGGTTTAATATGTTTCCAAACAAATGTGTGTTTCATAAAGCGTTGTGACATTTCGTATTTCGTAATCCCAACGCGGGAAGACGATCTTATAAGTTTAGAATGTGATATGAGGTGGATCGTACATGGGTAATCTGGAATCGTCTTTTTTTAGCATTAAGCTTTAATGTTAATTATATAGAATTCGAAGCTTTTCGGTTCATTATATATTATATAGAAGTCTAAAAAAATATAACACAATGATGCTCGTGCTCATTTGACTTAGGAAGAACAAGAAGCAGCTGAGGAGAGTATTTCAGTTTAGTGCAAACCTGTAGAATTATACAACATTCACCAACAGCGCGCTGTTAGAAATGTGACCTTCTCGAGTTAACGAAATTGTGGAGTTCAGTTTCATCAAATTAATGAAGTTTATGATGTACGCTTCTGTCACTCTTTACACTCTTTTTTTTAATAATTTTTTTTGCTTCTGATATAAGAATGTAGTTATTGTATAAATAAGAAAAATACAATAACTATAATAGAAAAAGAATGTAGTTAAAACAATAATTAAGTTAGCATACTGATATAAGAAATATGTAGTTAAAACATGGAAAGAGAGTAAACTTGTAAGGAAACAGAAACCGGAGACAGTGATTTAAATAACCGGCAAAGGTTTGGTTTTTTGGGTTTCGACTGAAAAACCACACCGAATTCGAATTTTGATGAATTTAGGTAAATTAGAATAATTGGAAGGTTGTATAATTTAGAAGCCAAGCCAGTGAGTTATTCAGTCCCAAACTTTAAGTGACCTTTAACTTTGGGTCATTGCATTTGTGTTGAATAATAGACCAGACGAGGGTCGCCTACTGGTCTGGTCATTCTAGACGTTTCTGCTGGTCTGGTCATTCTAGCTTGACCATAGGTCTAGACTCATGCCATGCGCCCGACTTCCTGTAAGTATACCATGTCCGCTTTGGTTATGAAATCAGTAGACTGATGTCATGCAAACAGCTTTTCGGATACATATGGTGTTAACGACGATGTTTGTTCAGGTTCCAACCAGATTAGTGTTCCGGTTGATATCTGGTCAAGGTCTTTCGTCTTTTGGGAGAAAGACATGTATTGAAGCCAAAATCAAGTAAGCGTGTGTGTGTTTGCTGTGGGAGCCCATGAACAAAGGGAGCAATCTGGTAATGTGTTGAAGCGAAAAACATCCCTAAAGCAAGGAGGATCTGTTGGTAAGTAATTCTAGACATTCAAATTAAAGAAATTGTTGTAAAAGTGGGTATTTGTTGGATGATGCTGCAATCCATAATTCCTTCTTAAATATAAAAACTTTAAGATGCACTGTGAAACTTTCAGACATGTTTTAGTTCATCAAATAAGTAAAATGGTGTTTAAACCTGTTTAGTTTTTTTTATTTAAAAGTCACAATCATTTTTTTTATTAGGTACTGGACTCTTAATCAACAACTTGTGTCCTTTGGTGTCTAATCTATAATTAGTCTTTTAATTTGTTTCTAATAAGTATATTGTGGATCAGATGATCTACAGGTGATATCACTAAATTTAACAATATCATAGAATTTCATAACTTTTTTGTTTATTGTAGGTGTTATGGTCTTCTTCGGCAATAGATAAAGGAGTGTTTGCTTATTGTCGATTTGTGTCTTGATACATCAATGAGTTGTTTTTTAGTGTTTTTGGAACTACTTATCAAATTATTTATGAGCAAAATATATTTTCAATCAAACAACATTTTATATCTTTGCATGTTTTTATAGATGATATTGACATATATGGCCTAGAGAAGAAACCAAAAGGAAAAAAAATATGGGAATACTTAACAAACAGAAGCTCACAAGTAATTTTAATGCGCTTGAAGGTTAGTTAAGCTTATCTTAGACTTTATCAACATGTGCTCTTAATATAAATGTGTGTTGTTTTGATAATAAATGTCTATATTTATAGGTAAACTGAAAGAGATGAATGTCAAAAAGGAGAAAGCGCAAGTGAAACCACTTGGCGAAAGATATGTTGCCAAAGGCTGAAAATGATCGCCAAACCTCATGATCCTCGTATTTTCTTTATGTTCTATTTTTAAGATTAACCGGAATAGACTTTGGTTGAATGTTTTGGATTTGAAAGTGTACGAGTTGATTATTTAGAAAGTTCATATTAGATTTTTCAACCCCCGACACTCTCGGGGTAGGTGGCATATGATATTTGAATAACATGTATATTCCTTACTTTTAAATCTTAATAAAATATTTCTGCTACATTTTTTTATATGTTTTACCCCTCAAAATAATTGTACGTTGGTGAGCCGCGTGTAACGCGGGAAAAGATCTAGTGATCCATTAAAGTCTACTAGTTTAGTAGAAAATTGTTATTCTTAAAAGATAGAATGAAAAAATGCAATTTTTATAAGTTAAAGGACTATTTTTGTAACTTTAAAAGTTAAAGGACTAAAGAGGATATTTTTAGAAACTTGTGTCTAAAAATATAACTATGGAAAGTTTTGTGTCAAAAGTGTAAATAATAATTTTCCAAGGAAGATTTGGTAAATACTAGTAATCATACACATGTATTTTGTATAAAAGTTTATTTTTACAAAATAGATTCTTTATAAAAATATGGACTTTTCTAACATATGGATATGTATAAAAACAAAGGTTTTTATAAAAATGTTAGACAAATTAAAAACTTGGGAGAACTTATATAAAATGAACACTTTTATATAAATGGGAATATAAAAGTGTTGGAGCATTTTTATATATAAGTTACCAAGTGTTGTGTTAAAAATACAAAAGTATTTATAAAACTTCCAAGTAATATGTGTAGGAAATTAAAGAGGTGAATAACATTCCTAGAATACACATATTGGAAAACTTGGGAAAAATTAACTATATAAGTTAAGTAATCGGACTTGGACGTGTTAATGAACTAGGACGTAAAAACGAACGGACAGGAAATGTATCATTACGTCAAGATGAGTATAAATATATTTTAAGGATTTAAAATATATGATTTGGGTGAAAAATACATAACACTTTCCTAAGTGTTGGAAAATATTCGTGGGATAAAAGTAACGTAAATAATCTAACGATTAAACGTTAAAACGAACGTCTGGACTTAACAATGAAAATATATATATTCGAATCGACGAGATCCTAGTATATTTATTTAAATGGGAAAATAAATATACGGTAAGGTGAGTCAAGTCGAGTGAAGAAAACAATATATATATATATATATATATATATATATATATACACAAGTATACCGAATCGACGAGATCCTAGTATATTTACTTAATGGGAAAGTAAATATACGGTGTGGCGAGTCGAGTCGAGCGTTAAAAATATTATATCGAACGATACGATCTTAAGGATAATATAATACAAGTTAAAGAAATATTAATGAGAATATAAATAACTTGTAAGAAAGGGTAATCCATCACCAACGGACCTAGGACATATGTTTAATTAAACGGGGAATTATATGTAAATGGTGGCGTTGGGAGTTGAGTGTACAACTTGCCGGAAAAACACACGCTATAGACTTAGTGACTTACACGCACTAGGACGTTCGTAGGTGCTTGACCACGGACTTGCTATTCTCTACTATTTGATTGTACGTTGTACATCAGGTGAGTTTCACGGCCCCATTTTACTGTTTTAATTGGGGGAAAGATATGTTTTGTCAAATGTTGTCACATGTTGAAATGGTTTTCAAGGGTTAAAATGTGATAAGTGGCATGATGAGTACTTGAGTAGTGATCGCCACTCGGGGTTGAGTCCTCTCTTCTGTAACCATTAATTCAGGGAAATGAAACCGAAGGAATATTTGGATAGTACTATTGGTGCCTGACAAGGCCCACCCCTAATCGATAGCGTCGATTATGCATCGGCGTATGCCAGGGGTGCACGGATTCTGAAATTAAGTCGTTGGGTTCCGAGAAACGACTTGGAGCGGGGCATTATTATTAGTCTTGGTTTGGTTATGGGGCTCAAGGGATTGCTCATCATCATAGTTTGTAGGAGCTAGCTACTCCTTACAAAGGCCACAAGTTGTGCAGGTTTCGCACATGTTGTAAAAACGAAATATCGATCGACAAGATCCTAGTATAATTATTTAATGGGAAAATAATTATACGGTAAAGTGAGTCGAGTCGATGGTTGTGAAAATGTTGTTGTCATGAAACTAAAATCTGTGAACTCACCAATATTTTATATATTGACGTCTTTTTAAACATATCTTTCAGGTAACTAAGTGCTGAATAGATATGGGGCTAGTGCGGTGGAATTTGGGATGTCGGATACTGGTCAGGGTCCCATCTATTGTTACCAACGGGTTGGAACATAAACGGAAATATCCCCACATTAAAACTTAATGTTCATTGTTTTATGTAATGCTTTGTGCAATATTGTAACAAGATACTCATTTTCGACATCCTAATAAATTGATCTTTTCTAATTAAATATAGTTTGTGTTAATCTTGACTTTGATATGCTTTCGAGCGTTGCGCCACGTGTTTCCGCCATTGGCGTGGTGTGACACATGAATAATGCACTTACACACGGTAAGCACTGAATTCAATGCAAATGTCCAATCTTTCTTTCTCTCTCTATCCGTTGACTGTCCGTTGACCACCATTTTGCTGGTTTTTTCATATGGTGGTGTGGGGAAGAAGACCCGGTGACCGGTTGGTCACAATCATCAAATGAAAAAAAAAACAACTTACGTCGCCGGAGAAGACGGTGGTTTTGGGCGGCGTAGATGAACTGTGATGGTGATGGTATGAACTGTGATGGTGGTATGAATTGTGATGGTGGTTAATATTTAGAGAGAGTGAGAACAGGGTAAACTTTGATGGTGGTAACACAACCATATACTATTTATACTATATAGGGTTGAAGAAAAGAGAAATAAGCAACATGGTGGCAATACAAACTATCATTGATGTGGTCTAATGAATACTTGCCACCAACCTACCTACCACAATTCAATCCATGAGATTTATTATTATTATTATTATTATTATTATTATTATTATTATTATATGTATCATATAAAAGAGGAACACTTGAACAGTGTCACATTTATTTACAAAAATACCCTTTTTCTAATTGACAAAATACCAACCTAACTTCTGACGTGTATCATCCTTCTCTTTTTGTTTGACACATGCCTAACTTTTAGGTTAACTTTATTTTCTTCTAATTTGACCATCAAACTTAGACCACCAAACATTTAGCTTTTAGGATTTAAAATTTTAGCCATTGACTTTTAGCTTAACTTTATTTTCTTCTAATATGACCAACAAAATTAGACCACCAAACTTTTAGCTTTTAGGATTTAAAACTTTGACCATCAAATTTTTAGCTTTTAGGATTTCAAACTCACCCAACTTTTTTAAACTTGCATTGAACTTTGGCCAAACTTTTAGCTTTTAGGATTTCAAACTTTTAGCCGCGAGTATTTTTTTGAAGCTCACGCGAGAATAACAGTCACTTAATATTATCTTCTATGTCTACAAAACCCTCCACGCAAGAGGAGCTTCCACAGCGACGCGCGATCTTTAACGTCCACCAAATACTCAACGCAACAGGAGCTCCCGCCGCGAAGCGCGGGGTAATAGAATCCTAGTTATTATTACTATTATATGTGTGAAAATAATTGATTGTTGGGTAAAGAATCAGTGAAGTGTCGCCTCTAAAAAACAGTTTCAGTGAAGGAAATCAGTGAAGTGATGTTACAGTGTAAGATTAGTTGAAATCAGTGAAAATAAAAAACCTCACGGGTAGTGCCCCTTCCCCCCAATAGAGTCCAAGCCCAACTTTATAGGCCGAGGTGTTGCTTGTGAGAGGGACATCGTAGCATCGGTGACTACAGATTAAAAAAACCCAAACTAGATGGGAATAATCGAACCTAAAATATTTGGGACGAGAATGAGACCATTATTTAAGTCCCAGACATGATATTTAATTGGTATATAAAAAAAATTACAGGCTTGGGATATGCATGACATTAGCTGATATGGTCAAGGTTTTTTTTTTAGAACGGCCAACACAACAACCATGAGACTCCCACAATGGGGCTCAGGCAAATTGGCTTCCTTTGCTGGGAGTCCCGCCCGATAGTGGTTCCCGAACCGGGGAAAACCCGATTCCCCACCTGTCCGAAGACCCGCTGTTGAGATCTGGTAAAGGCCCCATTTGTTGGCACCCCCACGTGGTCTATCAGCACCCCCCAGCCGCCTCCTAAGCGTTGAGCTTTGGGCAAAGCTTAGTGCTTTGAAGCCCAAAAGCTGACAGCAACATATGAGACCTTGGGATTTGTGTTAAGCGCTGAGCTTTGGGCAAAGCTCAGCGCTTAGCTGCCAAGTTTCAGCCCATTAGGCCACACGTTTAGGCTGGGCTCTGCATTTTGCCCTAAGCTCAGCGCTTTGGGCCTTGTTTTAAAAACAAATTATTTTAATGTTTTTTTAATTGTTTTAATTAATTTTTAAGTATTTTAACTTGTTTCTAATAAAAAAAATTGTTTGATGTGTTTCGGTTCGTTTATTGCTCGTTTGTCGTTTTGAGTAGAAACATCTGAGTATGAACAACTTTCATAAATTAGTGTACGTGATACATGAACTATACAATCAATACCGTTTTTTTATCAAAATACATATTTAGCATGTCTAATCGATATCCTGGGCGTCTGGACTCTGTTTGACGCGTTTTGGTTCGTTTACTGCTCGTTTGTGGTTTTCAGTAGACATATTCTGTTGATGAACAACTTTCACAAATCATTGTACGTAATACATGAACTATACAGTCAATACCGTGTTTTTTTTTCATCAAAATACATATTTAGCATGTCTAATAGATATCCTGGGCGTCCAGACTTTGTTTGACGCGTTTTGGTTCGTTTATTGCTCGTTTGTGGTTTTCAGTAGACATACTCTGTTGATGAACAACTTTCACAAATCATTGTACGTAATACATGAACTGTACAATCAATACCGTTTTTTTTTATCAAAATACAATCAATACCGTAGTAATCGTACCAACCCGCTGCTCTATCAGTTCTATGACATATCCAACTGTGGTTCGGGGGAGGCATTGGATATGATCCTTTAAGCTCTAAGTGGATGAAAATTACATAAAAAAATAACAAAAAATTAAAATAATTATAAAAAATCATGTACAATTATAAATGCAAACATTTTTAAAATTTTGGCATTGTTTTTAAGTATTCACAATTTTTATAAAACATTTTTTTCCTAGTTAAAAAAAAGTAAAAAACTAACGAAAAAAAAATTAAACATTTGAACATTTTTTAAAATGGCAAGAGTGGCTGAAATATACCTTCACAAAATCATCTTCTCTTTTCTTTGATCTGTTTATAACAATGACATAACCATTTTTCATTCCTGCATCTTGTACCCAGTCGACCAACTCCTGGCATGAAAAAAATGTCTGGTCAGTCTCAAACGAAACTATGATCGGGAAAGAGCCTTCCTCCTGATCTTCTACCAACTTCTCCTCCTCACCACCACCGTCTCCCTGGTCTTGTTGTACAAATGTTTCCTCAAAACCGTAAGCGTACGGGTCCTCCAAGGGGGTATTTAAGTCCAGCGGCACCGTATTGTCACGATAACCAATGCCAGACTCAACTTCCTCAGGAACCGACACGTTGTAAGAATCAGAATCACCGAAAATATAGTCGTAATATGACATCTTGTATACAAATCGTAGTGAGTGTAGTTGTGAACGTATGAGATGGGGCCTTAAATAAGGGTGCAATCTGAGTTTAAAGCGCTGAGCTTTGGCCAAAGCTTAGCATTTAGGGACTGATTAACCAATCAGACAACCTTGTACTTGAAAACACTGAGCTTTGGCCAAAGCTCAGCGCTTTGAGGTACGAGGTTTCAGTGATTTCACTTAAAGTCTGATAAAGCTTTGTCAGATGTGACAATGTTGTCACTCGTGGGCCCTAAACGCTGAGCTTTGGCAAAAGCTCAGTGTTTTGAGGGGGTGAATGTAATTTTTTGGGGGTGCCAATATAACCACCCTTACTAAAAGTCTAAAACTATAGAAATATTAGTAGTGTTACCGATATTTCAAGTCGGTTTTAAGCATGACATGGTACAAAATCAAGTCGGGAGACAAAAATATGAACTCCCTACTATTAGAAATAGCATGTATCTAATAATTTATTTTTGAACGCCTAATTTTTTTGTTACCCACGTGATTTGATCTCCTCATCATATGAAAAGATAGAGCCTTATACAACACCATAATACCACCATGCTTACAGGCCCTTTGGTATGTATCTAATAAATCATAAGTCAAAATATCAACATAGCAAAGACAAATAATAATAGATATCACGTCAATATAATTAAATCAATAATGTAAACAACTGATACGATAATAAACAACAGCCGCCGCACCCGCGCCCATAGCCAACATGTGTTGCCATAACCATCCAAACGTGTATCTAGGACCGATCATAAGCTTCCTGACATAGATCTATCATTGATAGATCAAAATACACTCCTTGAGTACTAAGAGCACTCTCATCTACTTCCTTATCTATGTCTTATCCATAAAATATAAGAAAAAATATGAGCACTCTCAACTGCTTCCTGCCATAATCATGCAACACTTTCAACATATCGGTCAGCAGCCACGCATCACCATCTCCAACACCATAAAATGATATCGATTACCAAACGTAAATTTTATATAACGATAATAAATTAAGAAGAAAAGTATAAAACATACTTCAGACAAAACTACTGAATAAACCTATTTCCATCGCTACCAAAACTGTGATATTCACTAATAGCTTCTTTTTCCTTCAAGTGGTTCACTTCTTCGGTCCCCAACCTATGCTAGCCCCAGCCTCCTAAATGACCTTGTTAACCTTGGTAGCATCGCCATGGCTAATCTCTGACTCGTTTTCTGATTCTGTGTCCCTGCATTTATTGCAAAGGTGTATATGTAAATCAAGAGTGTTCAAGAAAACAAAGATCCGGTTTTTAAACTATTTGGTTGTATCATGGCAACACTACCATCAATACCAATCCAGAAATGCATCTAGAACAATCCCCTTGATTTGACCGATCTGACCTGTTTTAACTTGTACCAAAAAGATTGACCCCTTCTAACCCATCCAATTTTCCACCTCTAATAACATGAAAACAGTAGGCATGTTTATAGTTCGGTCTTCCTTTTGGTATTTTAAACACCAGACTGAACGAGCTGAGCTGGTCAAGGAAAAGTTTGAACAGCCGAAACCATGGTGCTCTGACCAATATTTTTTAAAAAAAAAGATCCTTTTCAAAATGACTGTCTTATTCAGACATTCAAGATACAATCATACAATAGAAATTAAAGTTTCAACTGTAACAATAATCAATTTAGCAATTTTAGAAACAAATAAGGGAATAAAGTATAAACCCGCACTAAGTACCCAAGTCACTCTGTTACAAAAACGAAAGCTGTATACTCAAAAGCTTATAGAAATGATAACTTCTCATTTGTTAACTATTGATAGTCACTTCCCACTAGAGGTGACGAGACTTCAAAAGCAGCCCAAATTATATTTTTATTGCATAAGACCTTAATAACCATTTTATTCAAAAAGCAAAAATTTGTTATTGAAAATTGATATATTTGACACATTAGTTATTCACAAAAAAAATTGATATAGCACCCCCATCCCATCCTGTTTCTATCCATACTAAATTTTACCCATTTTGACTTGTCACCCACCCCTTTTGAGCTCAGTTCACCTATTTTTCTACCACTGCTTATTACATACAACTTAGTCAAGAATATGTTTGGCTGGTGAACTATGGGTCTAAAGCAATGACCATGAAAGCATGCATAAGGTTTCAACTTTCACGTTCTTGACTCTTATCAAAAGTTATGAATCGATTTTAAGACGCACATGTTGGATTTATGATGTAAGGATAGTTTCAGAAGCAAACCTTTGATATGGTACACGATGATCAGGAACACCATCTTCACCACGCTTATCTTCAAACCATTTCAGAACTTTCTTGCGAGGTAATTTTGTCACATGCACAATATTGCTAATCATGGCATTCTGCATTCATTTCCAATAAGACCACAAATGATAGTTATTATTATCTAAAATACTTGTTGCAATAATAACAAAATGAGCACAGAAAACATTTAACAATAGTGCTATGCACATTGCAGTTGATTGCAACCTTCATCCCATGAAAAATGTGTAGTACCTAACTGGGGAAATGGTCTAGAGAAAAAATTTCACAATCTAGACGAAAATTAGATCGCAAAGTTTTTATGATTATCACTACTATTTATCTATTTATTTATTTTTTCAGTACTGAAGATGGACAAATATATAATTTTAATATAAAACTTCAGAACTAAATCATGGAATAATAATCAGGTTTAAATGTTGTCCCAATAAAATCACTCATACATTTTTTCGAGCTATAAAAACTTCTCAAGTTTCATTATTGTTCCATTGTTGTGAATTTTTTTCATAATTGTTTATTTATAAATAATTTCATAAAAGCGGAACGATATTGAAATTTAAGTGGTTTTTATAGTAAGAAAAAAGTATGAGCGACTTTAGTGGAACACCAAAGAAACTTGTCACCTCTGGCAAACTAGTAACCCAAATAGACTCATTCATAAGTAACGAGATCAAAATTGCCACCTCTGGCTAACTAGTAACTATCACCTCAAAAGAAGACATTATTTTACCAATGGCAATTAATTATCATGGACGGTGCATCCCTGTACTAAAATAACTGCAATGAAATAATAATGCTTGAGAAATTTCACTCACAGTGGGACGCTTTGATCGTCTATAAACTTGCTCAAGTGTTTCAACATGCACTTTCTTCAGTCTCTTTTTAGCAGACCAGCTATTTTGCATCTGATGAACTGGGACTTTTGTGGTGGGCTTGACATTGATTGCCTCTCTTTCCTTTCTCAACAGAATCGCATCCTCTGGTTTGAGTACGGCCTCCAATATCCTTGATTCGGCTTTATCAGGTAAGGAAGCACTCAGCATAAGAAGATCTGGAGGGGGGTCACGAAGTAACTCAAGAACGATAGCTCTATCAAGGCATAAGTCTGCAGCCAGATTCTTGATCTGCATAAACAAGATTGGCAACCATTTATTACACATAGATTGCAAAATGTGTCACCAGACTTATGATAACTATTAACTAATAAGTAAACAAGGTAATCAACGAATTACAAACATTGACCCTGGAACTATAAGCAATTTAAATGTGTCCATCCTCAACGAATTAAACCGTCAATCCAAAAAACCTCAATATACAAGTAAAGAACTGTGAGGTTAATCCCTCCAACAATATACCATAAGCAAGAAAGGCATACTTGAATGTAACAATGAATTACAAGTCAGTAAAAGAACGAGTATAAGCTACTAAACAGAAAATCTAAAGCAAAAAACTTGAATATGACATATGCATGAACTTACATTAGTCTTACGGCGTCCCTCTTTAAGTGCATAAGCCAATCTCCGAAGCTGCCACCTTTTGAGTTCCAGTGGTCCCTCACCTTCATCTTCGTCTCCATCATCATCTTCATCTTCTTCTTCATGATCACTTTCATCTTCATCTATGTTCTTCTCGTCCTCTAGTTCTATGTTATCAATTTTAATTTCTTTCTCGATTACTGCAGTCACTGTTGTACCCCTTTTATTAGTCACTTTCTTGCCTTTGACTTCCTCCTCAGTTTTCTCTTCCTCAGTATCATCAAACAATCCCAATAACTCATCATCAGCAGCAAGTGCTTCTTCCAACTCGCGTTCAAGCTTTATAAGATCTTCCTCAGTTATCTCGTCATCATCATCATCAAATGTTAAGCCGTCATTTTTAAGATCTTCCTCTAGCTGCTTAAAAAGTGCTTCAAATGCATCCTCTTCAATATCATCCTCCTTACCAATGGTATTTCGACGCAAGCCTTGCTGCAGACACATGGCAATTGGGTGATATATTTCATTAGCATAAACAACTTGGGTTGTGACAAAACCAAATGACAAAATTAAACAAACACAACAAATAATAAACGTTAAAAAACCTAGCTTACTTTCTAGAGGCACACATTGCCCAAATTGAAGTAATTTTGTTCTACAAGTCTACAACCAAATTAATATACGATAAAAAAATAAGTTCTCTGTATTAGAAAATTATCCAATAACTAAAAGTAATTGTTATCCTAAAATTTATCCAAACCCTTACAGATTGTCATCAAGAGGTTGCTAAAATGATCTTTACTTAGAGGATTCCTATCACTCACAAACCAATCCTCATGTGAAGCCAAGCGTAAGTTAGTTTTTAATATTTATTAAGCATCCTAAAGCTCATGATTTACCAATAGGTGAACTGTAAATGTTTGAGCTTATGAACTTAGTTACATCCTTGTGATTACTAGAAGCATTTGTTAATGCATTTTCTATCTTGCTTATATAATAATTTGATACTCAGGAGAAAATAAAGTTATACACTGATCAATCCATACTTTGTCTCTATCGCCTATTGTTAAACCAACAAATCAACATAATACTGGAAGCATTTAAAAAGTTACTCATTGCACAAAACAGATCATAGATTCATGAGTTCCATTTTGCCAATGTTACGATAAATGGAGACGAGACCAACAAAAATGAACATGACAAGTGGCGGAAAAACAAGCCTATAGTATTTTGTATAATTAAAAACGGCAACAAGATATGGCCTTACATACTAAAAGTACAAAACCACTTTAAAGTTTAAAGTTTAAACCATTAAAAATGATTAAAAAAATTATAGCTAAAACTATCCACCAAGCTTGATTTCCAAGATCAAAAGTGATTTGGGACAAATGAAGCTTTCCATCATTTTGGTTTCAAGCGCTTATAATCATGTTGAATTACAAAGAGATGTCCTTATCAGTTATCACCTACTAAAAGCTTTAAACACTTATAAACGAAGTTATATACAATGTCAAGGTTTTAAAATTCAGAATAAGAACCATGACATCTCATTTCCGGCTTTCTGTCATGAAAAAAGAAATGATAATGAATCTAAGGAGGTGCATGGTAGATCAATGACAATCAAGTCATCTGCTAACCAAAATCTTATCTCGAAAAGCACACTGAACACGCATTACTTTAACTTACATCTTACAGTTCAAAATCCCCTCCTAATTGCATCACTTTAACCTAGAGCTATTAACCTACACCTTTTCATTTCATATATGTTCAATTTTCATGACACAACTTAAACTCAACTACGAGTTCTTGTAGTGTAAAGTGTAAATATTATACACATTTACCTATTTATTTTGTTCGTAATTTGATTTTTCTATAATAACTTTCGTTCGTTAATTTTTTAATTATATATAAATCCGCCATTGTGTTTAATTTTTCTTCCTCTTTTTATTGAAAACGAAAATAGAGTGTTCTTTCTGGTGTCGTAAAGTATAGCGATTGCCAGTATTGTACCAGTACCATGACTAACTGACCCGAAGTCGGTGCTGACATCAGAATCGGTACTGATATCCGCCTATATCTTTTTCGTTTCCCAGTCAATGTAAAAAACACGTGTCGGTATCCTTTTGGGGCCAACTTTATGCAAAACAAAGTGTTCTTTTTAGTATTGCAACCGGTGTCGTGACTAACCAAACTGATACCGAACCGGTACCTGTGTTCAGTCTTAAATGTTTTCAATTGAGGTTAAACAAGTGCCAATATCCTTTTGGGCCTTATTTTATATTTCGGTTATAACAGGACTAAAATTCAACGTAATTCAAGATGTTAACTACAATCAATGTAAAACATGAGAGTATAGAAAGATATGGAAAACATAAATACTTTGTTTTTCTTGGATGAAGCGGCGCTACGACGGCGAGCAGAGGCAACGACGGAACAACGGGAGGACAGTGGACGGAGGTTTAGAGAGACAGACGGAAGGTTGAAGAAGATACGGTGGTTGGAAGTTGAAGGAGGTTTAAATGGTATATAAAAGTTAAGGGATGAAGAGGACGCCATTAAAATGGTGTTTGGAAGTGATGAAGGAGGTGGAGAAGTGAGTGAATGATATCTAATCTATATGTTTGGAAAAGGTACATCATGGGTCCCTAATCTTTGTAACTTAAATAAAATAAACAAAGAGAGTTATTGTCTCCCACGAAACCTATCAAACAATCTAAACTGAAACAAATTGGTTGCGGTTATAGAAGCGGTTCAGTTCATGGTTTAAAGCTTAATATTAAGAACTGATGACACATCATATAGTTTGTAAGACCCTAACCTGTAAACACGTGCTTTACATTAAAACTTCCAGGCTTGGTCTTAACTAAAACTAAAAATCACTCCCGATTAAAACTTTGGTAATTACGAAAACCTGACTCAATGAATCTCATACA
This sequence comes from Ambrosia trifida, assembly GCA_028751855.1. Lineage (NCBI taxonomy): Eukaryota > Viridiplantae > Streptophyta > Magnoliopsida > Asterales > Asteraceae > Ambrosia > Ambrosia trifida. The sequence continues at coordinate 641,689 of CM054124.1, forward strand.
TGTTTTATCCCAACAAATTTTCACATTTTTATATACTAAAATGTGTATTAAAGTTTGTGTTTTAAACGGGACTTTCTATTGTGGAAGCTGTAGAGTGCTCGGTTCTCCTCGCGACTTGATCCTTGCTCCGGAATTCCCATCACATGTATACCTAGCACCATTACACAAAGAATGGTTAGTAGGATTGGTAAAAATGCGTTTAGAATAGTTAATACACTAATACGCGTCAAACAGAACGAGTACAGTCAAATGACCAAACAAACAAGTTTGGGAGATGTCCCGCCGTAGATTATGGCCATCAAGTCTCCCTTTCGATTGTTCACTGGGCCAAAAAATTATTTGACAATTCTAAAAGCATAAGAATCGAATTGTCAACTCATTGGGCACTTGTTTAACTGAAAACATTATCCGGATTGTTTCACTATGATCTGGTTCTTAGTTTTAAATGTTTATGCCAATCTTTTTTGATCCAAATTGACCCGTTAAGGGTTATATGTTATTCTAACATACTTTAACCAAATCTTGACTTTAAAACCAATCATATCCTAAACTCCGGACGCCTTAGCAACACCCGGACTTGATTAAACTACTGATTTCCCATACACTTGGGTATTCTAGCTCGATGCGAGACAATTTGATCCGTTAAAGGATTTCAAGCATCACTCCTAATGACTTCCCATTCCTTTACTTGTTTAATACATGTCAAGTTGAAATCCTCATCCATTGTAAATTTCTATGACTCGTTTAGGTATTTTTCCTAGACTATACTTTTAAATTCCTAAAAATACCCTTATAGGCAATTATTTCGATTTAGTCACTCGTGGGTGACACTACTTGGTTAAAAGCTATTGCTTATGACCCATTAACTTATTTAGAAACCTCTAAGCCTTTACGCACTTAGTATTTTGCCAATTTCATGAATTCACTGATTTTAATCATGTCTAAGCGCATTAATGCGCATTAGACCTGTTCTTGAAAACAACTTACCGATTTGGCACCCACACTTCGTGTGAGTTGTTTTTTAAATTAATTCATTTCGCCGAAGGGCTTTTATCTAACTACGGACTTACTGGGTTACGTTGACTCATTTCCATACCTTGTACTCCTTTTTCATGATTCTTGGCATCGAGTGCCCATTATCCCATGTATTCACCTGTATACGTTCTAAACGACTAGCATTAATCTCCTGGAACCCAAATGGCGATATTTCACCATTTGACCCGTTAAGACTCATAATTCGTAATGTTAGATTGTTCAAGATTTTATCAAAATATAGGTAATATATACACTATGTTTATAGATTAATGGTGTAAGGGATACTTACCTTGTATTCACCCTCATTTCCTTGCACTTAAAGCTTGTATTCGCTTGACCCGTTTGCTTGTTGATCCATTCTTTCCAAGCTTGCACCTAGCTTGACAAGATCAACCTTCACTATACTCATAAGATTGATCAAGTTAGTCATCATGTCCAATAACTAACCCATCTCGTGAGTTTATTTACACCATTTCATCTAGGTTTTAGTTTGGGTCAGTTTGACTTCTAAAAGTCAAACTGTCCATAAACATATTCATGTACACTAGCTTAGGCAATGATACATACGAGTATTAGGCTTTCATTCCCTATACTCATCTCATCCAAATTAACATTTTTAGTGTTAAGGAAATGGGTATCTAGACAATCACATGTGTTAAGTTCATAAAACACCTTATTTTCATTGCTGCACTTTTTGCACAACAGCTGTTCGGGTCACTTTTACCCTTTATAAAACCCATAATATGACTTCAACTTTCAAATAAGAAATGTGTTTCGTTCAGAAGACCTTTCCAGGCATATAAAGAAAACCTCCTAACGATTTTTTTAATATTTTTTGCAGATCAGGTCAGAAAAATAATTCTGACCAAACTGCTTTGCTGTCAAAACAGAAATGTCAACTTTACATGCTTTTTTGACCTACTAAAACTCAGAATTAGCTTCTCATGACTAAATTTGAAATGTAATATGTGCAACAAGCTTTTCAACGATATAAGGCTCGTCTTCTAACTCCTAATAACGAGCGAGATATGGCCTTTACAAGATTACTATCTAAGGCTGTCAAAAAGTGACGAATTTCATATAATTTTACACTATTTGACCTAATTCAAGTTTCATGTAAGCATTTTATCAAATACTTGTTGTGCACCCTTTTTGCAAGTGAATTCTAAGCCTAATGGACTTCTCAAACTTTACCATTTGATTAGCTAATCATCAATAATTGATCAATTTAATTTCTAACACATTTACAAAGCATAAAAATAACAACTTATGGAAGATGTCACCACATCCTTGTATGGTTCATACATAGGGTCAAAACCCACTACATACATACTTCAAGTATCAATTAACACAAGAATCAATCATCACTTGGCATAATATCATCTATTCAAGTTCCTTTAGGGCCTCTAACCATGAGGGAACCCTTAGACATCATAAATTCACATTTTTATAAAATACCCTAATATCCTCATCTTCCTAAATCATGAGTTTTTCATGAAATCAAAGGAAATAAATGACACCTTAGGGTGGTTTAGGGCCTAGATGATCAAGAAATCACCTATGCACTTGTTGAATCCTTGGATTGGAGCTTGAATTGGAAAAGAATATAAGAGGGATGAATTGTGTGTGTGTTTTGAATGTGTCATTTTCATCTTCTGATGAAAAAAATCAATGCACACACACATGTGAATTCTTATGTTTAATCAAGTTTAACAACTTGACTATTTTAGCCCCTCAACTTGTTTTTAACAACTTTGTTCACTTCAAGTCCTATGCTTGATAAGTCCCTTGAATTGTTTTACTCATATTTCGGCTAACGCCACTAACGGGGTTAATTTCTTATTAGAAATATAGCTCTCATTTTACTATCCATAAAAAGTTCGTTTTACTACTAATTAATTTTGTTATTTGGTAATCACGCCTAAAAGGGTAATTAAATAGAACGGATTTTCAGGGTGTTACATAGTTCATGACGTGAGACCAAGTAATGGTACTTACAATATAGCCATTTTAGGCGAGGCTTCCTAAAGTGAGATTAGGTACCAATACTTGTACCAGTCCTAAGGTTAGGTTATGTCAGGTCTGTCATGTTAGGCTTCCTAATATGAGGCTAAGTTTCGATACAAAATTTATGGTTAGCTAAAGTTAGACTTATTGATTATTTGTTGACGAATTAGATGATATTTCTGTTCAAATGGTGTTCTGACCACCGGTCATTAGAGAAAGTTGTGATAAGGGGTGTAATGCCACTCGAAGCCAGGTTGAAAGAATGATTTAGTTTATGCTCGACATCTTAGGGTTAAGCACCAATGAGCATATTCAAAGCAACTGGGTATTAAAACAAGCACCAACTTAATGCTTAACCCAAATATTAGAGTAAATTTCAAAACCGTCCCTGTGTTTTGACCCAAGTTGTCACTCCAGTCCAAAATTTAAAAAATTGCTTGAACAGTCCCTGACTTTTGAGAAAATAGGCCAAAACAGTCCAAGGACTTAATCCAGTTAACTTTTTGACGTTAAGTCCTTGGACTGTTTTGGCCTATTTTCTCAAAAGTCAGGGACTGTTTATGCAATTTTAAAAGTTTGGACTGGAGTGGCAAATTGGACCAAACCACAGGAACGGTTTTAGTAATTTACTCCAAATATTATATTTGGTTATTTACTACAATCATCGCCAGTGGCAGAGCTTGAAATTTGTTTTTTAGGGTGTCGAAAGTCGCGGGACTCTTAAAACCCTTAAAACGGAGGGGGTCAGACTAAACACGTATACAATTTTTGAATGAAAAATGTAAATTTACACTACTAAGGGCATGTTTGGTAGCCTCTTAATGAGACTCTGAACCATTCAGGTCTGAATGGTTCAGCATTCAGACTGTTTATTTCAACTTAAAAAAAAGCTCTGAATGGAATGGTTAAGAGCTGGATCAGTCAGCACTTAATCATTCAGAGCCTCTTAACCATTCAGACCTCTTAATGATTCAGCACTTAATCAACCAAACATCCTCTAAGAAAAACAGCGGAGGGGGCCAGGGCACCCCCAGACTACCATTAACCTCCGCCATTGATCATCATCGTTTTCAGATAGGTATTCACTGTAAATAGTACCTAGGGGTGTTCAAATTCGGATAATTTGAAATTTCGGATAGTCAATATTGGGATCCAAATCCAAATCCGAATCCGAAATTTGGATAATCTGAAAATTCGAATTATCCGAATTTCGGATCATCCAACGGATAATCCGAAACTTAAAAAAAAAATAATAAAAAAATGATCTCCTTTATGTCTAAAACGTGAACCTGTTAAAAAAACAAAAATCAAAGTTAGATAAACGAAATTGGAGCAAAAAAAAATGTAAAAAAAACTTCCCGTTTGGTGGATGGGAAGTTTAGATCGGATTAGAAATGAGATTCTTAAGAAGAGGTTAGAAGTGGCTAACATAGCAGATAAGATAAAGGAGGGGAGATTAAGATGGTTTGGACATGTAAAGCGGAGACATACGACAGCCCCAGTCAGAAGAGTGGAGCACCTCTCGGTGGAGGGGAGGAGGAGTAGAGGCAGACCCATATTGACTTGGGTCGATCGGGTTAGGCAAGATTTGTTAGAATTGCACCTCTCTGAGGATATGGTCCAAGATAGGAATTCGTGGAGGCTTAGGATTAAAGTTAAAGATTTTTAGGATTTAAGATTTCTTAGGAATTAGGGATGGTCTCTATGCATGTATATATATATATATATAGTGTAAGTATATAGAGAAAACCCTTCAAAATGGAAAAACCCTGTGACATCCGTCACTTTTTCATTATATATATATATATATATATATATATATATATTTTTACATAATAATAATAATAATAATAATAATAATGATAAAAAAAAAATAATTTCAGATTTTAAATAGTCACTATATAATACATTCTCTTTTTTTTTTCTTTTATCTCTAAACCAAACCATAACCCACCTAAACAACCCAAGAATTCTCGGCCCAATTCCTTTAGTCGGAGCCCACTGCCAGCCCAAATACACAGGCCCATCAGCTTAGCCCACTCTCCCTCTCTGTTTTGTAAAAAAGAAAAAAAAAAAAAACGAAGCTCCCAGGTATCGAACCCGGGCGGACCAAACACTAGACGCACACACACACCACTTGATCTACGGCTCGTTGTTGGAATAAACCCCACCTTAATTATATTTAACCCTTAAAACCCCAACACCTTTGCTCTTCCTTTTTCCCTGTCGATGTGCAGTAGCAGATATGGCAAGAAAGCTCTTTCTTTGACCATTCAAACTACTTAATTTTGGATGATTAGGAACCCAATTAACTACCGTTGACCTATTATACGCGTCCATTACATCAATCAACGTTATAACATTCGTTCAATCAAGGCTAATCACGCGTTTACTATTAAGCTTAGTCAACTTTTCCAATCCATCAATCCAACCTTTACCCTATAAATTGAACCTCCCTACACCATTCTTAATCGCCAAATAACTCTTATCCATCTCCAATTTCTGTAAACAACTTATTATTGAAGCATTTTAATCGCTTTCTTTGCGTTTTCTTGTTCGTGCTCGCAGACCCAATTACAAACTATTTGTAAGTCTTTTTTTTTGTGGGTTATAATCTTCGGCACCTTGTGATCATTAGCCCCAAAGATTCAAGGGCTAATGATCACCAATTGTGGTGATTGAAAATTAGGGCACGAATTGGTTAAGAATTGGGGAAGAACACTTGAGTCTGATAGCGTATTTATTTATTTTGAAAAGAGGAAAATACAACCAACTGAGGTAGCTCAGCTGGTATACACGCGTGTGAAGGAAGGATTGAACCGGCCATGGGCCAGGGTTCGAATCCCACCTTAAACAAACATTTATTTTTATTATTCCTTATACTTATATTATCTCCATTTTCTTTTAAAATCGTTTTAAAACACTAAAACTATTTTATAAATTCTACAAAATTTATTATATGATCTTCAAGTGATAAAGTTCATCACCTAATTTTTAGTTTTTCAAAAATAATTTATTTAATATATATTATTAATAATACAAGTTTATTCATTTATATTTAATAAATTCTATAAAAATATCTAAACGATTTTATTAAATCTCACAAAAATTATCCTAAACTTGTATATTCTTAAACATTCCAGAAAATATTTTTATTTCAGAAAAACCGTTTGTTTAATATTTTTAATCAATTTTTGTTAGTTTTAATCATAAATAATTCATAATAAATTCATTTTACAATATTTTTGCACCAAAATTTTACATAAATTATTTCTATTCATTTGGAACAGAAATACAATTTTTAATTCAAGAATTCTTTGATTTTAATATTTTTAGATATTAAAGTCGTATTTTGTCAATTCGAAATAATTAGATTAAATATTCTATTTTCAATAAAATAATTTTATAAAAATTATTTTCATACTTAAAACCTTATGTTGTGATTATATTCAACTTAAAATTTTACAAAAAGACTTTTGTTTATTTATTCATTAAATTTCTTATATTTAATAAACAAATTGTTTATTAATCAAATAAACGTTTATCCCCAAATTTGAAACCCTAGAATTCCATGTATCCTAGAGTTATTCCTTACACATTATTAAAATTCTTTAGGTTGATTCTTTGGAATATTTCCAACGCACATTTCGTTCAATTACAAGTTATTACGTGAACAGTGAGTATTCCTATCCCCTTTTTGCTTTTATACATTTTTGGGGTGTTACATGTACACTATTACAATTTCAAATACAAGTTTACATTTTTTTTACAATACAATTCTAGTACTATGTGCATTGCTTACAACGTGCTTTATGCTTAGACAATACATGTGGATTACATTTGTACTTAGTGAAATCATTAACATGGTACAAGCCGACCTTAACATTGGATAGCGCTATTGGATTGACAACCCGCCTAGGTTGATTCTCCCCCTTTTTCATCGGAGAATCCGTGGTCATTGTTAAGTTATTATCCATTTATTGGATAAGTACACCGCCGTTCATTTAGTACATTATACAGTCACAGGATTGATTTCGCTCATTTGTATGATACATAGTTTACATAATTGCACTGTAGCTTTGCACTTGAATTGTATACCATTTTTTTTCCAACTTACTATATGTATTAAAACTAGGAATGCTCACCAACACTTCTTATGTTGACAAAACCTATTTTGTACATGTTTCAGGTGCAGTTTGATCTTAGTTCCATAGCATTGGATTTTAGTGCTTGCTTTTAATAAGTTATTTCAATTTTCATGTTTCGTTCAGACTTTTGTATTTTTCCCATTTCATCTATGTAAGACAATTAAAATTATTCAATAATATATTTACATTTTAGTACCATGTGCTTTTGAACAATCGTCACTACGTGACACCTCGATGATTCCGCCATCGGTTGGGGTGTTACAGATTGGTATCAGAGCCATGGTTATAGGGAACTAGGTTATTAGATAAAATGTCCTAGACTATAACCGAACTTTCATGCATAATATTTTCTGAATTGCATTACCCTCATTTCCCCCTACTTTCCTTCTTCTATCTTTCCCTTTTTTTTTCTCTCTCTCCGTTCTTTTCATCCTTCACCATGGTGCATAGAGATGGTGTCCTACAAGGAGTGGAAAGTCGACATCATCATGGAACAGGGACAGTACCTTTCATGAAGACACTCTTAGGCATAATGCCTACTCTTACTTTTGTTCCTTCAAAGTTGTTGAACTTTAATGAGTGCGATAAGGACACGTGCAATCTGGAAGGGTGGACGCCTGTACACTGGGTTTTCTGGCATAGGCAAGCATAGCGCATAAATCCATTTACGGACCTGTTATGCTTACCTGGGGATTCCTGGAGTGAGTGTCCACTTATAGGCTAAAGCATGTCTTCTTTGATCACCATTGGGTTCAAACTCCTTTGAAAAGTCAACGTTCTTGTTGGGCTTTACAGCTAGACAAGGGCACTCCAAGCATTTTATGCAAGCTTTTTCAATAATACTCTCTCGGTTCATATACAATATTTTATATTTCACGATTTTCATATATTGCTTACAAGTTCATACTTTCATAACCATCTATGGATTTCACAATCACACTTCACCTTACCCTCTTAGCCACTTTTTAAATATTCAACACCCTACCCAAATCATATTATTTCTTTTCTCCACATGTTATTTATTTTTTTAAAAAAAAAAAAAAACTATAACCTCATACTTTAGCACAAACTAAAGATTTCTAAAACTTGTGGTATTACCTAGTAACTTTACAAAGTACATATTTTCCTCAAACTTAAATTCAATTGATTTATTCATTGACGTAACAAACGATTTTCTATATAATGTTTTAAACTATTACAAAGCCTACTTAGCTTGTACTAATTAACAACTTTTGCCTTATGTACAAAACCAATTTTGAAAATATTTATTTTTTTGGAATAATATTTGGTCTCTAGATTCTCCATCAACACTCACTCATTTCCAACTTGTTCAAATTTTTACAATATTTGGCATATACCACAATCATGTTTTCTTATACACTTGATTATAACCTTTGGTCCAAACCCCAAAATTTACACTGCTATATAACCTCCTTACTATAAAATAAACTCTTTATCAACTACCTACACATTCACTATCTCTCACAACCTTGATTCTGCTTAAAGATTTCTCATCATCCTCTCCAGGACTAAATTCATACCCTTCACCTTTCTCACACGTGAGCTAGTTACCCATGATAATCATACTACTAAAAACCTGATACTTGATTCTACATGATTTTTTTTTTTTTTTTTTTTCCAAAACATCATTGTTTGTGAAACTTGATTTGACTATTCACTGGACATTTAATTATTCATGATACTCGTGTTTTCATTTTCTTGATCTTATTATCATTTTGTACCCAATTATGACATACTCATAGGCATATAACATCTAGAGATTTCCTTGCATGCTATTATGTACGAACACAAATTGGTAATCTATCATATTGGTTACGTTATCGTACACTTACATTTATTTGAAACATTTGGACTTGATACTTGATCTTACAGATGCTTTTCTAAGAAAACATCATTGATTATTACGTGAAACTAGATTTTTCCCTTAATTTGACTACGCATTGAACATCTAATTATTCATGATACTCATGATAACACTTACACTTAATGGTTGTAGTACTTACAAACTTGCTTGCATAAACATGCTAACAATTTGCAATCTATGTGAATAATAATTGCTGCACTTAATAGAGGTCATCATGTCTTTTTCAACAGTCGGGAGAGGCCCTACAACCTGCTCCACGACTGGTGAAGGCTACCGAACATACTCAACGATTGGTAGAGGTCACTATGCCTTTTCAAACAGTCGGGAGAGGCCCTACAACCTACTCCACGGCTGGTGGAGGCTATCGAACCTGCTCAACAATCGGTGGGGTCATAGAAGGACGCAAAACCTTAATGTAAGGTAAATTGATGATTCCGGTCCGGAACGTAATCATGAATTTACAGGTACATTAGGGTAGTGTGAAATTCTATTAGAGTTTTTGGGAAGGCGTCCAGTACGTTTTCAAGGTATCAAAGGTGTGGTGGGTTAGCTGCGGTACACCCTGTATACAAGCACTAATGATGCATTGAAAGTGAGATTGGAAGTCGGACCAGGAACAAACTCTGGTTATTTGGTAGTCTATTTAGTCTTTCTGTAGATAATCAACACGTACATATATCTTAGGATTCCTAAAACTTGAAATTTATTGATTTACTAGATTCTTATTCTCTTTTCGAGACGAACCTAATCCAATCCTTAACTCACACCTATCAAACCTCTTATCCAAATCATTCGAATTTGTCAAACCACAGCTATCTTAATTTTTACCCAAACATCCACAACCCTATGTTACTATTAACTTCGGGACGAAGTTTCTAAAAGTAGGGGATGCTGTGACATCCGTCACTTTTTCATTATATATATATATATATATATATATATATATATTTTTACATAATAATAATAATAATAATAATAATAATGATAAAAAAAAAATAATTTCAGATTTTAAATAGTCACTATATAATACATTCTCTTTTTTTTTTCTTTTATCTCTAAACCAAACCATAACCCACCTAAACAACCCAAGAATTCTCGGCCCAATTCCTTTAGTCGGAGCCCACTGCCAGCCCAAATACACAGGCCCATCAGCTTAGCCCACTCTCCCTCTCTGTTTTGTAAAAAAGAAAAAAAAAAAAAACGAAGCTCCCAGGTATCGAACCCGGGCGGACCAAACACTAGACGCACACACACACCACTTGATCTACGGCTCGTTGTTGGAATAAACCCCACCTTAATTATATTTAACCCTTAAAACCCCAACACCTTTGCTCTTCCTTTTTCCCTGTCGATGTGCAGTAGCAGATATGGCAAGAAAGCTCTTTCTTTGACCATTCAAACTACTTAATTTTGGATGATTAGGAACCCAATTAACTACCGTTGACCTATTATACGCGTCCATTACATCAATCAACGTTATAACATTCGTTCAATCAAGGCTAATCACGCGTTTACTATTAAGCTTAGTCAACTTTTCCAATCCATCAATCCAACCTTTACCCTATAAATTGAACCTCCCTACACCATTCTTAATCGCCAAATAACTCTTATCCATCTCCAATTTCTGTAAACAACTTATTATTGAAGCATTTTAATCGCTTTCTTTGCGTTTTCTTGTTCGTGCTCGCAGACCCAATTACAAACTATTTGTAAGTCTTTTTTTTTGTGGGTTATAATCTTCGGCACCTTGTGATCATTAGCCCCAAAGATTCAAGGGCTAATGATCACCAATTGTGGTGATTGAAAATTAGGGCACGAATTGGTTAAGAATTGGGGAAGAACACTTGAGTCTGATAGCGTATTTATTTATTTTGAAAAGAGGAAAATACAACCAACTGAGGTAGCTCAGCTGGTATACACGCGTGTGAAGGAAGGATTGAACCGGCCATGGGCCAGGGTTCGAATCCCACCTTAAACAAACATTTATTTTTATTATTCCTTATACTTATATTATCTCCATTTTCTTTTAAAATCGTTTTAAAACACTAAAACTATTTTATAAATTCTACAAAATTTATTATATGATCTTCAAGTGATAAAGTTCATCACCTAATTTTTAGTTTTTCAAAAATAATTTATTTAATATATATTATTAATAATACAAGTTTATTCATTTATATTTAATAAATTCTATAAAAATATCTAAACGATTTTATTAAATCTCACAAAAATTATCCTAAACTTGTATATTCTTAAACATTCCAGAAAATATTTTTATTTCAGAAAAACCGTTTGTTTAATATTTTTAATCAATTTTTGTTAGTTTTAATCATAAATAATTCATAATAAATTCATTTTACAATATTTTTGCACCAAAATTTTACATAAATTATTTCTATTCATTTGGAACAGAAATACAATTTTTAATTCAAGAATTCTTTGATTTTAATATTTTTAGATATTAAAGTCGTATTTTGTCAATTCGAAATAATTAGATTAAATATTCTATTTTCAATAAAATAATTTTATAAAAATTATTTTCATACTTAAAACCTTATGTTGTGATTATATTCAACTTAAAATTTTACAAAAAGACTTTTGTTTATTTATTCATTAAATTTCTTATATTTAATAAACAAATTGTTTATTAATCAAATAAACGTTTATCCCCAAATTTGAAACCCTAGAATTCCATGTATCCTAGAGTTATTCCTTACACATTATTAAAATTCTTTAGGTTGATTCTTTGGAATATTTCCAACGCACATTTCGTTCAATTACAAGTTATTACGTGAACAGTGAGTATTCCTATCCCCTTTTTGCTTTTATACATTTTTGGGGTGTTACATGTACACTATTACAATTTCAAATACAAGTTTACATTTTTTTTACAATACAATTCTAGTACTATGTGCATTGCTTACAACGTGCTTTATGCTTAGACAATACATGTGGATTACATTTGTACTTAGTGAAATCATTAACATGGTACAAGCCGACCTTAACATTGGATAGCGCTATTGGATTGACAACCCGCCTAGGTTGATTCTCCCCCTTTTTCATCGGAGAATCCGTGGTCATTGTTAAGTTATTATCCATTTATTGGATAAGTACACCGCCGTTCATTTAGTACATTATACAGTCACAGGATTGATTTCGCTCATTTGTATGATACATAGTTTACATAATTGCACTGTAGCTTTGCACTTGAATTGTATACCATTTTTTTTCCAACTTACTATATGTATTAAAACTAGGAATGCTCACCAACACTTCTTATGTTGACAAAACCTATTTTGTACATGTTTCAGGTGCAGTTTGATCTTAGTTCCATAGCATTGGATTTTAGTGCTTGCTTTTAATAAGTTATTTCAATTTTCATGTTTCGTTCAGACTTTTGTATTTTTCCCATTTCATCTATGTAAGACAATTAAAATTATTCAATAATATATTTACATTTTAGTACCATGTGCTTTTGAACAATCGTCACTACGTGACACCTCGATGATTCCGCCATCGGTTGGGGTGTTACAAACCCTAAGAAACCCATCTCTTGGTCCATGTTGTGCCACATCATCAAAGACAATATTACACCATATTATATTATAAGGGGTACTTTGGACATTTACACTATCCCCTTTCTCTCTCTTCCTATATATATTACTTTCCCACCTCTCTCTCTTCATTTCTTTTTTTCAAATTCAAATGCAGATTATTTCTCTGCCTTCTCTCTACCCTCCTCTCTCTCTGTCTCTCTCTAGAACCACCACAACCACAACCACCGCCGCCACCACAACTTCTTCTTCATTAGAATAAAGGCACGTTAGAAAGTGTAAACGTAGGCAAATCAGAAAGAGAGAAAGACGAAGGAGTCGAGAAGGAATGGAGGAGATGATAGAGAAGTTTGGGTGGGTTTTACTGATCCGGTTCAAACGCCTCTTTCGTCTGAAACAAATCCAATCAATAGTCACAGGTCCTATGTATAGGTAATTATTATTATTATTATTATTATTATTATTATTATTATTATTATTATTAATCGAGTATGCCTCTTTCGACTGAAACAAAGAGCAAAATGTTAATCAATAATAATGATTGTTCACTCCAATTCTTTTTTCAGACGACATGACGACTAAAAAATGTTTTTTTCACTATGAAGAGCTTTGAATGATATAAAGATTTTGTTGATATTTGAAGAAAAAACTACCATATATAGTGCTTTAATGTCAGATCCTATATTTTTATGTATTTGAAAAGGAGGGAAAAATAAAATAAAGTTGGTGGTTTTTGGTGTTTATATATACCTTTTACTTACATGTATTTGCTTTAAAAAAAATGAGAGCATAATGTTGTTATCTGCTTGTTATGATTTAAAAATGGGTGAATCATGTGTTTTTCTTTATATTTTTTTTATTATTACAAAGCAATAGACTTTGGGTTTTGTTAGAATAATAATAATAGTTTTGGGGATAGTTTTTGTTTGCATACCAAGTGTTCGATCAAATGCTTGAATGAAAAAAAAAATTTATGTTAACCTTTTTGATTTTTTTTTATTATTATTTTGTTTATGTTAGATTATTAATGGATTAGGCACATGAGGTTGATAGATCACATGTGATTGATGAATAAATGTGTAGTTTTTTTATGTTAGTATATGCTAACACATGTTAATGATGTCCCATTATGTGTTTGAGGATTCCGACTAACATGTGTATCTATTCCAGTGTTGGTTTTGACGAGTAGGCTATTGGAAGAAGGCGGCGTTGGTGATGTGGCTGTGGTAAGTGATGTTTTTTTATAAAGATTATAAATTTTTAATCTTTTGGTGAATAGGGTGTTTAAATAATTTTTGTATTCTATTTAATAAATTTTTGGCAAGTGAAATTGTTATGAACTCGTATAGGGTACATGTCTAGTTTTTGCGGTCCGAGTCTTGTATGCTCACACACGTTAGTGATGCTAACACGTGCTAGTATATGCCCAACTAACAGGTGTTAGGGTCCAAATGACATACTTTATTTTTCAGTAAACATGTGTCACTTGGCATTGCAGATTTAGTGTTGTTTATACACATGTTAGTGATGCTAACACATGCTAGTATATGCCTAACTAACAGGTGTTAGGGTTCATATGACATACGTTAGTATATACTCAACTAACATATGTTAGGGTTCATATGCATACGTTATTTCAGTAAAACATATGTTTTAGAATACACTACACATGTTAGTGATGTCTCATTATGTGTTTTGGAGAGCCCAACTAACACGTGTTATCTTTTTTGTAGGTGAAGAGATGTTTTGTGTTAAAGATGAAGATGAGTATCAAGAACGAAGCATAGCTAGATTTTTTTTATGTTGTCATGATAGTTTTTTTTGTCATTCACAAATAATTATGTTGTATTAAACGTTTTTAATACGTTTTTAGTATTGATTGTAATGATCGTTTTTATCATTTCTTAAATAAATATACATTTTATGTGTTCTTTTATTTTGTTACTTTTAGTACATGTCTGTTAACACATGTTAGTGATGTCTTACACGAGGTCAGAATTTTGTATCACAACACTAACGTATGTTAATATTGGTGCTGGAAAAAGTGTCATAAAGTAGGAGAGAGGTGACTTGACAAGTGTCAAATCAACCTTTTTAAACCTAGGATTTAGAAGTGTCAAATCTCATGTTTAAAATTACCTTAATGCCCTTAATCCTATTTTTTATTAGATTGGCCCATTTGCTTTATGATTATTATATACAAATAATCATGGACCATTGATCAAACTTGATCAATGGTCACTAGAGGGTTTCCAGGGTTTTTCCATTATATAGGGTTTCCATATTATCCATCCCCTATATATATATATATATATATATAAATATACTTGTATGTTATACTATGTTATACATTCACTTTTTTTTTATTGCCTATTTATTCATAAACATATAGTGGCTTTTGTTCTTTTTGAGCCGGGGGTCTCTCTGGAAGCAGCCTCTCTATCTCTAAAGATAGGGGTAAGGTTTGCCTACATCTTACCCTCCCCAGACCCTACTAATAGCGTCGCTATTTCGTGGGATTTTCTGGGTACGGTTGTTGTTGTTGTTTGGTGGGTGGGGGCTGTGGAGGTCGGAGACGAGGTGGACGGGGGGTGTTTTAGAGAAGAGAAGAGGGAGCGGCTACCACGGATTGTAGGAGTATGGATTTAGGGTTAAGAGGATTAGGGATTTAGGATTGTGTATTGTGTTATGTAGTGTATATAATATTATATATTTATATTTATATATTTTTTAATATTCGGATTCGGGAAAAATTTCAAAATCAGGATCCGAATAGGAATCCAAAATTTCGGATAATTTGGATTCAGATTATCAGATTTTTCGGATTCGAATTCGGATTCGGAATTTTTTTAACACCCCTAAATTAGCACCGGATGTATATTTAAACATTTGAAAAGTCAACGAGTGTAAGTGACTAAAACAAAAACTTCAGGGACTAAGTCTGAAACAACACAAGTCCATCGATATAAACCAAAGTATTCAACACTGCTTCCAGAAGTCGATCTTCACTTACGATCTTTGTTTCTTTCTTTCTCTCACACACAATAATAATAATAATAATAAGAGTAATGAAGCTGTCGGATCTTCCAACACACGCATCTCGCCTCTTCTTCCTCCTCATCATCCTTCAAATTCCCTTTTTCAGGTATTATTATTATTATTATTCAATGAATTTCGTTCTTATCTTATTCACATGTCCAGTATTTATCTAGTTTATGATCAATCTGAAACATTTACAACTTTTTTTTAGCTCTTACTTGATCTGTAATTCTTTTACTGTCACTTATCTGATTACTGTAGCAGTTACTGGATCTTTTTACTCTGAAGAAACTTTGTCATGTTTCACTTGATTCTTGTGAAATATTTCTTTTATTGATTATAATTGTTTGTTTTAGAGTGATCTGTAATGGTTTGGAGTAACTGACGTAATTAGTGTTGATAATTTTAGGTTAGCTTTATACTTATTTGCTTAATTCTTGCTTGTGTTTATTCAACCCTAGTTGACAATTGTTCTGTTTGATAAGTAAGTTTAAATCCAGTGTTTGACTATGAATTGGATTCTGCTTAGATATAACACCGGAAGTTTCTGTTAGTTTTTGGCTTTTTGGTAGTTTGGTATTTATACTAATTTGCAGTTGAAATTTGAAAAAGCACCTATAAAATCTCAAAATACTAGGACTAGGTATTTCAGAATGGAGGGAGTGTGAGTGTCTCATATATTCTTGATGATTTAGATTTTAGTGTTCGTTTCACGGTAATGGAATGGAATTCGGATGTGTATTCGACTTCTTATGTTCTCATTACACAAAAGAAGGAATTGTAATTGAACAATAACATATGGAATGGAATCCACATTTCAATTCCATCGAGATTTCATTCTATTTTATGAAACGAACACATCAAAATTCCAAATCAAATTATGGTTCTTGCGCGAATTCCAATTTCAATTCCTTTGCAATCCATGAAACGAACGCTAGATCACCATATGTTTTTCTCTTCTCAGATATTTTGCTTATATAACTATGTCAGTGACCATAAATGCTCTTAAGGTCATCAGATTCTCCAATATTCTTCTCAATATTTCCATTGAACAACTTATAAGTTACTTCCCTTTATCTTTAACCTTGACCTCTTTCACTTATACAATTTAGGTGTAATCCTTGATATTCCTTCTTCCCTGTACAAAGTCCCTTATATTTCTTTTCTAGCCATTGTATGATATTATTTTCTTCTTTAGCGCAGTCTTTGGTCTAGATCCTCGCATGTAATAATGTAATACATGTAACAGCTCTTGCCACTTTCTTGACTTCTCTTTGGCTAGTTTATAGTTTGTTATTTCAACGTATAGGGTTTGTTCCTTTATAATCGTAGTCCGTAGATATTTGGGCTTTTTCAGAAAGCATTTTGTACATCGTTTTTATTTCTTATTTTGTTTAATTTGATGGTTGTCTTCTTTCTTTTCTTAAGTAACAATTACCCACTATGAATGCTAGTTGTGATCTCCCTCATATACGCTATCTTTTTTGGTTTCATCACCACCCACTGCCTCTAAAGGGAATGTCTCAACTCTCAACACGTATAAAATAATTTTTCACGTAGCATTTGGTTTAATATAGCATTTTCTTGTCGTCATTAATGTTGCACACTTGCACCTAGGTCCATTTGTTGCTCAACACTAAGTTGGTGAGCCTCACTCGTTGGTTAGGTCATGAAGAGGTATCGCTTCCACTTTGTCGTAAGTCAATGACCTTAAATATAATCATATTGAACTTTTAGATAGGAAGAACAATATAAATGTAGGGGTCAAAACACCAGCGGGAAAGTAAACAAACACAAACAAGAACATTAGAGTTTGGTATAGGAACCATGGCAAAATTTTTATCATTAGTTTCGATTTTTGCTTCTTAGTAACTACAATTACAAGAGGTCACATGGGCTTGGACTCGCACATGCTTCATGAAGGTAGGTTCAAACTATGCAAATAACACTTAAATCATGAAGTTAGAACCACAATTGTCATGGAAAAGATGTTGGCTTATACTAGATAATATTTATATGTTGTAAATTTGGAGATCCTTTTGCATCTACAAACAATGGCTGGAAGTGGATCTGATTATTCTAGATACAAAGAATGCAAACTGCCCTGAAACGTCCACGCTCGTATAAGTTGACAATACTGATTGATTTCACAATAGGAAGCAAAAGAAAGTTATATGAACTAAAACTTTCAGCCTCAGAGCTTTGATTCCTGATGAGCTGAATGATTGTGTATTATGGCATCATGGGAAACACCTCTCATTACCTCACTATTCTGAGAAGCATTTTAAGAACTGAGCTACATTGTTACATAAAGTAATATAATTGTTTTTCTAAACATTTGTGTTGATGCACTAAATTAGGTAATATAATAGGACGTGGTTGGTTTGCAACAGATACATGAATGTTTGCTAGGTTGAGGCGCGGTCTTGGTTGATTGTGACTTCTTCACATGTAACGAACTCCAGGAACTATGTATTGGCAACATTTAATTGATGTATACGTTGAACGAAATGTCTCTATGATTAAACACCATTTGATTAACTCATCCAACTTGTTTTCATTGATTAATTTAATATTTATTAACAGAGTGAGGCTATTTCCCATCTTTTTGACTAAATGTATTAACAGAACAATGATAATTGTAATTCAGTTTTTCTCTGTCCTTATACTGATTATTCTTTTGTTAATTAATTCAGGATACCATGTAGATCAGGCATGTGTACCACGCCTATCCATGTTACGTCCAGCCAGTTGATCGCTAGTGATATCTTTCCTGTACCTGCCATTAAGGCCCTTCTATACCCGGGTGCGGTTTTTCATGATATAATCTACAAAACAAGTGTTCCGAGCTGGAATGATGTACTAGACAAGTACAACCTCACTGAAATAAAAGGAGCCTCTGCAATGCCTGATCTACAACGTTTGGAGGTTTGTTTTGCAGCCTTCACTTCCTAATTTAGGTTCTTTCCCAAATTTGTCATGTCAAACTACTTGGTAGTCGCTAAAGGTGGCAAAATGGGTGGGGCCCGCAGGTTGGGTAAACGAGTAATTTTTAAAATAGTTCCGAGCGGACCCTTCAAGTTTTATAAATAGTTAATTGTCTAGATCATGTTGGAAGTATTTATATCAAATTAACTTTTTGAAGACAAAGATTCAAGAGGTTGTATGCATTTAAATTCATATATGGTCACGTATCAGTTTTTTAGAGTCTAAATATCCAAATTAACCCGTTTCTAAGGCAAAATTGCCACCACCAAATACGTTATAACATTCTGCGAAAACCACATTACTTTAACAATGACAAACAGGCCAAGTTACCTTTTGGCCATTATGTAGGATTGTGGGGAGCACTTATTGGTCTGAATGAGATACAATGGCATAATAAAGACCTTCTATGGTCGGTGATTGATATTTACAGATTTACTTTACTCGACAATACATGGGGCAATCTCCTGCTTTTCTTTTCTTTTGGCTTTAGATTGGAGTAGTTATCTTTGTTAGGGTGTAATAAAGATCTTTTATAGTTGGTGATTGATATTTACTTTACTCGACAATACATGGGACAATCTCCTGCTTTTCTTTTCTTTTAGCTTTAGATTGGAGTAGTTATATTTGTAAAAGGGCTTTTATCATCTTTACCGGTGATCTTCGGATTTTCATAGAGGTGGCAAAATGGGAAGCGGGTAACTTTTTCGAGGAGATTGAAACTTGGTTTTTTGTCCAAAACTCTGTAATTTTTTTTAATAAATAATTTGTGTGCCAGAGATGATTACTAAAATAGTGTTATTTAAAAAATGTTCTTATATTTTGAATAAAATCATATAGGCATTGGTCGTAATTGGATGAGTTTGACTCGTTTCTTTTTAAGCTTTGATTTGACTTGTTGGAGATAAAACATAGCCCAAAGCGACACATTCATAAGTAGATAAGTCGATGCTTTTGTCATAATAAACTGTTCCAGAGTGGAGAAAAAAAATAAGTAATCAATTGTTTTGTGTGTCCAGGTTCTTGCAGGAAGTTACTTCTCAGTAGCAGGGGCATTCATTGGTTTACTAAAGCCACAAAGAATGAGCATGTTCGGGACTCTTCTAATTGTATGGGGACTTGTGAAGGAAGGGCTTCTAGGAAAGCCGGTAAACACGGATCCTACACGATCAGTTTACGTGTACCCAACCATGCTAATTGCGGTGCTTTGTGCCTTCTCTTCGGTCAAGTACAATTTCCAGAAAGCAACCAAAAAACCTCCACCCCGTCCTATAGCAAAGCCTCTGAAAAGCTCTAGGAAATCTAAGCTCAAATGACTTGATTAATTCGATCCAATAACCATGTGTGGATGGATGGATGGATCTCAAAAGCTGTTGACTCGAGCTTGACCTATAAGGTATGTTCAAGACTTCATTTGGCCTAGATTATGTTGTGACCGTTGAAATCGCACCAGATTGTGGAACAAAATGGCTGTTTTTTCTTTTCATTTTGAGCAAATTTTTTTATTTATAAATTAAGGTAAAAAAGTCAACTTCAACCCTATGTACTGATCGGTTTTGAGTTTGTTGCACATCCGCTTATGGCAGTCTATATAGGGTAAGTTACGGCTGGTGATTAATGGAATTCCTTGTCGGTTCTCTGTGAAATACTCGTTTGGCCAAGAGTAATTCATTAAATTGGTTAGATCTAAACTAATAACATACCCTACATACCCTTCGTATGATCTTACTAAAGATAGCCGCATACATATAGATGGACCCACGTTACAGTTCTGCCATCAGCTGATTCGGGTCTATTTGAAACTAGCTAGAACATAGAATTTTCTGCAGACATAAGAATTTTTTGCCGCTGCTGGATTGGCTAAATAGCACTATCCAATGCTTTGACTCCTTTTCGTAGTTCCTTTGAAACTAGTAACTAGCATATAGGACCCGGAAGGCATGCTCTTATTGCTAAAACCGGAGCTGTTGTAGAGTTGATAAATCTCATTAGAGGAGATGCCTCTAGCAACAAGCCCCTCAAGGGAGTCGATGAGTGCGAACACCACCATTTTCATGAACACAGGTGCCACCACAATTTTCATAAACACACGTGCGATCACCACCATTTTCATGTTGGCATCAATTATACATGAGTATGCCATTATACTACACAACCAGTGGCGAAGCTTGGTTCGCCAATCGGCGGGGGCCGGACTCAATTTTTTTGGTCGGTAGTGGCAAATCGGCGGGGGCCGGACTCAACCCGGACTAAATTTACCTATGAATTCGCAAATTTCCACTACTGTGCCAAAAAACAGGGGGGCCAGGGCCACCCCTGGCCCTCACAATACTTCGCCCTTGTACACAACAATATAGGAATATTGCTAATGAGCTTGTTTGGAGTCCCTCTATGGCTGACGTGGAGAGAGAAAGAGAGATCGTGGCCAAGGGGAAGGAGATAGAGGAGAGGCATCTGTAGGGGCAAACACCCTCGAACGCGTTCTATTGGAACTTGGGCAGTGTGACATAGCCGTGTTTGTGGGCAATCCCATTTGCAATGCTCTAATGTTTTGAGATCACCAACTAGAATTTTGGAAAACAAGGAAACTGTAGAAGAGTATGAGGCCAAACCTAAGTAGATTATTTTTGTAGGGTATATCTGTCTAAGAAATAAACGATCTTTATACATTTGACTTAAGTTTATCTGTTAGAAGCTTCATGAGCTTATGAGTTACGTGGACTGGAATCTTTTTTTCAACGTCTATTATTTTGTGTGTTCACGAAAACGTCTAGATGAAAACGATTTTGGTGCCTAGCATTCATAAATAACATTAAAAAGTATATTATTACAACTGAGTAATGCTACAAAAAAATATTCAACCAGAACTGCTTGTAATGTAGCATGGGAATTCGGAATCCGCCACTAGCAATGCATTTCATATAGATTTCTTTATAAAAGTTGTCCATTTAGGTTTGTAATCAATTTCTAAATTTGCTTGCAAATATGTGAACGATAAATGTACGATTAAGAGATGGACGCATAATCTCCTTGTCACTACAAAGTCGAATTAGTTTTTTTTTTAATTTATTTTAATAAAAGCCATGTATGTGAAAATTAAACCACGAGGCTATGATTCCATCATAACATTAAACTAGTGGAAATGCCTACGTGTTGTCGTGGGTATCTATGTTTTTTTTTTCCGCACGATTTAGACATATTTTGCTTTAACATAATGAACTGATGATTAATTATTATATACGTAATCATGTTTTTTATTGCTTCTCCATTATGAACTAAAACCTAATTCCATTCTTACCCTCCAAACTAATTCAGATGTTCACCCAAATTTGCTGGTTGTCACAGTTTTAGTAGTGGAATTTTCTGAAGGAACGTTGGATCGCAACTAAAAACCTTGTAGTACTTGAACACTAGTATACAAGTAAAGACTTGATATTTCCGAAGTAACTTGTGCAAATTTGTCGTTTGATTACAAGATACAAGGGATCTCTCAAATGAGTCCCCAAATGCCCTATTTATACCACTACATTACGCAAGTAGAGTGTTATAAGTCTAGAACGCTCTATACAAAAATTCACCAAGTACATTCTGGTTAAATCCTTGATAATATCTTAATACATTGCTGAATCTAGAAGAATCCAGGCTGCTCTTTAAAGGTTGTTTTGGCCCATTCGTTATAGGCATTTTTAGACCATTATTGGTTAGAAATTAGACTTCGTAAAAGTTTTTTCGGAATTAGTTAAAAAATCTATATTTTTAAATATTGTTAATAGAATCTCGTGATCCAGACCTTGCGTCGCGCCTTGTTCTTTTCGTCGTTTTGGAAAATATTGTTCCAACTCGTCGATTAATTTGTATGACCGTCGAGGTTTTTTTTTTTTTTTTTTTTTTTTACCTATTTCGTTTATTCCAATATCTTTTTTTTTTCAGGTTTAGGATTAATTAGAATTTCGTTCAATGAAATATTATTTAAATCAATTTTTCGTTTTTTTTTTCTGATCTTTCAATTTTATGTTCATTTTCTGGAAAATTAGGATATGAAAGAAGGATATGATGAATTTTATTTAGTTTAGCTTTTTCTGTTCAGTTTTCTATCGAAGTTTCATTTATTATTGAAGAAGATAACAATTTCTTCATTATTCCACGATACATCCCACTCAAAAAGGGATCATACATTTTACTGTCCACATCTTGCATGTGGAGATGCTGCAATACACGGATCGCTGGTCCAAAGCCATCCTCGGCTAAAAGTGGCAAGTCCCTATGTTGCAACATGGATCAAGATATTATGCTTACTCAAAGAAGAAGATGCTTCCATTATAAATCAGATCACAAACTCAGATCTGATCACACTTTTTTCTGCATTCTCACTTACATTCTTCTTCTATTCTTTTTGACAATTCACGTGTGAGAGATTCTCTCTATCACACCAACACTTCACTCGAGTTTACAACCACACTTCTGGCTTTGAGTCTCATCAAATCAGAATAGTAACACTCAAATCATAATAATCTTGAACCTCCTTTTACGTTTTGCAACGTAGAGGGACACCATGACCTGCGTTAGGCAAAACTAAACCCTTTAACCCTTCCTCTGACTCTACACTAACGTTGGACCTATATTTGTTGTAACAACAAGTTGGCGCCCACCGTGGGGCTGCACCATTGTTTCCTTCTCTAAAATCAATTGTGTAGCTCCAACTCTCCATTATGTTTGACTATGAGTCCCCGGAAGAAGTAAATTAGGTATCTCCGAACACATATCAGACCTCTCCTAACAGATCTGTGTCTTTCTCAACTCCTGGAAGCACTCCCACCGGTGCTCCATCCCAGGAGTTCACACTCTTCCAAACTCCAACTCCTACTCACTCGAGGGTGTCATCTCCTTTCCTCAACACTGTACGTACACCCGAACGTATAGATCTCACCCCTGAAGGAGTTGCAGATCACTTTCTACAGCTCATATCTCTTCTTAACCAGCATGTGATCAAGGAAAGAGAAAAATGGGTCAGGCTCCGGTTAGATTATAATGAAGAAGAACCATCACTTTCACCCGGGCCACCTCGTCCCCCTCACATTACTTCCTCAAGCTCTCAACCTGCTCCTCACAACTTTGGAGCTGGGCCTAGCATGGTGTTTCCCTCGCCTTATCAGCCAGCAAGGCCAAGCCTAGGGGTGTAAACGAGCCGAGCCGAGCCCGAGCCTGACTCGGCTCGTCATGGTTTTATGAAGCTCGAGCGCGGCTCACTAGCAAAATCAAAAGCTCGAGCTTGGCTCGGCTCGAGATCGCAAAAGCTCGGCCCGCGAGTGTTATTAAATGGGCCTATGAAATAAGGACTTGGGCTTTGGAGATGTGGGCTATAAATTATAAGAGATATATAAATAACTTATAATTATGTTTGGGCCCGTTTAGGCTTGCGAGCCCAATCGAGCTTTGTATATAGGGCTCGAGCTCGGGCTCGGGCTCGGGCTCGTTAAGGCTTGGCTCGTTTGAGCTTTTTACCGAGCCGGTCTCGGGTAGCTCTCAAGCCGCTATGTGGCATTTACACCCTTAGCCAAGCCCCACTGCTTTCCCCTTGTTCACATCTCAAGCCGCTACCTCTAGTGCATCAATAGGGAATGAACTCACCTTGGACCAACTTTTACAGTCAGCGGTCACAAGTGTTCCACCCCCGACACCTACCACATGGGAACAAGCCATGGCTTCCCTACCCATGGCGCGAAGTGCCTCCATGAGTATGCCCATTGGAGTTAACAATACGACAATGCCTGAAAGCCTTCAAGGCTTCAGCCTTATGCCTCACACGATAGCTCAGATGATGGCTCATTTTCCATGGCAACAGCTCATTAGCCAAGCCATAGCTGCTCACCAAGGAAACACAAATGGGAACAACGTCACAAGGGTTGAAAACAATGTAAACCAGCCATACAAGCCTAGCAGTCTGTCTTGTTTCTCCCAAGAAATAGCAGACTATGAGTTCCCTACCAAACTAAAGATGCCCTCACACATCAAAACTATAACGGTACCGAAGATCCTGAAGACCACTTACAAATCTTTTCTAGGGCAGCCCGAATGGAAAACTGGGGAAACCCAGAGTATTGCCTCATGTTCATGCAAACACTAGTCGGATCTGCTCGTATTTGGTTTAACGACCTTCCAGTCGGAAGCATTAAATCCTTTAATGACCTGGGCAAAGAATTTTTGGCCAATTTCTCTCAACAGAGACGTTGTGTCAAAGATGCCACTGTTATTTTCCAGATCAAGCAAAGAGATTATGAAAGCCTTAAAAGCTTCATTGAATGGTACAAAAAAGGACTCACTTATGTAGGTGCTGACGAAAAAATGAAGGTTGCAGGGTTCATGAATGCCATCAACTCTAAGTACCTCACTAGAGATTTTAACAAAAGTCTTCCTAAAACCCTTGAAGAAGCCCTTGAAAGGGCTGAAGCCCACATCCGGGGGAAGAGGCTATGGATATCTGACGTGCGTGACAGTACACATAATTTTACAATGAATTTACACACTTTTCTGCTTTAATATTTATAAAAATGGTTTAGACCTTAATATTAAAACACACACAATAGGGCAAGTGTACCATGTCATATATGTAGTAAGTATAGATAAGAACCAGATATCGATCCATGGACGCGCGCAGAGCAATTGTACTAAAACTCTATCCTCAATTTACTAGTAGAAAAAGATAGTGGAAGTTCGTTTAAACTAAATTAATTCTAAAATATCTACTAACGTATGTAGGACTCCAAATACAAAATATAACTATATAGACTATAATATATTAATCCTATCATGTCATCTACATATCATATGATATAAAGGCGTGTGATCAACATTCCCATTTTCCGACAGTTAGTGTCCCTTTTAGGCATCCTAACATGATAACTATACAGAAAGCTAACATGAATACACACGTTAACCACTTCAAGTCGTTTATTAGCGAGCAGCTGATATGATCTCATGCAAATCTTCTAAAGATAAGTTAGTCATCTGTTAAGAGTTTTCTAACCTCACTAATCCAGGAAAGCGATACCGAATAAACAATACAACCACATAGACTAGCATAAAGTAGAGCATTTCACAACCTATTCCATTTTACCAACTTTGAACACAGATCTACTAAGATCGCTATTTTTACCAAAATAACTAGCAAAGATCATTAACTGTGTCAAAGATCAGTAACGGCACCATTAAGCTTTTAAAACCCTTTTACGTTCCGGTAAGCATTTCTAATCATTATTCGACTGACTTTAACCAAATCAATAGCCGGTTACAGTTTCATGGCGTAAACTTATTAACAAGTTAACTAGTCTACTACCGGATGATTAAACGGATGGTTTTTCAACATGTATCCGCCTAACACATTCGACAATCATCAAAGTCATTCAAGTACAATCACAAATCCAACAACAATGAAACAAGGCTGCGCTATGATCATCAAGATTAAAACATGAAAAACGCGAAATTCATACAAGACATGATTAACTATACAAACGATTGTTTCTACGTACTATATACTAGTGTTTTTGCCCGTAGGCGTACAATCTACTAAATAAACATCACATACAAGCCAAAATATTCAGATTTGAACAACTTAATAGTTTATAGATCAAACCATAAATCTTGAATGTGAAGGATCAGATGATGATGGATGGATCGGACGGCTTCCCGAGCTTGTTAAACGGCTTTCCGGCAGCTCCTTTGGTCCAGAAATCGCCTCAGATCGTCTCCAGAATACCCAATAATTGATCAGTGAGCTTTAAACTCTCTTTTATACAGTCTGGGAAAAGTGAGCGGTCGCGCGGTCCCTGTGAGCGGCCGCTCACTTTACAAAAAGCAGAACAAGTGGCTCGTGTGCTGACGTAGGCCTTCCAGAAGGTTGCCAAAAATATCAGGAGGAGCGAGCGGCCGCTCACTCGGCCGCTCACAGGACCCAATGTCCTGTTTGCGCGCCGAAATCTTCGTTTTCCTTCAGTTTTGCTTCCGGGACATCGTTTTAGACCTGAAATCGTAAAGATACCCAAATAAGTACCAATTCCTCGTGTACAAGGTCAAAAACTTATAAAAACAGGAGTTAAACGGGGACTTTTATATGTATAATTTAACGTATATCAATATCAAAGAACAAAGAAAAAGGGCTGCTAACTGGAGAAGCTCCAGCCCAAATAGAAAGAGAGGCAACTATGGGGCTTTTAACAGAAAATCTAGGGGATCTAAGTCTCGAAGGTTTGAAGGTAGAAACCCTCCAAGAAGAGATCAAATGATAAACTTCATAGCTCTTACAAAAACCCCCTAAGAAATCTTAGCAACTAAGGAAGTCAAACACAGCTTCAGACCTCCCCGTCCCTTACCAAAGAGCAAAAGAAACGAAAATTTCAATCAATATTATGAGTTCCATGAAGAAAAGGACATCACACCAATGACTGTTTCCAGCTAAGAGAAGGATCGAGGAAGTTGTTAAGTTTGGAGAGTTAGCTCATTTGGTGAAAGGAGTTAAAGAAAACATAGCTAACGACAAAAAGAAAGAAGTTAACATGGTCCTGGTTGAACCAGAAAATCCTAACAAGCGTCAAAGGTTGGAGGCTTGTGAACATCAAAGCGTTTGCTTCCCACCGCCTAAGGGAGGAAAGTGTTGTGATCCCCTGGTTGTCGAAGCTCTCGTAGGCTCGATCAAGAGACAAAGAGCCTACATCGACACCGAAGCAGCAACAGAGATCATGTTTGAAAAAGGCTTCAACCTGCTGAGCCCAGAGGAACTCTCCAAGCTTCAACCATTTGAGTCCTCCATCAAGGGTATAGCTGATATACCAATAAGACCCCTGGGGCAGATAACACTTGATGTCGGCTTCTCAGATGGACAAATGCGGAGAACTGAACTACTCACTTTCATAGTCATCGACATACCTTCCAGCTACGATGTTATCATCGGAAGGCCAGTCTTGGTAACCTTCGACATGGCCATCTCGGTCGGCCAAAAAAGTGTGAAGTTCTCCACTGAAAGCGGAGTGGCAACCCTCCAGCCCTCCACAGGGGTGCTAACGGTAAAAGAAAATGAAGGTGAAAGAAGTAAACAAGGTCTGATCATCAACCCTAAATATCCGGAATAAAGGATTAGGGTCAACATAGACCTTCCCAATGAAATACTCTCAAAGCTTGAAGGGTTGCTAAAAAACAACGTTGATGTCTTTGCCTGGTGTCCTAGTGACATGACAGGTATCCCACGTGAAGTTGCTGAGCATGAGCTCAAAATCCCTTCCGATGTCAAACCCGTGGTTCAGAAAAAACGAAGTCTTGCTCCTGAAAGAAGACGAGCTACTTGCCAAGAGGTCGACAAGTTTGTCAAAGCAGGAATCCTCCGAGAGGTTAAATACCAATCATGGGTTGCTAACCCGGTGATGGTTCGAAAGCCTGATGAATCTTGGAGGATGTGTATAGACTTCAAAGATCTCAACAAAGCATGCCCCAAAGACTGCTACCCTATACTAGAAGTTGATCTCAAAGTCGACTCGCTTACAAGTTTCCCCTTCAAGTGCTTTCTGGATGCCTACAAAGGTTACCACCATATACAAATGAAGAAAGAGGACGAAGAAAAAACTGCTTTCCACACCGACAAAGGTATTTTTTGCTATCGAAAGATGCCTGTTGGTCTAAAAAATGCAGGTGCCACGTATTAAAGGTTGGTTGACAAAGCATTCATCAGCCAAATTGGCAAAAACATGGAATCCTATGTCGATGACTTGGTTATCAAAAGCAAAACCAAATAACAAATGCTCAAAAATATACAAGAAACGTTCGATAACCTCAGAGAGATCAACATGAAGCTCAATCCAGTCAAATGCTCGTTTGGTTTTGAAGAAGGAAAATTCTTGGGACACATTTTAGGAAAGCAAAATATCAAGGCCAACCCCAACAAAGTCCGAGTTGTTTTAAACATGAAGTCTCCTCAAACAAAGAAGGAGGTAGAAAGCTTGAATGGGAAGCTTGCAGCCTTGAAGCATTTCATGTCCAAGCTGGCTGAAAGACCCCTGCCCTTCTTCAAGACTCTCAAAGGTTGAACTGATAAGAAAGACTTCAGATGGACCGAGGAAGCCGAGGAAGCTTTCAACCAAATGAAACAACACCTTGCTTCCATTCCCACCATTGCGGCTCCTGAAACAGGGGAAACGATCTCTGTCTATCTATCTGTTGCTGAAGAAGCCCTCAGCGCCGTCCTCACCATCGAACGAGACAAAGCTCAAGTACCTATCTACTTCTTCAGTAAATCCTTAAAGTTAGCAGAGGTCAAGTACCCACCTTTTGAAAAACTAGCCTTGGCTCTTGTACAAACAGCCAGAAGGTTTGGAAGGTACTTTCAAGCACACCCCATACAAGTGGTCACTGACCAACCCATCAAAAGTGTGCTTGAAAAAACTGAAACCTCGAGACGACTAGCCAAGTAGGCTGTCGAATTAGGTGAACACAAAATCACCTGTGTCATGAGAAAACCTATTAAAGCATAAATACTTGCTGATTTCATTGTTGAAATTCCAAAGGAAGATTTGGCTGAAGTTAACATCACCATTGATGAACCCCCTGACCCTGAAGCCTGGAAGCTTTTTACCGATGGGGCTTCCAGCATCGAAGGTTCAGGGGCGGGTCTTGTTCCAATTAACCCTGAAGGGTTGGAATTCACCTATGCTCTTCGTGTTGAATTTCAGAAAACTAAGAATGAGGCAGAGTATGAAGCCTTGATAACAGGATTAAAGCTTGCCAGAAAGATGACATTTCAAAGGCTTCAAGTCTTCACTGATTCGCTTCTAGTTTCAAATAAAGTGAATGACAACTACATAGCCAAGGAACCCAACATGAAAAGATATAAAGAAAAGTTAAAGGAAATTATGAACACATTCCAGTCTTGCAAAATCAAACATGTTCCTCAGTAACAAAACTAGAAAGCTGATGCTCTTAGCAAGCTTACCTCATTGAACTTTGCCCATCTCACCAAGAAAGTGTTAGTTGAAGTGCTCAAGACCCCTACTATATCAGAACTTGAAGTTCAAGATGTAATCACTTAAGCTGGACCAAGTTGGATGACTCCCCTTGTAGCATTCTTAAAGAATGGTGAGTTGCCTCAAGATCATGTGGAAGCTGAAAGGGTTCGAATCAAATCCAAGCAATATGTGCTTCAAGAAGATATCCTCTATAAAAGAGGTTATGAGGTTATTTGGCTCCATTGCTTCGATATGTAGGCCCTGAACAAAGTCAGTATCGTATCAAGGAGGTTCACGAAGGGATATGTGGGGCTCATTGTGGTCCAAGAACAGTGGTTGCAAAGCTCATGAACCTTGGCTACTTTTGGCTGACTATGCACCATGATACAGTTGAACAATTGAGGAAATGCGAAGCTTGCCAAATCCATGCCCCTATTTCAAAAAGCCCAAAACACGATATGATTCCCATTAATTCAGCTTGGTCATTCTACAAGTGGGGAATGGACATCGTTGGTCCTTTCCTACCAGCCAAGGGAGGTGTCAAATTCCTACTTGTAGTCGTAGATTACTTCACAAAATGGCTAGAAGTGAAGCCATTGGGAAAGATATCTGGGAAGAAAATCATTGAATTTGTATGGGAGAATATCATATGTCGATATGGCCTTCCAAGGGTACTAGTCACGGACAACGGTAAGCAGTTTGCAGAGAAGCCTTTTAGCTCATGGTGTAAGGAATACCAAATAACACAGGTGTTCAGCTCGGTAGCATACTCTCAATCAAACGGCCAAGTAGAAAGAATGAATCGAAGCATCGTTGAAGGGATCAAAACCAGGCTAGGCAAGCAGGGAGGTAAATGGCTTGATGAGCTTCCAAGTGTCCTATGGGCCATCAGAACCACCGAGAAAACAAGCCACAAGAAGACACCTTACAGCCTTACTTTTGGTTCCGAAGTCGTAATTCCTGCTAAAATAGGAATTATAACACCTCAAACGCTTTAGGTTGACATCAAAGCCAATGAAAATGAAGCCTTGCTAAACCTGGATCTCCTAGAAGAAGCTAGAGACTTGGCTGCCATCAGAGAGGCTCGATACAAGCAAAAAATGGAATCTTACTACAATGCCCGAGTCAAGCATGAATGCTTCAAGTCAGGGGATCTAATTTTAAGAAACAATGAAGCAAGCAAGAATGAAAACCAAGGAAAACTTGGACCCAAATGGGAAGGTCCTTACACAATCCTTGAAACACACAAGGGAGGATCCTACAATCTTG
Source organism: Ambrosia trifida (assembly GCA_028751855.1). Classification (NCBI taxonomy): domain Eukaryota; kingdom Viridiplantae; phylum Streptophyta; class Magnoliopsida; order Asterales; family Asteraceae; genus Ambrosia; species Ambrosia trifida. The sequence goes on from CM054124.1 coordinate 672,596, forward strand.
CCAACATGGAAGGCAAGAAGCTACCACGCCATTGAAATGGCAAAAACCTTAAAAGGTTCCTTGTTTAGCTTTCAAAAATGTTGTCAAACTCAAGTTACCTATTGTAATGTTTAGGTCATGAATGAATGAAAGGATCAGAGGATCCCCTTTTTATATTTGTCTTTCTATCCTATAATCAGGTTGAGGACCTTGCAAAAAAACTCCATGGCATGGGTCATGTAAGGGGATGAGCTCCCGGGCCATATCGCTCAATAGGTTCAAGGGTTAAGTGAACCTATATAAGGGGTGAGTTCCTAAATCAATCCAACTCCATGAGACAAACAAAGCCTTCCTTTACATGTCTCATAGACGGGTCTGAGCAACCTACACCAACTGTTCCTTAAGTTTTTAAAACAAACATACGAAAATTTTAGAAACACTAAGTAGTGTACATAGGATAGGTGGCGATTTGTCTGCCTAGACTACCTTAAGGATGGGTGACTGCAGCACCTAACCTTTTAAGGTGCTACCGGTAAGACATCCCCCAACAATTACAAAGACAAACAACACAAACAAACAATCATGAAGCAAAACTGACAAACAAGCTAAACAAGCACAAGCATACCTAACAAGCCTTAAGGGCTTCATATTAACATAATAGGCTTTAACAAGCCATCAACACAAACATTGTTCAAAAGGCTTTCACAAAGCCCACCAACATACTAGGAACCTTACCAGGTTCCACAAAAGAAACATTGTTTAAGACTACCACAAAATATAATTAATTGTTCACAAACATAGTGCTAAGAAAGCTACGAATCCGAAAGCATAGGGCAATCAAGCAACACCACCTGAAGCAGAAGGCTTCAAGGCTTCAGCCTGAACAGCAGCAATATCAACAATCTTGGCGTTTTTTGCTTTCCTTGCTTTCTTCACCTTCTTATCAGCACCATCACCACAAGTTCTAGAGGCATCCAAGCTCACATCCTTTTGACCACCTTCATGCACATCAACGGTCTCTTCAGTGTCACTAGAATAGGATCTCTTCTTGGAAAACTCTTCAAGGAGTTCAACACAGACTGCTTCAATTAAACCTGGGGGCTTCAATTGCTTTAGACCCTGCAGTGGCTTGCCATAGAAAGAAGAAACCTGGGTAACATAAGGATAGGTTAGATGCTCCATCTTCACAACTGTTTCCTTAAAAATATCGATATAGTCGGGTTGGTAAAGGGGAGACTGCTCCAAATCATGCCCTGCCTCATGAGCTTTAAACCCAGCAACATAACTTGCATGCTTTCCACGAACAAGTAGTTTGGTGTAGACCTTTCCCAAGGCAGAATTGAACTCAGCCGATGAAGAAGATAAGTCACCACCTAATGGAATCCATTCTCAATCAACCACTTATTGTCCGATAAAGCGTGAACAAGATTAGTCTCCAACCTTCCCTTCTCTGCCTCAAAGGCCTTCTTCTCCACATTCAATGCCGCTCTATCCGCCTCAACTTGAACCCTTGAAGCATCATGCTTTGTAGCTTCTGCCTCATGAGCCTTCTTGAGCTCATCAATAAGGGCAATCAAGGTTTTCTCCTTTTCAGTATACTCACGGGCATCTTTCTTTAAGGCAGCAATGGATGTCTTCATATCCTTCTTTTTCTTGGCAAACTCCTCATACTCGACCATCCTTTTCCTAAACCTGCTTACACATTCGGGAAGCATGGCTGCAAGTTTGCAGGTCCCTATCATCATTTTCATCAACAACACATCATCATCCATACCCTCCAAAGTGTCCCTCACACCGGGTAGGGCCAGATGAGCCAGAACATCCTCACACACAACAGAGTTTGAAACTGTCACCTACCTTCACACTCCAACCAGGGATATAGATCTGATCACACCTTTTTCTACGTTCTCACTTACACTCTTCGTCTATTCTTTTTGACAATTCATGTGTGGGAGATTCTCTCTATCACACCAATACTTCACTCGAGTTTACAACCACACTTCTGGCTTTGAGTCTCACTTAAATCAGAATAGTAACACTCAAATCATAATAATCTTGAACCTCTTTCTATGTTTTGCAATGTAGAGGGACACCACGAGCTGCGTTAGGCAAAACTAAACCCTTTAACCCTTTTACCCTTCACCTGACTCTACACCAACGTTGGTCCTATATTTGTTGTAGCAACAATTGTATTGTGGATGATGTCTTTTCTTGGTTCCTAGTTTCCGACTCCAAGGTGGTTGTGTGCACATGTACTCCTTTGATAATGTAGAGCGTGTTTATAAATGTCACTAGGATGGCTTTTTCCCTCTGAAATTTTTTTATGCCAATTGAGCACAATATTGTAGCAGTCCATTGGTGTAATTAAGAAATATAACCTACCTGCCCACGTTATGATCTCGGCTTTTACGCCTCATGAAGATCCTTCGATCAGTTTGACTTCTCCATTGACAACTTTAATACAACATATTCTTTGGCCAAGTCTTCTAGCTTTGTTCGGTGACATGAAGTTTTGGCTAGCATTGGTATCAACTAACACCTTTAAGACTTGTCATATATCACTAAAAAAACCATTACTTTATGCCACTGATTTAGTTTTCAGTGGCACTTTGTGTCTGCCATATTTGTAAATCAAAAACGTGTAGTGGCATTTAGATTTTATGCCACTAATTTATCTATACTACTATATAGTGAGTTCTGGACGGGTAAGTAAGTCATTTTATAATCACCTATATAGGTAAAATTGTAATTTTATTATATTAACAAGACAATTTTAATGCAACAATTAAATAACTTTGTAGTAATTAAAAACAATACTTTAACTTATGCTTTTTTTTTTTGAAAAGAGAATTTCATTACCACAAACTCGAAGCGTCCTCAAAGCAAGGACGTACGAGGAAACCAACAAATACATCAACAATCCAAAGGACAACAACGCCATTTTAACCAATCGACATCTTTGTATCTAGACCTATGATGGAACCAGAAATTTGCCATCGACTTAAATCTCTCTACAATCTCTATAGGCCTTCGTTATTTATTGTTGAAAATCCGATCATTGCGATCATTCCACATAATCCAAAGCGTAGTGTAAACGATACATCTGAAGATGAACCTTTTATCTTTCGGCATTTTATGGATCTCCGGCATGAGAACAAGGTCCAAGACGTCGAAAGAAAAACTATGGTTTAACCGACACCAAGCCTCAATTCTAAACCACACCTCCTGCGCATAAAAACATCCCGTGAAAAGGTGTAAGGCTGTTTCCGTCTCCCCTTGACAGAAACTACACTCCAGTTGTTGAACAATAACACCACGTTTAATGAGCTTTGCAATAGTAGGAAGCCGATTATGCACTACTCTCCACACCATGATTTTACACTTGAGCGGAATTCAACTCTTCCACTTAACCAAAGGCCTGATATCTCCCGGAATGGTGCTAGCCATCAGCTTTTTAGCCGAAGAGACAAAGAACAGACCGTCCCTCTCAACATTCCATTTCCACTGGTCCCTTCCTCCCCTCTAGGATAGGTTGTACAGATCACTAAGTAGCTTAAATAATTCAGCAATCTCATCATTCGAAGACGGAGGAGCACGCTAATCCCACTGCAGAATCTGCGAATTATTAACAAGCTGTATCCGTTGGGAAACCACCACCCATTTGTGTCTTTCAAGTCTAAAGAGGTTGGGGTATAAGGCACAGAGAGGAGCGTCTCTTAACCAAGTATCATCCCAAAAGTTTATATTAATTTAATTTTATTTTATTATAACTTATATAAATACATCTCCATTGTGGTTAAAATAATAACTTGATAACAAAACAAGTTTTAAACTTGTATGTACAACCACTTACAACATCCCATGAGTAAGACACGTCTCTTGGATTCTTTCAAGACGCAAGTTCTGATCACCCGCATCTTTGTCTTTTCAATTTCCCCCACTCTCAAGACCAATTGAATGGGATTCAAAGCAAAATTCAAAGTGGGGCGAATCTCAATCGATTGCGAATTGAAGGAGTAATTACCCTCACATTAAAGACATGAATTTAATTGGCTCATTCGTTTTAATCGTTCGTTGTTCTTATTTTTTCGAAACCTTCACACTTCAATTTGATCGTCTTTCTTCCTCTTATTCTTCCAAACTTACGAACTTCAATCCAAACGTTATTCGTGTGTAATCATTTAGAAAGTATTGAAGGAGGCCATGCGAGGATCGATTGGTACACAACTATTACTATATTGTGTGTTATGGACTGGCAAGGAAGTCATTTTATAATCACCTATATGGGCAAAATTGTAATTTTATTATATTAACAAGACAATTTTAATGCAACTATTAAATAACTTTGTAGTAATTAAAAACAATAATTAACTTATGCTTTTTATTTTAATTTAATTTTATTTTATTTTATTATAACTAATATAAATACATCTCCCTTATGGTTAAAATAGTAACTTGATAACAAAATAAGTTTTAAACCTGTATGTTGAACCACTTATAGCATCCAATGAGTAAGACACGTCTCTTGGATTCTTTCAAGACGCCAATTCTTATCGGCCGCATCTTTGTGTTTTCAATTTCCCTCACTCTCAAGACCAATTGAATGTGAATCAAAGCAAAATTCAAAGTGGGGCGAATCTCAATCGATCGCGAATTGAAGGAGTAATTACCCTCACATTAAAGACATGGATTTAATCGGCCCATTCGTTTTAATCGTTCGTTGTTCTTATTTTTTCGAAACCTGCACACTTCGATTTGATCGTCTTTCTTCCTCTTCTTCTTCCAAACTTACGAACTTCAATTCAATCGTTATTCGTGTGTAATCATTCAGAAAGTATTGAAGGAGGCCATTGGAGTATCGGTTAGTACACAACAAGCTTGAATGAAGTTACAGGTTACTTACTTCCGTTGATTTTTAATCAGGTTTTTATTTTAAGTTATTGTTAGGATTTTCACCTCAATCAATGTACTCTGTACTGTATGTCAAAATATTGTTTTTTTCCTATATTCGGTAGACATTGGTTGGTGGCTAAACATATACAATGTGTGAATGGGTAGCTGCCTCATCAAAAAGAAAGAATGTATTACATGTTATCTATCTGCTCGTATTATGAAATATTGCTTTTTGCTTATATTCGGTAGACATTGGTTGGTGGCTAAACATATACAATGTTTGAATGGGTGGATGCCTCATCAAAAAGAAAGAACGTATTACATGTTGTCTATCTGCTCGTATTATTAACTATATGGAGTTTGAAAAGCGAAACAATTTTCAAAGGCAGAAACGTCTCCATATACAAGGCGGTTGAAGAGATAAAGGTAACGACATATGAATGGATAGTGATCTGACCAAGAATCACAAGCCCAACTTGGAAGGAATGACGATATTTTGATTTAGTTTAGTCATACTTTATTTATTATAATTTGCCTCAAACTTTTCTTCATATGTGTGTTTCATTATAGCAACTTGCCATATTGAACTGGATGTTTGATGGAATAAAGTTGCCGTTGCCATTCCAAAAAGAAATTTTATTGAATTTCTAATGCCTATTGTGCAACTTCTTAATTTTCTTACTATTGCACGATTGGTTTCCCCTTTTTTTTTGTCTTGGGCATGAGCCTTTTTTCCGCCTTGTGCTTAGGAAACATAGATCCCTTATAGTCTTGTGACAATTATCATAACACTAGAGGGTAAAGTTAAGTGATGTCAACCAGTCGATGTATGCTTAAGTTAGATGAGGAAAGATGGCATATAGTTAAAAAAATACATTTGAATGTTATTGTTGCTTATGCGTATTATTAACATGATCATATGGGTGCTTTAATAGTTCTTTGGAAGTCATTAATTCGGAAATAAAGTTTTTGTCAAGAAGAGTCTAGAAACAAGCAACAATGAGTTCGACTACAAATTATGTCATGTCTAGAAACGACCAACAACATGTACAAATTATGTTACAACCACTATTCTTATGCCATGTATAATCGTTATAACATCTGTTACACCCTGAAACAACATATTATGCATCCTCAATCTGACAACCAAATCAAAACACCCGCAAACCTAGCTAACACCGCCACAACGCGCGGGTTCCTACTAGTGTTTTTAGTGGCACTTTACGTATGGCATATTTGTTTACCACACACTTCTATTGACATTTAGTTTTTATGCCATTAATTTTAGCTTTTTTAATAGAAAAAAATGTAGTTGAATTGGTTTTTCAAATTAAAGTTGTAGCATTTTCTTTGTTTGTCCACAAGATTCCTTTTTTTTTTTTTTTTTAGCAAAAAAGACTATATATGCTAACCATAAAAAAAAAATGTTTGAGTTATATGTAGGCCTGTAAATAAACTGAACGTTTGTAAACAAATCGTGAACTTGTTCGGCAGAAAGTTCATTTATTTAATAAACGAAAGAACACAAACAAAAAATTTTGTTCGTGGAACAAACATTGTGTTCATTCATTTATATTTGTTTATGGTTGTTTGTTTACATTTCAATTAATACTTAAGTAGTTGTATTTATAAAATATAAATATAAAATAGGCTTTTCTAGCTACTTATATAAAGATAAGCAATTAGTAATTGGGTTTTCTAGTATAAAAAATGGGTTTCCCAATTGAACTTATTGCAAATGATCACTTATTTAATATGTATATAAAAAACTACTTATTGTTAGTATGTATGAACCTTAATTAATATGTGGCTTTGAATTAATTGTAATATATTAGACTTGTCCGTTTGTGTTCATTAATGTTGAATTATGTTAGTTTATGTTTGTTCAGTTACATTCATTTGTGTTCGTTTATGTTTGTTCACTTATGTTCGTTTAATTTTTTTTATATGTTCATTTAGGTTTTAAACAAACAAATATGAACGAACACGAACATACCCATTTTTTTTTAACAAACGAACACGAAAAAAAATTGTGTTCGATTATATGTGCGTGTTTGTGTTGGTATTCGATTAGAGTTAAATGAACAAATATGAACACGTCGTTCGGTTCGTTTACAAGCCTACTATTAGTATTAGTAATTTTTTGTATGATTGTTTCTTTGATCCCCATAGCCACTTGATGTTATCCGGATTTATATGTTGTGCGCACGTCACAAAAAAAGGAAAGGTTTTTAGGTATGAGGCCTTAGCGGGTGCAATCTTTCTGTATCTTGGGAAATGTTTGCCCATGTCTCATCCACCTTATATATAGTCTTCACAAATAGTTTTGCTATGAATGAGGTATAATTAGGCATGTTCGTTTTGTATGTTAAACGTATGTTGTAATGGGCCTAAAAACAAAATGAATATATAAACGAATGAACATGAGCAAACTAAACGAATGAAAACTAAGAAAAATAAATGAAAGAATGTAAATAAAAGTTCAACAAAATAAATGACTACACAATGACGTGTGTTTTCGTTCGTTTGTTTAAAGTAATGAATAAAAAAAGTTTTACTTGTTCTTTTTTTTTTTTTTTTTAAGTAAATGAACATAAACGAACATCTCACTTTTCGTCCACTAATTATTTGGTTCGTTTACAATGGTAGCCTTGAGAGTGTGTGGAATATGTTAGCAAATGGAACTCTTCATGTTCTCATATTATCACATCTTTCTATGTTTAAGCTTTTGCTCCAATCTTTTAATCCTTTTAGATTAACGTAGATAAACAAACATTTAAATTTCCAATCTCTATTATAAATATTTTAAAGTTGCGACACTAAATACTAGTAATTACTTGTAACCAATTCTGTTTTTCTTACAGTTAGGGGTGAGCAAATGTCGATTCGGTTTGGTTTTTACATATAACCAAAACTGATAACTGAAGTTCGGTTTTAGAAAAAACCATAACCGTAACCGATCGGTTACGTCGTTTCGGTTAATTCGGTTAATATGTCGGTTATCGGTTCGGTTTCGGTTATGTTCAGTTAATATCCAAACATAAAACTTGTGCAAACTTGTAAACTTAAAATAGTTAGTAAAGTGTTTGGATCTTTTTCAAGAATACAAATATATATGAAAACGCAAGTAAAATACATGAAATACCTAGAAAACAAATAAAAAAATGCTTCAACTATATGGATATAGATGAAAATACATGAGTTATATAATTTCAAGTACATAGATATATGAAAGATACATGAAATATACCGGAAATATATGAAAATATGTTCCAAATACATGGATATATGTATAAAAAATACTTAAGTATATAACTATCGGTTCGGTTTTGGCCATATGTTAATCGTAACCGATCGGTTAATTCGGTTTTGGTTATTTTCGGTTCGGTTTCGGGTTTTTTCGGTTACGGTTTTTGTATGCTCACCCCTACTTACAGTTACTCCCTGAAGAGATATGTACCCGAGCGTGCGCACGGCTCCACATCTCCACACATGACAGCGTACCAAGCTGACGTGGACTTCTAGAAGACTGCGCATGCAACCTTGAACGTGCCAGCCATGATCCGACAATGAAAGGGACATGTAGCCAATCACAGGCCATTATTCCCTGCCCCATGATCACTTGCAGGTACGAGGACAGAAAGGACAGACACATGACACGTGGACCAATCTGGGGACGCCAGCGCCGTGAGCGATCGTGGCTCACGATCGTACGCTACAGCTGTCATTCTCAATCCAGCAAATCACAGAGAATCTCGAAGGCCTATAAATACCCCTTCTCCCTTAGGAGAAGATTCATTCAATACTTGACAGAGAAATCCTTAGAGAATTGTCTATAGTTGAGAAAGATAGATTATAGTCGAAGCGCTATAACAATCCGTGTCTGAGTTCTTGTAATAGTCCTGCAATCATTAATACAAATATCTCTCTGATTGTGCTCATACTATAGATTGTTATATTAGTGTTTCTTTATTGGCGCCATGTGACAACAGTCAACGTAACAGGTCAACGTCTGTACATGTTTCAGTTGTGACATCATTATATGTGCATATTTAGACAATTTGCATACACTATACCCCCCCCCCCCTAGGCTAGTAGAGCATGAGTTAATCAGAAAACTCAACATAATGCACTTGTTTAGTCATACAACACCCGGACACACCATCAAAACAAGCATTACAAGAGGTTATGCCCTCTAACACATGATAATGCACCTTTAACACACTATTGTGAACACAAAGATCATCATGGGAAATCATTCAACAAACCCATGACACATGAAACAAAATACATGTTAATGTCATCATCAAGAGGCTTGGAACTTAACAAACTCTTACACTTGAGAAACCAGATGATATTCCTATATCAAAGGTGTACTAGAGGCTATACAATGAACAATCACAACACTATTAACAGGAATAGGCCGACTTATTTAACATAACATGATAAGTATTGGATCATAACCCAAGCAATTGTCTTAGGAATACACAAGATATACTCACATATGTATACACACACAAACACACAGACTATATATATATATATATGTATATGCATAATGAGGCACCTTCACTTGACAAGAACTCGATAATGACTCACATACACATATACACGCATGGCATCTCAAATTCATCACTCTATGTACACATCTACTTATCCATTAATACACTCAAACACATGACTAGCTATCCTACAACCTTAGATGTTTTATCTTTTCCTACACACTTGGCCGAAGTGTAACAAGCACACAAGAGATCCAGGTCACTCAACAAGACAACACTTTACACTAAAAAGTAATCTTCCAAAGCCTTGTCAATCTCTATGTCTTACACTCAACATACCCCATTTGTTTGTCCTCCTTGAGCCGCAAACTTAGAAGCTAGAGATAAGCAAGATGGTCATTCTACTTACATCATCTTAGGAGTCTACAAACCAACTCTTATAAGCTAGTATTTACCCAAACAAGCAACTCCCTTTTTCCTTGTTTTCTTTCGGCCGCAATTACCAAGCAAAGACACCCTATATCTTTGCCACCTTCAATTCCCCAAGCAATCTTTGTCACTATGTGTTGTCAAGATCACCCAATAATACTAAGACATCACTAAGCCTAGACTCTTGATCTTTCATCCTATGCGATCACCACCCAAGGAAGAGACAAAGATCTTACACACCCTAGAGTTGTCACTATCCATACTAATTCCTAGGAGACCTTGGTGGCCGATCCAATGAGAAAACAACACCTTGGCTAAAGGACAAGTGATGGAAGCCATCTAGAAGATCATGAGGTCAACTAATACACTAATATAGCAAGAAAGGCAAGGTATGACACAAGGATAAAGTGAGTCAACCCCTCCCTAAGTATTGAGCTCAAGAAATCGGCTCATGCACAAGCATGCAAGCCTACTCCTTTTGCTTGATTATACCTTACACAAACATAGGATTAACCTTTTAACATACCACCCTCCTAAGCTAACACACTTGCCACAATTGTGATTCCCTTGTCCTCATCCTTCGGCTATAAATAGGAGCATCAAAGAACACTTGAAACCACACCTCACTTCTCTAACTCTCTCGGCTCTCTCTCTAGGCCGAACCACACCCATTTTCACTCAAGAACCAACAAGTGCAAGCTTAGGAGAAGACTAGGAGACCCGAAGGCTCTAACCATCGGCCATCCTCACCATGCTCCACTAGGTAAGTAAATCCGAGCTCTTTAAGTCCTCTATAATTGGCTTAACATGTTCACCCAACCCCTACCCCGTGATCACAAACAATCGGTCCTAATACTCAACACAAGTCACATACATTGTCTTGTTTAAGAGTAATTCACTAAACTACTTACCACATTGCCTTAATACTAGCATTGGTTCACGCGATCTTGCCTTAATAACATTACAATCGGCCTTGTTATGATCAAGGGTAGTTAAATTACATTTAGTAACATATACAACTTAGATCACTTTGAAATTCATTAGTCTAAGTTTACTTGGCTTAAGTTTGAAGCTAACGTTAATAACATAATAATCGAAGCTTAAACTTGCTAAAAGATTCATAATACGTCATGATATAACACTCCAAGGTTCGAATAAGCCAAAAACAACCAAATAGATTCACGAAATAATTGGTAGGATCCTTTACACCATAAGAACACCTCGGCTACTATAAGCTAACGTGTGTTAAGCTAGGCCAAAACATGTGTTACCTCACAAATGGTTTCAAATGAAGATATAAACATGTGTTAAGCAGTATTTTCTCAAAAACCAACCACACATGGTGATTTGGTGATAATATACGACCCAAATACCCCATGTGAGGCCAATATAGTTCACCATGGACATTACATTTCGAAACAACAAAGTTTTGGAATGATATGTTTGTTAGAACATTAACAAGTATCATGAACAATGAAACACACTGAACACAATGGTCCACAAGTGTTGGGTGAACAATTTGTATGATAAACAACCTCCGGGTGACTTACCGTGTCCATAATGATCATAGGGTATCATTTGTCAGGATGGTGATCATCTACTAGCTCACTAGACCACACACGACTCAAACAGGTGAGTTTTCTATGGCCCCATTTTACTATTTTACATTTTGGGGGAAATACATGCATCAATACTTGTGTCATTTTCAAGTGTGTGTACATTCTAGCATGACTACCATGTGGAACATGAGACATTTTGGTTCATGAGCTCACTAGTCCTCGTACATCGTTCACTATAACCATTAGCTAGACATTTAGCCATGGAACACTTTAATAGATCTATTGGGTTGACACCCCCACTCTTGGTTAGTCGCTCTAACCGGCCACATGCAAAAGAGTGTTAGTATTCTACTATACATACATTGTCTTTAGTGTATAATGCACGAGGCACCATAGTCAAGAGGTTTCGTTACAGGACTCATGGTTCTCACAGTGATCATTTGCTTAGCTTGCTCATGATTGGTCAAACACGGATTACACGTTCATTTTACAGTATATTCAAAACCCATAGACTCACCAACATTATTGTTGACAAAACTCCTTATGCATGTGTTTCAGGTAACTAATAGAGGGCCACAGAGGATTGAGGGAAGGGTTCGAGCATGCACACCATGGTATCACTTTGATGGCTTTTGTCAGCTTCAAAATGTTATGTTTTCAATTTCCATAAGACAATGTTCATGTGCTTACACTATGGTTAACTTTCAATAAATTCATGACGAATTCCATATTTTATGGTGGTACTATTTTGAATAAATGTGTATTGCTTGAACCTTGTGGTTGAAAACCTTTCGATCGTTGCACTCCCGTGTTTCTACCTAGGCGGGGTGTGACAGATTGGTATCGGAGCACGAGGTTATAGCGAACTAGGACTCTTTTGAGTCAACTATAACTTAAAGTATTTTTCGAAAGTTTCCACAAAGTGCCACGAAGTCTCTCCTTGCACCCCTTAAACCTCAAGTCGCTCCACGAAGACATACGGGTACCATGGTTTATTTGTTTACGTATATGAATGTTTACTTACATATATGTGCATGTTGTGACAGGAAACACGGTCATCACTATTGATCTCGTTTCTTCACCCGAGTCTGAGCCAGATTACTTAGCAGATGATTCACAAGAGGATGATTTACCTCTCACCCAGCCAGCCCCCGAGTCCCATCATAATGGGTGGATCTCCGAGTCTGATATGGACATTGACTCACCTCGTGTCCAGAGACGTACTTCCGATGACGAGGCGGACGATGACACTCCACCCTTAGCTATCTCTGACCCCCATCCTTCTATCACCCCTTCTGTCTCATCTCCACCGGCCAGCCTAAACCCCTATTTACGCTTAGACACTTTGAGACTTTTAGTCACTAGGTGTACTCCTCGCAAGAGGACCCGACCGGCCTTAGTGATAGCTATACCTGCTAGGACCCCGATTTTCCCTACTGTCCCTGTTTCTGAGCCCGTCCAGCCGGCCATTCCTGAGCCTAAACCCTTAGCTATCGAGGTAGGTGAGCCATCAAAGAGGCTCAAGAGACGCTCACAGGCCCGCAAACGGCCTTACCTACCTAGTCTTACCAGCGACCTTGCGCACCGAGACGAGGAGGATGACCTCGAGACCATGAGCTTGGGAGGCTCATCGGGGAGACCCCTCCGCTCCGAGCGCAGCGTTATTATATCTCATGACGTCCAACTGGTGGCTTTGGAGGGTCGAGTTCGGGAGCTTGAGGGTCATTTAGCAGAGGCTGAGCAGGGGAGGTTTGCTGCCATAGTAGAGTGATCGGAGATGGGTAGACGAGTGGAGATATTAGAGCATAGGGCGATGGAGACAGATAGGCGTATGAGGGAGGCTATTATCTCTTTTGCTGCTGCTTTCCCACCCCCTTCTTAGATTATGTTTTATGATGATTTTTTATGTGTTTGACTTATGATGTTTTGTGACTATGGATGTTATGACTTAAAAACTAATTGCAGATCACCCGCCTGTTTTGTATCAAAAACCTAACTGCTTTTGAGAAATTATGAAATGATGTGATGACATGATGGTTAATGTATGGTTTGATTTATATGACTATGTTGGTTATGGTATGTTTATATATTATGTACGCTACTCATGTTTGTTGTGTTCCATCTTTTAGTTATGCAGACCCGACATTCCACACCAACGACCGAAGGTGAGCCACTACCATCCACACCCGCCGAGTTGGCCGGGGTAATTGCCGAGGCAATTGCTCGACACGATGCAGCACGGGCCGACTCAAGCGGAGGTTCTGGAGGAATCGGGCGTCGCCGAAGCAAAACAAACCACGAGGCTGAAAACTCTAGTCACGGCTGTTCATACAAAACCTTCATGGCATGCAAACCATGGAACTTTCGTGGTAATGAAGGTGCTGTAGGAATTGTCCGGTGGATAGAGGAAACCGAATCAGCCCTTGACATTTGTGGTTGCTCCGAGGATCAAAAGGTAAAATACTCCACCTGTACCTTTCAGGATGTAGCCCTCACTTGATGGAATCTGCAAGTACAAACCCTAGACAGAGAAATGACATACAGTCTTGCCTGGGCCGATCTCAAAACAATGTTCATGGACAAGTACTGCCCTCGAAGCGAACTACAAAAGCTGGAAACCGAGTTCTGGAACCTTGCTATGGTGGATGCCAATGTGACTACATATACCACTCGTTTTCACGAACTCTCTCGACTGGTCCCACACATGGTTACACCCGAGTACAAGAGAGTCGAGAGGTATATCTGGGTTCTGTCACCAAAGATCCGCAGTATGGTCACTGCATCGGCACCCTCCACCATCCAGGCTACAGTTACCCTAGCTCAGAGTCTGACCGACGACGTGGTACGTATGGGATCGCTGACCCAGAAGGTAACAGTTATCAGTGAGAGTTCCGGGAACAAGCGCAAACATTCCGACAACCGGAAGAGCAAGCACTCCATTCACCTACCGCAGGATGTTGTGAAAGTTTTTGCTACCACTGCTGCTGAGGAACCCAAACGCAAGTACAATGGACCTCATCCTCAATGCAAAAAATGCAACTACCATCACATAGGTACATGTGACAACATTCTGTGCTAGAATTGTAACCGTCGTGGTCATTCCACCGCTAACTGCAGGGCCAAAACCACCAACACTCCTCCTGCAAGAAACGAGTGTTTCGAGTGTGGTTCGACAGGACATTTCCGAAAGGACTGTCCCAAGGCCAAGGATCAAGCCTGTGGCAGAGCGTTTGTGTTAGGTTCCAGCGAAGCACGAGATGATCCTAACGTAGTTACGGGTATGTTTCTCCTTAACAATCATTTCGCATCGATACTTTTCGATTCCGGTGCCGATTTTAGCTTTGTGTCCACCAACTTTAAGAAGTCCCTAGGATTAGAATCTAGTAAGTTGGACACACGATTTACCATAGAACTAGCTAACGGTAAATTAATCTCGTCCGATGAGATCGTTAAGGATTGTATTCTAGTGCTCGACGACCACGAATTCAGTGTCAACTTACTACCTATCCATCTGGGTAGTTTTGATATCATCATTGGCATGGATTGGTTGTCCAAACATCGTGCAGAGATCATCTGTCGTGAAAACGTTTTCATATGTGCATCGACTACCGAGAGTTGAACAAACTGACGATCAAGAACAAATATCCGTTACCAAGGATCGACGAGCTATTCGAGCAACTGCAGCTGTAGGGATCCAGCTACTACTCGAAGATCGATCTACGGTCAGGATATCATCAGCTACGAATCCAGGAAAATGATATCCCGAAAACTGCATTCCGAACTCGTTATGGGCATTACGAATTCCTAGTTATGCCGTTCGGATTAACGAATGATCCGGCAGTTTTCATGGACCTCATGAATCGTGTCTGCAAACCTCACTTGGACAAATTCGTCATTGTCTTCATCGACGACATCCTGATCTATTCACGAACTCAAGAAGAGCACGAGCGACATCTACGATTGGTGTTGGAGTTGCTCAAAAGCAAGAAATTATATGCCAAATTCTCGAAATGCGAGTTCTGGATTTGAGAAGTCTATTTCCTTGGTCACGTTGTGAACGAGAAGGGTATACAAGTTGATCGTGCAAAAAATTGAAGCGATCAGGGATTGGGCTGTGCCCAAGACACCCACTGAAGTGCGACAATTTTTGGGATTAACCGGTTATTACCGACGATTCATTGAGAATTTCTCTAAGATTGCCCAACCATTGACTGTCTTGACGCAAAAAGACAAGAAGTTCGATTGGGTAATCAGACAGGAGAATGTGTTCCAAGTACCGAAGGACTGCCTGTGCAGTGCACCAATTCTTTCCCTTCCCGAAGGTACTGATGACTTCATAGTTTACTGCGATGCTTCGCATCAAGGTCTTGGATGCGTACTCATGCAAAGGAATAAGGTCATTGCCTATGCATCCCGACAACTCAAAATTCATGAAAAGAATTACACTACTCATGACCTAGAGTTGGGTGCAGTAATCTTTGCACTTAAGATTTGGAGGCACTACCTTTACGGTACCAAGTGCACCATCTTCACCGATCATAAGAGCTTACAACACATTTTCAACCAGAAGGAGTTGAACATGTGGAAACGCAGATGGGTTGAACTGTTGAACGATTACGATTGTGAGATTAAATACCATCCGGGCAAATCCAACGTTGTGGCTGACGCGTTAAGCCAGAAGGAACGAGTTAAGACCCTACGTGTGGGTGCACTATGTCTAACCATCCATACAAATCTCACAACCCGCATTCGCGACGCTCAACAAGAAGCTCTGAAAAGCTTAAGAACGAGTCGCTATTTAAGATGGTTAATCTATTGGAACCAAAATCTGACGGCACAGTATATTTCGCCAATCGGATTTGGGTGCCACGGTTTGGTGACTTACGTAATTTAATCTTGGAGGAAGCTCACAGGTCTACATACTCCGTACATCCTGGTGCTGACAAGATGTACAAAGACGTAAAGGAACTTTACTGGTGACCCAATCTAAAAAGTGAAATTGCCACATACGTCAGCCGATGCCTTACTTGTTCAAAGGTCAAGGTTGAGTATCAAAAACCATCTGGTCTGCTCCAGCAACCAGACATTCCGGTGTGGAAATGGGAACAGATTTCCATGGATTTCATCACCAAACTACCTAAGACGTCCAGTGGTCATGATACAATTTGGGTCATTGTTGACCGGTTGACTAAATCCGCGCATTTCTTGCCGATTAAGGAAACCGACAAGTTGGAGAAACTTGCCAAGTTGTATATCAAGGAAATTGTAACTAGGCATGGCGTGCATGTTTCAATCATTTCCGACCGAGACCATGAGCTTGGGCACCGAGACGAGGAGGATGACCTCGAGACCATGAGCTTGGGAGGCTCATCGGGGAGACCCCTCCACTCCGAGCGCAGCGTTATTATATCTCATGACGTCCAGCTGGTGGCTTTGGAGGGCCGAGTTCGGGAGCTTGAGGGTCATTTAGCAGAGGCTGAGCAGGGGAGGCTAGCTGCCATAGTAGAGCGATCGGAGATGGGTAGACGAGTGGATATATTAGAGCATAGGGCGATGGAGACAGATAGGCGTATGAGGGAGGCTATTATCTCTCTTGCTGCTGCTTTCCCACCCCCTTCTTAGATTATGTTTTATGATGATTATGCATGTGTTTGACTTATGATGTTTTGTGACTATGGATATTATGACTTAAAAACTAATTGCGGATCACCCGCCTGTTTTGTATCAAAAACCTAACTGCTTTTGAGAAATTATGAAATGATGTGATGACATGATGGTTAATGTATGGTTTGATTTATATGACTATGTTGGTTATGGTATATTTATATATTATGTACGCTACTCACGTTTGTTGTGACATCCGTCACCCTCGTCTTTCATCTAGTTTACAATTTTAGTCCTTCAAATATTTCCTGTAACCTTGTCGTTTTCAAATTCAATAAAAGTGCGAGCTCAAGTTATATTATTTGCATTTATGATGGATCTCGATCTCGATTTAATCAAACGCGTATGTTGCAAAGTTATTCGGGACAAAAAAAATATCATAAAAATTTCAAGTTATAAAAGTTTTAAGTTAGTTAGTTAACTTAGTTAGTTGTTATAAAGGGAAAACTAACAAGAAAACCTTGAAACTAACTTAAGTTAATTAAGGGGGGCCAAACTTGGCAATTCCCGAAAGTTTAAAAAAAAACATTTCCCTCTGCTGCTGTCGCGATAGTCCGGCCAAGAGATTCCGGCCGCCGGAATATTTTCCGGCAAGGCCTCAAACTCAATTATTAGTATCCGTTTCAATGTTTTTATCATTCCATAGGTTTTTCTCCATCATTAACTGATCATTTGACAAATAATTATGCGTTTCAACACTGTTTTAAGTAGCATTTAATGACCACTAAAGAAAGAAACCGATCGGAGTATTGAAGTTTAATAAACGCGCGTTTCAACTCGTTTTCAATATAAATTAGACATCCCACTTTGCATCTGCACTCATTCCCCTTCTAAACGACCTAAAATCCATCAAAACTTTCGTCTAAAAACTGCTCAATTTTGGTTCTTATTAGCGGGTCTTATATCCTTCTTTCGGCCCTCAAAAACATCTTGTAAGTCCGGTTTAATTATGCCATTTTGATCTTTAGTCCATCATCTTTAAAAGCCCTAAGGTCTCGTGGCTTATTCATGCTTGAATCGGGCTATTAGAATTTGTTTTAGGGTTAGGGTTCATGGTTAGTATTTGGGGAAGAAGAAGATGTTTATGTTTATTATATAAATAAAATTCGGGATAGATAAAATCATCAAAATGGGGTTTGGTCTAGTGGTTGGGTCTGTTGGTTGGGAACCTGAAAACCCGGGTTCGAGTCCCCTCTCACCCACGGGTTTGTGTTATTTTTTTGGTGGAAATTATATTAGATAATATTTATATATATAAATATATAAATACATCATTTTCTTTATAATATTCATAATAAATCCATTATTTATCCAAAAATTATGAAAATTTAGGAGTAGTTTCTTGGCACCTCATAGAAAATTATCCCACTTTTGGTTTTGGAAAATGTTTTGTTTTTATATTCTTTATTGAATTAAATTGTTCTAATCATATTTAATTGATAAAAAATTCATTTTTAATGATTTTAATCTCAAAATTTTTGATAAATTATTTCTAATGATTATGAACTGAAATAAAAATATTTGGTTCAGAAAACATTTATTTTTATTAATTTCCCTATTTTTAATCATTTAAACATGATTTAATATCATTAAATCAGTTTTAAATATAAATAAGTTTATAAAAATTAAGGGAAAATTATTTTCATTAATTTATATCAGAAATCATCCATTTTCTATAAAAATAGCATTTTTGGATCATGTCTTGAATTATTAGTCTTATTTATTGTGACAACCGGCAAATTTCGTACAACGATTAACGTGACGCTAATCATGTTTTAGAAATAATTAACATGGTTTAAGGTTAATTATGGTTAGTCGAGCTAATATGAGTCCTACGATGTCCTTTTGAAAGTTCGTTGAAGTCTTGATGCCTTTAAAGAAAGACTTCGCGTGTTTAACGTAACGAACTGACATCAGCAAAAATTGGTCAAACTGGAATAACATAAACTTATTCTATGAAAATACGACACGTATTTACTATCGATGCGAACGGATGTGAAATCGGGGTGGTAAACGGCCAAAAACGCAGCGTTTTGGAGAACGCGGAGAGGAACTGACGTGGGATTCGAACGTCGAAACGCGTGGCTTTAACCGTTACCGAACTTCCGGAATAATTATTTATTATAAATAATGTTATCGGTTGAATTTCGAAAGTTATCGGATCATTTAAATGAAGGATAACACAACCGAACCGATTAACGCGATTTTAACGCGTGTGCCGTCTTCACGCGTCAGGTGACGAAAATAATTATGGAATTGCTCGGTCTGGTGTTATTTATGACTACGAACAAAAACCGAGTCCAGAGGCGATAACGGGCTAAAACGGAGCAGTTGGTACGCGACGTTGGGCTTGAAGCCCAATCCAAAAGCCCACCTATATAAGCCCATAACCTCCAAATTATCCTCATTTTCCCACATTACTTTCTCTCTCTAACACCAAACTCTCTCAACCCTCTCTCTCTCTCTAGAAGTTTTCCGGCGACCGGAGGAGGCCGGCCGGCGGCGTTCCGGCGACTGTCCGGCGGCCGTCCGGCGGCTTCCGGCGGCCGTCCGGCGAGTTTCCGGCGACCCTCCGGCGACTTTTTCCGGCGCGTGACACCCCCACCCCCACTAATTTTGACGCCCCGAACGCGATGGTGAATGCCGTTTTCCCTAAAACGAAGCGGTTTGAACGTTGGTACCATTCCGGCGACTTTTCCGGTAAGCTCGTTTTTGAGTTTTCTTTGTACAAACGTTTAGATCGGGTCTTTGGGGGACTCCTCACAAGTTTTCACGGAATTTCGTTCTCCGGCCATATTCCGGCGAGCTGTTTCCGGTGGTTTGCGAGTTCAGGCGGGGGCCGGAGTGGGTTTGGTTGGGCTCCGATGGCGCGCAAGTGTTCAGAACGGAGGTTTTGGTGGCGTGGGATGGCGGTGGTGGTCCGGCCACGGTGGTGGTGGTCCGGCCACGGCAGTGGTGGTCCGGCCACGGTGGTGGCGTCCGGCGGTTCGGGTCCGGTCAGTTTTGGGTTCGGGACTCGGGGCTCGGGTCAAGATTATGCTTCCGGGTCAGATTCAGATCTGGCTCGGTTTGCGTGCCGTCTTCAAGTTCTAGTCGTGGGTCAAGTATGGTGCTCTCGGGTAGATCCGGTCAGATTTGGGTTGGTCAACCCGGTCAACTCAGTGAACTTCGGTCAAGCGTTTCGGTATAACTAATTAGTGATTATTTCATTATTATTTGCACATATATTTCTAAAATATATAAATATAAACGACTAACTCGCTAACGAACCGATAAAAATATTAACGAAAAGCATTATGAGCTAATATTTGTGTATTAGTCGTGACTTGCGTTGTTGTTGGACTAAATTGATGGACTACACGTATATATATATATTTATATAGACAGTATGAGTTATATAATAGTCACAACGTATAAAGTCTCGTGGATTAGAAATGCGGATAAATATAATGTCGTCTTTGTTTAGGTGTTGATTTTGGGAAATTGTAGACAACTTGTGTTGTCTGGTTTATACCAAAAACAGAGGAAACTCTGCCGAAATTTTTATAAAATCCGAAGCGCGACAAGTGCGACATTATTGTGCGTTCTTATAAATAACTTTCCAAGCGCTTGACAAATGTAGTCATGTACAATCACGACGTTTTGACAAATATTATTTGTAACAATAATAGTCTATTCCGAGAAATATTTCAAACAAATATATAGTATTTTGTTACCAAGCGTCAAGTATGACGAGTTTTTAAAGGTTACTTGGTAACTAAAATGTGTTTGTTGTCGGATTAAAAGATGTATAAACGTTCGGTTTTAATTGGAAAACCTGTTCATAAAAAGCAAAGTCTTGAGATTTGTAAGATACTCGGATTCGGGAAAAGAAATAACAAATGTTATTAAACGGATTTTAATAACTATATTATACTCCCGCAAGGTATATTTTCCGAAAATAACATTTATCCGATTTACGAGACAAGCTATTACTCGGGATGAGTTATACGTTTCGTGGTGTTAGTCCAACATGGTTTACACACGCAGAGTAACAGGTGCGCGACTTGGGTACTATGCCGTATGTGAACACATGAATTATGGTAAGTCACGATCGGTTCGTCGAGTTAAAACACTTAAGGACTCGGGTTAGTACACACGAGTCAAGATAGTTGAGTAAACTCTCTTTTAACCGGAAAAACAAGCTAGATTTATATATGATAGACTTTAAGGTGTCCTTTATTGGTAATTAGGGCACGAGGAAGTCGGTCAAAGCTTTGGGTTTTATTTGCTAGCTAAGCATGGAAATTAAGGTGAGTTTCACGGCCCCATTTTACTGTTTTAACTGGGGGAAAGATATGTTTGTCAAAAGTTATCACATATTGAAATGTTTTCAAAGGTTAAAATGTGGTAAGTGGCATGATGAGTACTTGAGTTTTTGGTCGCCACTCGGGGTTGGGTCCTCGCTACTGTAACCATTAATTCAGGTAAATGAAACCAAAGGAATATTTGGATAGTACTATTGGTGCCTGACGAGGCCCACCTCTGGTTGATAGCGTCAACCCGGTAAAGACAAGAGGTGCACGTATTCTGAACTTAAGTCGTTGGGTTCCGAGAAACGACTTGGAGCGGGGCATGTTTATTAGTCTTGGTTTGGTTATGGGACTCAGGGGATTGCTTATCATCATGGTTTGTAGGAGCTAGCTACTCCATACAAAGGCCACAAAATGTGCTGGATTGCACAGGATGTAAAAATGTGCTGGATTTGCACAGGATGTAAAAATGTCATATTTACGAAACTAAAACCTGTGAACTCACCAATATTTTATATATTGACGTCTTTTTAAACATATCTTTCAGGTAACTAAGTGCTGAACAGGTATGCGGCTAGTACGGTGGAATTTGGGATGTCGGACACTGGTTGGGGGTTTCATCTATTGTTACCATCGGGTTGGGACATAAACGGAAACACCCCACCTTAAAACTTAATGTTTGTGGTTTTAAGTAATGTTTGAAACCAGGTACTCCTTCCCGACATCTTAATAAAATGATCTTTTCTAATTAAATATAGTTTGTGTTAATCCTGACTTTGATATGCTTTCGAGCGTCGCGCCACGTGTTTCCGCCATTGGCGTGGTGTGACAGAAGTGGTATCAGAGCCAAGGTTATAGCGAACTAGTATTTTTGAAAAATCTAGACTATAACCGGTTTTGGCTCGAAAACGAAGTTTTCAAAAATAAAACACAACGAAATATTTTTAGAAAAGAAAGAGAATTGTACATGGATTGTACAAGGGGAAATTCCGACCGACTAGCCATGTTTGTCAATATATAAAATGTTAGAAAATAAGGATATGAATGTTTAAATTGTGTAGAGATCCGATTTTCTAACTAGTGCTAGTTAATGCATATAAGTAGTACAGATAGCTTGCCTATAAGGATACCGTCTCACACTTCACTTTAGTCCGCACTTTTGCATCGATTACCGATATCGACAAGCGGGAAGGACAAGCGGTGGTCTACGACGAACTCACCCGCTTACCTGCGGACGGGATGATCGGAAGGGCTAACCTTTATCGTGCTTGTGGACGTTGTCGTGTTGCTGATGTTGTGAAGGCGAAGCTAGTCTAGGTCCTTTATTGTGTGAAATCTTTGTTTTTGGGATCAGGAAGCTCGGAACTAGCGGGCACCAAAATTACCTGGCAACACCGATTATCATTGCGGGTGCACACGTAATGATAACTTGTGGTGCACGGTAACCTTGGTGGGCGCTAGGGCTGGGGTTGGTGATCACTTCTTGCCTTGTCTATTCTTGTACTGCGTGGAATGCTAAACTTGGAACCCAGTGAAGACCGAGGGTGCGTCCCTGCAAAACCAGTGCGTTTTGAGCACGGGACCCTGTGTGGATCAGTATTGAGATTAGTTGCCCGTGTGCTGCTATATTATTACTGTGAGTAAGTCATTCTTGATCTAACACATGCCCAAGTTGTCTTCAAGGGTCAGGCGTTCCTTCCCCTATTGGAGGGCAGAATCGTCCTTGCTGAGTTAATAGGCTTGATCATCTTATCTAGAAGGCATGATAGCCCCCGTCTAAATCAACAATGTCGAATCGGCAAGATCCTAGTATATTTATTTAATGGGAAAATAAATATATGGTAAAGTGAGCCGAGTCGGGTGTTGAAAACGAAATATCGATCGGCAAGATCCTAGTATATTTATTTAATGGGAAAATAAATATATGGCAAAGTGAGCCGAGTCGGGTGTTGAAAACGAAATATCGATCGGCAAGATCCTAGTATATTTATTTAATGGGAAAATAAATATATGGTAAAGTGAGCCGAGTCGGGTGTTGAAAACGAAATATCGATCGGCAAGATCCTAGTATATTTATTTAATGGGAAAATAAATATATGGTAAAGTGAGCCGAGTCGGGTGTTGAAAACGAAATGTCGAATCGACAAGACCCTAGTATAATTATTTAATGGGAAAATAATTATACGGTAAAGTGAGTCGAGTCGATGGTCGTAAAATACAATGTCGAATCGACAAGACCCTAGTATAATTATTTAATGGGAAAATAATTATACGGTAAAGTGAGTCGAGTCGATGGTTGTAAAATGTAGTGTCGAATCGACAAGACCCTAGTATAATTATTTAATGGGAAAATAATTATACGGTAAAGTGAGTCGAGTCGATGGTTGTAAAATGTAGTGTCGAATCGACAAGACCCTAGTATAATTATTTAATGGGAAAATAATTATACGGTAAAGTGAGTCGAGTCGATGGTTGTAAAATGTAGTGTCGAATCGACAAGACCCTAGTATAATTATTTAATGGGAAAATAATTATACGGTAAAGTGAGTCGAGTCGATGGTTGTAAAATGTAGTGTCGAATCGACAAGATCCTAGTATAATTATTTAATGGGAAAATAATTATACGGTAAAGTGAGTCGAGTCGATGGTGGTAAAACGAAATGTCAAATCGACAAGATCCTAGTATAATTATTTAATGGGAAAATAATTATACGGTAAGGTGAGTCGAGTTGATGGTTGAAAAATGTAATATCGAATCGACAAGATCATAGTATATTTATTTAATGGGAAAATAAATATATGGAAAGGTGAGTCGAGTCGATTACGGGAAAAATGAAATCTCGACTGACAAGATCCTAGTATGACTACTTAATGGGAAAGTAATTATATGGTAAAGTGAGTCGAGTCGGAGATAATTTTATCCAAGTCAGTTAATATATATGGAGACATACATATATATTGAATATAGGATCACGACGTGCGTTTTGCGTCTGAATCCGTCATAATACTCGGGGAGTGAAACCACATTTCGGGAGCCGAAACCGTAAAGCGTGTGACTCGTAATTGTCAAGTGTCACGGAACGCTCTGGCTGACATTGAAATCCCCCTCGAAAAATCAAATAACGGACTACTGGAAGTGGTCATGTTATTCTGTCAACTAAGCTTACCCATGGGACGGCAATTCCATTGCTCATGTTGCAATGTTGAACGTCCGCTACCCTCGTCAGGACGACGAGACTGGTTGTCTGTTTGGGGTGGCAATTGATGCGAAGTGTTTTCCATCAATCCCCATAGATATTGAGACGTTGCGTCCCTTTGTCACGGTGTTTGATAAACTAAGGTTGCGAGATCCATTCGTTATGGACAATGTGACTTGTCTAATCTCTTGTCGTATTCCGATACTCTCACTGCGTGGCCTATCGGGAAGAAAGTTCACTGGCCTCGCTTAGGTGTCGGAGAGGCATTTCAGTTGACGACTATCGGTGCTAGGGCCAAAATAACATGCAAGAGGACCCTAATGGGAAGGATGACTCGGCTGAATTGCCAGAGTCTGTATCGTTTTTATCTTATCGTGGTGTCTCGATAAATCATGATCCTTCTACCTCTACTATTCTCGTTGTGACCAATATTTTTGATACTGGAGAAGATGTAGCTTGGTTCCTAGGTCCTATGGATACTATTTACCACACATCTAATAGCTACGACGGGTCTAAGGTTTCTGCTGAGCCTGCTGTTGTTGCTGCTATCATTGTCCTATGGCCCAAGCGAATTATGTCGTCGTTGCTGAGAGTGTAACTCATGCTTAGTGTGTTGAGGATGTTTCTAAGGCTTTTGTCAAGTTTGATGTTGCTGTTGCTTCGGAGGCTCCTGCCAAGATCATTGTCATTGACGTAGATATCTCTAAGACCCTTGCCAAGCCGCTATGATCATGGTTGTGTCACGATGGAGTTCGTTCCTGTTAACTCCATTTTCTTTGAGGTTTTTCGTTGAACCGCTCATTATCATTCCCTGGCTCCTGCCAAGGATGGTTCTCAAGCTTGGGTTAAGTCTGTCAGTGATACAGTTGCTATTATTCGGGTGACTTATATCGAGTATACAGTCATTCTCCCTAGGAACGATATCGGCTTGATAAGTCTGCTAAATTATGTGGAACCCATCATTCCCATTTCTTTTATGATGACGAATGCCCTTAATAACCCAATTGTTCCCACCGATGAGCCTATGGAGTATAGGTTGCTGCTGGGGTTACGAATAAGGATTCCGTCACCATAAGTGAGCTGAAACGCACCGGGGTGCGTGCTCACCGTAATGGAGCTTCTTGTAGTTAGGTATAGTGGACTCGCTAGGTTGTGTGTCATCCTGCTGTCTTGAGTTCATGTTGTGGCGTTACCCCTAGCGATTGTGCATTCTTGTAGTTGCACAGTTTTACCGACTGCGTATCCATGTGGTTGCGCTGCATTGACGACGGTGCATTCCTGTTGTTGTGTTGCTCCTGCAGTGGTGTAGCCTTGTTGTCGTGTTTCTCTGTGTCATGCGGTTCATGTTGCGGTACTACCTGGTTGACATGCTTCTCTGTTGTTGGGTTGTTCACGTTGCGGTGTTGCCTTGTTGTCATGCTTCTTTGTCGTTGTGCTGCTCCTGATGCAGTATTCCGTTGTTGATGCGTTTCGCGGACGTGTTGCGATCATTGTCGCGTTGTCCGTACTGCCGTATCGCACCGTAAACGTATTGCTACAATTGTTGGATTGGCTTGATGATGTGATAACTTGTCGTTTGTTTCACTCTTGGTTCCCTTGGGATAAAGACACTACCCCAAACCCACGTAACCGTTGTTATGTTGCTGAATGGTTGTGTAGTGATGCCATCGATAATGTGGGAATTCGGGTGTCTAACGGACTTTCCAGTAGTCATACTAAGACACCCTAGTCCTAGTGTTAGCACATGTATCTCCCTAAAGTTCGAATCTCATGGTAGTTTCAGTAATTGACCGAATCATGTGTCGACCTCTTTATATGCTTGCGCGTTTCGTGAGCATTACCTCTTCAAGATCTAAGGCATCAGTGACGCCATGTCCAGCCTTAACCCTTTATGTGCACTTTGGTCGACTAACCACTCTCGAATCATGTCGGAAGGAAATCCCATGATCCACACACGACGGGGTGAGGCTCGTCTTCGTGATAAGGGATTTCGAATACATCTCGAACTTGAAGGTATCGAGTAAATGTGAGCGATATTATGACCCATACCTTTGGGCTAGTAAGAGTTGAAAGACTCAATTTATTATTGCCCATCCCAGTGGATTCGTTTGACATCATACCCGCCAACGGGTCATGCCGATGACTGCGGGAATAACAGTGTGGACCCACCCACGGCGAGTGCATTGGTGGAGTCCCCGGTACATGATTCGGAGGTCTTATGAAACCCTGAATCTAGAGGGACATGTAGCATTGTCTACTCTATGAGAGTGCTACCCTACCGTGATGAGATCTCCGATCAACTCAGCCCTTCGAATAATGTTGATTATTCCCTAAGGGTAGGTTTATCTTGTCTTGGTGTCGTTGCGTAGATTCTTGGGATAGTGGAACCCTTTCGACCTTGGGTCAATACAGGTGTTCCCAGTTATTTTTTTTCAGTAGCATTGCTCGCGCTAGAGCAAAATCCCCTGTCCTTGACAGACACTGTTAGAGACACCATAGTAATATGAGATGCCAGGTCAGTGCGTTAGTAACTGACTAATCAAGATGAGCACGAAAGCTTACATGTTGCACCCATGCGTGTGACTACCTGAGTCGTTGAATGGGATGCCTTATTGGAAGGCTCAAGACTACTTCTTGTAGGGCGATCTCGGTCGTTTGTTGTTTTAAGTAACGATTTTGGCGCATGAAGCCGTCAAGCCCAAACGTGAGATCTATGCCAGATGCATTCATCTATGACTCAATTTCACCTCTTACCTCGTAAGATCCCGAAAGATGGAATATTCGGCGAGTGAGGATTCCGGGTCAGGACTCCTTTCACTCAGATCTCTGCATGGGATCTGAAAGTCAATTTAAGGGCGTGTGTGGCCTGTATTGTCCAGAATTGACTTACTAGGTTGCTAATGACGATAGGACACCAGTGCTCGTGAGGCACATATAGCAGGACAAGCACTGGGTACCCTTGTTTTGGGTAGCTACCAATGCTCTGCTTACCGTCTCGAGGAAAGCCAGCGTGTCGAGATGTTGTCGAGACCCTATCCTCTATTTATTACGGCAACCATACTATGATTGTTCATGTACAACATTCCTGTGATGACCAATGTGATGAGGTGATGTGAGCCTCCAGACGTTCGTGTTTAAGTCGACTTTAATTCTCGCGTATTGTGGAATTGTACGGCCGTATGTGAATATACACTGTCTACTGTTTGGGGAACTGAGGGGTGAAAGTGACGCAAAAACTTTCGACCTCCGTCAGTCCATATTAGGCGTCCTAGTACCACTAACCATAATCGCTCATACGAAAAGGTTGTAAGTTGGTGCATAGTGGATTTCAGTCCATGTGAGGACACAGGATTACCATCCGCAACTATAAACAACCTGGAGCGTCCTCGAGAACGTCGACTGCTTTGTGATCTGGTAAGATCACCCGATTAGTGAAATTCAACGAGCGGACCTAATGGTCATGTCGCCTGAGGTGTTCGGTGGCTGTGATGGGACACAGGCAAAGATCGATCGATGTTTGGAACCTTCTCATCCCCCTGCTCGTTTGCAGTTATAATATGAGGCATACGGGTAGCCATCTATACTCTTGGAGAGTCGTGGCTAGACACTAGATGCCAACGTTCACAATATCGGATTTTAGTAGTTATCCTGCCCCAAGGTGTGCCAAACCTTGAACGCCAGTCTGGGATACTCAATTTGAGATGAGTATGGATTACCACTCTCAAACGAATGAATTATTGTCCTGGACGGAAGTGTCCTGTGTGATACGATTAGTGGCGGTGGCAAATCAAATTCGCGTACTTCATCGCCAGAATCTCCTATGTGATAGGAATTATCACTCTAGTGTTCGGGTGTACTGCTCGAAGTCCTCTGGAGTGCTTACGTGTACGTCTCTAGTACATCGAATGACAGATAGAGACATACACATGAACTGGCTTGAGTTCAAGAGATGACCAACGAATCTGGTAGATTCAAATCTTCGTGAATAAGTGGCCAAACCGATCGGGAAGTTGTGCTAACAAGGAGTTAGCCTTAGGAACTTCAAATCGGTATAGGACTTTGCTGAGTGTTATACGCTGAAAGGGTGTTGTTAAGCACGAAAACTGTAATGGAGTGACTTCGCTTAGTACTCCAGTGGCTCGGAGTTATCGGTTAAAAATTGTCCTTGCGACGAACAAGCTCGAACTATCGCAAGAGCTTAGTGGGACTCTTGATGAATCCCGCAAGTCTGGCCTGAGGCAGCATTGTCAATTCCTCGACCGACAGAAATTCAGGTTGACGCAAAGCTCTACTGTTTCGGGAAAACCGATATTTGTGCCGGGTTGCGATACCCAAGAGCACGGCCGTAGCCGACTCATGACATTGTGTTCGTTAGAACGCTAAGCGTGAACTGGGGTTCACGAAGAAAAGGGGTAATCGTGTGAGTCGCAAACATCTCGCCCTGTTCAAGGATACTAATGTATCGGATGACTTGAACTGAATTCCGGGACGGAATTCTCTTAACGGGGGGAGAATGTGACAACCGGCAAATTTCGTACAACGATTAACGTGACGCTAATCATGTTTTAGAAATAATTAACATGGTTTAAGGTTAATTATGGTTAGTCGAGCTAATATGAGTCCTACGATGTCCTTTTGAAAGTTCGTTGAAGTCTTGATGCCTTTAAAGAAAGACTTCGCGTGTTTAACGTAACGAACTGACATCAGCAAAAATTGGTCAAACTGGAATACCATAAACTTATTCTACGAAAATACGACACGTATTTACTATCGATGCGAACGGATGTGAAATCGGCGTGGTAAACGGCCAAAAACGCAGCGTTTTGGAGAACGCGGAGAGGAACTGACGTGGGATTCGAACGTCGAAACGCGTGGCTTTAACCGTTACCGAACTTCCGGAATAATTATTTATTATAAATAATGTTATCGGTTGAATTTCGAAAGTTATCGGATCATTTAAATGAAGGGTAACACAACCGAACCGATTAACGCGATTTTAACGCGTGTGCCGTCTTCACGCGTCGGGTGACGAAAATAATTATAGAATTGCTCGGTCTGGTGTTATTTATGACTACGAACAAAAACCGAGTCCAGAGGCGATAACGGGCTAAAACGGAGCAGTTGGTACGCGACGTTGGGCTTGAAGCCCAATCCAAAAGCCCACCTATATAAGCCCATAACCTCCAAATTATCCTCATTTTCCCACATTACTTTCTCTCTCTAACACCAAACTCTCTCAACCCTCTCTCTCTCTAGAAGTTTTCCGGCGACCGGAGGAGGCCGGCCGACGGCGTTCCGGCGGCTGTCCGGCGGCCGTCCGGCGAGTTTCCGGCGACCCTCCGACGACTTTTTCCGGCGCGTGACACCCCCACCCCCACTAATTTTGACGCCCCGAACGCGATGGTGAAGGCCGTTTTCCCTAAAACGAAGCGGTTTGAACGTTGGTACCATTCCGGCGTCTTTTCCGGTAAGGTCGTTTTTGAGTTTTCTTTGTACAAACGTTTAGATCGGGTCTTTGGGGGACTCCTCACAAGTTTTCACGGAATTTCGTTCTCCGGCCATATTCCGGCGAGCTGTTTCCGGTGGTTTGCGAGTTCAGGCGGGGGCCGGAGTGGGTTTGGTTGGGCTCCGATGGCGCGCAAGTGTTCAGAACGGAGGTTTTGGTGGCGTGGGATGGAGGTGGTGGTCCGGCCACGACAGTGGTGGTCCGGCCACGGCACCGGTGGTCCGGCCACGGTGGTGGCGTCCGGCGGTTCGGGTCCGGTCAGTTTTGGGTTCGGGACTCGGGGCTCGGGTCAAGATTATGCTTCCGGGTCAGATTCAGATCTGGCTCGGTTTGCGTGCCGTCTTCAAGTTCTAGTCGTGGGTCAAGTATGGTGCTCTCGGGTAGATCCGGTCAGATTCGGGTTGGTCAACCCGGTCAACTCAGTGAACTTCGGTCAAGCGTTTCGGTATAACTAATTAGTGATTATTTCATTATTATTTGCACATATATTTCTAAAATATATAAATATAAACGACTAACTCGCTAACGAACCGATAAAAATATTAACGAAAAGCATTATGAGCTAATATTTGTGTATTAGTCGTGACTTGCGTTGTTGTTGGACTAAATTGATGGACTACACGTATATATATATTTATATAGACAGTATGAGTTATATAATAGTCACAACGTATAAAGTCTCGTGGATTAGAAATGCGGATAAATATAATGTCGTCTTTGTTTAGGTGTTGATTTTGGGAAATTGTAGACAACTTGTGTTGTCTGGTTTATACCAAAAACAGAGGAAACTCTGCCGAAATTTTTATAAAATCCGAAGCGCGACAAGTGCGACATTATTGTGCGTTCTTATAAATAACTTTCCAAGCGCTTGACAAATGTAGTCATGTACAATCACGACGTTTTGACAAATATTATTTGTAACAATAATAGTCTATTCCGAGAAATATTTCAAACAAATATATAGTATTTTGTTACCAAGCGTCAAGTATGACGAGTTTTTAAAGGTTACTTGGTAACTAAAATGTGTTTGTTGTCGGATTAAAAGATGTATAAACGTTCGGTTTTAATTGGAAAACCTGTTCATAAAAAGCAAAGTCTTGAGATTTGT
Source organism: Ambrosia trifida (assembly GCA_028751855.1). NCBI lineage: Eukaryota > Viridiplantae > Streptophyta > Magnoliopsida > Asterales > Asteraceae > Ambrosia > Ambrosia trifida. Next base: position 703,725 of record CM054124.1, read on the forward strand.
AAGATACTCGGATTCGGGAAAAGAAATAACAAATGTTATTAAACGGATTTTAATAACTATATTATACTCCCGCAAGGTATATTTTCCGAAAATAACATTTATCCGATTTACGAGACAAGCTATTACTCGGGATGAGTTATACGTTTCGTGGTGTTAGTCCAACATGGTTTACACACGCAGAGTAACAGGTGCGCGACTTGGGTACTATGCCGTATGTGAACACATGAATTATGGTAAGTCACGATCGGTTCGTCGAGTTAAAACACTTAAGGACTCGGGTTAGTACACACGAGTCAAGATAGTTGAGTAAACTCTCTTTTAACCGGAAAAACAAGCTAGATTTATATATGATAGACTTTAAGGTGTCCTTTATTGGTAATTAGGGCACGAGGAAGTCGGTCAAAGCTTTGGGTTTTATTTGCTAGCTAAGCATGGAAATTAAGGTGAGTTTCACGGCCCCATTTTACTGTTTTAACTGGGGGAAAGATATGTTTGTCAAAAGTTATCACATATTGAAATGTTTTCAAAGGTTAAAATGTGGTAAGTGGCATGATGAGTACTTGAGTTTTTGGTCGCCACTCGGGGTTGGGTCCTCGCTACTGTAACCATTAATTCAGGTAAATGAAACCAAAGGAATATTTGGATAGTACTATTGGTGCCTGACGAGGCCCACCTCTGGTTGATAGCGTCAACCCGGTAAAGACAAGAGGTGCACGTATTCTGAACTTAAGTCGTTGGGTTCCGAGAAACGACTTGGAGCGGGGCATGTTTATTAGTCTTGGTTTGGTTATGGGACTCAGGGGATTGCTTATCATCATGGTTTGTAGGAGCTAGCTACTCCATACAAAGGCCACAAAATGTGCTGGATTGCACAGGATGTAAAAATGTGCTGGATTTGCACAGGATGTAAAAATGTCATATTTACGAAACTAAAACCTGTGAACTCACCAATATTTTATATATTGACGTCTTTTTAAACATATCTTTCAGGTAACTAAGTGCTGAACAGGTATGCGGCTAGTACGGTGGAATTTGGGATGTCGGACACTGGTTGGGGGTTTCATCTATTGTTACCATCGGGTTGGGACATAAACGGAAACACCCCACCTTAAAACTTAATGTTTGTGGTTTTAAGTAATGTTTGAAACCAGGTACTCCTTCCCGACATCTTAATAAAATGATCTTTTCTAATTAAATATAGTTTGTGTTAATCCTGACTTTGATATGCTTTCGAGCGTCGCGCCACGTGTTTCCGCCATTGGCGTGGTGTGACAGAAGTGGTATCAGAGCCAAGGTTATAGCGAACTAGTATTTTTGAAAAATCTAGACTATAACCGGTTTTGGCTCGAAAACGAAGTTTTCAAAAATAAAACACAACGAAATATTTTTAGAAAAGAAAGAGAATTGTACATGGATTGTACAAGGGGAAATTCCGACCGACTAGCCATGTTTGTCAATATATAAAATGTTAGAAAATAAGGATATGAATGTTTAAATTGTGTAGAGATCCGATTTTCTAACTAGTGCTAGTTAATGCATATAAGTAGTACAGATAGCTTGCCTATAAGGATACCGTCTCACACTTCACTTTAGTCCGCACTTTTGCATCGATTACCGATATCGACAAGCGGGAAGGACAAGCGGTGGTCTACGACGAACTCACCCGCTTACCTGCGGACGGGATGATCGGAAGGGCTAACCTTTATCGTGCTTGTGGACGTTGTCGTGTTGCTGATGTTGTGAAGGCGAAGCTAGTCTAGGTCCTTTATTGTGTGAAATCTTTGTTTTTGGGATCAGGAAGCTCGGAACTAGCGGGCACCAAAATTACCTGGCAACACCGATTATCGTTGCGGGTGCACACGTAATGATAACTTGTGGTGCACGGTAACCTTGGTGGGCGCTAGGGCTGGGGTTGGTGATCACTTCTTGCCTTGTCTATTCTTGTACTGCGTGGAATGCTAAACTTGGAACCCAGTGAAGACCGAGGGTGCGTCCCTGCAAAACCAGTGCGTTTTGAGCACGGGACCCTGTGTGGATCAGTATTGAGATTAGTTGCCCGTGTGCTGCTATATTATTACTGTGAGTAAGTCATTCTTGATCTAACACATGCCCAAGTTGTCTTCAAGGGTCAGGCGTTCCTTCCCCTATTGGAGGGCAGAATCGTCCTTGCTGAGTTAATAGGCTTGATCATCTTATCTAGAAGGCATGATAGCCCCCGTCTAAATCAACAATGTCGAATCGGCAAGATCCTAGTATATTTATTTAATGGGAAAATAAATATATGGTAAAGTGAGCCGAGTCGGGTGTTGAAAACGAAATATCGATCGGCAAGATCCTAGTATATTTATTTAATGGGAAAATAAATATATGGCAAAGTGAGCCGAGTCGGGTGTTGAAAACGAAATATCGATCGGCAAGATCCTAGTATATTTATTTAATGGGAAAATAAATATATGGTAAAGTGAGCCGAGTCGGGTGTTGAAAACGAAATATCGATCGGCAAGATCCTAGTATATTTATTTAATGGGAAAATAAATATATGGTAAAGTGAGCCGAGTCGGGTGTTGAAAACGAAATGTCGAATCGACAAGACCCTAGTATAATTATTTAATGGGAAAATAATTATACGGTAAAGTGAGTCGAGTCGATGGTCGTAAAATACAATGTCGAATCGACAAGACCCTAGTATAATTATTTAATGGGAAAATAATTATACGGTAAAGTGAGTCGAGTCGATGGTTGTAAAATGTAGTGTCGAATCGACAAGACCCTAGTATAATTATTTAATGGGAAAATAATTATACGGTAAAGTGAGTCGAGTCGATGGTTGTAAAATGTAGTGTCGAATCGACAAGACCCTAGTATAATTATTTAATGGGAAAATAATTATACGGTAAAGTGAGTCGAGTCGATGGTTGTAAAATGTAGTGTCGAATCGACAAGACCCTAGTATAATTATTTAATGGGAAAATAATTATACGGTAAAGTGAGTCGAGTCGATGGTTGTAAAATGTAGTGTCGAATCGACAAGATCCTAGTATAATTATTTAATGGGAAAATAATTATACGGTAAAGTGAGTCGAGTCGATGGTGGTAAAACGAAATGTCAAATCGACAAGATCCTAGTATAATTATTTAATGGGAAAATAATTATACGGTAAGGTGAGTCGAGTTGATGGTTGAAAAATGTAATATCGAATCGACAAGATCATAGTATATTTATTTAATGGGAAAATAAATATATGGAAAGGTGAGTCGAGTCGATTACGGGAAAAATGAAATCTCGACTGACAAGATCCTAGTATGACTACTTAATGGGAAAGTAATTATATGGTAAAGTGAGTCGAGTCGGAGATAATTTTATCCAAGTCAGTTAATATATATGGAGACATACATATATATTGAATATAGGATCACGACGTGCGTTTTGCGTCTGAATCCGTCATAATACTCGGGGAGTGAAACCACATTTCGGGAGCCGAAACCGTAAAGCGTGTGACTCGTAATTGTCAAGTGTCACGGAACGCTCTGGCTGACATTGAAATCCCCCTCGAAAAATCAAATAACGGACTACTGGAAGTGGTCATGTTATTCTGTCAACTAAGCTTACCCATGGGACGGCAATTCCATTGCTCATGTTGCAATGTTGAACGTCCGCTACCCTCGTCAGGACGACGAGACTGGTTGTCTGTTTGGGGTGGCAATTGATGCGAAGTGTTTTCCATCAATCCCCATAGATATTGAGACGTTGCGTCCCTTTGTCACGGTGTTTGATAAACTAAGGTTGCGAGATCCATTCGTTATGGACAATGTGACTTGTCTAATCTCTTGTCGTATTCCGATACTCTCACTGCGTGGCCTATCGGGAAGAAAGTTCACTGGCCTCGCTTAGGTGTCGGAGAGGCATTTCAGTTGACGACTATCGGTGCTAGGGCCAAAATAACATGCAAGAGGACCCTAATGGGAAGGATGACTCGGCTGAATTGCCAGAGTCTGTATCGTTTTTATCTTATCGTGGTGTCTCGATAAATCATGATCCTTCTACCTCTACTATTCTCGTTGTGACCAATATTTTTGATACTGGAGAAGATGTAGCTTGGTTCCTAGGTCCTATGGATACTATTTACCACACATCTAATAGCTACGACGGGTCTAAGGTTTCTGCTGAGCCTGCTGTTGTTGCTGCTATCATTGTCCTATGGCCCAAGCGAATTATGTCGTCGTTGCTGAGAGTGTAACTCATGCTTAGTGTGTTGAGGATGTTTCTAAGGCTTTTGTCAAGTTTGATGTTGCTGTTGCTTCGGAGGCTCCTGCCAAGATCATTGTCATTGACGTAGATATCTCTAAGACCCTTGCCAAGCCGCTATGATCATGGTTGTGTCACGATGGAGTTCGTTCCTGTTAACTCCATTTTCTTTGAGGTTTTTCGTTGAACCGCTCATTATCATTCCCTGGCTCCTGCCAAGGATGGTTCTCAAGCTTGGGTTAAGTCTGTCAGTGATACAGTTGCTATTATTCGGGTGACTTATATCGAGTATACAGTCATTCTCCCTAGGAACGATATCGGCTTGATAAGTCTGCTAAATTATGTGGAACCCATCATTCCCATTTCTTTTATGATGACGAATGCCCTTAATAACCCAATTGTTCCCACCGATGAGCCTATGGAGTATAGGTTGCTGCTGGGGTTACGAATAAGGATTCCGTCACCATAAGTGAGCTGAAACGCACCGGGGTGCGTGCTCACCGTAATGGAGCTTCTTGTAGTTAGGTATAGTGGACTCGCTAGGTTGTGTGTCATCCTGCTGTCTTGAGTTCATGTTGTGGCGTTACCCCTAGCGATTGTGCATTCTTGTAGTTGCACAGTTTTACCGACTGCGTATCCATGTGGTTGCGCTGCATTGACGACGGTGCATTCCTGTTGTTGTGTTGCTCCTGCAGTGGTGTAGCCTTGTTGTCGTGTTTCTCTGTGTCATGCGGTTCATGTTGCGGTACTACCTGGTTGACATGCTTCTCTGTTGTTGGGTTGTTCACGTTGCGGTGTTGCCTTGTTGTCATGCTTCTTTGTCGTTGTGCTGCTCCTGATGCAGTATTCCGTTGTTGATGCGTTTCGCGGACGTGTTGCGATCATTGTCGCGTTGTCCGTATTGCCGTATCGCACCGTAAACGTATTGCTACAATTGTTGGATTGGCTTGATGATGTGATAACTTGTCGTTTGTTTCACTCTTGGTTCCCTTGGGATAAAGACACTACCCCAAACCCACGTAACCGTTGTTATGTTGCTGAATGGTTGTGTAGTGATGCCATTGATAATGTGGGAATTCGGGTGTCTAACGGACTTTCCAGTAGTCATACTAAGACACCCTAGTCCTAGTGTTAGCACATGTATCTCCCTAAAGTTCGAATCTCATGGTAGTTTCAGTAATTGACCGAATCATGTGTCGACCTCTTTATATGCTTGCGCGTTTCGTGAGCATTACCTCTTCAAGATCTAAGGCATCAGTGACGCCATGTCCAGCCTTAACCCTTTATGTGCACTTTGGTCGACTAACCACTCTCGAATCATGTCGGAAGGAAATCCCATGATCCACACACGACGGGGTGAGGCTCGTCTTCGTGATAAGGGATTTCGAATACATCTCGAACTTGAAGGTATCGAGTAAATGTGAGCGATATTATGACCCATACCTTTGGGCTAGTAAGAGTTGAAAGACTCAATTTATTATTGCCCATCCCAGTGGATTCGTTTGACATCATACCCGCCAACGGGTCATGCCGATGACTGCGGGAATAACAGTGTGGACCCACCCACGGCGAGTGCATTGGTGGAGTCCCCGGTACATGATTCGGAGGTCTTATGAAACCCTGAATCTAGAGGGACATGTAGCATTGTCTACTCTATGAGAGTGCTACCCTACCGTGATGAGATCTCCGATCAACTCAGCCCTTCGAATAATGTTGATTATTCCCTAAGGGTAGGTTTATCTTGTCTTGGTGTCGTTGCGTAGATTCTTGGGATAGTGGAACCCTTTCGACCTTGGGTCAATACAGGTGTTCCCAGTTATTTTTTTTCAGTAGCATTGCTCGCGCTAGAGCAAAATCCCCTGTCCTTGACAGACACTGTTAGAGACACCATAGTAATATGAGATGCCAGGTCAGTGCGTTAGTAACTGACTAATCAAGATGAGCACGAAAGCTTACATGTTGCACCCATGCGTGTGACTACCTGAGTCGTTGAATGGGATGCCTTATTGGAAGGCTCAAGACTACTTCTTGTAGGGCGATCTCGGTCGTTTGTTGTTTTAAGTAACGATTTTGGCGCATGAAGCCGTCAAGCCCAAACGTGAGATCTATGCCAGATGCATTCATCTATGACTCAATTTCACCTCTTACCTCGTAAGATCCCGAAAGATGGAATATTCGGCGAGTGAGGATTCCGGGTCAGGACTCCTTTCACTCAGATCTCTGCATGGGATCTGAAAGTCAATTTAAGGGCGTGTGTGGCCTGTATTGTCCAGAATTGACTTACTAGGTTGCTAATGACGATAGGACACCAGTGCTCGTGAGGCACATATAGCAGGACAAGCACTGGGTACCCTTGTTTTGGGTAGCTACCAATGCTCTGCTTACCGTCTCGAGGAAAGCCAGCGTGTCGAGATGTTGTCGAGACCCTATCCTCTATTTATTACGGCAACCATACTATGATTGTTCATGTACAACATTCCTGTGATGACCAATGTGATGAGGTGATGTGAGCCTCCAGACGTTCGTGTTTAAGTCGACTTTAATTCTCGCGTATTGTGGAATTGTACGGCCGTATGTGAATATACACTGTCTACTGTTTGGGGAACTGAGGGGTGAAAGTGACGCAAAAACTTTCGACCTCCGTCAGTCCATATTAGGCGTCCTAGTACCACTAACCATAATCGCTCATACGAAAAGGTTGTAAGTTGGTGCATAGTGGATTTCAGTCCATGTGAGGACACAGGATTACCATCCGCAACTATAAACAACCTGGAGCGTCCTCGAGAACGTCGACTGCTTTGTGATCTGGTAAGATCACCCGATTAGTGAAATTCAACGAGCGGACCTAATGGTCATGTCGCCTGAGGTGTTCGGTGGCTGTGATGGGACACAGGCAAAGATCGATCGATGTTTGGAACCTTCTCATCCCCCTGCTCGTTTGCAGTTATAATATGAGGCATACGGGTAGCCATCTATACTCTTGGAGAGTCGTGGCTAGACACTAGATGCAAACGTTCACAATATCGGATTTTAGTAGTTATCCTGCCCCAAGGTGTGCCAAACCTTGAACGCCAGTCTGGGATACTCAATTTGAGATGAGTATGGATTACCACTCTCAAACGAATGAATTATTGTCCTGGACGGAAGTGTCCTGTGTGATACGATTAGTGGCGGTGGCAAATCAAATTCGCGTACTTCATCGCCAGAATCTCCTATGTGATAGGAATTATCACTCTAGTGTTCGGGTGTACTGCTCGAAGTCCTCTGGAGTGCTTACGTGTACGTCTCTAGTACATCGAATGACAGATAGAGACATACACATGAACTGGCTTGAGTTCAAGAGATGACCAACGAATCTGGTAGATTCAAATCTTCGTGAATAAGTGGCCAAACCGATCGGGAAGTTGTGCTAACAAGGAGTTAGCCTTAGGAACTTCAAATCGGTATAGGACTTTGCTGAGTGTTATACGCTGAAAGGGTGTTGTTAAGCACGAAAACTGTAATGGAGTGACTTCGCTTAGTACTCCAGTGGCTCGGAGTTATCGGTTAAAAATTGTCCTTGCGACGAACAAGCTCGAACTATCGCAAGAGCTTAGTGGGACTCTTGATGAATCCCGCAAGTCTGGCCTGAGGCAGCATTGTCAATTCCTCGACCGACAGAAATTCAGGTTGACGCAAAGCTCTACTGTTTCGGGAAAACCGATATTTGTGCCGGGTTGCGATACCCAAGAGCACGGCCGTAGCCGACTCATGACATTGTGTTCGTTAGAACGCTAAGCGTGAACTGGGGTTCACGAAGAAAAGGGGTAATCGTGTGAGTCGCAAACATCTCGCCCTGTTCAAGGATACTAATGTATCGGATGACTTGAACTGAATTCCGGGACGGAATTCTCTTAACGGGGGGAGAATGTGACAACCGGCAAATTTCGTACAACGATTAACGTGACGCTAATCATGTTTTAGAAATAATTAACATGGTTTAAGGTTAATTATGGTTAGTCGAGCTAATATGAGTCCTACGATGTCCTTTTGAAAGTTCGTTGAAGTCTTGATGCCTTTAAAGAAAGACTTCGCGTGTTTAACGTAACGAACTGACATCAGCAAAAATTGGTCAAACTGGAATACCATAAACTTATTCTACGAAAATACGACACGTATTTACTATCGATGCGAACGGATGTGAAATCGGCGTGGTAAACGGCCAAAAACGCAGCGTTTTGGAGAACGCGGAGAGGAACTGACGTGGGATTCGAACGTCGAAACGCGTGGCTTTAACCGTTACCGAACTTCCGGAATAATTATTTATTATAAATAATGTTATCGGTTGAATTTCGAAAGTTATCGGATCATTTAAATGAAGGGTAACACAACCGAACCGATTAACGCGATTTTAACGCGTGTGCCGTCTTCACGCGTCGGGTGACGAAAATAATTATAGAATTGCTCGGTCTGGTGTTATTTATGACTACGAACAAAAACCGAGTCCAGAGGCGATAACGGGCTAAAACGGAGCAGTTGGTACGCGACGTTGGGCTTGAAGCCCAATCCAAAAGCCCACCTATATAAGCCCATAACCTCCAAATTATCCTCATTTTCCCACATTACTTTCTCTCTCTAACACCAAACTCTCTCAACCCTCTCTCTCTCTAGAAGTTTTCCGGCGACCGGAGGAGGCCGGCCGACGGCGTTCCGGCGGCTGTCCGGCGGCCGTCCGGCGAGTTTCCGGCGACCCTCCGACGACTTTTTCCGGCGCGTGACACCCCCACCCCCACTAATTTTGACGCCCCGAACGCGATGGTGAAGGCCGTTTTCCCTAAAACGAAGCGGTTTGAACGTTGGTACCATTCCGGCGTCTTTTCCGGTAAGGTCGTTTTTGAGTTTTCTTTGTACAAACGTTTAGATCGGGTCTTTGGGGGACTCCTCACAAGTTTTCACGGAATTTCGTTCTCCGGCCATATTCCGGCGAGCTGTTTCCGGTGGTTTGCGAGTTCAGGCGGGGGCCGGAGTGGGTTTGGTTGGGCTCCGATGGCGCGCAAGTGTTCAGAACGGAGGTTTTGGTGGCGTGGGATGGAGGTGGTGGTCCGGCCACGGTGGTGGCGTCCGGCGGTTCGGGTCCGGTCAGTTTTGGGTTCGGGACTCGGGGCTCGGGTCAAGATTATGCTTCCGGGTCAGATTCAGATCTGGCTCGGTTTGCGTGCCGTCTTCAAGTTCTAGTCGTGGGTCAAGTATGGTGCTCTCGGGTAGATCCGGTCAGATTCGGGTTGGTCAACCCGGTCAACTCAGTGAACTTCGGTCAAGCGTTTCGGTATAACTAATTAGTGATTATTTCATTATTATTTGCACATATATTTCTAAAATATATAAATATAAACGACTAACTCGCTAACGAACCGATAAAAATATTAACGAAAAGCATTATGAGCTAATATTTGTGTATTAGTCGTGACTTGCGTTGTTGTTGGACTAAATTGATGGACTACACGTATATATATATTTATATAGACAGTATGAGTTATATAATAGTCACAACGTATAAAGTCTCGTGGATTAGAAATGCGGATAAATATAATGTCGTCTTTGTTTAGGTGTTGATTTTGGGAAATTGTAGACAACTTGTGTTGTCTGGTTTATACCAAAAACAGAGGAAACTCTGCCGAAATTTTTATAAAATCCGAAGCGCGACAAGTGCGACATTATTGTGCGTTCTTATAAATAACTTTCCAAGCGCTTGACAAATGTAGTCATGTACAATCACGACGTTTTGACAAATATTATTTGTAACAATAATAGTCTATTCCGAGAAATATTTCAAACAAATATATAGTATTTTGTTACCAAGCGTCAAGTATGACGAGTTTTTAAAGGTTACTTGGTAACTAAAATGTGTTTGTTGTCGGATTAAAAGATGTATAAACGTTCGGTTTTAATTGGAAAACCTGTTCATAAAAAGCAAAGTCTTGAGATTTGTAAGATACTCGGATTCGGGAAAAGAAATAACAAATGTTATTAAACGGATTTTAATAACTATATTATACTCCCGCAAGGTATATTTTCCGAAAATAACATTTATCCGATTTACGAGACAAGCTATTACTCGGGATGAGTTATACGTTTCGTGGTGTTAGTCCAACATGGTTTACACACGCAGAGTAACAGGTGCGCGACTTGGGTACTATGCCGTATGTGAACACATGAATTATGGTAAGTCACGATCGGTTCGTCGAGTTAAAACACTTAAGGACTCGGGTTAGTACACACGAGTCAAGATAGTTGAGTAAACTCTCTTTTAACCGGAAAAACAAGCTAGATTTATATATGATAGACTTTAAGGTGTCCTTTATTGGTAATTAGGGCACGAGGAAGTCGGTCAAAGCTTTGGGTTTTATTTGCTAGCTAAGCATGGAAATTAAGGTGAGTTTCACGGCCCCATTTTACTGTTTTAACTGGGGGAAAGATATGTTTGTCAAAAGTTATCACATATTGAAATGTTTTCAAAGGTTAAAATGTGGTAAGTGGCATGATGAGTACTTGAGTTTTTGGTCGCCACTCGGGGTTGGGTCCTCGCTACTGTAACCATTAATTCAGGTAAATGAAACCAAAGGAATATTTGGATAGTACTATTGGTGCCTGACGAGGCCCACCTCTGGTTGATAGCGTCAACCCGGTAAAGACAAGAGGTGCACGTATTCTGAACTTAAGTCGTTGGGTTCCGAGAAACGACTTGGAGCGGGGCATGTTTATTAGTCTTGGTTTGGTTATGGGACTCAGGGGATTGCTTATCATCATGGTTTGTAGGAGCTAGCTACTCCATACAAAGGCCACAAAATGTGCTGGATTGCACAGGATGTAAAAATGTGCTGGATTTGCACAGGATGTAAAAATGTCATATTTACGAAACTAAAACCTGTGAACTCACCAATATTTTATATATTGACGTCTTTTTAAACATATCTTTCAGGTAACTAAGTGCTGAACAGGTATGCGGCTAGTACGGTGGAATTTGGGATGTCGGACACTGGTTGGGGGTTTCATCTATTGTTACCATCGGGTTGGGACATAAACGGAAACACCCCACCTTAAAACTTAATGTTTGTGGTTTTAAGTAATGTTTGAAACCAGGTACTCCTTCCCGACATCTTAATAAAATGATCTTTTCTAATTAAATATAGTTTGTGTTAATCCTGACTTTGATATGCTTTCGAGCGTCGCGCCACGTGTTTCCGCCATTGGCGTGGTGTGACAGAAGTGGTATCAGAGCCAAGGTTATAGCGAACTAGTATTTTTGAAAAATCTAGACTATAACCGGTTTTGGCTCGAAAACGAAGTTTTCAAAAATAAAACACAACGAAATATTTTTAGAAAAGAAAGAGAATTGTACATGGATTGTACAAGGGGAAATTCCGACCGACTAGCCATGTTTGTCAATATATAAAATGTTAGAAAATAAGGATATGAATGTTTAAATTGTGTAGAGATCCGATTTTCTAACTAGTGCTAGTTAATGCATATAAGTAGTACAGATAGCTTGCCTATAAGGATACCGTCTCACACTTCACTTTAGTCCGCACTTTTGCATCGATTACCGATATCGACAAGCGGGAAGGACAAGCGGTGGTCTACGACGAACTCACCCGCTTACCTGCGGACGGGATGATCGGAAGGGCTAACCTTTATCGTGCTTGTGGACGTTGTCGTGTTGCTGATGTTGTGAAGGCGAAGCTAGTCTAGGTCCTTTATTGTGTGAAATCTTTGTTTTTGGGATCAGGAAGCTCGGAACTAGCGGGCACCAAAATTACCTGGCAACACCGATTATCGTTGCGGGTGCACACGTAATGATAACTTGTGGTGCACGGTAACCTTGGTGGGCGCTAGGGCTGGGGTTGGTGATCACTTCTTGCCTTGTCTATTCTTGTACTGCGTGGAATGCTAAACTTGGAACCCAGTGAAGACCGAGGGTGCGTCCCTGCAAAACCAGTGCGTTTTGAGCACGGGACCCTGTGTGGATCAGTATTGAGATTAGTTGCCCGTGTGCTGCTATATTATTACTGTGAGTAAGTCATTCTTGATCTAACACATGCCCAAGTTGTCTTCAAGGGTCAGGCGTTCCTTCCCCTATTGGAGGGCAGAATCGTCCTTGCTGAGTTAATAGGCTTGATCATCTTATCTAGAAGGCATGATAGCCCCCGTCTAAATCAACAATGTCGAATCGGCAAGATCCTAGTATATTTATTTAATGGGAAAATAAATATATGGTAAAGTGAGCCGAGTCGGGTGTTGAAAACGAAATATCGATCGGCAAGATCCTAGTATATTTATTTAATGGGAAAATAAATATATGGCAAAGTGAGCCGAGTCGGGTGTTGAAAACGAAATATCGATCGGCAAGATCCTAGTATATTTATTTAATGGGAAAATAAATATATGGTAAAGTGAGCCGAGTCGGGTGTTGAAAACGAAATATCGATCGGCAAGATCCTAGTATATTTATTTAATGGGAAAATAAATATATGGTAAAGTGAGCCGAGTCGGGTGTTGAAAACGAAATGTCGAATCGACAAGACCCTAGTATAATTATTTAATGGGAAAATAATTATACGGTAAAGTGAGTCGAGTCGATGGTCGTAAAATACAATGTCGAATCGACAAGACCCTAGTATAATTATTTAATGGGAAAATAATTATACGGTAAAGTGAGTCGAGTCGATGGTTGTAAAATGTAGTGTCGAATCGACAAGACCCTAGTATAATTATTTAATGGGAAAATAATTATACGGTAAAGTGAGTCGAGTCGATGGTTGTAAAATGTAGTGTCGAATCGACAAGACCCTAGTATAATTATTTAATGGGAAAATAATTATACGGTAAAGTGAGTCGAGTCGATGGTTGTAAAATGTAGTGTCGAATCGACAAGACCCTAGTATAATTATTTAATGGGAAAATAATTATACGGTAAAGTGAGTCGAGTCGATGGTTGTAAAATGTAGTGTCGAATCGACAAGATCCTAGTATAATTATTTAATGGGAAAATAATTATACGGTAAAGTGAGTCGAGTCGATGGTGGTAAAACGAAATGTCAAATCGACAAGATCCTAGTATAATTATTTAATGGGAAAATAATTATACGGTAAGGTGAGTCGAGTTGATGGTTGAAAAATGTAATATCGAATCGACAAGATCATAGTATATTTATTTAATGGGAAAATAAATATATGGAAAGGTGAGTCGAGTCGATTACGGGAAAAATGAAATCTCGACTGACAAGATCCTAGTATGACTACTTAATGGGAAAGTAATTATATGGTAAAGTGAGTCGAGTCGGAGATAATTTTATCCAAGTCAGTTAATATATATGGAGACATACATATATATTGAATATAGGATCACGACGTGCGTTTTGCGTCTGAATCCGTCATAATACTCGGGGAGTGAAACCACATTTCGGGAGCCGAAACCGTAAAGCGTGTGACTCGTAATTGTCAAGTGTCACGGAACGCTCTGGCTGACATTGAAATCCCCCTCGAAAAATCAAATAACGGACTACTGGAAGTGGTCATGTTATTCTGTCAACTAAGCTTACCCATGGGACGGCAATTCCATTGCTCATGTTGCAATGTTGAACGTCCGCTACCCTCGTCAGGACGACGAGACTGGTTGTCTGTTTGGGGTGGCAATTGATGCGAAGTGTTTTCCATCAATCCCCATAGATATTGAGACGTTGCGTCCCTTTGTCACGGTGTTTGATAAACTAAGGTTGCGAGATCCATTCGTTATGGACAATGTGACTTGTCTAATCTCTTGTCGTATTCCGATACTCTCACTGCGTGGCCTATCGGGAAGAAAGTTCACTGGCCTCGCTTAGGTGTCGGAGAGGCATTTCAGTTGACGACTATCGGTGCTAGGGCCAAAATAACATGCAAGAGGACCCTAATGGGAAGGATGACTCGGCTGAATTGCCAGAGTCTGTATCGTTTTTATCTTATCGTGGTGTCTCGATAAATCATGATCCTTCTACCTCTACTATTCTCGTTGTGACCAATATTTTTGATACTGGAGAAGATGTAGCTTGGTTCCTAGGTCCTATGGATACTATTTACCACACATCTAATAGCTACGACGGGTCTAAGGTTTCTGCTGAGCCTGCTGTTGTTGCTGCTATCATTGTCCTATGGCCCAAGCGAATTATGTCGTCGTTGCTGAGAGTGTAACTCATGCTTAGTGTGTTGAGGATGTTTCTAAGGCTTTTGTCAAGTTTGATGTTGCTGTTGCTTCGGAGGCTCCTGCCAAGATCATTGTCATTGACGTAGATATCTCTAAGACCCTTGCCAAGCCGCTATGATCATGGTTGTGTCACGATGGAGTTCGTTCCTGTTAACTCCATTTTCTTTGAGGTTTTTCGTTGAACCGCTCATTATCATTCCCTGGCTCCTGCCAAGGATGGTTCTCAAGCTTGGGTTAAGTCTGTCAGTGATACAGTTGCTATTATTCGGGTGACTTATATCGAGTATACAGTCATTCTCCCTAGGAACGATATCGGCTTGATAAGTCTGCTAAATTATGTGGAACCCATCATTCCCATTTCTTTTATGATGACGAATGCCCTTAATAACCCAATTGTTCCCACCGATGAGCCTATGGAGTATAGGTTGCTGCTGGGGTTACGAATAAGGATTCCGTCACCATAAGTGAGCTGAAACGCACCGGGGTGCGTGCTCACCGTAATGGAGCTTCTTGTAGTTAGGTATAGTGGACTCGCTAGGTTGTGTGTCATCCTGCTGTCTTGAGTTCATGTTGTGGCGTTACCCCTAGCGATTGTGCATTCTTGTAGTTGCACAGTTTTACCGACTGCGTATCCATGTGGTTGCGCTGCATTGACGACGGTGCATTCCTGTTGTTGTGTTGCTCCTGCAGTGGTGTAGCCTTGTTGTCGTGTTTCTCTGTGTCATGCGGTTCATGTTGCGGTACTACCTGGTTGACATGCTTCTCTGTTGTTGGGTTGTTCACGTTGCGGTGTTGCCTTGTTGTCATGCTTCTTTGTCGTTGTGCTGCTCCTGATGCAGTATTCCGTTGTTGATGCGTTTCGCGGACGTGTTGCGATCATTGTCGCGTTGTCCGTATTGCCGTATCGCACCGTAAACGTATTGCTACAATTGTTGGATTGGCTTGATGATGTGATAACTTGTCGTTTGTTTCACTCTTGGTTCCCTTGGGATAAAGACACTACCCCAAACCCACGTAACCGTTGTTATGTTGCTGAATGGTTGTGTAGTGATGCCATCGATAATGTGGGAATTCGGGTGTCTAACGGACTTTCCAGTAGTCATACTAAGACACCCTAGTCCTAGTGTTAGCACATGTATCTCCCTAAAGTTCGAATCTCATGGTAGTTTCAGTAATTGACCGAATCATGTGTCGACCTCTTTATATGCTTGCGCGTTTCGTGAGCATTACCTCTTCAAGATCTAAGGCATCAGTGACGCCATGTCCAGCCTTAACCCTTTATGTGCACTTTGGTCGACTAACCACTCTCGAATCATGTCGGAAGGAAATCCCATGATCCACACACGACGGGGTGAGGCTCGTCTTCGTGATAAGGGATTTCGAATACATCTCGAACTTGAAGGTATCGAGTAAATGTGAGCGATATTATGACCCATACCTTTGGGCTAGTAAGAGTTGAAAGACTCAATTTATTATTGCCCATCCCAGTGGATTCGTTTGACATCATACCCGCCAACGGGTCATGCCGATGACTGCGGGAATAACAGTGTGGACCCACCCACGGCGAGTGCATTGGTGGAGTCCCCGGTACATGATTCGGAGGTCTTATGAAACCCTGAATCTAGAGGGACATGTAGCATTGTCTACTCTATGAGAGTGCTACCCTACCGTGATGAGATCTCCGATCAACTCAGCCCTTCGAATAATGTTGATTATTCCCTAAGGGTAGGTTTATCTTGTCTTGGTGTCGTTGCGTAGATTCTTGGGATAGTGGAACCCTTTCGACCTTGGGTCAATACAGGTGTTCCCAGTTATTTTTTTTCAGTAGCATTGCTCGCGCTAGAGCAAAATCCCCTGTCCTTGACAGACACTGTTAGAGACACCATAGTAATATGAGATGCCAGGTCAGTGCGTTAGTAACTGACTAATCAAGATGAGCACGAAAGCTTACATGTTGCACCCATGCGTGTGACTACCTGAGTCGTTGAATGGGATGCCTTATTGGAAGGCTCAAGACTACTTCTTGTAGGGCGATCTCGGTCGTTTGTTGTTTTAAGTAACGATTTTGGCGCATGAAGCCGTCAAGCCCAAACGTGAGATCTATGCCAGATGCATTCATCTATGACTCAATTTCACCTCTTACCTCGTAAGATCCCGAAAGATGGAATATTCGGCGAGTGAGGATTCCGGGTCAGGACTCCTTTCACTCAGATCTCTGCATGGGATCTGAAAGTCAATTTAAGGGCGTGTGTGGCCTGTATTGTCCAGAATTGACTTACTAGGTTGCTAATGACGATAGGACACCAGTGCTCGTGAGGCACATATAGCAGGACAAGCACTGGGTACCCTTGTTTTGGGTAGCTACCAATGCTCTGCTTACCGTCTCGAGGAAAGCCAGCGTGTCGAGATGTTGTCGAGACCCTATCCTCTATTTATTACGGCAACCATACTATGATTGTTCATGTACAACATTCCTGTGATGACCAATGTGATGAGGTGATGTGAGCCTCCAGACGTTCGTGTTTAAGTCGACTTTAATTCTCGCGTATTGTGGAATTGTACGGCCGTATGTGAATATACACTGTCTACTGTTTGGGGAACTGAGGGGTGAAAGTGACGCAAAAACTTTCGACCTCCGTCAGTCCATATTAGGCGTCCTAGTACCACTAACCATAATCGCTCATACGAAAAGGTTGTAAGTTGGTGCATAGTGGATTTCAGTCCATGTGAGGACACAGGATTACCATCCGCAACTATAAACAACCTGGAGCGTCCTCGAGAACGTCGACTGCTTTGTGATCTGGTAAGATCACCCGATTAGTGAAATTCAACGAGCGGACCTAATGGTCATGTCGCCTGAGGTGTTCGGTGGCTGTGATGGGACACAGGCAAAGATCGATCGATGTTTGGAACCTTCTCATCCCCCTGCTCGTTTGCAGTTATAATATGAGGCATACGGGTAGCCATCTATACTCTTGGAGAGTCGTGGCTAGACACTAGATGCAAACGTTCACAATATCGGATTTTAGTAGTTATCCTGCCCCAAGGTGTGCCAAACCTTGAACGCCAGTCTGGGATACTCAATTTGAGATGAGTATGGATTACCACTCTCAAACGAATGAATTATTGTCCTGGACGGAAGTGTCCTGTGTGATACGATTAGTGGCGGTGGCAAATCAAATTCGCGTACTTCATCGCCAGAATCTCCTATGTGATAGGAATTATCACTCTAGTGTTCGGGTGTACTGCTCGAAGTCCTCTGGAGTGCTTACGTGTACGTCTCTAGTACATCGAATGACAGATAGAGACATACACATGAACTGGCTTGAGTTCAAGAGATGACCAACGAATCTGGTAGATTCAAATCTTCGTGAATAAGTGGCCAAACCGATCGGGAAGTTGTGCTAACAAGGAGTTAGCCTTAGGAACTTCAAATCGGTATAGGACTTTGCTGAGTGTTATACGCTGAAAGGGTGTTGTTAAGCACGAAAACTGTAATGGAGTGACTTCGCTTAGTACTCCAGTGGCTCGGAGTTATCGGTTAAAAATTGTCCTTGCGACGAACAAGCTCGAACTATCGCAAGAGCTTAGTGGGACTCTTGATGAATCCCGCAAGTCTGGCCTGAGGCAGCATTGTCAATTCCTCGACCGACAGAAATTCAGGTTGACGCAAAGCTCTACTGTTTCGGGAAAACCGATATTTGTGCCGGGTTGCGATACCCAAGAGCACGGCCGTAGCCGACTCATGACATTGTGTTCGTTAGAACGCTAAGCGTGAACTGGGGTTCACGAAGAAAAGGGGTAATCGTGTGAGTCGCAAACATCTCGCCCTGTTCAAGGATACTAATGTATCGGATGACTTGAACTGAATTCCGGGACGGAATTCTCTTAACGGGGGGAGAATGTGACAACCGGCAAATTTCGTACAACGATTAACGTGACGCTAATCATGTTTTAGAAATAATTAACATGGTTTAAGGTTAATTATGGTTAGTCGAGCTAATATGAGTCCTACGATGTCCTTTTGAAAGTTCGTTGAAGTCTTGATGCCTTTAAAGAAAGACTTCGCGTGTTTAACGTAACGAACTGACATCAGCAAAAATTGGTCAAACTGGAATACCATAAACTTATTCTACGAAAATACGACACGTATTTACTATCGATGCGAACGGATGTGAAATCGGCGTGGTAAACGGCCAAAAACGCAGCGTTTTGGAGAACGCGGAGAGGAACTGACGTGGGATTCGAACGTCGAAACGCGTGGCTTTAACCGTTACCGAACTTCCGGAATAATTATTTATTATAAATAATGTTATCGGTTGAATTTCGAAAGTTATCGGATCATTTAAATGAAGGGTAACACAACCGAACCGATTAACGCGATTTTAACGCGTGTGCCGTCTTCACGCGTCGGGTGACGAAAATAATTATAGAATTGCTCGGTCTGGTGTTATTTATGACTACGAACAAAAACCGAGTCCAGAGGCGATAACGGGCTAAAACGGAGCAGTTGGTACGCGACGTTGGGCTTGAAGCCCAATCCAAAAGCCCACCTATATAAGCCCATAACCTCCAAATTATCCTCATTTTCCCACATTACTTTCTCTCTCTAACACCAAACTCTCTCAACCCTCTCTCTCTCTAGAAGTTTTCCGGCGACCGGAGGAGGCCGGCCGACGGCGTTCCGGCGGCTGTCCGGCGGCCGTCCGGCGAGTTTCCGGCGACCCTCCGACGACTTTTTCCGGCGCGTGACACCCCCACCCCCACTAATTTTGACGCCCCGAACGCGATGGTGAAGGCCGTTTTCCCTAAAACGAAGCGGTTTGAACGTTGGTACCATTCCGGCGTCTTTTCCGGTAAGGTCGTTTTTGAGTTTTCTTTGTACAAACGTTTAGATCGGGTCTTTGGGGGACTCCTCACAAGTTTTCACGGAATTTCGTTCTCCGGCCATATTCCGGCGAGCTGTTTCCGGTGGTTTGCGAGTTCAGGCGGGGGCCGGAGTGGGTTTGGTTGGGCTCCGATGGCGCGCAAGTGTTCAGAACGGAGGTTTTGGTGGCGTGGGATGGAGGTGGTGGTCCGGCCACGGTGGTGGCGTCCGGCGGTTCGGGTCCGGTCAGTTTTGGGTTCGGGACTCGGGGCTCGGGTCAAGATTATGCTTCCGGGTCAGATTCAGATCTGGCTCGGTTTGCGTGCCGTCTTCAAGTTCTAGTCGTGGGTCAAGTATGGTGCTCTCGGGTAGATCCGGTCAGATTCGGGTTGGTCAACCCGGTCAACTCAGTGAACTTCGGTCAAGCGTTTCGGTATAACTAATTAGTGATTATTTCATTATTATTTGCACATATATTTCTAAAATATATAAATATAAACGACTAACTCGCTAACGAACCGATAAAAATATTAACGAAAAGCATTATGAGCTAATATTTGTGTATTAGTCGTGACTTGCGTTGTTGTTGGACTAAATTGATGGACTACACGTATATATATATTTATATAGACAGTATGAGTTATATAATAGTCACAACGTATAAAGTCTCGTGGATTAGAAATGCGGATAAATATAATGTCGTCTTTGTTTAGGTGTTGATTTTGGGAAATTGTAGACAACTTGTGTTGTCTGGTTTATACCAAAAACAGAGGAAACTCTGCCGAAATTTTTATAAAATCCGAAGCGCGACAAGTGCGACATTATTGTGCGTTCTTATAAATAACTTTCCAAGCGCTTGACAAATGTAGTCATGTACAATCACGACGTTTTGACAAATATTATTTGTAACAATAATAGTCTATTCCGAGAAATATTTCAAACAAATATATAGTATTTTGTTACCAAGCGTCAAGTATGACGAGTTTTTAAAGGTTACTTGGTAACTAAAATGTGTTTGTTGTCGGATTAAAAGATGTATAAACGTTCGGTTTTAATTGGAAAACCTGTTCATAAAAAGCAAAGTCTTGAGATTTGTAAGATACTCGGATTCGGGAAAAGAAATAACAAATGTTATTAAACGGATTTTAATAACTATATTATACTCCCGCAAGGTATATTTTCCGAAAATAACATTTATCCGATTTACGAGACAAGCTATTACTCGGGATGAGTTATACGTTTCGTGGTGTTAGTCCAACATGGTTTACACACGCAGAGTAACAGGTGCGCGACTTGGGTACTATGCCGTATGTGAACACATGAATTATGGTAAGTCACGATCGGTTCGTCGAGTTAAAACACTTAAGGACTCGGGTTAGTACACACGAGTCAAGATAGTTGAGTAAACTCTCTTTTAACCGGAAAAACAAGCTAGATTTATATATGATAGACTTTAAGGTGTCCTTTATTGGTAATTAGGGCACGAGGAAGTCGGTCAAAGCTTTGGGTTTTATTTGCTAGCTAAGCATGGAAATTAAGGTGAGTTTCACGGCCCCATTTTACTGTTTTAACTGGGGGAAAGATATGTTTGTCAAAAGTTATCACATATTGAAATGTTTTCAAAGGTTAAAATGTGGTAAGTGGCATGATGAGTACTTGAGTTTTTGGTCGCCACTCGGGGTTGGGTCCTCGCTACTGTAACCATTAATTCAGGTAAATGAAACCAAAGGAATATTTGGATAGTACTATTGGTGCCTGACGAGGCCCACCTCTGGTTGATAGCGTCAACCCGGTAAAGACAAGAGGTGCACGTATTCTGAACTTAAGTCGTTGGGTTCCGAGAAACGACTTGGAGCGGGGCATGTTTATTAGTCTTGGTTTGGTTATGGGACTCAGGGGATTGCTTATCATCATGGTTTGTAGGAGCTAGCTACTCCATACAAAGGCCACAAAATGTGCTGGATTGCACAGGATGTAAAAATGTGCTGGATTTGCACAGGATGTAAAAATGTCATATTTACGAAACTAAAACCTGTGAACTCACCAATATTTTATATATTGACGTCTTTTTAAACATATCTTTCAGGTAACTAAGTGCTGAACAGGTATGCGGCTAGTACGGTGGAATTTGGGATGTCGGACACTGGTTGGGGGTTTCATCTATTGTTACCATCGGGTTGGGACATAAACGGAAACACCCCACCTTAAAACTTAATGTTTGTGGT
Organism: Ambrosia trifida; assembly: GCA_028751855.1. Taxonomy (NCBI): domain Eukaryota; kingdom Viridiplantae; phylum Streptophyta; class Magnoliopsida; order Asterales; family Asteraceae; genus Ambrosia; species Ambrosia trifida. The sequence goes on from CM054124.1 coordinate 725,282, forward strand.
TTTAAGTAATGTTTGAAACCAGGTACTCCTTCCCGACATCTTAATAAAATGATCTTTTCTAATTAAATATAGTTTGTGTTAATCCTGACTTTGATATGCTTTCGAGCGTCGCGCCACGTGTTTCCGCCATTGGCGTGGTGTGACAGAAGTGGTATCAGAGCCAAGGTTATAGCGAACTAGTATTTTTGAAAAATCTAGACTATAACCGGTTTTGGCTCGAAAACGAAGTTTTCAAAAATAAAACACAACGAAATATTTTTAGAAAAGAAAGAGAATTGTACATGGATTGTACAAGGGGAAATTCCGACCGACTAGCCATGTTTGTCAATATATAAAATGTTAGAAAATAAGGATATGAATGTTTAAATTGTGTAGAGATCCGATTTTCTAACTAGTGCTAGTTAATGCATATAAGTAGTACAGATAGCTTGCCTATAAGGATACCGTCTCACACTTCACTTTAGTCCGCACTTTTGCATCGATTACCGATATCGACAAGCGGGAAGGACAAGCGGTGGTCTACGACGAACTCACCCGCTTACCTGCGGACGGGATGATCGGAAGGGCTAACCTTTATCGTGCTTGTGGACGTTGTCGTGTTGCTGATGTTGTGAAGGCGAAGCTAGTCTAGGTCCTTTATTGTGTGAAATCTTTGTTTTTGGGATCAGGAAGCTCGGAACTAGCGGGCACCAAAATTACCTGGCAACACCGATTATCGTTGCGGGTGCACACGTAATGATAACTTGTGGTGCACGGTAACCTTGGTGGGCGCTAGGGCTGGGGTTGGTGATCACTTCTTGCCTTGTCTATTCTTGTACTGCGTGGAATGCTAAACTTGGAACCCAGTGAAGACCGAGGGTGCGTCCCTGCAAAACCAGTGCGTTTTGAGCACGGGACCCTGTGTGGATCAGTATTGAGATTAGTTGCCCGTGTGCTGCTATATTATTACTGTGAGTAAGTCATTCTTGATCTAACACATGCCCAAGTTGTCTTCAAGGGTCAGGCGTTCCTTCCCCTATTGGAGGGCAGAATCGTCCTTGCTGAGTTAATAGGCTTGATCATCTTATCTAGAAGGCATGATAGCCCCCGTCTAAATCAACAATGTCGAATCGGCAAGATCCTAGTATATTTATTTAATGGGAAAATAAATATATGGTAAAGTGAGCCGAGTCGGGTGTTGAAAACGAAATATCGATCGGCAAGATCCTAGTATATTTATTTAATGGGAAAATAAATATATGGCAAAGTGAGCCGAGTCGGGTGTTGAAAACGAAATATCGATCGGCAAGATCCTAGTATATTTATTTAATGGGAAAATAAATATATGGTAAAGTGAGCCGAGTCGGGTGTTGAAAACGAAATATCGATCGGCAAGATCCTAGTATATTTATTTAATGGGAAAATAAATATATGGTAAAGTGAGCCGAGTCGGGTGTTGAAAACGAAATGTCGAATCGACAAGACCCTAGTATAATTATTTAATGGGAAAATAATTATACGGTAAAGTGAGTCGAGTCGATGGTCGTAAAATACAATGTCGAATCGACAAGACCCTAGTATAATTATTTAATGGGAAAATAATTATACGGTAAAGTGAGTCGAGTCGATGGTTGTAAAATGTAGTGTCGAATCGACAAGACCCTAGTATAATTATTTAATGGGAAAATAATTATACGGTAAAGTGAGTCGAGTCGATGGTTGTAAAATGTAGTGTCGAATCGACAAGACCCTAGTATAATTATTTAATGGGAAAATAATTATACGGTAAAGTGAGTCGAGTCGATGGTTGTAAAATGTAGTGTCGAATCGACAAGACCCTAGTATAATTATTTAATGGGAAAATAATTATACGGTAAAGTGAGTCGAGTCGATGGTTGTAAAATGTAGTGTCGAATCGACAAGATCCTAGTATAATTATTTAATGGGAAAATAATTATACGGTAAAGTGAGTCGAGTCGATGGTGGTAAAACGAAATGTCAAATCGACAAGATCCTAGTATAATTATTTAATGGGAAAATAATTATACGGTAAGGTGAGTCGAGTTGATGGTTGAAAAATGTAATATCGAATCGACAAGATCATAGTATATTTATTTAATGGGAAAATAAATATATGGAAAGGTGAGTCGAGTCGATTACGGGAAAAATGAAATCTCGACTGACAAGATCCTAGTATGACTACTTAATGGGAAAGTAATTATATGGTAAAGTGAGTCGAGTCGGAGATAATTTTATCCAAGTCAGTTAATATATATGGAGACATACATATATATTGAATATAGGATCACGACGTGCGTTTTGCGTCTGAATCCGTCATAATACTCGGGGAGTGAAACCACATTTCGGGAGCCGAAACCGTAAAGCGTGTGACTCGTAATTGTCAAGTGTCACGGAACGCTCTGGCTGACATTGAAATCCCCCTCGAAAAATCAAATAACGGACTACTGGAAGTGGTCATGTTATTCTGTCAACTAAGCTTACCCATGGGACGGCAATTCCATTGCTCATGTTGCAATGTTGAACGTCCGCTACCCTCGTCAGGACGACGAGACTGGTTGTCTGTTTGGGGTGGCAATTGATGCGAAGTGTTTTCCATCAATCCCCATAGATATTGAGACGTTGCGTCCCTTTGTCACGGTGTTTGATAAACTAAGGTTGCGAGATCCATTCGTTATGGACAATGTGACTTGTCTAATCTCTTGTCGTATTCCGATACTCTCACTGCGTGGCCTATCGGGAAGAAAGTTCACTGGCCTCGCTTAGGTGTCGGAGAGGCATTTCAGTTGACGACTATCGGTGCTAGGGCCAAAATAACATGCAAGAGGACCCTAATGGGAAGGATGACTCGGCTGAATTGCCAGAGTCTGTATCGTTTTTATCTTATCGTGGTGTCTCGATAAATCATGATCCTTCTACCTCTACTATTCTCGTTGTGACCAATATTTTTGATACTGGAGAAGATGTAGCTTGGTTCCTAGGTCCTATGGATACTATTTGGTTCAGAAAACATTTATTTTTATTAATTTCCCTATTTTTAATCATTTAAACATGATTTAATATCATTAAATCAGTTTTAAATATAAATAAGTTTATAAAAATTAAGGGAAAATTATTTTCATTAATTTATATCAGAAATCATCCATTTTCTATAAAAATAGCATTTTTGGATCATGTCTTGAATTATTAGTCTTATTTATGATTAATTAGACATAATTAATAATTTATTTATTTATACATTTATAATTATTGCATTTATAATAATTAGTTAAAGTAATTAACTAAATTATTTTGTCATAATTATTTAAATATACTTTGATCTAAATATTTAATTGGTAATAATTATATTACCTAAATCTTATTTACAAACTTTGGTATATTATTTTTAATATACAACTTTTACATCAATTCGACTAATCATAAAAACTCTAATTCCCTAAATCGACTTAGCAGCCCTAATGCCTTAGACCCTAGTTGTCTTAGACTTTTAAGACATTTTCTCATTTAGTGTTTTATATATAGGTTGAGTTCCTCGGAATTCTTAAGCCTTTACGACAAACTTTCTCGGAATTTATACTTAGCGAAACTGTGAGTATATCTTTCCCTTTTCTTACTGTTTTACTATTTTGGGATGATTCATGTACCTATTAATCAAGTTTTATTTCTTATACTTAATGCAATTCTCATGTGTGTTTGCCTTATGTGATTTGGTGTGTATTATGCTTAATCATTAACCGCTGGGCGGCCTAGCATTTCAATGAATAGTACTATGGTATACCCCCTTGAGACTCTGTTAAGAGAATCTTGGTCATTGTCTTGTTAATTCATTATTCAGATTGTTAGTCATGTGTTAGTCATTATTCTCAGGTTTGGTTTTGACTGATACTACTTATTACATATTTGCAAACGGTATACAACACATGAATTGCGAAACATTTTTTATTTTTATACTATATATATATTAAACGGGTGTACTCACCAATACATTATACGTGTTGACAAAATTGTTTTGTACATGTTTCAGGTGACGTTTGATCTTATATGCTTTCACGCTTAGGCTGGACCTAGTGCTTAAATAAAAGTTGAACATTTATGTTTGAGATTTCTATTAAGACTCTTTGTATTTCGTTTTGAATAATGGAAGTTATTTGCTATTAATATTTACAATTTAGTCCATGTGCTATTGAACAATCGTCACTACGTGACACCTCGATGTTTCCGCCATCGGTTGTGGTGTTACAGATTGGTATCAGAGCCATGGTTATGGGGAATTAGGTTATTAGTAAATGCTTTTGACCTAGACTATAACTAAGTTACCCTTTATATGTTTTCTTTTATCCTCTTATTACTTTAGATAGATTTTCTCCTTATACTTTTCCTTATATTCAAGAAGATCATATTCTACAAACGAAACGAAAACACCAAGTTAGGAGTGACATCCATATCTTGGTGAATAGTTTCACTCCTTACATATTTTATTTATTTATCTTGGAATATTTTCCTTTCGAGATAGGAGACGTCCGAATCTCGAGGAATCTATCCCTCCAAAAGAAACTTAAATCACTAAGCTAGGAGTGATATCCTTATCTTAGTGACCAGTTTCACTCCATCGTATTTTTACTTTTTGGAAGTATATCTTTGGGTTAGGAGTGAAATCCACATCTCGATGATATATATTTCCACATCTCAAGATCCGCTAAAGTTTTGGAAATTATTTGTGACGGGGCACGTGCAATCTGGAAGGGTGAGCGCCTGTATTCTGAGTTTTCTGTCTAGGTTGGTAATTCGCATAAATCCCAATCAGACAAGGGACCCGTTTACCTACCTGGGAATTCTCGGGATGAGCATTCACTTATAGGCTAAAGTACGCCCCCACGAGTCATTAATAATATTTCAATTTCTTTGGCTAGTCACTAGTTTCCTGAGAAACAATCCCAAATATCTCATTTTATTCTTGATATTTCATTTGCTTTTATCATGATTTGATTTTCATTATTAATCTATTGAAAATTTTCCTATATTGATTTCTAAGTTACTCTTTAATTATGCAAATTTCTCGTATGCTATGTGTCGATTCAAAATCCTGAAATTAAATCTCATAAGAGTTGCTTTATTTTTGTAGATGTCTGACCGCGAATCTCGCAAAAGAGCTTCTAAGCGTCAAGCTAAGTTGAAATTTGATCAGCGTATCGCGACCATGCTCAATGACAAGTTGGAAACCCTTGTTCCTAACATCATTAATGCTATTATTCCAAACCTTAACCCGAACGGTAGCTCGAATGGGAACTCTAACGGGAATGCGGATGGAAATGGTGGAGCTAGTGAGAATAAGTGCACTTTCAAGCACTTCAATTCTTGCCATCCCAACAAGTTTAATGGCACTGAGGGAGCCACTGGGTTACTTGAATGGTTCGAAAGTATGGAGAATACGTTCATTAATAGCGACTGTCCAGCCAACTTACGTGTTCGTCATGCCACGGGTGTTCTTCATAAAAGAGCGCTCACTTGGTGGAATGGTGAAAAGCATGCTCGAGAGACGGAGGCTGCTTTAGCTATGTCTTGGGATGATTTCAAAATTGCCATGACTACTGAGTTCTGTCCTCGTAGTGAGATGAAGAAATTGGAGGATGAGTTCTATCACCTCAGACAGGATAGTGGAAACAATGTTCCCTACAACAACCGTTATCACGAGTTGAGCTTACTGATTCCTCGTATGGTGACACCACTGCCCTTAGCCATTGAAAATATATTGAGGGACTACCACCTCAGATCCATGATACAGTTATGGGGAGTAAACCTGCTACTGTAGAGGATGCCATTCGTCTTGCAGCATCTCTTACCGACAAGCATGTCAAGGATGGTACCCTGACTCGTAAAGGTACTAAGAGACCAACTGAAACCTCTTCAACCCCTGCTACTACTGAACCTCTCAAAGCTACCTCTGCCTCTACCTCTACTTCTGGATCCAACAAGAAACGTAAAGGTAGGAGTCAAAATTATGCTGTTGTTGCACCTATTAATCAAATTCCCGCCACTAACCCACCTGCCGCATCTCAAGCCCAATCAGGCCCAAAACCTTATACTGGCATTTTCCCCAAGTGTAGTAAATGCAACTGGCACCACCCTACTAACCGACCTTGCTGGAAGTGTGACAATTGCGGCAAAATAGGCCATACTACCTCTCACTGCCGAGAAACTAAATCTGGGAATGCTCAAAACCAGAGGACTGGTCAACCCAGAACTTGTTATGCTTGTGGTGATCCTAACCACAAGCAAGATAGGTGTCCTCATCTGACTGCCTTTATCCAGTCTCGCCAGCATACTCCAGCAGCCCCAACAGTTCCAGCAATCCAAGCAGCTCCAGCTCGCGGCCGTGCTTTCAACATCAATGCTAATCAAGCTCAAGCTGCCAACGATGTGGTCAACGGTACATTTCTTATTAACAATTTGTATGCTTCAATTTTTTTTGATACCGGTGCGGATAAGAGTTTTGTCTCGTTAGAATTTGAACCTTTACTTGCTCGTGATCGTTCTCGTCTTACACATCCTTTTACCGTGCAGGTTGCTGATGGAAATCCTATTGTTATAAAATCTGTGATCCGCAATTGCACGTTGAATCTAAATGACTATGATTTCTCTATTGACCTGGTACCCATGAAATTGGGTAGTTTCGATGTCATAGTAGGCATGGATTGGCTTTCTAAACACCATGCTGAGGTTGTTTGCTTTGAAAAGTATATTCGAATTCCACTTTCATCTGGTGAATCTTTATCTGTTTATGGGGAAACGACATCGAAGGGTTTGAAACTCATGTCTTGCACTCAAGCTCAAAAATATCTTCGAAAGAAGTATATATCTTTCTTGGCTCATGTTGTGGAAAAGAAGGATAAGGGTAAGAGTATTCAAGATGTTCCAGTTGTGTGTGATTTTCCAGAGGTTTTTCCTGAGGATTTATCTGGTTTACCTCCTGTTCGCTCTGTTGATTTTCGTATTGATCTTGTTCCTGGTGCTACTCCCGTCGCTAAAGCCCCATATCGTCTTGCACCTTCGGAAATGCAAGAACTTGCCAGTCAACTGCAAGAATTGACTGACAAAGGTTTCATCCGTCCGAGTTCCTCGCCTTGGGGAGCTCCAGTGTTGTTCGTTAAGAAGAAAGATGGGACTTTTCGTATGTGCATCGACTATCGTGAACTTAATAAGCTTACGATAAAGAATCGATACCCGCTACCTCGCATCGATGATCTTTTTGATCAACTTCAGGGTGCAGTTTGTTTTTCGAAGATCGACCTTCGTTCTGGATATCATCAACTTCGCGTTCATGAGGATGACATTCTCAAAACCACCTTTCGAACTCGTTACGGTCACTATGAGTTCATGGTTATGCCTTTCGGTCTAACCAATGCACCTGCAGTGTTTATGGATCTTATGAATCGAGTCTGCAAACCTTTCTTGGACAAATTCGTAATTGTATTCATCGACGATATCCTCATTTACTCCAAATCCAGGACTACCCATGAACAACATCTTCGCCAAGTTTTAATCCTTCTTCGTGATGAGCAACTGTATGCCAAGTTCTCCAAATGTGAATTTTGGCTTAAGGAAGTTCAATTCCTTGGTCACGTAATAAACGACAAAGGAATACACGTAGACCCTGCTAAGATTGAAGCCATAAAAAGCTGGATTGTACCCAAAACTCCCACTGTGGTTCGTTCGTTTCTTGGTCTTGCTGGTTACTACCGTCGTTTCATTGCCAACTTTTCAAAGATCGCGGTTCCACTTACTTCTTTGACTCACAAAGATAAACCTTTCATATGGGGATCCAGTCAGGAAGAAGCTTTTCAAACTTTGAAACAAAAGCTTTGCGACGCTCCTGTTCTCTCTCTTCCTGATGGTGTTGAAGATTTTGTGGTGTACTGTGATGCATCTAACCTGGGCCTTGGTTTTGTTCTCATGCAACGAGGCAAGGTCATTGCTTATGCATCGCGACAATTGAAAACATCTGAGAAAAATTACACTACCCATGATCTTGAACTTGGAGCCGTTGTATTCGCATTGAAAATTTGGAGACACTATCTGTATGGTACTAAATGTGTGGTCTTTACTGATCACAAAAGTCTTCAACATATTTTCAACCAAAAAGATTTAAATATGCGTCAACGTCGATGTGTTGAATTTCTAAATGATTATGATTGTGAGATTCGCTATCATCCAGGAAAAGCGAATGTTGTGGCTGACGCTCTTAGTCGCAAGGCGTATACTCAACTTAACTGCATTCAGACCCATGACCTCAAACTTTGAATCTATGAAGCCCAACATGTTTCGGTCACTGAAGGCAATATGTACAATGAAATGTCATGTGGAGCAGAAAATCTTTTGGAGACGAAACATGGATTTCTCTATCTCTCCAATCGTCTATGGATTCCTGATCGCGACAACCTTAGAACCTTTATCATGGACGAGGCTCATAAGACTCGTGGCTAAATGCCTTACTTGTGCCAAGGTCAAAGCTGAGCATCAACGTCCATCTGGATTGCTTGTGCAACCAGAGATTCCGGTGTGGAAATGGGAGAACATTGCTATGGACTTCATTACTAAATTACCTCGCACTGCACGAGGTCATGATAGTATTTGGGTCATTGTGGATCGTTTAACCAAATCTGCACACTTTTTACCCATTCGTGAGACTTATTCGGCTGAGAAACTGGCTAATATTTATATCGCCGAGATCATTAGTCGTCATGGAACCCCTTTGAGCATCATTTCTGATCGTGACAGCAAGTTCACCTCTCGTTTTTGGCAAACTCTTCATGACGCGTTGGGAACTAAACTAAATCTTAGCACAGCATACCATCCTCAGACAGATGGTCAAACGGAGCGTGCTATTCAAACATTAGAATATATGCTTCGGGCTTGTGTCATAGATTTTGGTGGTAATTGGGATTCACACTTGCCTTTGGTTGAGTTTTCGTATAATAACAGCTATCATGCCAGTATCCGTATGGCACCTTTTGAAGCTCTTTATGGTCGCAAATGTCGTTCTCCTGTGTGCTGGAGTGAGGTCGGTGATACTCTCATTACCGGTCCTGAACTTGTCCAGGAAACAACAGATAAAATTGCGCTTATTCGTGGATCCTTACTGGCAGCTCAGAGTAGACAGAAGAGTTACGCTGATTCGTGGATCCTCACCTTGGAAGGGTGTTTTTCGATTCGGGAAAAAGGGAAAGCTTGCTCCAAGATATGTAGGCCCATTTAAGATTTTGGAAAGAGTTGGAAAAGTGGCTTACAAGCTAGACCTTCCCGATGAACTTAGCAACGTTCACCCTACTTTCCATGTATCGAACTTGAAAAAGTGTCTGGCGGATGAGAATTTACATGTTCCACTGGAGGATATTCAGGTTGACGAATCGATGCGTTTCACGGAGAAACCCGTGGAAATCATGGATCGTGAAGTCAAGACTCTTAAACGTAGCCGTATTCCTATTGTCAAGGTTCGTTGGGAGTCTAAACGTGGCCCAGAATTTACTTGGGAACGTGAAGACCAAATGAAGACGAAGTACCCTCATCTCTTTACAGAAACCTCCACTTGAAAGAAATTTCGAGACGAAATTTTCTAAAGTAGGGGAGACTGTGACATCTGTCACCCTCGTCTTTCATCTAGTTTACAATTTTAGTCCTTCAAATATTTCCTGTAACCTTGTCGTTTTCAAATTCAATAAAAGTGCAAGCTCAAGTTATATTATTTGCATTTATGATGGATCTCGATCTCGATTTAATCAAACGCGTATGTTGCAAAGTTATTCGAGACAAAAAAAATATCATAAAAATTTCAAGTTATAAAAGTTTTAAGTTAGTTAGTTAACTTAGTTAGTTGTTATAAAGGGAAAACTAACAAGAAAACCTTGAAACTAACTTAAGTTAATTAAGGGGGGCCAAACTTGGCAATTCCCGAAAGTTTAAAAAAAAACATTTCCCTCTGCTGCTGTCGCGATAGTCCGGCCAAGAGATTCCGGCCGCCGAAATATTTTCCGGCAAGGCCTCAAACTCAATTATTAGTATCCGTTTCAATGTTTTTATCATTCCATAGGTTTTTCTCCATCATTAACTGATCATTTGACAAATAATTATGCGTTTCAACACTGTTTTAAGTAGCTTTTAATGACCACTAAAGAAAGAAACCGATCGGAGTATTGAAGTTTAATAAACGCGCGTTTCAACTCGTTTTCAATATAAATTAGACATCCCACTTTGCATCTGCACTCATTCCCCTTCTAAACGACCTAAAATCCATCAAAACTTTCGTCTAAAAACTGCTCAATTTTGGTTCTTATTAGCGGGTCTTATATCCTTCTTTCGGCCCTCAAAAACATCTTGTAAGTCCGGTTTAATTATGCCATTTTGATCTTTAGTCCATCATCTTTAAAAGCCCTAAGGTCTCGTGGCTTAATCATGCTTGAATCGGGCTATTAGAATTTGTTTTAGGGTTAGGGTTCATGGTTAGTATTTGGGGAAGAAGAAGATGTTTATGTTTATTATATAAATAAAATTCGGGATAGATAAAATCATCAAAATGGGGTTTGGTCTAGTGGTTGGGTCTGTTGGTTGGGAACCTGAAAACCCGGGTTCGAGTCCCCTCTCACCCACGGGTTTGTGTTATTTTTTTTGGTGGAAATTATATTAGATAATATTTATATATATAAATATATAAATACATCATTTTCTTTATAATATTCATAATAAATCCATTATTTATCCAAAAATTATGAAAATTTAGGAGTAGTTTCTTGGCACCTCATAGAAAATTATCCCACTTTTGGTTTTGGAAAATGTTTTATTTTTATATTCTTTATTGAATTAAATTGTTCTAATCATATTTAATTGATAAAAAATTCATTTTTAATGATTTTAATCTCAAAATTTTTGATAAATTATTTCTAATGATTATGAACTGAAATAAAAATATTTGGTTCAGAAAACATTTATTTTTATTAATTTCCCTATTTTTAATCATTTAAACATGATTTAATATCATTAAATCAGTTTTAAATATAAATAAGTTTATAAAAATTAAGGGAAAATTATTTTCATTAATTTATATCAGAAATCATCCATTTTCTATAAAAATAGCATTTTTGGATCATGTCTTGAATTATTAGTCTTATTTATGATTAATTAGACATAATTAATAATTTATTTATTTATACATTTATAATTATTGCATTTATAATAATTAGTTAAAGTAATTAACTAAATTATTTGTCATAATTATTTAAATATACTTTGATCTAAATATTTAATTGGTAATAATTATATTACCTAAATCTTATTTACAAACTTTGGTATATTATTTTTAATATACAACTTTTACATCAATTCGACTAATCATAAAAACTCTAATTCCCTAAATCGACTTAGCAGCCCTAATGCCTTAGACCCTAGTTGTCTTAGACTTTTAAGACATTTTCTCATTTAGTGTTTTATATATAGGTTGAGTTCCTCGGAATTCTTAAGCCTTTACGACAAACTTTCTCGGAATTTATACTTAGCGAAACTGTGAGTATATCTTTCCCTTTTCTTACTGTTTTACTATTTTGGGATGATTCATGTACCTATTAATCAAGTTTTATTTCTTATACTTAATGCAATTCTCATGTGTGTTTGCCTTATGTGATTTGGTGTGTATTATGCTTAATCATTAACCGCTGGGCGGCCTAGCATTTCAATGAATAGTACTATGGTATACCCCCTTGAGACTCTGTTAAGAGAATCTTGGTCATTGTCTTGTTAATTCATTATTCAGATTGTTAGTCATGTGTTAGTCATTATTCTCAGGTTTGGTTTTGACTGATACTACTTATTACATATTTGCAAACGGTATACAACACATGAATTGCGAAACATTTTTTATTTTTATACTATATATATATTAAACGGGTGTACTCACCAATACATTATACGTGTTGACAAAATTGTTTTGTACATGTTTCAGGTGACGTTTGATCTTATATGCTTTCACGCTTAGGCTGGACCTAGTGCTTAAATAAAAGTTGAACATTTATGTTTGAGATTTCTATTTAGACTCTTTGTATTTCGTTTTGAATAATGGAAGTTATTTGCTATTAATATTTACAATTTAGTCCATGTGCTATTGAACAATCATCACTACGTGACACCTCGATGTTTCCGCCATCGGTTGGGGTGTTGCATTTGTTGTGTTCCATCTTTTAGTTATGCAGACCCGACATTCCACACGAACGACCGAAGGCGAGCCACTACCATCTACATCCGCCGAGTTGGCTAGGGTAATTGCTGAAGCAATTGCTCGACACGATGCAACACAGGCCGACTCAAACGTAGGTTCTGGAGGTATCGGGCGTCGCCGAAGCGAAACAGACCACGAGGCTGAAAACTCTAGTCACGGCTGTTCATACAAAACCTTCATGGCATGCAAACCATGGAACTTTCATGGTAATGAAGGTGTTGTAGGAATTGTTCGGTAGATAGAGAAAACCGAATCAGTCCTCGACATTAGTGGTTGCTCCGAGGATCAAAAGGTAAAATACTCCACCTGTACCTTTCAGGATGAAGCCCTCACTTGGTGGAATCTGCAAGTACAAACCCTGGGCAGAGAAACGTCATACAGTCTTGCCTGGGCCGATCTTAAAACAATGTTCATGGACAAGTACTGCCCTCGAAGCGAACTACAAAAGCTGGAAACCGAGTTCTGGAACCTTGCTATGGTGGATGCTGTGACAACAGTCAACGTAACAGGTCAACAACCATACCTGTTTCATTTATTAAGTCATTATATGTGCATATTTAGACAATTTGCATACACTATACCCCCAGGCTAGTAGAGCATGAGTTAAACAGAAAACTCAACATAATGCTAATGCACCTCTAACACACGATTGTGAACACAGGATCATCATGGGAAATCATTCAACAAACATATGACACATGTGAAACAAAATACAAGTTAATGTCATAAGCAAGAGGCATGGAATTTAACAACCTCTTATGAGACCGGATGATATTCCTATATCAGAGGTATACTAGAGGCTATACAACGAACAATCACAACACAATTAACATGAATAAGCCGATTTATTCAACATAACTTGTTAAAGTATTGGATCATAACCAAGCTAATTGTCTTAGAGCTACACAAGCTATACTCACATATGTATATACACATATACATACGACATTATATACACACACATGACAACTACTTGTTCTTGGACTAGTCACCTATCACCTTTACAACATACAACATCTCGGCCAATCCCACCCTAAACTCTATGACAATGACTCATACCTACACTAAACTAGGACTCTACACACTAAACTCTATACACTTTTGTTTGTTTCTCCTTGTTTGAGCCGAAAAGATAGGATCACAAAGAAACAAACATGTGATCATACTTATACCAAATTAGAACCCATGCTTATGACACCATTCATCTCCATAGTGTTATCTTAACTCAAATTGGAAACCCTCTTGGACTCTAATCGGCCGAAACAAACATGAGGACCATCCATGTGTCACTATCACAACAAGACAACCATGGATTATCTATTCACCTACACTCTAGACCCTAACATTAGACATGAACATGATGACATACCTTTGGCCTTAGACAAGTCACTATCCATCCTACACCAATCGGCCAAAAGAAAAGCATGACCACAACACCTAGTTCACCTCATGAGGTAATCAACATGACAATGGAAAAGGTAGTAACTTTCACACAAATGGATAGAGGACAGGGTTAACTTACTACCTAAGCAAGTCAACCCTCACATTCCTTTGATAAGCACTTACAACTCATGCATGGTAATCCTCCCCCTAGACTACACCTCGGCCGAACAAGAAGCAACCAAGAACATATCTCACTTGTCAACATCAAAAGCCACCTATCCCTACTATAACCCAATCGTGGCAGCCTATACACCCTTAATTCTCCATGTTTTTCAACACTTAACTTTGTCTTATTGAGCATGCATGCCACTAAGAGACAAAGGTGACATTTTTCACCTAATTAGGCCTTAATCAAGCAAGTCCCACATCCCTAGAAGCCACCCTTTCCTAAAACACTAAGACTTGGTGCCTACACATTTTCGGCCACCACATTTGATTGAAACTAATCACAATGTTTTGAACTTACACCAAATAGGAGTCTATAGTTTATCAATGAACATAGGAAACTAGGGTGGAAGCTTGCCATAATATACACTATAAAAAGGGAGCACCTTGATCCATCAAATGCACCAACACAAACACAATAAACCTCTCAAGCTTCGGCTCCCCATCGACCTCCTCTTAGAGCTTCAATCCGATCCACAAGAGGTATGGAAGCTGGCTACAAGGTTTCCTTCCTAACACCAAGCATTAAGGTAAGCTCTAGACACCCATACCTCTTAGTTCTCTTTGGCCCTATTGTGAACCCGAGCCCAAGCCTTTTTGACACCTTAACCGGCCCCAAATATAAAAACATAATCGGTTAACTTAGAGCTAAGTAATCGGATTTTTCCAAATCCTAAGAAACATGTCCACTTTGTTTCACTATATACACGCCTCAACCATGGTATCTATGGGTAGATAATCGACCACACACTACCTATGAGATCAAGAAAACATTTTCGGGTCCAAAGCTATGCAAACTAAGAATCGTTTTTTTTTAACTGAAACATGGTTAGTTTATGCTTAGAAATAAAGGTTCCAAATCAAAGTGTAGGATTTGTTTCAAACACAATCACACACTAACCCACCTCATTATGAGACATAAATGCTTTGGAAAACCAAGATCAACCAAGTTTGATCCTCTAATTGATCAATGACCATGCCAAAAATTGATGTTATAATCGGCTACATCTAACTAACATATGTTAGCAAGAGCCGAAACATGTGTTAACTATAAATGGACCTAAAAAGGGTTCTACACATATGTTAAGTAATATTTTCTCGAAAACCAACCACACATGGTGATTTGGTGCTAACATACGGCCCAAATACCCCAAGTGGGGCCCAATATAGTTCACCATGGACATTACATTTCGAAACAATAAAGTTTTGGAACTATATGTTTGTTAGAACATTAACAAGTATCATGAACAATGAAACACACTAAAAACAATGGTCCACAAGTGTCGGGTAAACAATTTGTATGATAAACAACATCGGGATGACTTACCATGTCCATAATGATCATAGGGTATCATTTGTCAGGGCGGTGATCATCTACTAGCTCACTAGACCACACACGACTCAAACAGGTGAGTTTTCTATGGCCCCATTTTACTATTTTACATTTTGGGGGAAATACATGCATCAATACTTGTGTCAATTTCAAGTGTGTGTACATTCTAGCATGACTACCATGTGGAACATGAGACTTTTGGTTCATGAGCTCACGAGTCCTCGTACAACGTTCACTGTAACCATTAGCTAGACATTTAGCCATGGAACACTTTAATAGATCTATTGGGTTAACACCCCCACTCTTGGTTAGTCGCTCTAACCAGCCACATGCAAGAGAGTGATAGTATTCTACTATACATACATTGTCTTTAGTGTACAATGCACGAGGCACCGCAGTCACGAGGTTTGGTTACAGGACTCATGGTTCGCACAGTGATCATTTGCTTAGCTAGCTCATGATTGGTCAAACACGGATGACACGTTCATTTCACAGTACATTCAAAACCCATAGACTCACCAACATTATTGTTGACAAAGCCCTTTATGCATGTGTTTTAAGTAACTAATGGATGGCCACCGAGGATTGAGGGAAGGGTTCGAGCATGCCCACCGTGGTATCACTTTGATGGCTTTTATCAGCTTCAAAAGGCTATGCTGTCAATTTCAATAAAACAATGTTTATGCGCTATCACTATGGATAATATTTAAATCAATTCATGAAAAATTCCATCTTCTATGGTTGTACTATTTTGAGTAAATGTGTATTGCTTGAACCTTGTGCTTGAAAACTTTTCGATCGTTGCATTCCCGTGTTTCCGCCTAGGCAGGGTGTGACAGATGCCAATGTGACTACTTATACCATTTGTTTTCACGAACTCTCTCTACTGGTCCCACACATGGTCACACCCGAGTACAAGAGAGTCGAGAGGTATATCTGGGGTCTGTCACCAAAGATCTGCAGTATGGTCACTGCATCAGCACCCTCCACCATCCAGGCTGCGGTTACCCTGGCTCAGAGTCTGACCGACGACGTGGTACGTATGGGATCACTGACACAGAAGGTAACAGTTATCAGTGAGAGTTCCAGGAACAAGCGCAAACGTTCCGACAACTGAAAGAGCAAGCACTCCTCTTACCTACCGCATGATGTTGTGAAAGTTTTTGCTGCCACTGCTGCTGAGGAACCCAAACGCAAGTACAGTGGACCTCATCCTCACTTCAGCAAATGCAACTACTATCACATAGGTACCTGTGACAGCATTCTGTGCAAGAACTGTAACCGTCGTGGTCATTCCACCGCTAACTGCAGGGCTAAAACCACCAACACTCCTCCTGCTAGAAACGAGTGTTTCGAGTGTGGCGCGACAGGACATTTCCGAAAGGACTGTCCCAAGGCCAAGGATCAAGCCCATGGCAGAGCATTTGTGTTAGGAGCCAACGAAGTACGAGATGATACTAACGTAGTTATGGGTACGTTTCTCCTTAACAATCAATTCACATCGATACTTTTCGATTCCGGCGCAGATTTTAGCTTTGTGTCCAACAACTTTAAGAAGTCCCTAGGATTAGAATCTAGTAAGTTGGACACACGATTTACCATAGAACTAGCAAACGGCAAATTCCATCTTTTATGGTGGTACTATTTTGAATAAATGTGTATTGCTTGAACCTTGTGCTTGAAAACCTTTCGATCGTTGCACTCCCGTGTTCCCGCCTAGGCGGGGTGTGACACGCCATCCGTAAGTTGAGCGTAATAGAACTGCAATCTTTAAAAACTTCTATATTTCTATAACACCAACTATGAGTTCTCTACCTCTACCACCTTCTTTCACCGGCGGTAACTCAGGCACTGGTGCTGCTCAGGCAAGCACCAGCCAGCTTGGCGATACCCCAGAAGGACAACTAAACATCACAGATAATGGTCATTACCCCGTCCTCAGGGACTAGGCAGACCCCATCTTTTCATTTTGCTACAAACAACAACCAGACTTCCCTAGCTGGTCGTGCAACGCCGATGGTTACTCCGGAGGTATGGTACGCCTAGCAAAAGGAAGCTCTGAAACATGCCTACATGCAAAAACTCAAAGAGCAGCAACTCCGAGAAGCCTCCCACGCTGCCCTCTTCTTCAGCGAAGGAAGCCCCATTATTGTGTCTGAAGGGCCATCTAGAGCCGCGGGGCATAATGGCGGAAGCAACCATGTCATTGACCCTACCTGGAGGGAGGACTCCGAAGAGTCACAGAGTCGTTTTCACCATGACATAAGCCAACCCTTGACCAACACTATTGATCGAGGGCACTCATTGTCCGGTGAAGACAACCTCATGCAACCATACTACCCCCATCTTTCAGTGAAAAGTCCAAGTTCACACCGCGCATTGAACTTACCCCGCTGCCTCCAAGAACCAAGATACCAAGTAACTTGGGAAAATTCGACGACACAAGCGATGCTGATGACCACCTACTAAGCTTCGAAGTAGCAGGAAAATGCGCGGGATAGAGCTTACCCGCATGTTGGCACATGTTCGCGCAGACACTTACAGGTGCTGCGCGAGTATGGTTTGATAGCCTACCCAATGGGAAAATAGAAAACTTAAAAGAGCTAACTAATAGGTTTTCTGATCACTTCAGTCAAAACAAAAGAATAGAACGTGACTCCACAGACATCCTACAAGTAAGGAGACGTGACAACGAGTCAATTGAAGACTACATTACAAGGTTCAAACAAGGGGTGCGGTGCGACCCACTAATCCGCACCTTGGCGGGCTTCACAGGAATGCCAAACACATGGGAGGATATCATGCGAGGCGCCAAGACATACGCAAAAACAGAAAGAGAGCTATCAGTCTGGAACAGAGTCAAAGCCCCACAATACATAGATGTACAGGACCAAGCTGTGTGCAATAGAAACAACAAGCATGACAGAAAAGGCAAAGGTTCTGTCTGGAACAGGCTTCATGGAGCTACCCAGACCGAAACCAAGCCCACAGAGGTTCAAGAATACAAGGGTAACACGCCAGGGAAAGTTTTAGCCACTGAAAATGTCGATTTTACCGAACCAAGAGTCATCAAAAGGAGAGAGGGCTTAGACCCCAGCAAGTATTGTGCTTATCACCAAGACATAGGCCATGAAACAGAAAAATGTTAGCAGCTCAAGCAAGCCATAGAAGATGCACTAAAATCTGGCAAACTCGGACATTTACTAAAAAATGTCGAGCGGAAGCAAAACGAGGGGCCCCCTCTAAAGAAAATCAAGAACATCAGCATGATGATTCACAGTGACAGGCACAGGCACCAAAAGCGCAAAACCGAGCAAAGCGCAGAGTGGAGGGAGCAACAAGTATGTTTCCCAATAGTCAAAGGCGGACCATCATCCACTCGCGCCTTAGTTATCACAGCTCTCTTCGATCACTATAGGACCACACACGCATTCATGGATACCAGAAGCAATTCCGATATCATGTATGAGCAATGATTCAACTTATTAGATGGTGAAGACAAGCAACGCCTGCGCCCGATCAACTCTCCGATCATGGGATTTTCAAATGAGGTGATAACTCCACTGGGAGAAATCTCTTTCCGCCTCACTTTAGAAGAAAAAGCCCATTCAAGAACTGAAGAAGTCACCTTCCTTGTTATCCTAGAAAAATCAAAATATGACATCATCCTGGGGTGCGACTACATGGCGGTGTACAATATGGTACCTTCCCCAGCCCACGGTGCCATCGGTTTTCCCACCCCAACGGGTGTGGCAATTGTATAGGCTAACAAGGAATGCGCCATGACGGAGGAGCCCCACCCAGCAAAAATGTTGAAAGCAAGCCCACGCACTAAGCCCGAAAAGTGGATCCTTAATCCAAAGTTCCCATAACAAACAATCACGCTGGGACCATCTATTTCAGAGAATATCCGAGACCACCTCTAGCAACTGCTCAAGAAGAACATCGATGTTTTCTCGTGGAAACCATTAGACATGGTGAGATTCCTGCGAGAACTAGCCCAACACAAGCTTAACACCTATCGCTCTGTCGAACCCATTGTGCAACAGCGTAGAAGCATGGGTGCTGAAAAAACGAAAGCAATGAACGAGCAAGTGGACGAGCTATTAACAACAGGGATTCTGAGAGAAACGAATACCAAACCTGGGTTGCAAACCCAGTAATGGTCACAAAAAGCAACGGTGGGTGGCGAATGTGTGTAGACTACACTGATCTAAACAAGGCATGTACAAAGTACTGTTATCCCCTCCCGGAGATCGACCTTAAAATCGACTCCCTAGCGCCCTACAGATTCAAGTGTTTCCTGGATGCCTACAAAGGCTATCACCAGAATCAAACGGCACTAGAGGATGAGGATAAAACAGCCTTCAGAACAGACAAGGGATTTTCTGTTACACCAATATGCCCTTCGGCCTAAAGAATGCGGGTTCCACGTACCAACGACTGATGGATCGCGCTTTTGCACAACAAATCGATAAGAACTTGGAAGTGTACATGGATGACCTAGTCATTAAAAGTCGAGAAGAAGACCAAATGCTGAAGGACATGAAGCTCAACCTGAGCAAATGTGCGTTTGGCATGGAAGAAGGGAAATTCTTAGGGGTGGTTGTCACCAAAGATGGATTCCGCCCGAACCCCGAAAAAATCCAAGCTATTGTGCAGATGCCATCTCCATCAACATTGAAAGAGGTGCAAATACTAAATGGACGCTTGGTGGCAATCAACCGCTTCCTGTCTCACCACGCAAGTAAATCAATCCCGTTCATTGAAACTTTAAAGAGTTGTTTGAAGAAAAACAAGTTCAAGTGGATTGCAGAAGCAGAAAGAGCGTTTCAAGACATGAAGGCGTGCTTAATGGACCTACCAACACTCACTGCCCCGCTCCCAAAAAACCATTAACGATGTATCTCTACACAACAGAGAAGGCAGTGAGGGCGATACTGATGGTCGACCGAAAGTTGGTACAATCCCCAATTTACTACATCAGCAGAGTCCTACCAGACGCAGAGACAAGGTATTCCACTATGGAAAAGCTGGTCTTGGGACTGATTCATGCCTCGCGCAGACTACGCAGGTACTTCCAAGGGCATCCAATCAATGTGCTGAGTAATTACAAGCTAAACAATGTGCTTTCAAAGCCAGAGTTATCAAACAGATTGGCAAAATGGGCCATTGAACTGGGTGAGCACACCCTTTTTTACAAGTCTCACCCTGCCATCAAAGGCCAAGTCCTAGCTGATTTCATAGCAGAAGTGCCAAAAGAAAAAATTGAAGAATGCAAAGCAGAGCAAAAGCCGCAACCAACATGCGATGACAAAGCCATTTGGGATCTTTATACCGACGGCGTAGGAGCTGGCCTACGGATCATAAGTCCAGAAGGCGTGGAATTCACATACGCAATCCGGCTAGAGTTCAAGACAACAAACAATGAAGCCGAGTATGAAGCCCTTCTTGCAGGACTGCGCATGGCACAAAAGCTGAACGCCAAGCACGTAGTTGCGTAAGTTGATTCGATGTTGGTTGCGGGACACATAACAGGCAAGTATGAAGCGAAAGACCCTTCAATGGTCATGTATCTCCAGAGAGCCAAAAAACTCATGGCTAACTTTGCAAGCCGCACCGTCGTCCACATCAGCTGCAGTCAAAACAAGCCGCGAACGCTCTAAGCAAAATGGCATCTTCCAGTTTCGGCCATTTAGCAAAAGAGGCCCGAGTAGAAATCATGCAAGAGCCGTCTGTCCCACACAAGGAAGTCCATGTCATCCAAACGGGTGTTGACAGCTGGATGACACCAATTATGTCATACCTCACAACAGGCGCACTCCTAGACAAGCGAGCTGAAGAAAAGAAAATACAACACAAAGCCCTCCAATATCAAATGCAAGATGGAGTGTTGTACCGAAAATCTTACCTGGGCCCACTCTTGAGGTGTGTTGATGCGGACGGCGTAGATTAGTTGGTTCGTGAGATAATGAAGGAATTTGTGGAATACATGCAGGGCTGCGTATGGTGGTGGCCAAAATCATGAATGCGGGATACTACTGGCCAGGCATGCACATGGACGCACTAAAAGTCATATGCCGATGTGATTCATGCCAACGCCATGCGCCCAATACCCTGCGCCCTAAAAACGATATAATCCGAGTAACCTTCGCCTGGCCATTTCAAAAATGGGCAATAGATATTGTGGGGCCGTTTCCAATGACAACTGGCAAAAGAAGATACCTAGTAGTCGCTATGGATTACTTCACCAAATGGGTAGAGGCCAAACCGTTCGCAGAAATTACAGCGAACCACATAAAGAAATTTATTTGGGAATTCATTATTTTCCGCTTTGGCCTGCCAATGACTATTGTCACGGATAACGAAACCCAATTCGCGGACAAAGGGTTACTGAAATGGTATGATGATCTGCACATCCAACCAGTTTTTACTTTTGTTGTGCACCCTGGTAGAGGGCATTAAATCAAGACTTGGCACTAAAGGGAAAGCATGGGCAAAGGAGTTGCCCAACGTGCTATGGGCGAACCGCACACTCACAAAGACAAGCACATGTGAAACCCCATTCAGCTTGACGTATGGCTCAGAAGCTATGATCCTAGCGGAGATCGGCTGCCCCTCCGCCAGAATCCTCTTTGCAAGTCGCACGAACAATGAATCAGAATTGCGCCTTAACCTAGACCTACGGGAAGAGCGTCGAGACTTGGCAGCTATAAAAGAAGCAAATTACAAGAAGCAACTAGAAAAATACTACAACGTCAAAGTCAAACTTAATGTCTTCCAGGAATGCGACTTCGTATTCCGAAACAACGAGGTAAGCGGCGCAGTACCTCATGGAAAATTGACACCCACTTGGGAAGGACCCTATCGCATTGCGGAAGTTCTTGGCAAAGGGGCATATAAGCTAGCAACGCTGGAGGAAAAGCCTGTCCCGTGCACATGGAACGCAGTGCAGCTAAAAAGAGGTTACATGTGATTTACTTTTCAATTGTATTGAAGGCTATCTAGCCAAACCAATGAATGAATACAAGCAACTTTTTGTTCTCAAAACATTCATATTACTGTCATTCATCCCTACACTTAGATCACGACAACAATGCCCAGCGTAGCGCAGCCCCTAAACTAAATTGCATAGTTAAACTGCAATCCATAAACTAAAACGTTGCATAGTTAACATTCATCACTTAAACTACGCATTGCATGGTTAAGATGCAACGCCCTAAACTAAATTGCATACTTAAAATGCAATACATAACTGCAGGGGGCGAATAGAGCTCTAATCGCCACCTCAGTCAGGCGATTACCCACCAATCGCCCCTAACAACAGGCGATTAGGCCTCCAATCGCCTATTGACCACACCCAATCACCAGTTGACTTTTCCTAATTGCATGCTAGTTTCCTAATCGTGTGTACTGCTGTTGTAAGCGTATTTTGACATCCCGAAACATAATTTGACACCTAGGAACATGATAGGAACCCCGTGACATGTCCAATGACTTAGTAACACGTGTTTGGACTCGTTTATGCGTTAATCGAGCGTTATGCTAGACTAGGTGAACTCTTGCGCGTATTAAGTGTTTAACTACATAAGTTGCATGATATCTTGTATTTGGCTAACACGTGGGATGTCGGGTCACCAATGGGATGTCAGGCCTTGTCTGGTACGGTCAGTTTAACAGTCAAAGGTGTTTTCAAACGTTTATGGTTATGGTCTAGACATTCGGGGACTAGTTAACCTGCGGGTTATTAGTCCGGGTACTAATATACATCTTATGATAGGCCGCCGCTATTTGGGGCTATCACAGCATACTTATTTAACTGTTTTCAAGTAACGCAATCTAAGGTGAGTGTTACAGCCCCACTTTTACTGTTTTTCTTTCGGGGGAGAAACATGCTAAATACTTACTTACTAAAGGTCATGTTATGCTATGGTTACTTTACATTACTATACGGCGTTTTATGGAAAGTCCCAGGGGGAAACCATGAATGTGCGGGTTGCATAATGAGGGAAATGTGGATAGATCTATTGGGCCTCACAAACCCCACTCGACAGCGGGGCCGGGCGGGTGCATATTGTCTCTAGTTCGAGTTCACCGAGGCATCGGTAATAGCCCAGTCATCTGGGCACGCTTTGTAACACCCCAACCGATGGCGGAAACATCGGGATGTCACGTAGTGATGATTGTTCAGTAGCTCATGGTGAATAATAATTTCATTAAATGATTTAAATAATTTACATACAATGATTCTACAAGAATTCGTACATCAAATTGAATAAAACTAAGCACATATCTTCAAGCAAATCTTCAAGCAAGTAGAACCTGAAACATGTTAAGTTGAAAATATTTTGGGTCAACAATTGTTGGTGAGAATACATAGGTTTTTTTGAAAATAGATGATAATAATAGTTTGTACAACATTCAAAGTTGTATGATGATAGAGTATGATACCGACACGTAGCAATGCGTCTTTGTACAACCAAACCTTGTGTCGACTGATGACTAACTCGCAAGTTAGTTTAAATGTTATTACTGTTATCGATCATCCCTGAATCTATGCGGGGGATGGGTTTGTCAGACCTATAGCGCTATAATCTAAACAGGAGGCTTGATCAATGTTAATGATTGTACTGTGTCTTTTTGTTACAGTCAAATGATAGAATGAGTAAATGATAGTGTAATTGAATCACAAGTAAGTATGAGTAAATGATAGTATAAAATGTTTAAACATGTTTCACCCCAAAAATAGTGAAAATGGAGAAAAGGGGCTATGTAAACTCACCTTAGCAAACGTTATACTTCTTGAAAAGATAGAATAATAGTGTTGCCCAAATAATGCCAAATATCACCCTATAATAAGGTAATAAATAAGTCTAAGTCTAATTAGTTTATAAGTGTATCCTAGGGTTTCGATTTGGGGATATCCAATTGTTGAAAATAAAATGTTAATTAAATAAAAGGGAAATTTGATAATTAAATAAAAGAAAGTCTTTTATACAATTGAATTTAGAATGTACACAATAAAGTGTTTGAAGTATAAAAAAAATATTTTTTATAAAATTATTTCATTTAAAATAGATTTTTAAATCTATTTATTACAAATTGCCAATATTTAACTTTTAATATTCAAAATACTAAAATTAAAGAATTTCTATTTTAAAAATCATATTTCTGTTCTAAATGTTTAAAAATAAATTGTATAAAATTTTGGTGCAAAAATAATGAAAATTGAATTTATAATGATTTAATTATGATTAAATCTAACAAAAAGTGATTAAAAATATAAAATAAATGATTTTTCAGAATTAAAAATCATTTCAGTAAAGTTTAACTTTATACAAACTCAGGATAATTTTTGTAGAATTTAATAAAATTGTTTTGATATTTTAATGGATTTTTATAAATATAATGGTATAAAATTGATTTAATTATTATAAATATTAAATAAATGAATTTTTGAAAAATAAAAATTGTGAATAAAACTTTTAATTCAGATTTAATAAATTTAATTTTTTTAGAATTTATAAAATAGTTTTAACATTTAAAAACAAATTTTTAAGTTTTAAAGGTATAATATATATAATAATGATTTGTGGTTTATAAAAAGAAAAAGGGAAAAAAAACTGGCCGTAGCCGGGACTCGAACTCGGGATCCTGAGGTTATAAACCATAGTCACAACCACTTGGCCTAGGCCAGTGGTTGTGATGAAACCCGGTTAAGAATAATTAAATACACTATGTGAAACTGAGTTTATCCCCATTTCAAAACTTCGAACCCTAGATCCTACAATCAAACAACCCACACATTATGAACACGATTAATGTTAGGGTTTTTGTTGTTTGATTGCCGACTAACAAAACCCACAAAAATAATTGGACTCATAGTGATGATTCGTGTACGATTGAGTGGTCAACCCAAAAAGTCAACTGTTTGATCGTATGATGATGCACAGACAGAATTGAAGAAGATTGAGGTTTGAGAGAAGATTGTGAGCGAGTTGTGATTGTCCTACAAGGTTCAATTTATAGTGCTAAGCACTGGATCGCTGAATTGGTAAGTGTTGACCACGATATGAATGTCAAACGCGTAATTGTATAATTGATTTCCAATCAGTTGTAATTGCACGCGTATACTGGTCCACGAATGCCGGCAATCACGTTTCCTAAGTCAACTAGGATAAATTCCATGTTAAAATGGTGATTGATTGGTCAACTTATAAAGCTATTAATGTGTCTGTTGTTGCACGATAACAGGGAAGAAAAAGAATGAATTGGAAGTGGCCTTAAATACAATTAATGCTGGGTAAAAATCAACAAGGGTGTGTGGAGCAGATGGGTAACACGCGTGTGTGTGGGTGTTGTGACTCGGGTTCGAAACCCGGCAAAGACAATGTTTTTTTTTTTTGATTAAATCAGAAAGGGGAGGGAGGGTAATCTGGTGGGCCGATGGGTTCTTTGGGCTCAGGACTTGGGCCGTTAGTTTGGTGTGTTCTGTGGGCCCATAAATGAAATTGAAGATTTTATTTATTTTTGACAAATTATTATTATTATTATTATTATTATTATTATTATTATATATACACATATAGATATATAATTATCATTGTATAGGGGTTCAAAATATCACCAAAAATAATAGGGCTTGTTGTTTTAATCCGTAACGTATAAATAGTTAAATGCGAAATGTTACAGTCTCCCCTACTTTTAGGAACTTCGTCCCGAAGTTAAGAGAAAACCAGGGTTACAATTGGCCAACTACCGAAAACCTTGATAAAATTTCACACTACCTTAACGTACTTGTAAATTCATGATTACGTTTCGGACCGTAATTACCAATTTACCTTACATTAGGGTTTTGCGTCCTTTTATGACTTTACCGATTGTTAAGCAGGTCTGATATTCTCCGCCAGTCGTTCAGGTGGTAGGGCCTCTCCCGACTGTTGGAATGACATGATGACCTCTACCAATCGTTAAGCTGGTTGTTTGGTAGTTAACTAATTGTTGTACAAGCAAGTATGATTATAGATGTAGCAATTAGTTCACATTCAGACAAACATGCACACAGATGTTATGATAATACTTGAATTTTATTACTTGAATCAAATAGCGTCAATACATAGAATAAAAGCAACCAATAGTCAAATGGTGAGACTTGCGGTTAGGTAGCTGGAGGGTCTTGATCTCTATTTAGTTTAGGGCATCGGTTACGGAAGTGATTTGGGTCTCCACATTCATAGCATTGACCATAGTTGTATTGATTAAGGTTAGCATCTTGAGCAGGGTTGGTGGGTTGGTTGGTATTTGGATTTGGGGTCTCACGACACGTGTTGACCAGATGGCCATACCTTCCACAATTGGTGCATAAGCGACATGCTGAAGCAGTGGGATGATGTCGGTTGCAGGTATTACATAATGGGTGGTTTCCTGTATAAGGTTTCTTCTTAGAAGCTTGTGGAGTGAGGTTTGCATTAGGATCTCTGGTCTTACGTTTCTGGTTCTCAGTGGTTACCGCGGCTACAATACTTGTTTTATTGCCTTTCCGAACTAAGGTCCCGTTCTTTACGTGATTATCAGTTAAGGTAGCTGCTAAACGTTTGGCTTCCTCCAAGGTGGCAGGATTCCTTCCCCACACCGTATCCTGGATTTGCATGGGCAGACCACCGATGTACTTCTCGATGGCTACCGACAGGGGAGTGACTTTGTGGGGTAACAATAAGCTAAGCTCGTGAAAGCGGGTGTTGTAGGCAAGGTTTTCCCCACTATCTTGAACTAAGGTGTGGAACTCATCCTCAAGCTTCTTAACTTCATTGCGAGGACAAAACTCTTCCTTCATGACCTCCTTGACTTGGTCCCATGTCATAGCAAGAGCAACTTCGGCCCCACGAGTACGTTTTTCTTCATTCCACCAAGTGAGTGCTCGTTTATGGAGAACACTCATGGCGTAACGAACCTTGAAGTTGTCGGGGCACTCACTGTTGATGAAGGCATTCTCAATACCCTCAAACCACTGGAGGAGTCCTGTAGCTCCTTCTTCACCACTAAACTTTGGAGGGTTACAAGAGTTGAAATGTTTAAGGGTGCAGGCTGGGGGTCCATTTCCATTACCATTGCCGTTCCCGTTTCCGTTCCCGTTGCCATGACCGTTCCCGTTGCCGTTCATTTGGATGACCTGAGCGAGTAAATTGGGAACCAGAGTTGCGATTTGCTGCGCCATTTGTTGAGAAATGATCGCAGCCAATTGAGCATCGATACCATTGTTGTTGTGGTTAGGAACTTGGTCATGGTTATGGTTGTCACCACCTTCTTCGTGGTTTTCACCATTGCTGTTGCGAGTGCTGCGACGTGGAGGCATGATCTGTAATAGACACAATGAAATTAATGAGATTATATAAGGAATGTAATCATTTATTCATTAATTAAAACGAATAAACGAAAACGTTGACTTATCAAAGATTCTAAATTCTAATAACATATGAAGACGTGCTTTAGCCTATAAGTGAACACTCATCCCGAGAATTCCCAGGTAGGCATCCGGGTCCCTCGTCTGATTGGGATATATGCGCAATGCCAGCCTAGACAGAAGACTCAGAATACAGGCGTTCACCCTTCCAGATTGCACGTGTTCGTTATTAAAATCTAGAACTTCGACGTGATCTCAAGGTGGTTCAGGTTAAACCTGGGGATTTTGTCCTATTAGTCTAAGAGTAGATCCACTGATGGAGAGCAACCTTCTTGTAAGGATGAGAGTAAGGATATGAAGTAGGAGGGAGATAGAGATTAGCAAGTAAAGAAGCAAGTACTGATTAAGTCCTATGGTTATAGACTAGATTATTTTTCTAATAACCTAATTCCCTATAACCATGGCTCTGATACCAATCTGTAACACCCCAACCGATGGCGGAAACATCGGGATGTCACGTAGTGATGATTGTTCAGTAGCTCATGGTGAATAATAATTTCATTAAATGATTTAAATAATTTACATACAATGATTCTACAAGAATTCGTACATCAAATTGAATAAAACTAAGCACATATCTTCAAGCAAATCTTCAAGCAAGTAGAACCTGAAACATGTTAAGTTGAAAATATTTTGGGTCAACAATTGTTGGTGAGAATACATAGGTTTTTTGAAAATAGATGATAATAATAGTTTGTACAACATTCAAAGTTGTATGATGATAGAGTATGATACCGACATGTAGCAATGCGTCTTTGTACAACCAAACCTTGTGTCGACTGATGACTAACTCGCAAGTTAGTTTAAATGTTATTACTGTTATCGATCATCCCTGAATCTATGCGGGGGATGGGTTTGTCAGACCTATAGCGCTATAATCTAAACAGGAGGCTTGATCAATGTTAATGATTGTACTGTGTCTTTTTGTTACAGTCAAATGATAGAATGAGTAAATGATAGTGTAATTGAATCACAAGTAAGTATGAGTAAATGATAGTATAAAATGTTTAAACATGTTTCACCCCAAAAATAGTGAAAATGGAGAAAAGGGGCTATGTAAACTCACCTTAGCAAACGTTATACTTCTTGAAAAGATGGAATAATAGTGTTGCCCAAATAATGCCAAATATCACCCTATAATAAGGTAATAAATAAGTCTAAGTCTAATTAGTTTATAAGTGTATCCTAGGGTTTCGATTTGGGGATATCCAATTGTTGAAAATAAAATGTTAATTAAATAAAAGGGAAATTTGATAATTAAATAAAAGAAAGTCTTTTATACAATTTGCATTTAGAATGTACACAATAAAGTGTTTGAAGTATAAAAAAAATAATTTTTATAAAATTATTTCATTTAAAATAGATTTTTAAATCTATTTATTACAAATTGCCAATATTTAACTTTTAATATTCAAAATACTAAAATTAAAGAATTTCTATTTTAAAAATCATATTTCTGTTCTAAATGTTTAAAAATAAATTGTATAAAATTTTGGTGCAAAAATAATGAAAATTGAATTTATAATGATTTAATTATGATTAAATCTAACAAAAAGTGATTAAAAATATAAAATAAATGATTTTTCAGAATTAAAAATCATTTCAGTAAAGTTTAACTTTATACAAACTCAGGATAATTTTTGTAGAATTTAATAAAATTGTTTTGATATTTTAATGGATTTTTATAAATATAATGGTATAAAATTGATTTAATTATTATAAATATTAAATAAATGAATTTTTGAAAAATAAAAATTGTGAATAAAACTTTTAATTCAGATTTAATAAATATAATTTTTTTAGAATTTATAAAATAGTTTTAACATTTAAAAACAAATTTTTAAGTTTTAAAGGTATAATATATATAATAATGATTTGTGGTTTATAAAAAGAAAAAGGGAAAAAAAACTGGCCGTAGCCGGGACTCGAACTCGGGATCCTGAGGTTATAAACCATAGTCACAACCACTTGGCCTAGGCCAGTGGTTGTGATGAAACCCGGTTAAGAATAATTAAATACACTATGTGAAACTGAGCTTATCCCCATTTCAAAACTTCGAACCCTAGATCCTACAATCAAACAACCCACACATTATGAACACGATTAATGTTAGGGTTTTTGTTGTTTGATTGCCGACTAACAAAACCCACAAAAATAATTGGACTCATAGTGATGATTCGTGTACGATTGAGTGGTCAACCCAAAAAGTCAACTGTTTGATCGTATGATGATGCACAGACAGAATTGAAGAAGATTGAGGTTTGAGAGAAGATTGTGAGCGAGTTGTGATTGTCCTACAAGGTTCAATTTATAGTGCTAAGCACTGGATCGCTGAATTGGTAAGTGTTGACCACGATATGAATGTCAAACGCGTAATTGTATAATTGATTTCCAATCAGTTGTAATTGCACGCGTATACTGGTCCACGAATGCCGGCAATCACGTTTCCTAAGTCAACTAGGATAAATTCCATGTTAAAATGGTGATTGATTGGTCAACTTATAAAGCTATTAATGTGTCTGTTGCTGCACGATAACAGGGAAGAAAAAGAATGAATTGGAAGTGGCCTTAAATACAATTAATGTTGGGTAAAAATCAACAAGGGTGTGTGGAGCAGATGGGTAACACGCGTGTGTGTGGGTGTTGTGACTCGGGTTCGAAACCCGGCAAAGACAATGTTTTTTTTTTTTTTTTGATTAAATCAGAAAGGGGAGGGAGGGTAATCTGGTGGGCCGATGGGTTCTTTGGGCTCAGGACTTGGGCCGTTAGTTTGGTGTGTTCTGTGGGCCCATAAATGAAATTGAAGATTTTATTTATTTTTGACAAATTATTATTATTATTATTATTATTATTATATATACACATATAGATATATAATTATCATTGTATAGGGGTTCAAAATATCACCAAAAATAATAGGGCTTGTTGTTTTAATCCGTAACGTATAAATAGTTAAATGCGAAATGTTACACGCTTCAACTACTTGTTCAAGTTTAGTAATGGGTTCCCAACCGTAGTTGTAAAAACACTTAACGTCTAGCTAACGTTCTTATAACCTAGTAGTAACGGATATGATCTTTTCAAACTTATAACAACTCTTTTATAAAAGAAAACCTGTGAACTCACCAGCATTATATGTTGACATTTTTGGCATGTTTTCTCAGGTCGCTAAGGTAGCAGTTAACGGACTAGGCGCACGGAGTCTTGCACAGCGTCTAGAGTTTTGTTGCATATTAACCAATGTTTTGTAAACTATAATATGCCTTTTGGTTGTAAACAAGAAATGCTTCCGCTGCTGGTTTATGGCTCAAAGCATAATGTTTTGGTTTCAATATATGTATGTTTAGTGTTTGTTTATTGTGATCGTTGACTGGGATCTAGGTGTGTCACGCGCCTCGCGGTAAAACTCTACACGTGGAATTTGAGGGTGTGACATCTCATATCTTCCGTCTGAAACCGAGTTGTTTTTGCTTAATCGATTCGTGGATTCGGTTTTTAACCGAGTTATCACTTATCACCAGCATCATCAGATGAATCATCAAAGTCATCATCATTCTTATCATCTTTTTCTTTTTCAGAATCAGATGGTTCAAAATCAACCTGCTCCTCTTCTGGTTCTTTATCTTCTTCTCCTTCTTTCAATTGTGGAGCTTTTCCACACAAATCATCAATCATTTTCCTCAAATCCTTGTTGGTTGATTTGATCTCTTTGTTCTCGTGCTATAAATACTTTATTCTTTGTGTATTCCTCTGTCCATGAGCTAACAACTTCTTGTTTTCTTCTTGAAGCTCATTGATCTTAGCTTCCAGCTCTTCTTGATTTTCTTGGGATGATACAACAATCTTTAACATAGTTTCTTCATTCTCTTTTAGCTTCTCAATCTCCTGTAGTTGCTCATTAATAGCTTTCATCATATCTGCAATTTTCTTGTTAACTGCTTCCATAACATCACCAGAAACAGTAACCTGAGGTTAAGATGCCTCAGCAACAGGAGACTTTTTCTTCTGAAACTTCTCCAAAACATTCTCCAAAGTAATTTCAACATCTGGAGGAGGATTCACTAATGTTTCTTCAGCTGATTTCTTCTTTTTCTTAGCAACGGGGATGTGACAGGTGTGGTAGCTTTAGAACTTCCAATATCAGGAACTTTCTTTCCTGCAATCAATAATTCTACTTCTATATCTCTTTTCTTCTTTGGGTTATCTATTTTAGCCATTGCTTTGAACTTAGGCTTCTTAATCTTTCCTCCAATAACAGAAGAACCAGGAAAATCGAGATTGTCCATTGTCAAATCCAGATCTTGATCATCCACTCTTGGAGGACTCTTCTCTTGTCCTTCAATCGCTTTATTCAAACTTTCAATCTCACCAGCCTCAGTGGCCTTGGGCTTAGTGATCTTGACTGTTTCATTACCCAAATCCCATTCTTCCTCATCATGAGTTTCTTCAGAATCTATCGACTCTTCATCAACAAGCATAGTCTTGGTTTTTCCTTTTCTCGTTTTCTTCTTTGCAACACTCTTTTGCCTTTTTGGTTCAACTTCCACAACCTTTTCTTTGCCCTTACCAGACTTACACTACAAGAAAATAGGCCTAATGCAACCTTTTAGAAGCAACCCTTTTCAAATGAGTTGCGTTTGACTCTAATTCAACTTCGTTGAACATAAAGGTTGCGTTAGAAGAGCTAATGCAACCTTTTTTAATAAAAAGTTGCAAAATCATATTGCATTTGCAACCTTTTCATTAAAAGGTTGCGAATTTTACTAAATAGTGAAACCCTTTTTATTGAAAGCTTGCATTAACAAAAATTGACCAAGTGATGCTATTCATGTGGTTATGGCCGCATGCTAGGTTTGTTCTTCTACTGGTTCTTTGTATTTTTGATCTGGGACCTTGTATTTATGATATGACTTTTTGGATTTGTTGTCAATTTTTTTCTTTCAATTAAGAACAGAGATTGTGTTAGAAATATAAACACGAACACAACAGGGATATTTGTGGGTGACCCGAACATCAACCGTTAAACCAACTCTTTTTGTATATTAATATATTAGAATTAAAACTTAAAAAAAAATATAAGAATGTAGATCGACAACTACATATTAATTAAAAAATATTATACCAATTTTTGCTTCAAGTAATAAATAAGGCATAAAAATACAATCAATTAATTTATCACATCAAGCACTTTTTAAAAAATATACATAAAATATAACTGGGTTAAACGGTTCAGCCCACCAACTTGTCGGGTTGACATAAACCCAACTCGTTTAGCTAAACAGTTTCATGGATTTAACCCTAAACTGATCCTAACCCGTTTAGGCCAAACTCGAACCCGTGAATTTAGTTTTAGGTTCGTGTTATGTTAGAAATTTACGCTTCTACGATATTTTTATTTTTAAAGATAATTGACTATAACGCGGTATATAATTAATTTCTATACATTATACACTTAAATCCAAAAATTGCTCTCGAAAACTAAAAAATAACAAAAATATCCATATGAAAAATACTACATTTTAGTATGAATAGGAAACCTTTTGACGATTATTAATACTCAATGGTAGGGGTAGGGGTGTTTAAAAATCGTTGAAATTGTTTGAACCACCCAAACACGATCAAATCGGTCGGTTAAGAGCACCATTGTTCGATTTAAGATCTATGGTTTTCGAATCTGAATTCGACGGCGGGTTATTGGTTTGGAGTAGACCGTATAATCGAAACGGTGGTATTGTACATAATAAAAATACAAATTGATTTATAGATCGATTTGTAACCCTTTTATTGACTTGATATATAGGCGGGAATATCTCAAATGGCACATAGATTAGCGGCAATTAGAATGTGAAAATTTTAACTTCCCTCCATCACTCTCAAACCGGTATCATCTAGGTTAGCGGCTTAGTCTCCCTCCTCAACCCGCATAACCAGTTCACCCTCAAACCGTATATCAAACCTAATTTCCGGTGAGCATATGTGGTTTAATCGCCAGAAGATCAGTTCAATTGCCAAACTTTGTTCGGGTTCAATATCTGCTTCAACCCATCTTCAATCTTAGGTCAGAAAAAGGAAACGATCATGTTTATCTGCAACAATGTATTTCTCTTTTTCCAGATTTAATTGAACTTTCATGTTAATTTTGTTAGGTAATCCTATCAGTGGGGAGTCGAGTCGAATCGAATCGTGAGAACAATACGCTTTTCTTTTTCATAATCCCTACTTTTGTTTTGTCGATTATTGTTTATTTGTTACTATTTTTTTAATAACTTAAGCTTTTCTGTTTGACAATCAAAGCCTGGTTGATGTTTATGTTTTCTTGCCCTAACTTTTAGGAATTAGGGGCCCTAGTTTATCTAATTCTAACATATTAGTTTCATATTGTGCAGTTTAAATGTTGTCATTTTTTGTCTAATTTGCATGTATGCTCCTGTTCTTTACTACTTAATGGTGTTTTGTGCTTACAAGTAAGTGAACATAGCATTTGGCATAGAAAAACACATAAAATACACATATATTTAGGTTCGTATAGATAAGCCTACATGCTCTTTAATTATATTCAAGCTAATAGCAAATAGGAACTGTCATAACTGTTAAGAGAGTGGAAGAAAGAAAACTATTTAATAGATAGCTGCCATCATTTGCAAAAGCAATTTGTTTAGCAAACATTACAAATTTACAATGAGAAAGTCAAAACTATTAAATCTAGTATTTATTTCAAGATTTCAAATTGAATCTCGATTATTTTTTATTATTTGTATTTGTAGATCTGATGATGAATCGAGCACCACAAAAGCACGAATTCTGTATATCAATTTTGTCGAAAGGGAAAAGGCATAACATGTTGGACGTCCACCGAATAATCATCTTGTTAAGTTCTTGACTGTTTTGAATCATTTTTTGATGAAAGGTAACCCTGGTTAAAGTGAAAGTTTTTTACTATTATTAATTTAGCTAGCTTCCTGTGGTGATTAACAATTGAACTGCATTGTTTTTGACTTTTTTGATGCATTATTTTAAATTGAATATGATGTTTGTTTAATAAGTATGTGAATTAATAACTATTAACCTATGGAACTCCGGCATTTAAGTTGATATGCTTATGTGAATGTGATTCAACTTTCATCACAACTGAAGCTTCATCCTGTAACGTCTTAACCTAAAATAATCTGACATTGATAATTGCTTGCATTTGGAAGGAAGTTTTGTGGAGTTATTTTATTGGTAAAGTGTCGGTTTATGAGAACTGGATTACATGCCTTATGAAATACTGAACAAATATAA
This sequence comes from Ambrosia trifida, assembly GCA_028751855.1. Lineage (NCBI taxonomy): Eukaryota > Viridiplantae > Streptophyta > Magnoliopsida > Asterales > Asteraceae > Ambrosia > Ambrosia trifida. The sequence continues at coordinate 760,220 of CM054124.1, forward strand.
ATATACATGTTATCTATAGCTATGACATTAATGGCACATGTATGTGGTGGATCTTTGTTTGATTGGGTCATTGTGAACATATTATTTTGTCATCTCTTTTGTTAATACATGTAATTCTACCTGCCAATCTTGACCAAACTGTTAGTTTTGGGCAAAACGAACTTAAATAAAATCCCATGAACTGTTGTGGATGTTAAAAACAAATATTTTTACATGGTTTCATGGATACACATGTTTAATGTTCTCAAGTATTATTCATACTTGTTTTGTAGCGGACTAGATTTGTATTAAATAGTATTTCATGGTGGTGATTGTGGTTTTATTTGGGTTATTTAGAAGAGTATTTTGACACCTGCTAGAGCCGTCACGTCTGTCGCTTTGTTTGCTGCACTATTGTTTCCACTCTTCATGCTTATAAAAGAACTCTACATTTTAAGTTTTTATATATTTATTTAAGCTAATTTATAGGTTCTAAATGCTGGTGTTTCCTTGAAACGTCCGTAAGATCTTCTTTTAGTTGAGAAGAGACTTCTTCCAAATCACCGCTGGAATCTGAAATCCCGCTATCTCTTATTGGAATGGATTCTTTTCAAGGGACTAAAAGGTCTGATTTTAACTTTTTTTTTTCTATCATCAATGTGTTAGAATTCAAATCGTGTATTTAGTTGTTTTGTTTTATTGTGGCAGTCACATAAACCTACATTGTCAAATATTCACTTAATATACCAACATGTTAGTCTTGTGGCAATTGCTGTAGGCACAAGGAAAAGCATAATTTGTATGTGCTATGTTTGGAGAACTTCCTATTAGTGATCGATATCTTTTTTAGAGAGGAGCATGTTAGGCTGGGGTTGATTAGAAATGCTTTATCTCCATGTTTTAAAATTGATTTATGTATTAAGTAGGGCTGATGGCATATATCCTTTCAAAACTTTGTATAAATATGTATCAGCTGTACTTATAAGTTATATGGTGTTTTGGCAGGCTGGTGATCTTACTGATATTGGTGAAACAAGGATGAATATTAGTTGAGGGAAAAATCAAAAGAGTTTCTATGCATATGTGCTTGATGACCTTGTAGGTGCTCCTGATGCTCACATTCTAGCTACACTTATCTTTTAGTGTTGGACCAATCATTTGATTAACTATGATTCTTGATGTCTCAATAATGAACACAGAGCATGATGGCTACCTATGCCTTTATGGCAGAGTTGTTACTAAAAAAATGATGAAAAAATGGAGGTAGAACCATACATGAGGATGGATGGGCTTATGGATTCAAAGTGAATCTTCAAGTTGAAAAACATAGATGCTTGAAATGTGCAAAGAAATTGAAGACGACCATCAAAGGAAAGAAGTTAAGCTAAAAGCAATGCAAAAAGATTGACATATAATGGGCAAACCTTGAAGCTACAATACGAGATATTATGGAAAATTTACCACTTGGAATACTTCAGGATCTTAGACATGTGTAGGATCTTTTCGTTACTTTTTATCTTTGTTATTAATAGCTTTATTTTGATTACATTGTTACTTTGAGTTTGGACATATGTTAAATTACTATATAAGATTATCTATTGTATCTATGTTATTATGATGGTGTTGTAATTATTGCATATTAATATACATTTTAGTAATTCAAATAATGATTCTGTAGAGTTGCATTTGTTGTGACTTAAAATTTCATAAATGTTGCATTTGATATAAAAAAGGTTGCATTTTAGTGTATCAAATGTTGCATTTGAATATTATAAAAGTTGCATTTAAGAGTAAAAGGGTTGTATTAATATATAAAAAAGGTTGCATGATAAAAGGTTGCATTATCCAACAAAAAGGTTGCATTAAGTCTAATGCAACTTCACCTAATGCAACTTTTTTAAGGCCTAATGCAACTTTTTTACGTGGTTGCATTAGCTTCATTTTCTTGTAGTGTTAGCACCCTTGTTAATCACCTGACGTTTTCTTTTTGCATCATGATTAACTGGAAGTAAAGGATCGTTAGTATCAGATTCACTGTCAGCATTCCTTGCTTTGTTTTGACCTGGATCCTTGTAACCTGGATTAATCAAATGTCCAAACAAGTTCTTATGTGGAGGTCTTTCATTCTCTGGAACACCCTTATATGCCTTCATCTTGCTCAACATGCTCAGGTTTATATGATGTTGAACTACAATCTGCTTGGGATCTTTCTTCAAATTGGGATACTTCTTGTCAAAGATCATTTGTAAGAATATTGGATACATCAAAAACTTGTCTACCTTCAAACCTTTCAGCACTTTCATCATATGATCAAATATCATTCCAGATACATCGAACGGTTTGTTTAGAATCAATGCAACTACCAAATAACTTATAATCTTTCTCATCACATCATAACTACTACGAACTGGTCCAAAAACATGCAAGATCACATGTGCTAGATACTTAAACTGTGGACACAGTTTGGCCTTGTGTAATAATCCATCTGTGATAGGACCGTTGTATTTCATTCTTAGAAAACACAATATTTGTTCAATCAATGACAGTTCTCTAGGATCAGTAGGAGAATCTTTCAACTCCAAAGCTTCACGAATGTCATCTTCTGTAACAAGTGCAAGCTCTCCATGAATTTTACTACGAGTAGCTGTTTTGCTGTCCCAAAAGTCAATCACAGCATTCTTCCAGAAGTCTACTTGATGATCTTTATAAACGGTTGTTGGAGTAGCAATAGCATAAATCACTCTACTTCTTCTCAAGAATTCCACAATCCCAGCAAATTCTGCGTGTTGCTTGACCTCTCCGATAAATGCACAACAATTATGAGCTTCTTCAAACAGCAACTCTTTCTCTTTGGGATTTTCTTGTTCAGCAACTTGTTTCTCAGAACTTTGTTGTTCAGCCATTGAAAAACTGCAAAACAATAAACATAAAATTTATCAAAATCGGACAAAATTTGAATTTTGGTCAAAACTCCTTCCTTCGACCCATACGGTGGTTCGAATGAAGAAATTTGGTGGTTCGAATGAGAAAAACATGTTCGAATGAGAAAAACATTTAAACAAAATGTTCATTCGACCTAAAATCCTCCTTCGACCCTCAAACAATCACATTCGACCTTTTCAGGCTTCATTCGACCTGTAAAAGTCTCATTCGACCCTATTAAGATGGTCGAATCTGACTGTTTGGTTTTTAAAATTACCAAATCAAAATCTGACCATAATAAACTTCTCATTTTGGTTTGTTTACAACCTAACATGGCCGATTAACTATAATCAACATTCAATTTTAAGAAACAAACTGTTTTTGATAGTTTTCAATTAAAATCTAGGGTTTATAATATTCAAATCATCAATCCAGTTCAATGTTGTGTTTTAACACTAGATTTTTTATTCTTCTCCCCCTAAAACTATCGAAAATTGTTTGTCAATCATCAATTTGTCAAAAACAGATCATAATGATGTTCAATTTTGGTGTTAGGGTTCTAGGAACAAAAATGAACAATCTGATCATGATAGACCTCCATTACCTGTGATTATGATATGGAAATGATTTGTAAGATGTAGGGAACAAGATTATATGGTTTAAAAAGCAAAAGAAACAAGGTGACTTTATCTAAAAAAATTTGAAAAAATTATAAGGGTTTGAATGAATGAACTGATATATATCTATACTATATTAATAAGCATATAGGAAGGGCAGAAATGGTCATTTGGCACATTTTAAGAGTTGTACAACTTATAAAACATAATGTACAACTCCTTAAAGCATGGCAGATTTGTTGAAACCCTTAAAAACATATCTGAATTTGACCTTGCATCTCATTGGTTGACACCAGCTACACACAGATCACCCATCAACAAATCTCAACCATTCAAAACCTCTTCATCCAATGGCTGATGAGGGTTTCAAGCTCAAACCAAAACAAGCTATCTACAACATCTTTTTTTTGAAAGGCAGCTATCTACAACATCTGATTATGGTTTCTTCCAAATATAACATTTCAAAATCTCTGCCCCCATCTGGCCAGATCTCTCACTCTCCCCCTCTGGCGATTCTTCATCTCAACAGATCATCCTCTCTATCTTGCTATTTATAGCGATCAACGAACATGGTGGTTATCTGGTTTCGGATCCAGTTCCGATTTAGGTCTCAACGGGTTTAGATGATGGTTGGCTGGTTGATATAAGTTCCGACTAATCGACAAACCTAAGGTAAAATCGTGAGTTTTTCATTACTCATTGTATGTTTATCTTCATGTAAGTAATCATTTTTATGTTTTATGTCTGCCCTGAAGAAACTTGCAAAAAGCTGAAGGGATCTACTAGCGCCTTCTTCGTGTTCAAGTAAGTAACCATTTTTCTCTCATCGTTTTAATTCTTTTTTTCATGATTTGTTTTTTTTTTTTTGTATGTTTGGTTTAAACTGGTTTTGTTCTTTCTTTCTTTTTTTATATATTGTTGTGAGATGAAGCAGAGAACGTCCGTTGAAAGTTATTAATGAACTTTAATAACGAAGTGTTGAGCAAGGTAAAATTAAGGAATCTATTGGAGAATTTGTTAGCTCCATTGCGGATGACATCTCTTGGTATTTTTAGGATGTTTTTATGTTCATTTAAACTATTGTTAACTTGGTAGTTATTAACGTAAATTGTGTTTTTTCGGATGGGACAAAACAATGCAGTCTGTATGTTAACTTTGTAGTTCTTAATGTAAATTGGAAAATTCAAGTTTTAAAGTTGTGAGCTTAAGGTTTCTTTATAGATAGATGCATGCTTAAGGTTTCTTTATAGATAGTTGCATAGTTATTATTATTTTTTTGCTATTTAAGAGATGTTTTGCTGTTGGTTTGTTGCCGTTCTGCTGGTTTTGCTGTTGATTTGTTATGTTGTTTTGCTGCTGTTTTTTTTTTGTTCCATCGCTGTTTATGTCTGTGTGCTGAGTGCTGACCTCAACTTATAGATAATACAAGTCTATAATTCAAACTATTTTAGTGCCTAATGACTTATTCCACACTTCTTATACTGGTTACCATAAGTTGGAAAGTTGTCATGCCATGGAGGAGAGCTTTGTGAATGACTTTTTTTTTTTTTTTTTTTGTAGGATGAAGAGCCCTAAAGCGAATGCGAGTTTGAACTATGTCTAGCCGACATATTCTCTAGCTGATGTATTAAAGCCCGTTGGTTTCAACACCCCAAATTTGGTTTTGTAAGGTTAGAACAAGTCAACTCTAATTGGTCGAAAAGTGTTTGTATGTCAACCCAACCCAACCAACCGGTGATGGAGGGCAGTCAAACTATGATCTAGAGATTGAAACCGACCAATGTGAACTGAACAACGATAAAGTGGAAGGAACTGTATGTAATCATATGACTCACATCTTTGAGGTCAGTTATGTTCCATAGATGAAAGAATTGTATATAATCATATGACCACCAAAAGTGATAAAAATCTTAAAACTGAGAAGGAAATTGTTTCAAAACCAAACGCATCACCTGCTGGTTGGTATAGATTTAGATGCTATATTAGGTTTACACGTATGAATAAGTCGTTTGCGTTGTTTTGTTGAAAACAAAAATGCAAGTTGGCTTCTTTTTTACCGATGGCAAATGATATACCAATAAGAACTTCATGACAAACATTATTTATCTTTAGTTTTGTACTTTTGTGAAACTGACTTCCAGGTCTGGTGGAGGTGCATAAAAGAAGTGAAGGTTTTGTTTAAAGTGTGGTAACATCTATATAAGTTACTTTAACAATCATCAAGTATTCAACGTAATTTAGATTTCAACTTACTTAAGGTGTTGAAAATTGACTAATGATGCCTTAATTAGTGCTTTGTGTTTTCTAAAAAGTTTGTTATATATGGTTTATTTCTCTGCAAATTGAGACAGTTTTGGGGCATTTAAGTCTTCAATCCCATGAAGTTTGTTCACTTTTGACTATAAAAGTCAACCCATTGCATTTTATTTCCAATTTTCTGATTAATATGAGTCCACTTGGCATTAATTAAAAAAAATCATAACAAGTTGAACGTCACCCTATACGTGCTTTGGTTTAATAGAAAATCAAGGAAGAAAAGATAACATGGCCACATATTATTTTTCATCTAATTAGATGTTTTCATAAATTAGCGCATGTAAATTAGCGCACAACTGACCCATCAGGAGCTGAGGGCCAGAGTTATCTTACAATATTAGAATGCATTCATGTTATCTTTGTAGGGGAGGAGCTACCGGTCATAAGTTCAAGAACATATTGATTTTGATATGATACTATTTGCAAGGTATGAATACTATGATATAAATGACATTCAGATTATTAAGGCATGGATAAGTTCAAGCATATGTTGGGCCTTCATGAGTTAAATCCAAAAGGGTAACAAGTTTTTCAAGAATATTTTGTGCGCAACCAGGCATAACCAAGTTTATGTATCAGGGATACCGTGACCATGTTTCTCAAGAATATATGTGCAACAAGACGTTTATTGTACCAACTTATTAAATTCATTCACAGGTTTGTTTTTGGTATCTAAAACTGTAAGGGTGCGTTTGGTTCGCGGAATTGTTTGGAATTGAAATTTGTGAAGGAATTGGAATTGGAATGAATTGGATTTGGAATTCAAACATTTCAAAAGGAATTGGAAATTGTTGGAATTGGATTCTCAAATCCTATATTATTGTGTTTGGTTGGTTATAAATTGTAATCTATCACCCTTGCCCCCACGACCCGCATCATTGTGACTCGTACCGCCCAGAACCGTTTCGCCCCGTACCGGCCCGTAATGTTTCGACCAGTACCGTTTTGACCCGAACTGTTGATACCTCTATCGTTTCGGACCAGTTTCGACCGGTATCGTTTCGACATGTACCATTTCGGACCGTACCAGTTTTGACCGGTACCGTTTTGCCCGGTACCGTTTCGCCCCGTACCAGTTTCGACCTGTACCGTTTCGACATGCACCGTTTCGACCCGTACCGGTTCGGGTCGAAAACGGTACCGGTTGAAACTGGTACGGGGCGAAACGGCACCGGGCAAAACGGTACCGGTCAAAACTGGTACGGTCCGAAACGGTACATGTCGAAACGATACCGGGCGAAACGGTACCGGGCAAAACGGTACCGGTCAAAACTGGTACGGTCCGAAACGGTACATGTCGAAACGATACCGGTCGAAACTGGTCCGAAACGGTACCGGTCGAAACTGGTACAGGGCGAAACGGCACCGGGCAAAACGGTACCGGTCAAAACTGGTACGGTCCGAAACGGTACATGTCGAAACGATACTGGTCGAAACTGGTCCGAAACGGTACCGGTCAAAACTGGTACGGCTCGAAACGTTACGGGCGAAACGGTACAGGTCGAAACTGGTACCGGTCGAAACTGATACCGGGTGAAACGGTACCGAGCAAAACGGTACCGGTCAAAACTGGTACGGTCCGAAACGGTACATGTCGAAACGATACCGGTCGAAACTGGTCCGAAACGGTACCGGTCAAAACTGGTACGGTTCGAAACGTTATGGGCGAAACGGTACAGGTCGAAACGATACCGGTCGAAACGGTATCGGTCGAAACTGGTCCGAAACGGTTCGGTCCGAAATGGTACAGGCCGAAACTGGTACGGTCCGATAGTTACGGGCGAAACGGTACAGGTTGAAACGCTATCGGTCGAAACTGGTCCGAAACGGTTCGGTCCAAAATGGTACCGGTCGAAACTGGTACAGTCCGAAACGGTACCGGTCAAAACTGGTACAATACGAAACGGTTCGGGTCGAAACTGGTACAGTACGAAACGGTACCAGTCGAAACTGGTATAGTACGAAACGGTTCGGGTCGAAACGGTACCGGTCGAAACTGGTACGGTCCAAAACAGTTCGGTCCGATACGTTACGGGCGAAACGGTATAGGTCGAAACGCTATCGGTCGAAACTGGTCCGAAACGGTTCGGTCCAAAATGGTACCGGTCGAAACTGGTACGGTCCGAAACGGTACCGGTCGAAACTGGTACAATACGAAACGGTTCGGGTCGAAACGGTACCGGTCGAAACTGGTACAGTACGAAACGGCACCGGTCGAAACTGTTATAGTACGAAACGGTTCGGGTCGAAACGGTACCGGTCGAAACTGGTACGGTCCGAATTGGTTCGGATCTAAGTGGTTCGCGTTGAAATGGTACAGTTCGAATCGGTTCGGGTCAAAATGATGTCAACCGTTCGAAGATTCCAATAAATTGACTTGAATTCCTTCTAATATTGGAAGGATTTTGAATTCCCTTAGGTAAAGGAATTTGAAGGAATTTATACCAAATTCCAATTCCAATTCCTTTGTCAACCAAACACACAAGATTGGAATTGAAATTCCAATTCCAACAAATTCAATGAACCAAACACATAAAGAGTTGGAATTCAAATTCCAATTCCATTGAATTCCATTCAATTCATGTGAACCAAACGCACCCTAAGACTGTAGGACTAAAGCTTAAATTCTATGAGTTTAGGCAAAAGCTATTGCTTGAAGCCTTGATCGCTAATGACTTTCTAGACCTTGAGCCATAGTCGAGCTCTAAAAAAAATGATGCGTGTAGCCCAAAATACGCTTTATGTTCTAGACCTTTGATCGTTGATGTTTTTCTAGGCATTCAATCAGTGATTTTCACATACAATGGGTCAATGCAGGTTATGAAAGTCAAATAAGTTGTGACTTATAAAGTTGAATGTAACACAATAGTTATTAATAAGCTTGTCTAAAGTTGAAAAAAAAGCCATTTGTAAGGCGGTCCAACTCGGTGCGACCCCTTTTGACCATTGTTAACATTACTTGTTTTGATCCGTTACCCAACTTGTCGTACACGTCCTTTTTGCATCCATCAAATGATCAATATTTTTGTAAATTCTTACAGTGATAATTGATGGGCCGATCCGATTGTATGATTGCAGTCTTGCAGAGAGGTTTTAAAATGGCATGGACAGGCTAATCTCAGCAAATGCAACCTGTTATAGAGATCTGCAAATGTTAGGGGTGGCTGTTCTACTTGAACATACATGTAATCGTTGACTTGGATGCAACATGGGCCTCAAAATCACATGAATACGATGCTTAAACAAATCAATGTTGGTTTGGTTTCTTGATTGATTACTGATTTTGAACATATATGGAGCTCATTTTATGTTACACGTTCTAAGTACACCCATTTTGGTGAAATCTACAAAGTTACAACCTGAACCATTTTGCTTTTAACATAGACTGCAATAATACATCATTTTGGTAAGTGAAATCTCTGTTTTGGTGAGTCAAGTTTCTGAATCATACTTTATTAAGAACAATAAATAAGTAAATTGAAATTTAGATTTAATATTATGGATATGAAATTATGACAGTGTTGACTTTGACTTTTTAGTTGCTAGAAAACATTTCAAAGTAATTCTGACATGATCCCAATTCTAAAATGAAATGCAGGTGGTATGCATTCTTGAAGAGCTGCTTGAAGTTATAACTTGGGCTCAATTCGGCATTCAAGATAAGCCAGTAGACTTGATGCATCCATTTTCTCAAATCAATTACTTTTTCCCCTTTCATGAAACATTAGTTTCTTTTGTAAATATTTTTCAAACTACACCCAAAAGGCAAAACTTTTGTATTTACACCCATTTGGGAAAAAAACTCTAAAAGCTGCCTATTATATATATATATATATATATATATATATATATATATATATATATATATATATTAATAATTTATAGGTATTAGGCATTGCCCTAATAGCATAATCATGGGTCTTTTTTGAACGAATTGGTAATTCTGGCTTGATTATGTAATGTAGCCCTTGTGCTAACTTGCTTCTGATATAGAAAGATGGAATGTTGGGATTTGGACACTTCGTTAATGTTTTTCCAGTTTGGAACTTATAACCAAAGGAGTTTAAGTTTCATTAGTAAATAAACAATGACTTTAAATAAGCATTAATTAAGAAGTGCAAGCGATTTAAGTTTCTTTAGTTAATTGATATTTTTGTCTAAGGGTGGGTATGATGGTCATCAGGGCCGGACCTACTGTGTTAGCAACCTAGGCTAAGGCCTAGGGCCTCCAAAAATTAAGGGCCCCAAAAGTTTAAGTTTTTTTTCGTGTATTACATTTGTATTGGCCCAAGTAAAAACAAACAAGTATTGAATGATTGAATCTCTAAAATTTGTGACTTTCATTTGCTATTGCCGATTATCATTGATAGTTTTTTTGGTTATCAAGGATTGAAGTCTTACAAGAGGGATTGGACGATATAAAGTTAATCTACTTTCTCAACCAAAGTAGATGCTGAGAAAATCATTAAATCAAGCCCAAAAGAAATACATATTAAATTGTAGATCCACAAAATGGGTTCAAAATTTAAATGGGAAAATGTCTTTAATTTGCAATATATCTAATGCGAGTAAGTAGATAAAATGAATACGAAATACTTTAATTGATTAATAGTTACCAGAAAGGAGATTGTAATGTCCATCTAGTGTAAGGTGTTTTTTTTTGTGAACTATACAAATTTAAAGGGCCCCCGACTTGTATTTTGTTTAGGGCCTCCAAAAAAGTTGGATCGGCTCTGATGGTCATCACACCATCACTAAGCATCCAACCAACCATCACGTGTAGGGCTGCAAACAAACTGAACTTTCAGCGAACAGTTCATGAACCGTTCGGCGGGAAGTTCGCTTTTGTTCGTCCGTTTAGTAATGAACGAACATGAACAGAGGTCGCGTTCGTTCGTTTATGTTCGTGAACGTTCGGTAACATATTCGTTTATGTTTGCTTGTTTTTTATAGTTTAATAGGGTTTTTTAATTTTTATATTCTTTATGTTTTATTTATTTTAACCAAATAAATAAATAATTTATGGGAGGTAAAAATATGGCTATAAGAGATTAATAAACTATGCTTTTAGTATAAGCATTAAATAAATAACCAATGAAGAGTTTAAGTTTAAATAAATAACTAATGAAGACGTCATGTTTAAATTGCGAGCTTAGTTTTTTGAGACACTACTTTACTATGTTAAGTACTCATTATATGTAAGTACTAAGTATGCTTGTATAATTAGGTTATATTTTCAGTGGATCTACTTAATTACCCAGTATATGTAAATTCGATCTTATTCAAAAGTTAATATATGTCCATTTGTATTTGTTTCCGTTCATGAGTCACTTCTTAGTGTTCGTTTGTGTTCATGGACACTTATTTGTGTTCATTAATGTTTGTTTGTGCTCGTGTGCGTTCATGAACAAAATTAACAAACAGACACAAACGATCACGACAGTTTTCTTAACAAACGAACACGGACAGCAAATTTCGTTCGGTAAGTGTTCATGAACTGTTCGTGAACACATAATTTCCTTAACAAACGAACACGAACAAGGCCTTGTTCGTGTTCGTTCGGTTCGTTTGCAACCCTAATCACGTGTTACCTTTAAAATTAATGTAGCTATCAACTATATGGAAACATGGTAAAGGTGGAGCCTAGATGTGTTGTATAAACAAGTTTTCAGGATGTTTTCCATTTCAGCCTTAAAGCATGACAGATTGTTTGATGTTGATTTTAAATTTTTAGCCGTTTCATAATAGTTATCATTCATAAACCAAATTAATGTAGATGACAGATTGTTTGATGTTAAGTTACCAGGTATCATTTATAAACCAAATTTGAAACTAGAAGACTAAAAGAACTAATGTCAGTGAACAAGATTAGTTTGTAACAACAAAAACAAATTGCTAAATCTCTACATAAGAAGCCAAAAATAAAATAAAAATTCATGTACACAGTTGTGAGCCAAAATCTCATATGCTAAAGCACTTTTTGAGAAATGAATTCAAATCAATGTAATTAGCTTCATTAAACTGTGTAGCGTCTATTACATTATATGTAAAAGGTGAAACCATAAAAGTATGTTTCATTTCTTATAAAAAACAAAGAAAAGAAAAAAGAAAGTTTCGAATTTTTATTACGTATTATGTTATTCCCTTCTTAAAAGTCGATTTTATTAGTCTAACCTATATAGCGGTAGTAAATGTAAAAGATGTTAAGGACATGCTAAGAATGGATACCAGTTTATAGTTAGGTGAACCCGACATAGAAATGTTTAAAGACCTATGAATTATAACCAAAAAAATTCCATTTTTCATTAATATATGCAATCTACACTACAATTGTAAGAAGTTGTCGCGTGTTCATTATTTTCTAATTGAGATTTGTAAGGCTTATGACATAGATAGACCATATCGATGCTACGGGTAAGAAAACCTAACGGGCGTACTATACTGTATATGATGAAAGGATTAACAAAATAACAAAAAACGAGCACCGCATTGCGAACTGTCGCCGCCGCCGCATCGCGCGGGTTTCCTACTAGTATATATATATATATATATATATATATATATATAGACTCTTGATGAGAGGGTGTTTTACCATGTTAAGATGTATTTAATTATGTGTTTTTATGTGATTTATTGCATGGAACATAGTTACTTTGAGAATGTTTGTGATTTGCAGGTGCACGGTGGTGAAAAGCATTAAGCGGAGCATATTCGAGGGTTTCAGGACAAGTTAAGAAGGATTGGAAGTCACCCGAGAGCACCGGGGATGAAAACATGAAGAATGGCCAATTTTTACACAGGGGCGCAACCTACTAGCAGACAGGGGCGCAACCTACCTCAGCAGGGCGCAACCTTGCGCTGACAGGCAAATTCTGGCTGATCTGCGCCCTTTAGGGCGCAACCTACTTCACCAGGGGCGCAAGCTTGCGCCCCTATCTGATTATGGACGCGAAATTTCGGATTTTGGCCATATTTAAGGGTTCTTTACTCCACAAACGAAAGAGACTTTAACCCTAGCCGTTTTGGACGATCTTAGGACGAATTTTACCATTCCAAAACACATTTTAATCATTCTTTTCATGCATCTATCATCAAAATCATCCATGGAAGCATACACAATCATGATGAGCGGCTAGTTTCTTTATGTAACCACCTCCGGGTGTATGGTTAGTTTGTGAAACCCTTTAACTTGTTTGATTTGGTACTTGGGATTGTTTTTCACTTGTTTGAAGAATATTTGTGGTTTAAATCATTTAAATAATTCATCTGTGTTGCAATTGCTTATCCTTTTATCATTCGCATTCGGTTTTCTTGCATCGTGAGCAGTTTGATAAGTGGGAGGGTAATTGATACTTGTGGGTTGGTAATCGAATTGTACAGGTTATTATTAAAAACTTGTGTTTGGTTATCACTTGATTTGAATCGTTTAACAAAACCATGTCTATGTGGTATCCTATCATTTAACCAGGTTTGGGTGAATCATATAACCAGAAGCTCAGAGGGGGTTACTTCTTTCTCATTACTGTTTACAACTTTTCATATTCATTTTCTAAATTTCAATTCAAAAACAAAGCAATTAGGTTTTAGTTTATATTCCACTTTACAAAACTACTCTTTCCACCAATTCCCTGTGGAGACGACTCACTTACACTTTACTCTTATATTTATTATAAAAACCAAAAAAGTTAGGGATGGTGGTTTGATTTGAAAGAAGAGGAAGGTGAGTTGGGAAGACCTTGGTCAAATTATTGTGAAGGGGCTCTTTAGTGATCCTAAAAACGTGTCTATGCTAAGAAAGAATTTGAAGTCTCGACATGTGAACTACCGAGCATACATTGGAAACTCGGTGGGTAAATGTTCACTAAGACCACCATGAGAGATATAGAAAGTATGAAGTCCGGCTGTAGACTCATAAACTTAGCGCTCTCGGGAGGCAGCCCGAGGTACGTGTTTTGTTTTATTTTCTTTTATTTGTTTTGTATGTTTTCGTTGTTTCATAGCCTATTGCAACAACCAAATGTGGGGAAGTTGTGCGGACATGATAGGTTTTGAGTATTCAATCCGATACACATCAGAGTCGATGCGCATTTGATGGGGGAGTGAATCAGGTCCATGTGCTCCTTCCTTTTCTTTTGTTGTTGCTTGTTTATGAAAGTTGGTGGTGTGAAAAATCTGTTCGTGAAGGGAATGGTTTGTTTTGTTACCTTGGGGTGCTAGTCAGCTCTGGTAGGTAGTGATGGAGGTTGAACATGTTGAGTAGTGAAGGACTGAAAACCATACATTGGGGACAATGTATCCCAAGTGTGGGGATGATGGGTGACCCTAGGATAGTCGGGGGAACACTTACATAACTGTGAGAAAAATTGAGAAATTTTCAAAATTTTGATAGAAAAATATGAATGGAATTTTTTTTTCTCGCAAGATGTCACCTTTTTCACTTGATCAGGCACAAAAGCCGCGTTTTCAGTTGCTAATGAGTCCCTTGCCGAGTATGAAAAATGAGACCCTTGATCATGGTCATCCCTTTAAGTTTCATGAGAGTTTTTCTGACAAGCGTTTTTATGGAAACTGAAAAGAGATGCCGCCTAACTAGGGGTAACATGCTTTTAGGAATTGCATATGCTACATGTCGGCAACCTATATCCCTACTTTGTGAGAATTTGAGCCTACTAGATTGATAGATATTGATATATATTTTCATTTGTTGAGAGTAGGCCAAATGTTTCCTTGTTGCAGAATTTGTGTGATTTGATACATGCTAAAGTTGTAGGCGAAACATGCACATAGATGAGAAAGGCAAATTAGGAATCCCTTTGTTGTGTTTGCAACCATTTATTTGTGTTTTGTTGACCCGTTTATCCAAAAATTACCCTTAGTAGCCCATGTTGAGCCTATACCCTTTCATTTGATTAAACCTATAATATTACCCAAATTGACCCGTTTACCTTTGTGTAATAAATTGATGACATCCATTGTGTTTGTGTTTTGTTCAAGTGATTGAGTTATGTTAAGTTGAAAAAAAAAAAGAAAAAAATATATATATGAAAAAGAAAAGAAAGAAAAAAGAGAAAATAGAAGTATGTGTTATGGCTCAAATATGCCCAAAGTTGTTTGTTTAGTGGGTTTTTGTGAATAAGGATAGTCATTCAAGCGTGTTGAAACCTTTGCGTTTAAACCAATTGTTTAGCCAAATCATTCCTACCTTTACCCTAAGCCCAAAACCCGTAAGAGCTTTCGATGTGTGCATAGTTTACAACTTTTGTGTGATTGTCATACAAACCTATGATAACAGGGTTACATTCTTGGTTTTTGAGCGACTTTTACTAGCACATTACAAGCTAGTCCAGATATAAACCGAGAGGAGCGACCACTGTGAGGGGTGTGTAGTATATGTGTATGATGATAAGCATGTTAGGCTTAGTTAGGCAAGTCTTGATTTTAAAATGTGCAACACTTGCTTGTCAGTCTGTCAATCTCGATTGTGTAAGTCTATGGGATAGGTATGATTCGGGGCCTTGAAGATTAGTAACGGTAAAGGAATTGGAAGCAGCTTGTTAGCAAAGCGAGTAGTGTTTTGTGATGGTTTGATTGGGGACAATCAAAGGTAAGTGTGGGGATGTGATGAGAGGGTGTTTTACCATGTTAAGATGTATTTAATTATGTGTTTTTATGTGATTTATTGCATGGAACATAGTTACTTTGAGAATGTTTGTGATTTGCAGGTGCACGGTGGTGAAAAGCATTAAGCGGAGCATATTCGAGGGTTTCAGGACAAGTTAAGAAGGATTGGAAGTCACCCGAGAGCACCGGGGATGAAAACATGAAGAATGGCCAATTTTTACACAGGGGCGCAACCTACTAGCAGACAGGGGCGCAACCTACCTCAGCAGGGCGCAACCTTGCGCTGACAGGCAAATTCTGGCTGATCTGCGCCCTTTAGGGCGCAACCTACTTCACCAGGGGCGCAAGCTTGCGCCCCTATCTGATTATGGACGCGAAATTTCGGATTTTGGCCATATTTAAGGGTTCTTTACTCCACAAACGAAAGAGACTTTAACCCTAGCCGTTTTGGACGATCTTAGGACGAATTTTACCATTCCAAAACACATTTTAATCATTCTTTTCATGCATCTATCATCAAAATCATCCATGGAAGCATACACAATCATGATGAGCGGCTAGTTTCTTTATGTAACCACCTCCGGGTGTATGGTTAGTTTGTGAAACCCTTTAACTTGTTTGATTTGGTACTTGGGATTGTTTTTCACTTGTTTGAAGAATATTTGTGGTTTAAATCATTTAAATAATTCATCTGTGTTGCAATTGCTTATCCTTTTATCATTCGCATTCGGTTTTCTTGCATCGTGAGCAGTTTGATAAGTGGGAGGGTAATTGATACTTGTGGGTTGGTAATCGAATTGTACAGGTTATTATTAAAAACTTGTGTTTGGTTATCACTTGATTTGAATCGTTTAACAAAACCATGTCTATGTGGTATCCTATCATTTAACCAGGTTTGGGTGAATCATATAACCAGAAGCTCGGAGGGGGTTACTTCTTTCTCATTACTGTTTACAACTTTTCATATTCATTTTCTAAATTTCAATTCAAAAACAAAGCAATTAGGTTTTAGTTAATATTCCACTTTACAAAACTACTCTTTCCACCAATTCCCTGTGGAGACGACTCACTTACACTTTACTACTTATTTTCATTATTTTTGATTGACCCAACGACATCGATCAACTCTTCATTCGACCCTGATATGGGTTCGAATGAGAAGCTTCATTCCTCCTTCGACCCTAGTGAAAGACTCGAAATAAGATGAAGGGTTCGAATGAACATAATTCATTAAAACACTCTCATTCGACCACATTATTTAGGTTCGAATGAAGACACAAATGCTCCTTCGACCCACCGAAGGGGCGAATGAACATTTGGAAATCTGAAAATTTTACCAAATCTCAAAATCGAATCCCGTTTAATCATTTTCAAACATTTTAGCCTTCAAACATTCATCATTTTACATTTGAATGACACAAAACTCAAATTGGTTTGTCAAACTTCAGAAAATCACTAACAATCACCATCGGTTATCCAAAATAAAGTAGAAATGCAAAATCTTTTGGATTTTCTGAAATTTTTTGTTAAAACACACCAAAAATCTTTTTGATTTTTTGTATTTTTTGAACTAAATCAACATAAAGCAATAAACTTTTTGTCATTTTCCAGTAAGAGGATCATATCAGTTTCTGAGAGATCACATTGTACCGTTGTTCTGTTATATGCAAACTTTTACTGATACATATAACTTTGGAAATTGCTGATATTGTGATCCACATAAACTCACATGCAGACTGTTATGCAACGCTTTAAACTGATACTGCTATGTATATTATAAACTAATTTTCCTGTGGTTCCCACACACACGACTTACTCCCGTATCAAGGAATTTTGCACAAATACCCATTGTAACGCGTGATTATGCTTTCGTTATCTGTTATTACAAGATATGAGACACAGAGGTGCACGGATCAACAAATCAATGTTGCAGAGTAACATGTGCACTCTACCAGGTTGAGGTCTTATATCAATCACGATTTGCATCAATGATTAGATACGATGCCCTAGATAATCTTTGATTATCGTCATACATTTAGAGTTCTCAATTCAGTAACTTTCGGTTTTGGCATGAAAGCTCTTTTATAAAGATACCCTGTCTTATTTAGGTCCGTAAAACCTTACGACAAAAGATCAGAAAGGCTATCCCCAGATAACTAATAACATAACGACCCGAAACCTCCGAATTTTGTACAAACCCTATCAAATGAAATTATGGTACTAAGACCATATGCCCATGAGATGTTCATCCACATAGCAATCAGTTTGATATGTCTGTATCAGGCACACAGTAATAAGTCTACAAAGCCTATCAACACATCACACAAAGTTATCAAATATCAATAACGTTGACATTTTGAAAACTTTAGAATACAAATAGATCCTCACTGATGTACTATCATTTCCTCTTTTTCTTCAGGAAAATCATTTTGAGTTTTTCTGATTTTTATGGCTTTTTAAATTTTTCAATGTTTTTAGTTTTTCTGAAAAATAAAGACTCCCCCTGAAATGAAAAACATATTTTTGGGTTTTTGATTTTTCTGAAAAACAGTAAGAACTAAAGATTAAAAACAAAATGATAAACCGAGGTGACGATCAGTCTTGTTTTTCTTTTATACCGTTAGCTTTTAATAAAAATTCAAATTGTGATCTATCAAAAGCTTTGGTAAAAAGATCAGCCCTCTGATAGTCAGTGTGGATTTTGACCATATCAATCAACCCTTTAGCATAGCAATCACATATAAAGTGATACTTAATACGGATATGCTTAGCCTTAGAGTGATTGACTGTGTCTTTCGTGAGTGAAATAGCGGCTTCATTATCACAATAAATTGGGGTTTTAAGATATTGCAAACCGTAATCTCGCATCTGCTGTTGAATCCACAGAACTTGTGAACAGCAACTAGAGGCTGCTACATATTATGTTTCAAAAGTAGATAGTGAGAATACTGTCTGCTTCTTACACTGCCAGGTCACGAGCCTGCTCCCAAAGAATTGACATCCCGCCGTTATGAATTTACTATCTTTATCACAACCACCAAAATTTGCATCACTGAAAGCAACAAAGTCAAAATTATCATCATTAGGGTACCATAGTCCACGCGAGGGACAACCCTTCAGATATCTCAGGATTCGTTTGACAGCTGCCAGGTGACTCTGTTTCGGCTTCGATTGGAATCTAGCTTAGAGACACGTTGCAAACAATATATCCGGACGAGATGCAGTCAGGTACATCAGAGATCCGACAATAGCTCTGTATGTGAATGGATCGATGAGCTCCCCCTTAGCGTCAACTCCAATCCCGTGATTGGGTGGAATGGGAGTATCCATGGCTTTTGAATCTTCCATCTGGAATTGGCTCAAGCTTTTGGTCCACCTACAATCCCAAAAAGAATTGCATTTCACCCATGACACTCATCTCAAACTTTTCCTGCATTACTTGTTCAAATTCTCTGCAAAGAAGTTCGTTAGTAGAACCAAATATAATGTCATCAACGTAAATTTGAACAAGAAGCAAATCACCCTCTATTCGTTTTGTGAATAGGGTACAATCTACCAAACCTCGTTTGAATCCTTCAAAAGAAGATATGTGCTAAGCTCCTCATACCATTGTCTTGGAGCATGGTTTAACCTGTACAGTGCTTTGTTAAGCATATAGACCTTATCCCGGTGGATTGGGTCCTCAAAACCTGGTGGTTGCCCAACATACACTTCTTCCTTGACCACACCATATAGAAAGGCACTTTTGACATCCATCTGATACACCTTGAATTTCTTGTACGATGCATACGCAAGAAACATTCGGATTGCTTCAATGCGTGCAACAGGTGCATAGACTTCGTTGTAGTCAATTCCTTCCATTTGACGAAAACCTTGTACAACTAATCAAGCTTTGTTCCTAACAATCACGCCTCGATCGTCCTTTTTACACTTAAACACCCACTTTGTACCAATTTTCTTTCGGTCTGGTGGTAAATCAGTCAACGTCCAGACTCCGAGTTTTTGAAATTGTAGAAGTTCTTGCTGCATAGCCTCAACCCACGAATCATCTTGTAAAGCATCCTTGTATGTCCGCAGCTCCACCTGCGAAACATAACAAGCAAACAACCAGTCATTTTGACAACCAGATTTTTGAATTTTAGCATAGAGGGCTAGGGCTCCAATATTGTCATGCGAAGTTGCTCTTCTTAGTTATCCTCTCGTCATGACACTGCTACTTGGATCACCAATGAATTGCTCAAGCGGATGAATCTGATGTATCCGAGATCCGGATGATCAGGAATGGTAATAACCGCTGGAACATTAATATCTTCTGCCGTTTCCAGATCATCACCCGTATTAGACGAAGATGTAACATCTGGATTAGGGTTCACAGGTGGTGTTACCGTAGCTGGTTCTAAAATAGCATCACTGGAAACTTCATCATTGTCTTCAGACTCGGATGAATCAAGAGTTGTAGATGCTTCTTGAAAAACTTCCTCTTTAATAACAGGAGCACTGGCATCATTAGAAGCTGCTGCTGGAGGAGTTACGGTGATCGGACGCACTAACGGTGAAGTTACTGCATTCTCACACTCGTAATATAAACGTAAGACAACATCTTCAATCAAGCTTTCTAGATTAATAGAATCTAATAATTCTTTATAATCGAACATCCAATCGGGCTCAATTCCTTGAGAGTTCTGAGTGTAGCACTGGACTTCAACATTTGCCCATTCTTCAACCAATTTGGTTCTTTTATTGAATACGTGTTTTAATGGTGTCGCGTACCCCACAAAGTAACCTTCTTCAGCTTTAGGTGCGAACTTCTCAGTAGGATTCAACATAGTACATGGTGCCCCGAAAGGTTCTAGAAACTCCAAGTTTGGCTTTCGACTGTTAAGCAGTTTATAAGAAGTTTTGCCAAACTTCTTCATCGTTAACACACGATTCAGTGTGTAGCATACTGCACGAATGACTTCACTCCAAAACATTACTGGAAGGTTCGAATCTGCAAGCATGGTATATGCCGCTTCTATCATAGTCCTATTCTTTCTTTCTGCAACACCGTTCTGCTGTGGGGTATATGGTGCACTGTATTCGTTATGAATACCCTTTGAATCACACAATGCATCCATTTAAGAATTCTGGAATTCCGTGCCATTATCACTGCGAATTCTCTTAATCTTCAACCCATATATATTCTTCAGTCGGGTAAACAGAACGTTCAGATTGTTAAACGTATCACTCTTGTGTTGCATGCACATCACCCACGAAAATTTAGAGAAATCACGGTAACCACAGGACAATAAAGTTCATCGTTGATACTTTTACGTTTAACTGGTCTGAAGAGGTCCATATGTAAACGCTCAAGTGGAAATTCGACAGAATTTATTTTCTTGGGTTTGTGGGACTGTTTGTGTTGTTTCCCATTCTTACAATTCACACACTTATCATTCAGATGATTGTGTTTCACATTAACCCCTTCTACAAGCCCATTCTTCACCAGATTGTTCATTTTTCTCAGTTGAATATGCCCCATCCTCTTGTGCCACATGATTGATTCTTTTTCAGTAGCCTTGGATAGAAAGCACGTAACTTGCCCCTGTGTCGTGGTTGCCTGGCTCATATCAAGAATGTAAAGATTATTCACTCTTGGAACCTTCAACGTGATCCATTCTTTTGGTATGACAAAACCGGGTTTGAGTATGTAGCAAGATTTATCATCAAAGAAAATCATGAACTTCTTATCACAAATTTGGCTGACACTCAACAGATTATAATCGATCTATTTGACATAAGATATTCTTTCAAAACTCACAATCCCGTTGCTAACACTCCCTTCCATCGTGATATAACCGGCTTTATTTCCTGCAAACGCCACATATCCACCATTGATATTCTTTATGTCAAATAGCAGCGTTAGATCTCCGGTCATGTGCCCAGAAGCTTCCCTGTCGACAATCCAAAGACTGCTAACAGGGCCAGCTAGAGCTCCCTACAAATATCAAGGAAACAATTAGTTCTTTCGGGGGACCCAAGCCTGTTTGGTCTTGGGTCTTTGAATGTTAGACTTCAAAGATTCACTTTCAGAAACACTTGGTTTTAAATCGACCTTTTTCTAATCATTCAAACCTTTTTCATTTTGAGTTTTGACATTAGCAGTTGATGTAGAAGCACCTGGAGAACCCATTGGTGACCAATATTGTTCTGAACGTTTGAGTATCCTAATCTGAGATTTTTGTGTCTCAGCGGGTTTCTTTGTATCGTTCGTGAACGAAACTTTCTTGGTTACCTTTCTTGATTTAACAGATTCAGGTCCAATTGATGACTTAACAGCCGGTTTTGGAAAAACCTTTTGTTTATCATTAGTGGTGTTCACCATTGGTTTCTTTAGGTTCTTCTCCATAGTAATCCGGTTTCTATTATCATAGACAAACTGACGGTTTTCCCTCTTTTGAAAATAACGACTTTGATTATAAAATGGTGGTCTTTGAGGGACAAACTGCCTCTGTGGATATCTATGATTGTCAACTGGACTTCTATAAGGCTGCTTGTTCTCAACTTCGTGCCTTTTGTGTCTCACATACGGGCAGTGAGCAAGTAAATGCTCTTTCTCCCCGCATTTGAAACATGCACGGTATTCTTCAAACACGTTCTTAGCATTAGGTGAATTGATCGGGTATTGATCATCAACACATCTACGTCTTAAACTCATTGGAGCGGGTTCCATTGAGTAAGCAGGTTCAAAAAATGCGTTTGCCTTTTCCTTTGGCTTAATGAATTTAGTGACATGAACTTTTGGTTCCTTAGGAGTATCACAATATAGTTTCTTTAAAAGTTCAGGAGGAATATCATTGTTCATTTTATGTTTAGGAAACCAAATGGTACTCTCCTGTCAAATTTTCTCAATTTTTGAATAATTTGCAAATTTGATTGGATACTCCTCTTCAGATATTATCTTATTGGATCCTTCCATCCGATAGAAAACCTTGACAGGTTTGTCAACTGAATCATTTTTATCAATCTTTTTCATTGATTGATTCACTCTATGTGCATTTGCCTGAGGATGTGAAACCTGAGAAGGTAAGATTGGTTCATTTGTAATTATGTGATTTTCCAAAGGAATATCACTACCTTCTTTAGATTTCTCATCTTTAGTATCTGAATCATCAGTTACTACAACCACCCCTTCATCATTCAATCCGAGTATCGGTCTCACATCAGAATGTGGATACCCAACACTGGAAGTGCTAGATTCATTATCTGATGCGGAGTCCAATTTTACTGAACTCTCTGGTGTTACTGAGTTAAAATTGTGATTCTCAAATAACACTGGAGAAGGAACAGATTTGTAGTTTGCACTACCAGATTGTGATGGTTCTTCAATTATGTGGTCAACAACATAAGCTATATATTTATAGCTTTCCAACTTTTTATTGACCTTTTCAGCAAAACACTTGATAGTGGCCATTTCCAATTTTGTTTCTTCAAGTTCATTAATGTAATTGTCAATGGCAATTTTTTTTAATGAAAGGGTTTTCTTTAAATCTGAAATGTCCTTTTTGTACCATTCAAGTGTTTTGTTGAATTCATGTGCATCCTTACGATAAGATTGAATGTTGATTTTAGCACTCTCAAGATGAACCTTGAGTTGCTTGTTTTCCTCAGTCAATCTATCACAAGTACCATAGTATTTACCACTATTCATATCAATTGTAGAATCAGAACTTACCGATTTGGGTGGATCTTTCATAGCCATCAGTGCAAAATGAGCCTCCTTCCCAGCAAAGAACATTGAATAATCAATCTTTGTGAAGGGATCATCCACAATGCACGATTTCCTAGTCATCAGAAAGTCAGCTTGAGCTAATAATTGATCAATCTCATCATCTAACGAATTAATGCTTGCTTCCGAGTCAGCTTCACTTTCCGAATCAGAATAGACAGATTCAAGCTCATCAGGAACTTCATCAATAGAATCAATGATAGTTCCAGAAACCTTCTCAGCAGTAGTGTCTTCAACTTGCTCAGCAACAGAAACTTGATAGTCATCAACTATCTCCTCAATCACCACCTCATATACTTTCTCAGATTCCAAAACATCTTCAACTATCACCGACTCCTCTAAATCCATCTCCTTCACAAAGCATGCTACATTCCCACTAGTAATCTCTTCAACTCCCAATTGCATTGAGGTCCAATCATAACCCTCATCCTTATGAATCACCAACGCCTGATTTTGGTTCTCGTTTTGAGGTTGGCTATTTGGTGTAGAAATAGAAATAATGGTTCTGGTTGGGTTATTTGGAGTTTGAGTTTGTGTTTGATTAGGTGTAGATGTTTGTTTAGTAAAGGTATTTTGGGAGGTGTTTTGTCGGTTTTGGAAATTGTTTTGTTGTGGATAGTTATTGTTGTTTTGGCTTTGATAGGTAACCTGGTTTTGTGCCTGACGGTTTTGATAGTTGGAATTAAAAGGGTTTCGGTTACCTTGCTGCATCGGTTGAGTACACTCTCTTTTGAAGTGACCTCGAGTACCACAATTAAAACATGTTACCTTGGCTTTGTTGAAGCCATAAGTGGTATTTAGTGAGTTAGCAAGATCAGTTCTGCCTATTTTCTCAATAAATTTTGTAGCCCTTCTCATCACGCTTGCAAAAGCCCATTGAATATCTATCAATTCCATCTCTTCCTTATCTATTTGGGCATAATCTTCATTGGTTAGATTATTGTTACCAATCTGGCTTGCCACAAGTCCATTATAGGAAGCAACCAATGCTGAAACTAAAGCAACGTGTTGTTGGGCTACTTCCACAGTCACATTATTCATGTTGGAAGTTTCCAACACGACTGGACTTTGGCTGGGTGAAGCTTTTGTCATTGGTGGAACATATGATTTTTGTTGAGGTATGTTCATGTTTGATGTGTAACATGCTGCAGACATTTGAGGTGGAGGTGAAATGTAGGAATTTGTGGTATAGTTTGGTGTGTAGGTTGATGTTTGTGCAAGATAGTTGATTGGGTTTCTTGGTGGTTCAATAACACTAGAAACACAAGCTATATGTGGTGCAACATTTCCTCCCACACTTGAACCGGACATAGACGAGGATGAAGTAGCATGATACATTTCCGGGTTTTGTGGGAACTGTGATCGTTTTGCTTTTCTCTTCTCCTCTAGCTCCTTGTTTTCCGACTTCTGAATGAGCTCATTGATTGTCCAATACTAATATGCATATTTTTCTTTCAAGACTTCAATGTGTTGATTCCAATATGGTGGTAATGAATCAGCAAACTTGTCTACCGATTCTGACATCGGAATCTTGATATCATAGTTTGACAACTCGGTTAACATATGACAGTATCTTGGATTAAGCTCCTTTAAAGTTTCATTCCCGACATAGCTAAAGTTTTCAAACTCTTTCTTTAGCTCTTCCACCCTCAATCTTCTTGTTTTCTCATTACCATCATGTCTGTTTTTCAACATATCCCATAGCTATTTAGATGTAGTACACGATCCAAACTAATGTAGTAGATCGGTAGTCAAGGCTTGAGATAGTTGTGAGAAAGCTTTCTCCTCTACTGCGAACTTTTTCTTCTCATATTCAGATAAACCGTCAAGTGAAATAGGTTCTCCTGAATTTTCAACACATGAAGCAGCATATCCTTTCGCAATCATCTGCCAAGCTTCAGTTCCTTCCAAACCCATGCCCTCAAGATGAATCTTGAACTTCTTTTGCCATTGGTTGTACTCTGCCATTTCCATTAACTTCGGAGAACGATTTCCACTTCCTGAGGATAAATCATTGATTAGTGTGGAAATAGCATTAGTAGTTTATGAATGTACCGCTGCTGCTGCAACGCCCCAACAGTCATTCACTGGTTGATGTGGAGGTTGAGTAACAGATTGTGGTATTGAACTACTCATGGCAAGATAGTTAATCGGTTGAGATGACTGAGTGTTCGTCTTCTGAGATGCTACAGCCCATGGATTCATCGGAACATGTTGTTGCTGTGTTGTTGTAGGCCTAGGTGTCATAGGAAATCCTCACATGTTGTCCATGATGTTTGAAATGTAAACACTTAGAAAATTTTCTCAAAAACAAACTTGGTTCGACCTCTGAGTGACAAACGAGGGTTCGAATGTAGAACTTCCTTGGTTCGACCCCCTTAATCAGACTCGAATGTAGAAATGTAACACACAAGACTCTTTCGACCACAATACACCCTCTTTCGACCTCCTGGTTGGTCGAATGTACAACAAATGGTCGGATGAACAAACAACACACTTGAAAAGTTTTGGTTTGACCTAAACACACTCAGATTCGACCTGAAATGACCTGGTTCGACCCAAAAACTCACACGTTCGACCCTATTCTCTCTGGTTCGACCTAACCCATTTAAAAAATGGTTATTCTTCAAAAATCAGTTGTTTTGATCCAAATTTTTCAAAAGTTTATGGATTTTGATGATCTTTATTAGGTTTTGCTTCAGATTTGATGGAGATCAACTTTGATGAATGAAAATTTTGATTTTATTCGTCAAATCTAGTCCAAATCAATCAATCTCCATTAAAACTCAATGTTTATGCAAAACAGGAAAATTTTGGACAATTTTGGGTCAAAATCTGTTCAAAATCTATCAATTTGTAGTTGTATGATCCAGATTGGCCCTGATACCACTTTGAAGATGAATCGGTTTTGATAAAACATCTATATGATCAGACAAGTTGAACAATCCAGGTGCGAAAACCCTAGATTGTATACAAAATGATATAGATCGAATCAGACACAATAGATTACCTTTTCAATCATGATTCATTAATAAACATGTTAATTTTGCTTTACAAGTTGATTTAACACAATACTAGAACCTTCCTGAACTCTCGAGAGAATAAACACAAAACACACTCGACCAAATGACAAAAGTTACAAACAAAATAAAACTTTAAGCTTTTATATTACTGCACATTCGACCTCCCGTCTAGGTCGAATCAAACATATGTCTTTTGTCTTCTACCTTCAACCATTTTGTACTTCCTTCGACCTATCTAATAGCTTCCTTCGACCTCTCGTAATCAACAAAAAGGCTTATAAAGATAATCCAAAGCATTAGTCGCATTTCGTGCATCTACAAAGAATTTATACATTCGATTATTATGAACTGTACTTAAATATAATTATAAATTGCAACATGAAACTAATGGGGTATAATGTATAAAGCAGTTCATTAAGAAAACTAAAGATCAACGATCAAACATAAAACATTGGATTGTTCCTGTCTAGTCATAGGACCCAACAAAAACTTTGATTGTTCAAGGAATCAAACTCAATTGGAGATTTACTGTAGGAATCCCCACGTAAGCACAGCAAGTCCGTCGGTTGATTTGGATTTATGCGCGATGCTTTGCCTATGCCAGAAACCCAGTGTACATGCCTTCCAAATTGCACGTGTTCTCTCACGTAGAGTTTAACACTTTGAAGGGATAAAAATCAATGAAAAACGAGTTTAGCCAAGAATATTCAGCATGCTCCAAAATGTAGACCTTTTCCCCAAGTGAAGTCATACTCAAAACTCATGATGAAGAAAGAAAGAAACGAAGAGAGGTAGGGAAAAGAAATGAGAAGTGACATAGGAGAAAGGTTAGTGGGGTAACTAAACGATTAAACACAAGTAAGGTCAAGTATAGGTCCTTAGTTATAGTCTAGGTCATTTACTAATAACCAAATTCCGTGTAACCACGACTCTGATACCAATCTGTAACACCCTAACCGATGGCAGAAACATCAAGGTGTCATGTAGTGACGATTGTTCAAAAGCTCGTGGTGCAAAAGTGTAAATAAGATTTATTAGAAATTATATTACAACAAATGAGATTACATATGTTACAACAAATTCTAACGATCCTAAGTCCCAAATTCTAACAGAGGCAACAAGCATAAACCTGAAACATGTACGAAAATAATTTTGTTAACATAAAGCATGTTGGTGAGAATACTCAGTTTGTATACGTACAATATAAGTTTAAAGAATATGTTTTACAATTCATGTGTCATGATTCATTCAAGGCATATATGGAAAACGTTTATGAATAAGTGCACGTGTATGTTTAATATGTGTACATGAATAACCCCAAAACGTGTAAAAAGATAAAAAGGGGATAAGTATACTCACAGTTTTGCTAAGTGCGATAAATCCAAACAAGGCTCGTACAAGATAAGAACTGGGAATTTTGAATAATTCAACCAATACGTATAAGAATAAGAATCCTAATGAGGGAAACTGACTTAAAAGTCTAAGGCATCTAGAATCTAAGGCATTAGGGTTTGCTAGGCTATGTGGGGAAAATGAAGTTTTATGATAATTTGACCGTAATAATAATTTCGCATTTAAAAAAATGAATAAATAAAACATGATTTATGTTCAAATGTATGCATAAGAAATTAATTTACTATTTGAATATTTTGAATAAAAATATTCCAAGTAACTTATCCAAAGATTTTAGTTAATTATTTTAACCAAATCATGTAGTAATAATTAAAGTTTATGGCGCAAATGAATATAAATTACACAAATGAATCCAACGTTTATACTTATGGTTTTTCAACTCATGAATATTTATGTTTTATCAGAAAAATATTCATAAAACAGATATTATATTTTATATATAAATAAATAATTTATTATGTCTAATTCAGCACAAATAAAACCAAAAATACAAGATTTCGTCCAAAAATAATATTTTTGCGAAAACTGATGACTTTCTGATGTATAAAGTGAAAATAATTTTTCCATAATTTTTCTCAATTTATTTGCATTTAAAGCAAATTTAATGAATTTAAATCATATTTAAATGATAAAAAATAGGAAAAACAATAAATGTAATTGTTCTCTGGACCAATAAAATTTATTTTCAGTTCATCATGTTTGGAAATAATTACCCAAAAATTTTGAGATTAAAATCATTAAAAATAAATTTTTAATCAATTAACTATTAATAAAATATTTTAAATTTTTATATTTATGAAAATACGGTATTTTTCAGAAACAAAAAATATGATAACTTTCTATGAGGTGTCAAGATACTACACCTAAATTTTTATAATTTTTGGATAAAAGATGGATTTATTATGAATATTTTAAAATGTATTTGTATGTAATAAAAAAGAAAAGAGCAAAAAATTATATTCTGTAACAAAAAAGACCAAGAACTACTCCTATGAGGGCTCAAACTCAAGACCAAAGCAACACAATATCTACTTTTTCCGAATACGCCAAAGCTTATTTTGTATATTTAATTGATTAATAATAATATTTTAACAAAATCTAAATGGTCATCTTCTTCCCCATTATCCCAAAAAAAAAAACCCTAACCCTAGATCAAATTAAATAAATCCGATACAGAGGTGTTTAGCAACAGTTTTAAAGGGGCTTTTAACAAGGATGGGTGAGGAACAAAACGGCAATAAAAACAATCCCTTACCATGATTATTTGGAGCCGATAATGAAATTTTACAGCCATGAACCTTGCGCTAATTGACCAAGCTTCCTGACGTGTTTTAGAGAATTTTTATATGGGTTTCGACTGGGTGCAGGTCGCATAATAGGTTGAGAGGATCAATTATAAGGTTATAACGAAAATAAAATCGTTTGAACCTTGTTAATAAAGATCGACAGTTACAAAACTTATTATGATTAAAGCCCGAATAAAAGCATGTTAAAGACCGACTTTATGATTGGAATCCGAAGTTTAAAGGTGAAGAAAGATGTAGGAACCATTGCAACGATTAAAACGGCACTGAATCGGTCCAATTCCACTCGCCGGAACATCGCCGGTGATAACCGGTCCGGTGACCGGAATTCTGAACAGAAAGACGGATTGTTTTTTTTTTTTTTCAAAATATCAAGTTTCATGATTTGTCAAAAGCACCCCCTGAAGTTAGTGTAGGTTAGATCTAATATTATGGGTAGTTAACTTCCTCTTAAAACTTTAACCAAGTTTAACTAAGTTAACTAAAAAAATTTAAACTTTATAAAACTCAAACTTTTTAAAACTATTAATGACTTTAAATTTTTAAACAAGATTAATATAAACTTTTAAATAGAACAAAATTTACAAACGCCAAGATATATTATGTTTCTATATACGTATTCGGTTAAAATGTAGCCATTTCCAAGTAAAATAAATTGATCGAGTGAACATGTGAATGTCACATGTTTATACATGCTCCACTTGAAATATAAAATATCGGATATGTACGGACCGAACATCTCACATCGGAGATGGAGTCTCCTGCGACATTTCCGGCTGCAAAGTCATCTCCGGACCGTCTTACATACGACTGAGACGTCTCGGGCTGCAATGTCGTCTACGGGCCGTCTTTCGTACGGCTGAGACCTCTCCGTATGTTGCTTGTACGGAGGAGACTTGCTCTGCCGGAACCAACTCAGAAATGCCTGACACGTCACCGAGTCGCAACCAGAACCGGCTTTGCCAAGTGGAGAGACGTCAAGGAGACGTCTTGGTTTCAGCCGACGGAGAGGATCCGAAACGGCTTGAGCCATGAGCCGAGAAGACTTGGCGTCGTCTCCCACATCTCCGGAGCCGTCTTGGTGGCGCTCAGACATCTCGGATATGCATCGCAAGGATTTGGGACACGTGGCTTCTTTCAATTGGTCATCAGGTCCACCGTCTCCGGAGTCAGCTCTAGAGCCTTGGGAACCGTCTCTCCAATGACGGTTAGGGTGGCTATTTTGGTGAAAATCCTCGGTCAATGGCTATTCCCGTGATTTTTCCTTGGTATACATATATATATATATATATATATATATATATATATATATATATATATATATATATATAAAGAGAGAGAGAGAGAGAGAGAGAGAGAGAGAGAGAGAGAGAGATATGAGTGTGATGAGGATGTGTACACATGACAAAGCTTTGTCATACAACCAATTATCCACAACAAAGTTAGGAAAGAAGAAAAAGATGGAAGACTTGTACGGTTGTACCACATGGATATGAGGTTGTAAAATCAATTTTTATTCTTTAAAAACCCCCGAAGCTTGTAGTAACACAATAAAGCATAGAATACTTACAAATTAATTCCATGTAAATAAATTATATATTACCTTATACTCCATTCGTTCCTGTTTAAATGTCGTGGGCCCAAAAACACACATTTTAAGAAATCTTTTGTTTGTATGTGGTAAAATGACAATAATATCCTCAAAAGTGGTGATTGTGTTTTGTCTTTTATGGGCAAAACTGAAAATTGTATTTCTATTTTTGCAAATGGACATTTAATTTGGGACAACAAAAAATGGAAATATAGACATTTAAATAGGGATGGGGGGAGTATAACGTAAACGAATTACATTTATAACACAAACTTAGATATTAAAATTCATACAAGCTTATATATAATATATCGATTGGGTGGGGACACATAGGGTTGTTCAAGAGCCTAGTCGAACCGAGCGGATCTTTGCTCGTGCTTGGCTCATTTATAAACCGAATCGAGCCGAACGGCTCGTTTACAATCGATCCGGAAACCGAGCGAGCATTGTTCGAGCGCACAATTTTTCGAACGAGCATCGAGCGAGCGATGACCGGCGAGTGTTTTTGGAAAATGATAAATTTGGGATGTTTCTTTTAATATTCTCGCTGCCTAGTGGTGACTGAGGTTCGACCGTTCGAGAGTGAGGCTCTAGTTGAGGCCAGTGAGGTGATGAGTACAGAGAACGATTGTCGCGTTATGGCATAGGTTAATAGCGGGAGATGATTGATGGTTGACAACTAATGGAAATAGGAAGTCAAGCATGTTTTTCAATTACTTGGGGTTTTACAATTAAACTTAGTGTTAAATTATCATTGGGTTGATTGGGCCAATAATTATAAATATAATTGTATATATGCATATGTTGAGCCAAACCCAATAGAGTGGTATGTATAAAACTATAAATATAATTGTAATTAATGTGTATATATATAATTATATATATAATAACTTAACAAAAATTATATCAAGCCAAACTGAGCCAAGCGAAACTTTGCTCGTTGACAAGCAAGCAGAAAATCGAACGAGCAATTTTTGAGCAAATTCCGAGCGAGCGCTAAGCGTTTTGAACCCACGACCAATGCCCCAGTTGGTCCTATACATGTGACTTGCTATAAGAAAAAGAATTGCAATAGCTAAATGATGGTGTGTTAGCCCTAGGGACACATAGCACTTGATGAGCTCATCCTCACTCTTAAATTCCTGCCAAAAATTATAGGCTACAAATAACCTAACTAACCCAATATTTATTTGTTATTATTTTTTTTAACGTCCAAAAAACTTTTATTAATATCACCAAGAGCCATCAAACTAGTTGGGCCCATATAAACTCAGACACCAAATAGCATGATTCAGCAAAGCATACAAACACAAACATTAAACACATTCATTAAACTCCAATGTTTTGAACTTCAAAGTTGCACCACTCATCCCAATTTAGACCTTGAAATTTCGCCCGATTCCTCAACCACAAAAATACGAGACCTTTAATCTCCACCATTATCTTCGAAAAGGCCACCTGTTTTCTCGATTGAAAAATAGTTTATTTTCCGACAATTCCAAAGACACCAAATAGCTGTTTGAATGACAATATACACCATCTTTCTCCACTTCTTTGAACCCCTCAAAGTTGTATGGTAATACACCTAGGGCTGTGAAAAGGGTCCGAAACCGACCCGACCCAACCCGGACATACTAGAACCGTATATCCTTTTATTGTTGAAATAAGGGACCACGAACCGAACCTTAAAAGGCTATGTGGTTCCGGGTCCTAAAGGTTCTAATGGGTCGGGTAAAAGGGTTTGACCATCTAGAACCGTTTAATGCAATAGCCACTTTTAGATGATTTACATATTCCTATTCTTTTACCATGCCCGCAAAAAAATTCCTACATATGGTTCTAAGGACGTCCGTTGTGGATGCGTGAGCGAACGTGTGCAAGCCATTGACGTGACTATCATGTAATCCTGTTACTTGACCACGTTGTGGCTGGAGGTGAGCAACATCGCGATCAAATGTCAATTTTTTCCCTTTAACCCACGCGACCACCATCGCTTGTGCTTACACCGGGACTGTTCGCGTGGGGCTGTTGTGGGTGGGGTGAGCACGGGTGCTGAAACCTCGTTCGCATCATGCTACTCGCGCTTCCACAACGGACAGTCTAACAATAGCCCATGAGTTTTTTTAAGTCATCTTTCCTTTCTCGACTTATGTTTTCATAACAATTTTGTCATTCCATCAATAGAAACATTATGTGAATCTGTTATGTATACATAATAAATACACACATCAGAGCCATATATATAAATATTTACTTCAAATTTGGATATAATATATATTATATAATATATCACATCTATGCATATCCACTAAACCGAAAAAAAAAATTCAAGAATAATACATTAGTATTATTATAAATAATATTTTTAATATTGTATTAACATTACATGAAATCAATTACAATAAAACGTAAAAACGAATTGTGAAAAGACTAAAAAATATTATTTTTTTGTGTTTTAATTAAAATACAAACGGTTCTTGTGGTTCTTATATTAGAACCGTGGGTTTGGAACCGACCCGACCCGAAACCGATAATTCATATAAATCTAGAACCGGAGACCGACCCATATATTTAAAAAGGTTTGGGTCCAAGGTTCTCGTGGGTCTGGTCCGAACCACGAAATGCTCACCCCTAAATACACCAGATCATTGATCTCGAAAGCGAATATGGGTTATCTTTATCTTTATCTTTATTAATTTATATCTTTTTATCTTTATCTTTATCTTTATTTTTATTATTACTGTTAGACTTTGTAATTTCTCGTCTATTTCATTCAATCATTTACAACGTGTATATAATCATTTATAAGTCAATGGTCTTCCTAGAATGTCTCCTCTAGTCAATGGTCTTTCTCTAATTAAAATTGTGACAACCGTCAAATTCCGTACAATGATTAACGTGATTCTAATCATGTTTTCGAAGTAATTAACACGTTTTAAGGTAAATTAAGATAAAATGAGCCGTTACGAGTCGTACGATATCCTTCTCAAAGTTCGTAGAAGCCTTGATGCCTTTAAAGAAAGATTTCGCGTAATTAACGTTAACGAATTGACATCAGTAAAAATCCTTCAAACTGGACTAACATAAGGTTATTATATGTAAATACGACACGTATTTGCTATTGACGTGATAAGATGTGAAATCGGCGCGAAAAACGGTCAAAAATGCAGTGTTTTGGAAACGCAGAAAGTAACCGATGCGGGAATCGGATGTCGAAATCCGTGGTTTTTAACCGTAATCTTACTTTCGGAATAATTATTTATTATAAATAATGTTATTCATTAAGTTTCGAAAGGAAACAGATCGTTTAAACGACGAAAACCGCGCTCGATTTAGTTAATGCGACTTAAACGCGTGTGTCGAACGCGCCCGTTGGATGTCGAAAATAATCTTATATTTGCTCGGTTTAGTCATGTTCTTAATTTCAGATAAAAACGACTAGTTTTCGTGATAAGTCATTGTCCCTAACTATAAACCGAGACTTTTACGTTTAAAACACGTTCGTATACGCGCATCTACCTACCAAGAAAACCCTATCTAATTAAACCTCACAAACTCTCCCCTCCCTCACTTTCTGCAGTCGACACCCCCCACATGATAACCCTAGATCTAACTCTCTTTACTCTCTCTAACCCGATCTCCTTTCTACTACCTCCCTGTTGCAGCCGGCTATGGCCACATGGAGGAGGCCATGACTGTAGATCGTCCTTGTGGTGGTAGTGTTGAAGATCGGAGGTGCTTGGGTGGGCCGGGAATGATGGTCACGGTGGTCGTGGGGTGTGTGAAGCTACAGGGAGACGATGGCGTTGGTAGTGTTTGGTGGTTTTGGTTCGGGTTCGACGTGGCTGTGGTGGATGGTGTTAATGGTCACAGGTAAGGGCTGATGACAGATTGTAATGGTTACATTCGGAGTTGGATTGGGTCGGGTTTAAGGCAAGGAGCTGTGATGGTGACGATGGTCCGGTTTGATGGTGGGTTCAGTGGGTACAAGCGATAAAGATGGTGTTCTCGGGTGGTTTAAAGGGTGCTAGTGTCTGTTTGTGGTTCGAGATCGTCATCGGTGATGGTGGCTTTGGCTGTGACGATTGGAGGTAGTGTTGGTTGGTCTGGTGAAGATGGATTCTTTGGGTCTCGGGTTCGGGGTGACGATGCAGCAGCTCGATGGTTTAGTGGAGGCTGTGGTGGTTTCACGCAGTGGTGGCTGTGTTAGGGTAGATGATGACCGATGGTGGTGGTGTTTGGGTGGTTTTGTTAACTGGCACTTAGGATTCCTGGTTGCTTTTGGGTTGGTTCGATCTCGGGTCCAAGTTTGGGTCTTGGTTCAGATCCGATTCATTTTGGTCAGATTTGGTTCGTTCAGGTGTCGTTCTCGGGATTGGACTCAGGTTTGGCTCAAGATCTTGGTTACGGGTCAGATCCGGTCAAAACATAAGTCTGGTCAACACGCAGTCAATTTCGGTCAGCTGGTCAACGGGTCAAACCGAGTCAACTCGGTCAAACATGTCGACTCGGTCGAACACGTCGTTCTAGACGCGTCAAGTCGCGCACGCACGTTTTGGTATAATTATTTGTGTTTACTTTGCATTGCATATTTATAAATTATAAACACAAATAAAACCGGTGTTTAACTCACGAACGGACTGGAAATAATAAACAGAAAGTAAAATCGGATGTTTGGTTTCGTATATTAGAGTGACAGGGTTGTTGATTATCGGACTTAAATTGTTGGAGGATAGGTATATACATGTATGTTATATAAATAGTATAATTTATATAGTTGTCGAAACGTATAAACGCCTAGTTTGAATCGGAAATTGTATTAATGGATTATTGTCTTATGTTTGTAATTGATTTTGGGAAAAATTGTAGACGACTTGTGTCGTCTGGTTTATACGAAAACAGAGGAAACTCTGCCAAAATTTTATAAAATCCGAAGCCCAAATGCGATATTGCCGTGCATTTTTATTAACCACTTTCTATGTGTTTGAAAAATGTATTTTACACAAGATCACAACATTTCAATAAATTATTGGTTGTGACAATAATAATCGAAGCTCGGACAATATTTTCAAAACAAATATGTATGGTTTTTACCAAGCGCTAAACGTGACGAGTGTTATTTAAGGTTTTTGGTTACTAAACACTATTTGATCGGATTTCAAATACACAAATGTTTGATTTCAATCGGAATGATTTTATGAAGATTAATGTTTTGTGATCTTTAAAGCACTTGGATTTTTGGAAAATAAGTAACAAATGTTATTAATCGATTTTAATAACTATATTTATATTTCCTCAAGGTATATTTTCCAAAAATAGTTATACAAGACAAACACAATTATCCAAAATTCAAGACGAGCTACGACTCGGTATGAGTTATACGTTTCGTAGTAGTAGTCCAACATTGTTTGCACACAAATAGTAACCGGTGCGCAACTTGAGTGCTATGTCATGTGTTAAACAAATCAATATAAGTCACGATCGGTTTGGCGAGTTGAAAATAAGCTAGGCTTATATATGATAGACTTTTAAGGTGTCCTTTATTGGTAATTAGGGCACAAAGAAGTCGGTCAAAGCTTCGGGCTTTGTCTTTTAGCTAAGCAAGGAAATTAAGGTGAGTTTCACGGCCCCTTTTTACTATTTTTGTTTGGGGGGAAAGATATGTTTTGTCAAATGTTTTTACATGTCAAGTGTTTTAAATGTCAAATCTTCTACATGAGGAAATGTTTTCAAAAGTTAAAACGTGATAACTGGCATGATGAGTACTTCGGTTTTGTTGTTTATACACCACTCGGGGTGAGTCCTCGCTATTGTAACCATTTACTCGTGTGTTATGTGTGTGTTGAAATCGAGAACCGAAGGAATATTTGAATAGCGCTATTGGTGCTTGATAAGGCCCACCCCTGATCGATAGCGTCGATTATGCAACTGTGTATGCCAGGGGTGCACGTATTCTGTACTAAGTTGTTATTTCCGAGAAACAACTACTGCTCGCGGGGCATTATTATTAGTCTTGGTTTGGTTATGGACTTAAGGGATTGCTCATCATAGTTTGTAGGAGTTAGCTACTTTTACAAAGGTCATTGCTGGTGTTCGTTCCGCACAGGTTTTTGTTGTTAAAATATTGTGGGTAAATGTTGTTATGGAACTAAAACATGTGAACTCACCAATATTTTATATATTGACGTCTTTTTAAACATATCTTTCGGGTAACTAAGTGCTGAACAGGTATGCGGCTAGTACGGTGGAATTTGGGATGTCGGACAATGGGTGGGGGTTTCATCTATTGTTACCATTGGATTGGGACATAAACGGAAACACCCCACATTGAAACTTAATGTTTGTCGTTTTATGTAATGGTTGAAACAAGGTACTCCTTTTCGACATCTTAATAAATTGATCTTTTCTAATTAAATATAGTTTGTGTTAATCTTGACTTTGATATGATTTCGAGCGTTACGCCATGTGTTTCCGCCATTGACGTGGTGTGACAAAAATCTAGTTAATGATTTACAATAATGTGGTGCAAATCAATTTCTATGACTTAGCTCTATTCTAATATTCCCCCACAGTCGAAACGGAAGGATCACAGATGTTGAGACTGGTGCGAAAATCGTTGAATATAACCTTTGGCAATCCTTTTTATTGGAAAGGGCTAAGTCATAGCAATTGATTTGTACCACATTATTGATTTTATTATGATTTAAAATAACGTGATTCAAATCAATTGCTATGACTTAGCTCTATTCTAATACTTTTGTAAAGATGTCGGCTATTTGGTAGCGTGATGGTACATGTAGAAATCGGACTTCACCCTTGGCGACCTTTTCTCGAACGAAGTGGATATCTATTTCAACGTGTTTTATGTGTTTATGTTGAACCGGATTACCGAATAGGTAAATAGCAGTGACATTGTCACAGTAAACTAAGGTTGTGCGTTGAAGAGGATGATGAAGTTCTAGTAATAAGTTGCGTAGCCAACAAACTTCCGAAACCACATTAGCGATGCCCCGGTACTCCGCCTCGGTGCTAGAGTGTGACAAAGTACCTTGACGCTTAGAAGACCATGAGAGGAGGTTGTCGCCCATATATACACAATAACCGGACGTGGACCTCCATGTGTGTCAATATATGAAATGTTAGAAAATAAGGATAGGAATATTTATGTTGTGTAGAGATCCGATTTTCTAACTAGGGCTAGCTAATGTATATGAATAGTATAGATATTTGCTTGTGAGAATGTCGTGTCACGCTTAACCAAAGTCCGCATTCTTGCATCGATTGTTGATACCAGCAAGTAGGAAGGACGCTGTGGTCTACGATGAACTCACTCGCTTACCTACGGACGAGATGATCGGAAGGACTAACCTCTATCGCGCTAATGGACGTGTCGTGTTGTTGATGTTGTGAAGGAGAAGCTAGTCTAGGTCTTTTGTTGTATGAATTCTTTGTTATTGATCAGGAATCTCGGAACTAGCGGGCACCGAAATTACCTGGCAACGCAGATTATCATTACGGGTGCACACGTAATAATAACTTGTGGTGCACGGTAACCTTGGTGGGTGCTAGGGCCAGGGTTGGTGATCACTCCTTGTCTTGTTTGTTCTCGTTCTTTAGGTTCAGTTCTTTAGGTTCAATCTTAGCTTTTGATTGGCCAACGGCTTAAAAAGGAGGTCTCGTCGATGTCCCTTGATTTCGATCCTAGCTAACCTAATGAGCTTTCTTCGACATTACCTCTAAGGTACGAACACAGAAGAGTTCGAACGTCTATTCATGTGAGTAATCTGACGAAAACCCTCGCATCGGATAGGGACGAGATATGAAAACTTCCTTGTATAGGAGTTGAATGCCTCCACCGCAAAGTTCTTCCAAAGGAGCGGATGTACGAGGATGCACTACCTACTGAAGAGATGAATGTCTAGTACGATGCGTGGAAGGCTAAACCTGGAACCCAGTGAAGACATAGGGTGCATCCCTGCAAAACCAGTGCGTTTGGAGCACGGGACCTGTGTGGATCAGTAGTGGGACTCGTTGCCCGTGTGTTGCTGTCTTGTTACTCTGAGTAAGTTATTCCCGATCTAACTCATGCCAAGTTGTGTTCAAGGACCGGGTGTTCCTTCTCCAATTGGACGACATAATTGTAACCTCACGAATTTTCCCATTTATTTTGCATTAAAGTATTTCCCGATCCATGATATAAAGTCTAATTTATTTCTAAGTATTCTTATCTTTATCCGTGCACTCTATTTTTCTAAGTTCCTTTTACCATTGTACTTAAAAAAAAAAAATCTTCAATCATGACATATGTCCTATCCTAATTCTATTTATAAAATCGTCATTTTATAAGACGGTGTTTTTTTTTATTTTCTAATTCAAACTAATGATTTTTTTATTTCTTAAATAAAGCCTTGAGTCAAATAGTCAAAGTCTTAGTCAAACAGTCAAAGTCTTAGTCAAATAGTCAATTCATCATAAAACCTTACTTTATGGTGTTGACCAATTTTAATGGCTAATTGACTCCAAAACTAGTATAAAAACCCACCTATGACCCATTATACTTTGCACCTCTAAATCGATTGTTTCAATCCGATTAAACTTTCCCTCATACCTTTCTTCTATAGTCTATTACTTCTACAATTGAAGCTTTGATTATAAGCTCTTGTAATTGGCGAATTGGAAGCTTGATATTCTTTCTTTTTCGTTTTCTTCAATTTGGACTAGCTACGTTGTTGAGTCTTTGGGATTCGCCTCGCATACATTCACAACACATTATTCTATTTTTTTTACGAGACATAACATTTTGCTAAGGTGAGTTTTACATAGCCCCTTTTCTATTTATCACCGTTTTTGGGGTGAAACATGTTACAACATCATTTATGCAATTCAATCATCAATGTGTCTATGTGTTTTCTATGTTGCATTATGTCTTGAGCATGATTAGAGTAAGCACCATTCTAGCATAATCATTAACTCCGTACAAGCCGGCGGTATACATTGATAGATCTATTGGACTGACAATCCCACCCGGATACGTGCCTCCTACAAAGGTAGCGTGGGTGTTTGTTATCGTATAACATATTCAAGTGGACCATGAGCGTATGGTATGTATCATATTATAACAATCATCAGGGTTGATTATGCACTCGATTTATTTCTAGTATGTTCTCACATATGGGCTAGATTGACATGACACATGAATTGCACAACATTTTTATTCAATTTTCAAAAACCTATGTAATTCTCACCAACTTTTGTTGACCCAAAACATTTTCAACTTAACATGTTTCAGGTTCTATTTGCTTGAAGATTTGAATCAATGCTTGAAGATATGTGTATAGTTTTATTCAATTTGATGTACAAATTCTTAGACAATTGTATGTAATTCATTTAAATCATTTAATGGAATTTATTATTCACCATGAGCTACTGAACAATCATCAATACGTGACATCCCGATGTTTCCGCCATCGGTTGGGGTGTTACAGATTGGTATCAGAGCCAGGTTTATAGGGAATTAGGTTATTAGAAAAAAAAATAATCTAGTCTATAACCATAGGATTTTAATCAGTACTTGCTCCTTTTACTTGCAACCTTACTTGTTTATATTCTCTATTTTACTTCTTACAAGAAGAGTGCTCTCCATCACAAGATCTACTCTTAGACTAATAGGACAAATCCTCAGGTTTAACCTGAACCACCTTGAAGATCTCGTCGAAGTTCTAGATTTTAATAACGAACACGTGCAATCTGGAAGGGTGAACGCCTGTATTCTGAGTTTTCTGTCTAGGACTGGCATTGCGCATAAATCCCAATCAGACGAGGGACCCGGATGCCTACCTGGGAATTCTCGGGATGAGTGTTCACTTATAAGCTAAAGCATGTCTTCACTATGTTATTAGAATCTAGAAGCTTTGATAAGTTAACGTTTTCATTTATTCGTTTTAATTAATGAATAGATGATTACACTCACTTCCCTTAAAACTAAGCTCTAAAATCTCAAAATTTTACAGCTTAAATCAATCTCATATCATAACCATCTATGGATTTCACAATCACACTTCACCTTACCATCTTAGCCACTTTTTAAATATTCAACACCCTAACCAAATCATATTATTTCATTCCTCCACATGTTACTTATTTTTTTAAAAACTATAACCTCATACCTTAGCACAAACTAAAGATTTCTAAATCTTGTTTTATTTTCATTACCTAGTAACTTTACAAAGTACATATTTTTTTGTCAAAAGATGTCCTCGAACTTAAATTCAATTGTTTTTTTTATTGACGTAACAAACGATTTTCTATATAATGCTTTAAACTATTAAAAATCACTAATAGAACCTTGATCTTCAAAACCTAATGTCATGTTTGAAATCTCCAACTAACAGGAATATTTTAATCAAAGCCCACTTAGCTTGTACTATTTAACAACTTTTGCTTTATGTATAAAACCAATTTTGAAAATAAGATTTTTTTTTCCATAGGAATAATATCTAGTCTCTAAATTCTCCATCAACACTCACTCATTTTCAACTTGTTCAAATTTTTACAATATTTGGCATATACCACAATCATGTTTTCTTATACACTTGATTATAACCTTTGATCCAAACCCCAAAATTTACACTGCTACATAATCTCCTTACTATAAAATAAACTCTTTATCAACTATCTTCACATTCACTATCTCTCACAACCTTGATTCTGCTTCAAGATTTTTCATCATCCTCTCAAGAACTAAATTTATATCCTTCACCTTCTCAAACATGAACTAGTTACCCATGATAACCAAACTATTGAAACTTGGTTGTGTGTTGCATCAAACTTAATCCTTAGTTATACATGAGGATTCGATTATCTACCATATTTAAACATTTGATACTAGAAATCATGGAATATAAACTATTTGCTATAGACACACCTAGAGTCATTAACCTTGTCTAGGACAACACTATTACAACTCGCATGCTATGCTTGATACTTGATTGTTTATATGTACATATTATCAATTTGCAATTTATGTGTAAAATAATTGGTACACTTAATCAAACAACTGGTAGAGGATGAAGTACTTGCTCAACAGTTAGTTGAGTACCAAATAACCTACTCAACGATTGGTAGAGGTCATCATGCTTGCTCAACAGTCGGTAGAGGCCCTACAACCTGCTCAACGACTGGTAGAGGCTATCGCACCTGCTCAACAATCTGTAGAGGTTCTTACTCACTGACTGGTAGAAGTCTTTTTCCTACTCAACAGTTGGACTCATTTTTGGATACATTGTAACTGATTCAATCACAAGGTTATTTTGCATTACTTACATGTGTGTTTATTGTCATAGAAGGACACAAAACCCTAATGTAAGGTAAATTGGTGATTGCGGTCCGGAACGTAATCATGAATTTACAGGTACGTTAAGGTAGTGTGAAATTCTAATAAGGTTTTAGTAGTTCATTTGGTTTTCATATAGCCAATCAATTCATGCATTTCTTATAAGATTCCTAAAACATAAGTTTAGTATTTTGCTAGATTCTTATGCTTCTTGCTACTTCAGACGAACCTAATCAAATCCTTAAAACTCACATCTCAAACCTCTTATCCAAATTATTCGAAAGCAGATTATTCTATAAATTCATGTCGTGCCTTAACCCAAAATTTTCAAAACCACGGCTGCCTTAATTTCTACCCAACCATACTCAAACCTGTGTTTTTAAATAACTTCGGGACGAAGTTTTCAAAAGTAGGGGAGAATGTAACCTCACGAATTTTCCCATTTATTTTGCATTAAAGTATTTCCCGATCCATGATATAAAGTCTAATTTATTTCTAAGTATTCTTATCTTTATCCGTGCACTCTATTTTTCTAAGTTCCTTTTACCATTGTACTTAAAAAAAAAAATCTTCAATCATGACATATGTCCTATCCTAATTCTATTTATAAAATCGTCATTTTATAAGACGGTGTTTTTTTTTATTTTCTAATTCAAACTAATGATTTTTTTATTTCTTAAATAAAGCCTTGAGTCAAATAGTCAAAGTCTTAGTCAAACAGTCAAAGTCTTAGTCAAATAGTCAATTCATCATAAAACCTTACTTTATGGTGTTGACCAATTTTAATGGCTAATTGACTCCAAAACTAGTATAAAAACCCACCTATGACCCATTATACTTTGCACCTCTAAATCGATTGTTTCAATCCGATTAAACTTTCCCTCATACCTTTCTTCTATAGTCTATTACTTCTACAATTGAAGCTTTGATTATAAGCTCTTGTAATTGGCGAATTGGAAGCTTGATATTCTTTCTTTTTCGTTTTCTTCAATTTGGACTAGCTACGTTGTTGAGTCTTTGGGATTCGCCTCGCATACATTCACAACACATTATTCTATTTTTTTTACGAGACATAACATTTTGCTAAGGTGAGTTTTACATAGCCCCTTTTCTATTTATCACCGTTTTTGGGGTGAAACATGTTACAACATCATTTATGCAATTCAATCATCAATGTGTCTATGTGTTTTCTATGTTGCATTATGTCTTGAGCATGATTAGAGTAAGCACCATTCTAGCATAATCATTAACTCCGTACAAGCCGGCGGTATACATTGATAGATCTATTGGACTGACAATCCCACCCGGATACGTGCCTCCTACAAAGGTAGCGTGGGTGTTTGTTATCGTATAACATATTCAAGTGGACCATGAGCGTATGGTATGTATCATATTATAACAGTCATCAGGGTTGATTATGCACTCGATTTATTTCTAGTATGTTCTCACATATGGGCTAGATTGACATGACACATGAATTGCACAACATTTTTATTCAATTTTCAAAAACCTATGTAATTCTCACCAACTTTTGTTGACCCAAAACATTTTCAACTTAACATGTTTCAGGTTCTATTTGCTTGAAGATTTGAATCAATGCTTGAAGATATGTGTATAGTTTTATTCAATTTGATGTACAAATTCTTAGACAATTGTATGTAATTCATTTAAATCATTTAATGGAATTTATTATTCACCATGAGCTACTGAACAATCATCAATACGTGACATCCCGATGTTTCCGCCATCGGTTGGGGTGTTACAATAATCGACCTTGCTAAGTTAAGAGGCTTGATAATCTTTATCTAGAAGGCTCGATAGCCCTCGTCTGAATCGACAGTGTTGGACGTTCCTGCGTAGTTGAGGACTGATTGCGAAATCAGCCGGCCGCATCGCACATCTGCGAGTCATAGGGTTTTGCTAATTTTTGATGATGTCGAAAATTTCGGCCACTGATCATGACCAAGGCAGCGTTTGCCAGTGTTATGATGACGGCGTGTAGTGGAAAAGAAAACCCCAGCCTGCGTTTGGCTATGGATTCACTCGGAAGTGCATACGAATAACCCATGGGAAGCCACTGCTCGATGTATTGAGTGTTCACGTGTGGATCAAAACCCCTTGCAATAACGCTGGATCGTATTCCAGAAGATAATTCGGGGTAGATTTATCAGTGATGCTTATGTCATACTACCTTCTTGACGTGTAAAAGTCATCCGTAAGACTCCTCTACCTCTCTCCTGATTTGTTTTTCGGGGATTATTGGTAGTCTCTTTTCAGTCGGTGGACGCCCGAGTATTTTCGATGCGTGTGCTGTTTCTGAATCTGTCATAAATCCTGGG
Organism: Ambrosia trifida; assembly: GCA_028751855.1. Taxonomy (NCBI): domain Eukaryota; kingdom Viridiplantae; phylum Streptophyta; class Magnoliopsida; order Asterales; family Asteraceae; genus Ambrosia; species Ambrosia trifida. Next base: position 804,445 of record CM054124.1, read on the forward strand.
GAGTAGAACCACACTTCGGGAGCCGTAATCGTAAGGTATGTGTTCTGTAATTGTCAAATGTCGCAAGACGCTTTCTGCTAACATTGAAATCCCCCTCGAAAATCAAACGACGGACTACTGGAAGCGGTCACGTTATTCTGTTAAATAAAATTACCCATGGGACGACAATTCCATTGCTCCTGTTGCAATATTGAGTGTTAGCCACCCTCGTCACGGGGAACAGACTAGTTATCTATTTGGTCGACAATTGATGGAAAGTGTTTTTATCAGTCCCTATAGATACTGAGATGTTGCGTTCCCTCGTCTTGGTGGTTTTTAAGCTAAGGTTGCGGATTCGTTCGTCATGAACAACACGGCCTGTCTAACCTTTTGTCATACTTCGGTACTCTCACCACGTGGCCTACCAGGAAGAAGGTTCATCGGCCTCTCTTAGATGACGGAAAAGCACATAATCAGATGTCTGTCGATGCTTATGCCAAAGTAACATGGAAGAGGATCCCAATGAGAAGGACGACTCGACTGATTCGTTATAGTCTGTATCATTTCCATTTTATCGTGATATCTCGATAAATCATGATCCTTCTACCTCTACTTGTTGTTATTCTCGTTGTGACCAATATCTTTGATATTGGGAAAGATGTTGGTTGGTTTCTAGGTCCTATGGATACTATTTGCCACAAATCTAATAACTACGACGAGTCTAAGGCTCCCGCCGAGCCTGTTGTTGTTGTTGCTGTTATTTTTTTCTATGGCTCTTGTTGAGTTTGATGTTGTCGTTGATATAGAAGCTCCTACTGAGGTTACTAACGTTGGCATAAACGTCTCTATGACCCTTGCTAAACCGCAATGACCATGTCTGTGTCACGGTGGAGTTTGTTGCTGTTAACCCCATTTTCTTTGAGGCTTTCCTTGAACCACTCGTTATCATTCCTTTGGTTCCTGCCAAGACTAATTTTGGCGATGGTTCTCAGGCTTGGGTTGAGATTGTCAATGTTGCAGTTGCCATTATTCGACTGACTTTGACTTATATCGAGCCTACGGTTGTTCGCCCTAAGAACGATATCGGCATGATAAGTCTGCTAAATTATGTGGAACCCATCGTTCCCATTTCTTTTATGATAACAAATACCCTTCTTGACGCAATCGTTCCTACCAATGAGCCAATGGAGTATAGGTTTGTGGCTGAGGATACGAATAAGGATTCCGACACCATAAGTGAGCTGAAACGCACCGGGATGCATGCTCACCGTAATGGAGCTTCTTATAGCTATGTATAGTGGACTCGCTAGGTTGTGTGACATCTGGCTATCGTGAATTCATGTTGTGGTGTTACCCCTAGAGATTGTGCATTATTGTAGTTGCACAGTTTTGCCGATTGCGTATCCATGTGGTTGCGTTGCGCTGTCGATGATGCGTGTCTGTTGTGGTGATGCTCCCGATGCGGCATTCCCTCGTTGATGTGTATCACGGATGTGTTGCTATCATTGTCGTGTAGTCCCTACTGTCGTAATGTGCCGTGAACGTATTGCTACAGCTGTTGGATTAACTTGATGATGTGATAACTTGTTGTTTGTTTCACTCTTGGTTACCTCGGAATAAAGACATCACCTCAACCCCTCGTTGCCGTCACTGTTCTGGTAATTTGATTGTGTGGTGTCAACATTGATTATAAGGGATCTTGGGTGTCTAACAAACTTTCCGGGAGTCATACTAAGACACTCAAGTCTTAGTGTTAGCACGTGCATCACCCTAAAGTCCGAATCTTGTGGTCATTGGAGTAATTGACCGAATCATGTGTCGACCTCTTTATATGCTCGCGCATTTCGTGAGCATTACCTCTTCAAATCTAAGGCATCAGAGACGCCATTAGGCCTGTAAATGAACCGAACGAACACGAACACAGGCGTGTTCGTGTTTGGTCATTTAACTTTAACCGAACACGAACACGAACACATAATCGAATACCTTTTTGTGTTCGTGTTCGTTCATTAAGAAATTTGTTGTGTTGGTGTTCGTGTATGTTCGTTCAATTAAAACCTAAACGAACAGTTCGTGAACATAAATGAACATAAACGAACATTAATGAACACAAACAAAAACAAGTTTAATAATAATTCATCACAATTCAACCAAGTCTAATACATCACAATGCAACCAAAACAAAATCTAAATTAGTAGGGTTGTGGAGTGTGGAGAAGAAGGGAGGTGGGGCTGTGAAGTGTGGAGAGCGGCTGATATGTTTAGAATGTTAGGGTTAGGATTAAATTTTAGAACATATCAAATATATTGTATATAATATAATGTGAATTAAGGTTACTTAACCAAAGGAAAATAAATAATAAAAATAAAGTAAAGTTTAATTAAACGAACATAAACGAACGTTCATGAACATAAATGAACGAACAAAACGTGTGTTCATGTTCGTTCGTTTAATTAAACAAACAAAAAATTGTGTTCGTGTTCGTTCATTTATCTAAATAAACGAACATAAACGAACTTCCCGCCGAACAGTTCATGAACGTTCGGTTCATTTACAGGCCTGGACGCCATGTCCAGCCTTAACCTTTTACGCGCATTTTGGTCGACTAACCACACTCAAATCATGTCGGAAAGAAATCCCATGATCCACACATGACGGGGCGAGGCTCGTCTTGGTGAGAAGGGATTTCTAGTGCGTCTCGAACCCCGAAGGTATCGAGTGATTGTGAGCAATATTATGACCCATACCTTTGGGACTAGCAAGAGTTGAAAGACTCAATTCATTTATTGCTCATTCCACTGGGTTCGTTTGACGTCATACATGCCGACATGTCATGCTGATGATTATGGAAATACCATTGTGGACCCACCCGTGGCGTGTGCATTGGTGGAGTCCCTAGTACATGATTCTGAGGTTTTATGAAACCTGAAGGGCATATAATCTTATCTATTCTATAAGGGTGCTACCCTACCGTGTTGAGATGGTCGATCAACTCAGCCCTGCGATTAATGTTGTTATTCCCCTAATGGTACGTATATCTTGTCTTGGTGTCGTTGCGTAGGTTCTTGGAATATTGGAACCATTTCAACCTTGGGTCGATACTGGTGTTCCCAATTGTCCTTTAGTAGCATTGCTCGCGCTAGAGAAAAATCCCCTGTCTTTGATAAACACTATTGGAGACACCATAGTAATGTGACCTGCCAGGTTAGTGCGCTTAGTACCTGACTAATCAAGATGAGCTCAATAGCTGACATATTGCACCCATATGTGTGAGTACCTGAGTCGTTGAATGGGATGCCTTATTGGAAGGCTCCAGACTATTGCTTGTGGTGCGATCTCAGTCGTTTTTCTGTTTTAAGTAACGACTTTGGCGCATGAAGCCGTCAAGCTCCAAATGTGAAATCTTGGCCAAATGCACTCATCTATGACTCGATTTCACCTTTTACCTCGATAGATCCCGAAAAGATGGAACCTTCGGCGAGTGAGGGTTCTGGTTTCAGGACTCCTTTCACTCATATCTCTGCATAGGATCTGATAGTCAATTCGAGGGCGAGTGGCCTGTATTATTCAGAATTGACTTACCAGGTTGCTAATATTGATAGGACACCTTTGCCAGTGAGGCACATATAACAGGACAAGTACTGGATACCCTTGTTTTGGGTAGCTACCGGTGTTCTGTATACCGTTTCGATGGAGACAGGCATGTCGAGATGTTTTCCAAACCCTATACCCTGTTTGTTGCGGCAACCATATCATGATGAATCATATACATCATTCCCGTGTTGACCAATGTGATGAGGTGATGTGAGCCTCTAATCATTTTTGTTTAATTCGGCTTTTAATTCTCGCGGATTGTTGAATTTTACGACCCGTGTTTCGGATATACACTGTTTATTGTTGGGGAACTAAGGGGCGAAAGTGACGCAAAAGCTTTCGACCTCCATCAGTCCATACTAGGCGCCCTAGTACCACTAACCACAATCACTCATGCGAAAGGTTGTAAGTTAGTACATAGTGGATTCCAGTCCGTGTGAAGACACAGGAATACCATCCGCTACTACAAACAACCTTGAGTGCCCCCGAGAATGTCGACCGTTCGGCGATATGGTAAGATCACCCGTTTAGCGAGTTTTGGATGAGCGAATCTAGTTATCACGTCGTGTGAGGCGTCATGTGGCTGTGATGTGACACAGGTAAAGATTGATCGATGTTTGGAACCTTTTCATCCTCTACTCGTTTGTAGTTACAGCATGAGGCATATGGATAGCCACCTATACTCTTGGAAAGTCATGGCTGGACACTAGATGCCAACTTTTATAATATCGGATTGTAGAGGTCATCCTAACTTAGGGTTCGCCGAATCTCAAACGCAAGTCTGGGATACTCAATTTGAAATGAGTATGGCTTATCATTCTCGAACGAACGAATTGATGTCCTTGATGGAAGTGTCCCGTGTGATACGATTAATGTCTGTGCCAAATAAAATTCGTGTGCTTCATCGCTAGAATTTCCAATGTGATAGGAATTATCACCCTAGCGTTCGGGGTGTACTGCTCAAAACCCTTTGGATGGCATACATGTGCATCTCTAGTACATTGTATGATAGACAGAGATGTCCAATAAATCTTACAGAATTGAGACTACTGGGATGAGATGCAAACCTACTGAGAAGTTATACGGACAAGGCGCGGGCCTTAAGAACTTCGAAGGGTAATGGGTTTCCACTAAGAGTTATACCCTGAGAGGGTGTTGACGAGCATGAAAATTGTAGTAGGCCAAATTCTTGATATTCCAGCGGCACGGAGATATCGGTTAAAAATTGGTCTCGCAACGAATAAGCTCGAACTATCGCAAGAGCTTAGTAGGACTCTTGATGAATCCCGCAAGTCTGGCCTGAGGAAGCATTGTCAATTCCTCAACCGACGGAATTCAGATTGACGCGAAGCTCTACTATTTCGGGAGAACCGATATATGTGTCGGATTGCGAAATCCAAGTGCTTGGTTGTAGCCAGCTCATGACGTTGTGTTCGTTAAAAACGCTAAGCGTGAACCTGAATTCACTTAGAAAGAAGGAGATCGCGTGAGTCGCAAACATCCCGCCCTGTTCAAAGATACTAATATATCAGATGACTTGAACTGAATTCCGGAACGGAATTCTCTTAACAGGGGAGAATGTGACAACCGCCAAATTCCGTACAATGATTAACGTGATTCTAATCATGTTTTCGAAGTAATTAACACGTTTTAAGGTTAATTAAGATATAATGAGCCGTTGTGAGTCGTACGATATCCTTCTCAAAGTTCGTAGAAACCTTGATGCCTTTAAAGAAAGACTTCGCGTAATTAACGTTAAGGAATTGACATCAGTAAAAATCCGTCAAACTGTACTAACATAAGGTTATTCTATGGAAATCTGCATGAAAAACGTTAAAAAACGCAGTGTTTTGGAAACGCGGAAAGTAACCGACGCGGGAATCGGATGTCGAAATCCGTGGTTTTTAACCGTAAGCTTACTTTCGGAAGAATTATTTATTATAATAATGCTATTCATTAAGTTTCAAAAGGAAACGGATCGTTTAAACAACGAAAACCGTGATCGATTTAGTAAATGCGACTTAAACGCATGTGTCGAACTCGCCCGTTGGATGTCGAAAATAATCTTATATTTGCTCGGTTTAGTCATGTTCTTAATTTCGGATAAAAACGACTAGTTTTCATGATAATTCATTGTCCCTAACTATAAACCGAGACTTTTACGTTTAAAACACGTTCGTATACGCGCATCTACCTACCAAGAAAACCCTATCTATTTAAACCTCACAAACTCTTTCCTCCCTCACTTTCTGCAGTCGACACCCCCCACCCCCACATGAAAACCCTAGATCTAACTCTCTATACTCACTCTAACCCGATCTCCTTTCTACCACCTCCCTGTTGTAGCCGGCTGTGGCCACATGGAGGAGGCCATGACTGTAGATCGTCCTTGTGGTGGTAGTGTTCAAGATCGGAGGTGCTTGGGTGGGCCGGGAATGATGGTCACGGTGGTCGTGGGGTGTGTGAAGCTACAAGGAGATGACGGTGTTGGTAGTGTTTGGTGGTTTTGGTTCTGGTTCGATGTGGCTGTGGTGGATGGTGTTAATGGTGACGATGGTCCGGTTTAAGGCAAGGAGCTATGATGGTTGTAGTGGTCACAGTCGGAGTTGGATTGGGTCGGGTTTAAGGCAAGGAGCTGTGATGATGACGATGGTCCGGTTTGATGGTGGGTTCAGTGGGTACAAGCGATAAAGATGGTGGTCTCGGGTGGTTTAAAAGGTGCTAGTGTCCTTTTGTGGTTCGAGGTCATCATCGGTGATGGTGGCTTCGGCTGTGACGGTTGGAGGTAGTGTTGGTTGGTCTGGTGAAGATGGATTCTATGGGTCTCGGGTTCGGGTCGACGGTGCAGCAGCTCGATGGTTTAGTAGAGGCTGTGGTGGTTTCACGCAGTGGTGGCTGTGTTAGGGTAGATGATGACCGATGGTGGTGGTGTTTGGGTGGTTTTGTTAACTGGCGCTTAGGGTTCCTGGTTGCTTATGGGTTGGTTCGGTATCGGGTCCAAGTTTGGGTCTTGGTTCAGATCCGGTTCGTTTTGGTCGGATTTGGTTCGTTCAGGTGTCGTTCTCGGGATTGGACTCAAGTTTGGCTCGGGATCTTGGTTACGGGTCAGATCGGGTCAAAACATGAGTCTGGTCAACACGCGGTCAAGTCCGGTCGGCTGGTCAACGGGTCAAACCGAGTCAACTAGGTCAACACTCGGTCAAACATGTCGACTCGGTCGAACACGTCGTTCTAGACGCGTCAAGTCGAGCGCACACGTTTCGGTATAATTATTTGTGTTTACTTTGCATCGCATATTTATAAATTATAAACACAAATAAAACCAGTGTTTAACTCGCGAACGGACCGAAAATAATAAACAATATAATTTATATAGTTGTCAAAACGTATAAACGCCTAGTTTGAATCGGAAATTGTATTAATGGATTATTGTCTTATGTTTGTAATTGATTTGGGAAAAATTGTAGATGACTTGTGTCGTCTGGTTTTTACGAAAACAGAGGAAACTGTGCCAAAATTTTATAAAATCCGAAGCGCAAAGGCGATATTGCCGTGCATTTTTATTAACCACTTTCTAAGTGTTTGACAAATGTATTTTACACAAGATCACAACATTTCAATAAATTATTGGTTGTGACAATAATAATCGAAGCTCGGACAATATTTTCAAAACAAATATGTATGGTTTTTACCGAGCGCTAAACGTGACGAGTGTTATTTAAGGTTTTTGGTTACTAAACACTATTTGATCGGATTTCAAATACACAAATTTGATTTCATTCGGAATGATTTTATGAAGATTAATGTTTTGAGATCTTTAAAGCACTTGGATTTTTGGAAAATAAGTAACAAATGTTATTAATCGATTTTAATAACTATATTTATGTTTCCTCAAGGTATATTTTCCAAAAATAGTTATACAAGACAAATACAATTATCCAAAATTCAAGACAAGCTACGACACGGGATGAGTTATATATTTCGTAGTAGTAGTCCAACATAGTTTGCACACGAATAGTTACAGGTGCGCAACTTGGGTGCTATGTCGTGTGTTAAAAAAATCAATATAAGTCACGATCAGTTCGGCGAGTTAAAACACGTAAGACTCAGGTTAGTACACACGAGTCTAGGTAGTTGAAGAAACTAACTTGTAACCGGAAAATGAGCTAGGCTTATATATGATAGACTTTTAAGGTGTCCTTTATTGGTAATTAGGGCACAAGAAAGTCGGTCAAAGCTTCGGGCTTTGTCTTCTAGCTAAGCAAGGAAATTAAGGTGAGTTTCACGGCCCCTTTTTATTGTTTTTGTTTGGGGGAAAGATATGTTTTGTCAAATGTTTTTAAATGTCAAGTGTTTTAAATGTCAAATGTTTTACATGAGGAAATGTTTTCAAAAGTTAAAACGTGATAAGTGGCATGATGAGTACTTGGGTTTTGTTGTTTATACAACACTCGAGGTGAGTCCTCGCTACTATAACCATTTACTCGTGTGTTGTGTGTGTGTTGAAATCGAGAACCGAAGGAATATTTGGATAGCGCTATTGGTGCCTGATAAGGCCCACCCCTAATCGATAGCGTCGATTATGCAACTGTGTATGCCAGGAGTGCACGTATTCTGAACTAAGTTGTTATTTCTGAGAAACAACTCCTGCTCGCGGGGCATTATTATTAGTCTTGGTTTGGTTATGGGCTCAAGGGATTGCTCATCATAGTTTGTAGGAGTTAGCTACTTTTACAAAGGTCACTGCTGGTGTTCGTTCCGCACATGTTTTTGTTGTTAAAATATTGTTGGTAAATGTTGTTTTGGAACTAAGACCTGTGAACTCACCAATATTTTATATATTGATATCTTTTTAAACATATCTTTCAGGTAACTAAGTGCTGAACAAGTATGCGGCTAGTACGGTGGAATTTGGGATGTCGGACACTGGTTGGGGGTTTCATCTATTGTTACCATCGGGTTGGGACATAAACGAAAACACCCCACATTGGAACTTAATGTTTGTCGTTTTATGTAATGTTTGAAACAAGGTACTCCTTTTCGACATCTTAATAAATTGATCTTTTCTAATTAAATGTAGTTTGTGTTAATCTTGACTTTGATATGATTTCGAGCGTTACACCACGTGTTTCCGCCATTGGCGTCGATTGACAAAAATCTAGTTAATGATTTACAATAATGTGGTACAAATCAATTTCTATGACTTAGCTCTATTCTAATATTCCCCCGCAGTCGAAACGGGAGGATCACGGGTGTTGAGACTGTTGCGAAAATCATCGAATCCTTTGGAAATCCTTTTATTAGAATAGAGCTAAGTCATAGCATTTGATTTGTACCACATTATTGATTTTATTATGATTTACAATAGTGTGATACAAATCAACTGCTATGACTTAGCTCTATTCTAATACTTCTGTAAAGATGTCGGCTATTGTAACACCCCAACCGATGGCGGAAACATCGGGATGTCACGTAGTGATGATTGTTCAGTAGCTCATGGTGAATAATAATTTCATTAAATAATTTAAATAAGTTACATACAATTGTTCTAAGAATTTGTACATCAAATTGAATAAAACTATGCAAATATCTTCAAGCATCAATTCAACCTTCAAGCAAGTAGAACCTGAAACATGTTAAGTTGAAAATATTTTGGGTCAACAAAAGTTGGTGAGAATTACATAGGTTTTGATAATTGAATAAAAATGTTGTGCAATTCATGTGTCATGGCAATCTAGTCCATATGTCAAAACATACTAGAAGTAAATCGAGTGCATAATCAACCATTGTGACTGTTGTATTGTGGTACATCCCATACGCTCATGGTTCACTCGTTTATATTGCAGTAACAAACACCCACGCTACCTTTGTAGGAGGCACGTATCCGGGTGGGATTGTCAGTCCAATAGATCTATCAATGTATACCGTTTGGCTGATGAATGTTTATGCTAGAATTGTGCTTACCCTAGTCATGTTCAGGACATAATGCAACATAGAAATACACATAGACACATTGATGATTGAATTGCATAAATATTGTTGTAACATGTTTCACCCCAAAAATGGTGATAAATAGAAAAGGGGCTATGTAAAACTCACCTTAGCAAAACGTTATATCTGTTGAATAATTGGATAATGGTGTTGCCCAAATGTACCAAGTATCACCCTATAATAAGGTAATACATATGTCTAAGTCTATCAAGTCTACAAATGTATACGTTTCTAGGGCTTCGAATTGGGGATAAATGCTCGTTTGATTAATATTAAAAATATTCGACAATTGAGAGAAATTTAGTAAATAAATAACCAAAAATCTTTTTATGAAATTTAAATTTAAGATGGTCACAATAATGTGTTTAAAGTATAAAAATAATTTTTACAAAATTATTTTCTTTAAAATAGAATATTAATTCTATTTATAACAAATTGTCAAACTTTAACTTTAATATTTAAAAATACTAAAATTAAAGAATTATTAGTCTAAAAATTACATTTCTGTTCCAAATAATCAGAAATAATTTCTATAAAATTTTGGTGCAAGAATATTAAAAATTGAATTTATTATGATTTAATTATGATTAAAACTAACAAAAATTGATTAAAATATTTAAATAAATGATTTTTCAGAATTAAAAATCATTTCAGAAAAGTTTATCATTATATAAACACAGAATAATTTTTGTGGAAATTTATAAGATCGTTTTGATATTTTTATAGAATTTTATAAATAAAATGGAATAAACTTGAATTATTTATTATATATTTTAAATAAATATATTTTCAGAAATAAAAATCTGAATAATGATATTTAGGGTATAAACATCATTATGTAAAATTTTGGGAAATTTTGAAGGCTTATAAGTATTTTAAATAATTAAAGTAAATAATTATTTAATTTAAACATATAAATTGAAAGCCAAAAAAAAGGATGCCTATGATGGGAATCGAACCTGTGTGGTCCGGGTTACAAGGCACCAGACACAACCACTTGGTCCAGACCAGTGGTTGTGTTGATTCTTGTTTTATAAAAAAATAAATAACATAACAGATTTTTATGTTCTTCCCCAATTATTAGCAATCGAGCCCTAGATTTGCAATCGATCAAAACACACAACATTAACCCAATTAATCATGGGGTTAATGTTGTGTAGGTTCCGATTAATGAAACCCATAAAAAAATCACACTTACAATGCAGAAACGAGCACGATTGGACAGTCAACGTGAAAAGTCAAAATGCGATCTAAAACCAAGAACAGAGGACTTTTAAGTGAAATTGGGGGTTGAGAGAGGTTGTTCGGGGAGATGAGGATGTGGTATGAGGTCCAATTTATAGGGATGATGCCTGGAACGATGAATTGGTAAGGTTGACTTGGTTTTAAACCAAACGCGTGATTAGCTTCAATTTAGAGGTTTTGATTGCGTTAATTAGTGTATAATACGCGTAATACCCGTCACTTACATGTCACGAAAATAAATTAGTCAATTATTACCTTAAATTGGTTCAATCTAAAGTCAAATGTGGAGAAAATGGGGCTGTTCGCGCGTCTGTTGCTGGTAGCGAGCAGTAACAGGAGCTTAAGAAGACCATTTATTTATATATATATATATATATATAAATTGTGAGTTAGGATAATGGTGACTTAGGCACATTTGTGTAAAATGTAAAAAGAAAATAAGGGCGTTTATATTTGGGGAGAAATTTCGCGATGTTACAGCTATTTGGTAGCGTGATGGTACATGTAGAACTCGGACTTCACCCTTGGCGACCTTTTCTCAAACGAAGTGGATATCCATTTCAACGTGTTTTATGCGTTTATGTTGAACCGGATTACCGGATAGGTAAATAGCACTGGCATTGTCACAGTAAACTAAGGTTGCGCGTTGAAGAGGATGATGAAGTTCTAGTAATAAGTTGCGTAGCCAACAAACTTCCAAAACCACATTAGCAATGCCCCGGTACTCTGCCTCGGTACTAGAGCGTGACAAAGTAGCTTGACGCTTAGAAGACCATGAGAGGAGGTTGTCGCCCATATATACGCAATAACCGGACGTGGACCTCCTTATGTCGGGACACCCTCCCCAATCGGCATCAGTGTAAGCCGTGAGGGAGGAGGCTGAAGAAAGTTGAATGTGAAGGCCATAGGAGATAGTGCCTTTGATATATCACATGATTCTTTTAAGAGCATTGAAATGAGTGGTCTTCGGGTCATGCATATAGAGGCACACTTGTTGAACCGCATATGAAATATCCGGTCGGGTAAAGGTGAGGTATTGTATGGCCCCGGCGAGACATCGGTATTCGGTGATATTGTCGATGGGTGTTCCATGAGAGCTGCTTAATTTATGTTGTGTGTCAACAGGTGTGGCCGTTGGGTTCAATTGGAGAGATTGGCCCTTTCAAGGATTTCCCGGGCATATTTTTCTTGTGAGAGAAATAAAGAGTTTGAGTCCCGTGTGACCGAAATACCAAGAAAGTAGCTAAGTGGCCCTAGATCCTTCATTGCGAACACTTTTGAAAGGCGAGCCATGAATTTTACCCATAAGTCATCAGTAGATGTTATCAACAATATATCATTAACATATAATATTATGAATACCATGTGTGGGCCTTAGTTAAAGATGAATAAGGAGTTGTCACATTGGCTATGAATAAAACCCATTTTTGACACGAAATCCGCAAACCGTTGGTAGCATGCTCTTAGTGCTTGCTTGAGGCCATATAGATACTTTTTGAGTAGACACACGTGATTCGGATAATTCGGGTCTTCAAAACCCATTGGTTGGTGCATGAAAACCGTTTCATTTAAGTGACCATGTAGAAATGCATTTTTGACATCGAATTAATGTATAGACCAGGACTTAGACAAAGCCAAAGATAAAACGGTTCTAATTGTTGCCGGTTTAACTATGGGACTAAAGGTTTCCCCACAATCAACACCAACTTGTTGAGATCAACCGTCACATACTAATCGGGCCTTATATCGTTTAAGAGTACCATCCGCTTTCTTTTTATGTTTGAAAATCCACATGCTACGAACAATATTCATACTGGGCTATTTAGGGTACTAATTCCCAAGTCTTGTTGTCAATAAGTGCTCGAAACTCATCGGTCATGGCATTTTTTCCAGTTTGGATTGGAAAGGGCTTCAGTGGATGATTTAGGTAGTGGAGAGATGATCGGAGGGGTAGACGTGTGTAGATTGAAGTGTTGTTTGGGTTTAAAATTACCTGACATGGAGCGAATATTCATGGTACGAGTTGGTTAAGATGGAGATGGAGGTGGGGGTGGGGGTTGTTGGTGGGCCGTAGGTGAATTAGGTGGGTTGTTGTGTGGGTTGATTGGTGGAGTCGGCGTGTGGTGGGTGGTAGACGAGCCAGATTGGGTTTGTGTATTTGGGCTGGTTGTATGGTGGGGACTAGATGGGCTTGTGGAGTTATGTGAAGAAGCTAGGGTAGGGGTTGTTGGGCCATAATCGGATGAAGGGATGGTTTTGTTGTTGGTTGAAGTTGTGGAGTAAGTCCAGTGGAAGGGATAGGGTGTAGAGGTCAAGAAATCATAGGATGAGTTGGTTGGTTTATGAGTTGCAAATGGGAAAACAGTTTCATCGAAAATGACATCACGTGAAATGTGAATTTATTTGGTTTTGATGTTGTAACATTTGTAACCCCGGTGATGTAAAGGGTAGCCAAAAAATACGTATGGAGTTAAGCGGTCGGCTAGCTTATGGATGGTCATTGATGGAAGAAGAGGTAACAAAGACAACCGAAAATGCGTAAGTGGTCGTAAGAAGGGTGGCTATTATATAGACAAAAAGTGGGGTTGGAGTTGTTAAGGACTTTGGTGGGTAAGATGTTTAAGAGATATCTTGCATGTTCAAGTGAATGAGGGCAAAAGGAATGGGGTACGGATGATTATGATAGGATGGTTTGCATAATGTTGTTTATGGATCTTATTTTACGCTCTGATTTCCATTTTGAGAGGAAGTGTATGGACATGAAAATGAAATTGAATGCCATTCGAAGTTCAAAATTGGTGAAAACATGAGTTATTATACTCCCGTCCATTATCACATTGAAAACATTTTATTATGGTTCCAAATTGAGTGTTTATTAGTTTGTGAAATTCTAGAAATTTAGAATAGACTTGGGATTTGGAAGTGAGAGGATATATCCATAAAATATTTGTTTTGTCATCTAAGAATAGGACATAAAATCGACATCCGATGGATGAAAGAATTGGTGATGTCCATAAGTCGCTATGTATAATATGAAATGGTAAATTAGTATACGTATGAGAATCATGAAAAATATTATTTCCAGGATGTCCAAGACTGTTAGTCCAGAATCCTCTCTACCGGGTATCAAAACAACACACAATCAAAGGCGGAAACAATGAATGTGCGGAAAGAACAAAGAAGGAACATCAAATGCTTGATTATATTGAAAGGTGCACACGACTTCTCTGAGTCATCTGGTACACTAGCGATTAACAAAACAAAAACACAAGCAACCCCAAAACAAACTAAGGAACCCCCTATTTATAGTGGCATAGGGCGGCCAACATACATGGGCCAATAAGGCCGAACCCAATAACAAAACTCAAGACAACGCAAACCTCTAAAATCTAGCCCAACAATATCCCCCTAGGTTTGTGTTGACTTGAAGTGTCTCTACTGCCTCTTGATGTGCTTTTAGAACTCTTCTTCTTTTTTCTCCATTGCCCTCATCCACTCTTCAGGCGACTTGCCAACATATGGACCAAACAGTTCAGTTTCCACTCTTCCTCTTCTATCAGATGCTAATCCTAGTCTATCTATCTGAGCTACAGCACTAGTGAATGATTTCGCACATACTTCATACGTGGGATCACACTGAATCTGATATCTAGCCAGAACTTGAATGTCTTCAGTATTCAAAATCATCAGATCTTTGGCGTCAGACACTCTAAACTCATCGCTATCACAGACAATCACAGCAGATCCTGAAGTAGGATCATAGTCCCAGAACCTCATATCCTTCAAGCATCCCCTGTCCATTGGCTTGGTCAAAGGAATAGTCTTCATCTTTTCAGTAGGTGGCCACTGAACTGTCTTGTATGGCCTTCCATCAGCATCGAACAAACCCTTATACTTTACTAACATTGAGCTTGCAGTCTTCATATCCCTGAAATTCACCTTTGCTTGCTCCTGAATCTTCTTATGAAATGAGAGTCCAATCCTATTTCTTGGATTCCTCGTCTGATTTATGAAAGGAGCTCTTGCAAGTTCTGTCAAATCAATCTTGGTCCATGAGTTGAAGGCATAAGTAGAAGCATAGTATTCAACTGCTCCATTTCCTCTCTGAACAACAAACACTCCCTTGTCATCATTATATCTCCAACACTCTATTCCAGTTCGATTACCATAAGTATCATAGCGATCACCGGTAATTGTCACGTATATTTCAGGATGCTCCTCCATGGGATCAATAGATGGCTCAGCTAAATTCTTGAGAACATAATTGCTTCCAGGACGACGATCTCTCACTCTAGGAACCTGATCGTCAAAATATTTCTTCATGTGTTCTTCATGTTCCTTTTCTGATCTTTCACGCTCAGCAGGAGTCATTACTTTATCAACAAAAGATGATGTCTCTGAAAATTCCTTTCCAAACTTGTTCTCTAGTTTCTGAGTCAAGTTGAGTAGTCTAGCTGAAACATCGCCCAATCCAGTTTCCAACTTAGTAATCTTTTGATCCTTTTCAGTGACCGTCTCCATCAAACTTTGTACTTGAGCAGTTAACTATACATTCTCAGTTTCCAGCTTCAGCACTTTAGCTTGCAATCTGTGAACATCCACTTCAGCAAAACATCTTCATCACTGTCAATTTCTTCTTGATTCGCCTCTCTCTCTTTAGTCGTCAGAAATTCAACATCCACCCGTTTTCCTTGTTCTTTATCAGCTAAGAAAGCCATTTGAGCCCTCTGAAACGCTTCTTCATCAAACAAAACCTTACCCGAACCAGAAACACCAGAAGATCCAGCTTCCTCATTTACTCTCCCAGTGATTGGTGCCTTGCTCATGAATTGAGAAAAAGCTTCAGTTACAATCACAGGCAAAGTAGTGGAGCTAATAACACCAACGGGAATATCAGTTGAAGCACCAGCATCAGTCATGACAGTATCAGCAGCAGTAGAAACAGTTTCAGCAACAGGAATAGAAACATCAGCAGTAACAGTCAACCTTGGATCTCTTCTGCTTCTCTTCCTCGGCCTCAAATCAGAATTGGGGTCTTCAGCAACTTCAGTATCAATAAATGTCTCAACTGCAACATCAGATGGAGGAATCATTTGTTCAGCTTCTCGAACGGTATTCAATATGCTTGAAAGCACTTCTGCTTGAGGAATAACAGTCTCAGAAGCAGTAGTGTCAGGAGCTTCAGTCACAATCTCTTCTCCAATCAACCCTGTCTCAGCTTCGGTCACTGACTTTATTTCAGCATTTTCAATAATAAAGTCATCTATCTCATCGTCATTTAGATCATCAAAATCAAAGTTCTCAAATTGATCTTCGTCATTTCCAGCAGTCTTCTCATCATCTTTCACTTCTTCCTCATCTTCACTATCCACCTCATCTTCACTTTCCACCTCAGTCAAATCAACGTTTTTAGGAGGAGAATGTTGTTCAGTAGGTGGTGGTTCGACAATCTGAACATCATGTTCTTCAGCAACAAGTGCAGATGGCAAGTCTGAGGCTTCTTCAACAATCTCACTGAACATTCCAAACTTAATCAGTGAAAATTTTCCGGTAAAAACCTGCCTTGAATCTTTACGAACCTGCCTAATTAATCCAAAGATTTGAGAAGCCATGCATTTCTTATCATATGTTTCAACTGTCCTTTCAAGCTTTGGATACTTGGATTCTAGAATCATCTGCATAAATCTTGGAAACTTGTAAAAATACTTCTTGTTGAGGGTCTTCACATTTGTCAGCATATCCTCAAAGATGAAATTTGAGTAATTGTAATCCCATCCCTCAATCAATGCCGCTATTCCAAAAGCGTATTTCACTCCCATCTGATCTTGCCCACTCTTGTTACCACCCAAGCTAGCCAAAAACATATGTACTAATAACCTCCAATAGCTAGGAAATAATTTCTTCAGGTATGGTGGTGTTGACAGTTCACCTTCATACCCCATCCTTTGCAGCACAGGAACAAACTTATCTTTTGATAAACTAACAGGATCATCTGGAGAATCACCAAACAGTGAGACGTCTCGAACATCTTGCTCAGAAATAGTCACCTCAGTTCCCCGAACCCTTGAACGAGTCAAAGTATCTCCCTTGTTAGCCGCTGAGTTGTTCCAAAATTCAGTGATCCAGTCCGTGAGAACAACTGGATTTTCTCTCATAGCGTGTGAAACTCTACACGTGTTGAGCCCCACAATCAAAGACTTGAATTCCTGCATATGCTCTTCAGGAGGATCAGATAGATAACACACCACATTATGACTGTTCTCGAACGTGGGCACATGAGGAGTTGTCATTTCTGCACAAAACAAATTGGATTAGACATCAAGATTTAAACGTCAAGATTTTAAGAAATTAAAACATGGTTTTATGGGCCCCCCTTCTTTCAGATTTCAAAATATATTCGGGTCCATATTGATATTTGTTTAAGGTCCATTGGGCTTCACATCAACGAACAGGCCCAAAACAGGTGAATTTAGACCCAAGTGAGCTTCAAGTCAACAATCAGCCCAACAAAAAATGAGTTCGAGTAGCATAAGGGTGTTCGAGGGTATTTTGGTAAAAAGGCAAGGTAGTTCGAGTTCTTGAGCTGAGTTCGATGTGGTGAGGGGTGTTTGAGGGCATTTTGGTCATTTGATGTCTGAGTTCGATGACCAGATCTATGTTCGAGGGTATTTTGGTCATGTGCAGTCTGAGTTCGATGACCAGGTCTGAGTTCGAGGGCATTTTGGTAATTTGATGGGTGAGTTCGACTGAAAGAATAGAGTTCGAGGGCAGTTTGGTAAATCTTCCTCATCTGAGGTTGAACTCCCAACGCGTGGAAGTCACGCGCCACTTCGAACTCGAGTTCCCAGGCGCGTGAGACTCACGCGCCGCCTTCTGAACCACTCGAACTCCCTATTTCCGTCGCCGCTGATCATTCCTTCGTCCAATACACTCTTTCACACCTGCAAATCAGTCAAACAACACTATTTCCAATAGTTAAGAAACATTAAATTACTGAGTTACCTTCTTTGCTTCTTGATAATCTTGATGAACAAGAAAGGTGTAAATCGGCGATAGTGTGTGTGTGTGGAAGAAGATTAGAGATATTATTTGATTTTTGTGATTATGACTAATCCAAGCGCCGCCCCCCTTTTTATGTAAACGAGATTTGTGTGGCCCACCACATGTGTGGTGGGCCCATCTCGTATCCCAATGCCCATTTGAAATCAATTGAGGTGTGTTTTGTAACCGGGTCCAAGTCAGATCATGAACTGGCCTAACGTAAACTTAGCTAAAATTATTTAAACGAGATACTGAAGAAAATTTTTGTTTCTGGCCGAGCTACACTTATCAACTCTAATCTACTTCAGTTGGTCTTAGCAATTGCCAGTATATTTGTCCCCATAAACTTATTTCCTTAGGCCTTCTCGTACGGTGATCTGTGATATTATTTATCATGTTTTGGTGTATTTAGTACGAACACTCAAGCAAGTCACAATCAAATCCTAGAATATCAAGTGGTACACTCTATCATGCAAGCAGTTTCCCTACCACATATTTTTCACAGTATCTGTTCTAGAATTCTGAAACCTTGACTGGGACTGGATTGAGAGAAGAAAAGAATAGATCAATAAGAGATTTAGGGTAATATACGAGTCAGATGATTTCTCAAATGACGAGAGCTTTGGGTTTTGGACTCTAGAGGGTCTCTTTTATAACATCCTAACTGTGTCCAGGTCAACATATATCTGGATGCAGCAGAGGAGCAGCCATGACATCTTTGGACACTGAGGTCTCTTTTAGGTGAAAAATGATCTACCACACGACAACGAAAACTAGGTCAGCATATATCTGGATGCAGCAGAAGCTTTCGTTGCCTAGCATCTCCAGGTCTTTGCTTACACAAAACAGAGGAGATACACGAGTTTTTCAGAAAAGGTTTCAGACCTAGACCACAGTGTTATGCTTCGGGACATCACACAAGCATTCAAATAGAGATTGCACCTGATTCCAAGTGATGTTCCTTACTGAGGTCGTGTCTTTATCTTTAAGTGCTTCACAAGATCATTAACATTTCAGCCTTCAGGACCAAGCCTACCAACATATCACACTAGAGCCAAACTGTTTCGATACACGTCTTACGTGTGTCAGCCTTAATCCAACTTGTGAAAGTTCATTTCATCTCTCGTTTTTGACACTAAAAAGTGTTTTGATCTTTTCTTAGGACACATCCCCCTACATTTGTGCTTAAAATAGGAATTTAAAGAACAAATTTACAAACCTAAGACTAAGATAAACCAAAAGACGCTTTTTTTTTAAATAAAAAGACCAGTTTAGTCCACGAAATGGACCATTTTGAGCAGTGCAGATAGAGCTTCAAAGCGAGCTCGATTAACAGGTTTTGTAAACAGATTTGCGACATTGTCGTTAGTGTGAATGTGTGTAGGCACAATTAAACCTTGGTTAAAAGAATCTCGAATGAAATGTTCTTTTATGGCAATGTGTTTTACTTTTGAAAATTGAACTGGATTTTTCACAATTTGGATAGCAGCATCATTATCATAATAAATAGGAGTAAGAGAGAAATCCAAACCGTAATCTACCAACTGATGTTGTATCCAGATAACCTGAGAACAGCATGCGGAGGCAGCCACATATTCAGCTTCCGCTATTGAAACAGATACTGTTTACTGTTTCTTACATTGCATGCAATAAGCCGATCGCCTAAGAATTGACACCCCGCATAAGTAGATTTCCTGTCAATGTCACAACCTCCAAAATCGCTGTCAGAAAAAGCATGTAATTCAAACGGAGAATCCCTAGGATACGAAAGACCAAATCTGGGTTTCCCCTTAAGGTATCTAAAGATTCTCTTGACAGCATGTAAATGAGAAGTTTTAGGATTAGCCTGATAACGTGCGCATTGACACACAGCGAACATGATGTCTGGTCTGCTAGCAGTCAGGTACATTAGCGAACCAATCATTGAACGATAAAGTGTTTCTTCTACGGCTTCTCCTTCCAGATCTTGAGTGAGACCTGGTCTCTCAGACATTGGCGTGTCGGCTAGCTTTACATCATTGAAGCTGAATTTTGCAAGAATGTCATCCACATATTTACCTTGATGAATCAAGATACCCTTAGAGTTTTGACGAACTTGCAGACCTAAGAAAAAGGTCATTTCACCAAGAGCACTCATCTCAAACTATTTTTTCATCACCTCTTCAAATTCCTTGCACAGTGCATCACTGGTGGAACCAAAGATGATATCGTCCACATAAATTTGCACCAGAATACGATCGTCATTCACTGTCTTGACGAATAGAGTCTGATCAATAACACCACGAGTGTATCCATTAGTAAGCAGGTGTTCAGTCAGGGTAGCATACCAAGCACGAGGTGCCTGGTGTAGCCCATACAAAGCTTTGTCTAGTTTGTACACATGCTCTGGATATTTTGGATTTGTGAAACCCGGTGGTTGACCAACATAGATCTCTTCTTTCACAGTTCCATACAGAAACGTTGTTTTGACTTCCATCTGATAGACAGTAAATCCCTTAAACGGTGCGTAAGCAAGGAATATTCTGATTGCTTCCAACCTCGCAACCGGTGCATATACCTCATCATAATCTAACCCCTCAATCTGTTTGAAACCTTGCACAACCAGTCTAGCTTTGTTTCTTACAATTACCCCACTATCATCTCTTTTGTTTCGATAGATCCACCGCGTGCCAAGTGGTCATTTTCCTGGAGGCAGTTCAACTAACTTCCAAACCTGTAGCTTCTCAAACTGATTTAGTTCATCTTGCATCGCATCAACCTAACTTGGTTCTCGCATGGCCATAGCAGTAGACTTTGGCTCAATTTGTGAAATGAAGCACGAGTACAAGCATATGTTGATGTCACCAGTTTGACTCCTTATTAAAACACCTGCATCCACTGGACCAATGATGTTTTCCGGTGGGTGATCTCGTTGAACGCTTGTGGGAATGGTTATGTCTGGAACTGAAGAATCTCCAGGTAGAATTGAAGCACCTCCCCTTGCAGTCCCTTCTATAGTATCAGGACCAACTTCGACTGCATCATTATGCTCCACCGTGCACTCAATAGGAATGGGATCATGGAATGTAGGAACGGAAGTATCATAAGACAAATTTTCATCATCTGCCTGCTGCACAGGATCCGTAGTGGGAATGAATGGTTCGGCAGAAACTGAGAGTGGCTGTGTTAATGGAGACGTATGTATAGCATCCCCCTCATCCTTTGCATCATCAATCACGGAGGATGAGGTTCCAGCAGTGGATGTTGAGGAATCTGTATAACCTGTATTTACACCACTAGAAACATCGTCAAAAATACGAAAAGATCGAAAGAGAGTTTCATAGTCAAATGACCAGTCTGGACCCACTCTAGCATCTGTTGCATTTTCTTCAAGACAATGCACGTTAAACGACTCTACGATTTGCCTAGTTTGTTTGTTGTAGATCCTATATGCAGTCTTGCCAGCGTAACCGACAAAATAACAGTCGTCAGCTTTCGCATCAAACTTTGGTGTAGCGTCCAGATGTAACAGGGTACACGGACAACCAAAAGCACGAAAATGCTTGACGGAGGGTTTAGTACCAAACAACACTTCGTAGGCTGTTTTCATTCGAGCTTTGTTGACTTGAACTCGGTTCTGCACATAGCAGGCTGTGTTAACAGCTTCTGCCCAGAAGAATGTCAGAAGCTGTGAGTCACACAACATTGTGCGGGCAGCTTCAATTAGGGTGCGATTTCTTCTTTCAGCGACTCCATTCTGCTGTGGCATCCTTGCTGAGCTGTATTGACGTGCAATCCCTTTCTGAGGAGAATAATAGTTTAGCTCTGCATTCTTGAATTCGGTTCTGTTGTCACATCGAATGCCCTTTACCTTCAAGTTGGTCTGATTCTCCATCAATATGATAAAGTGTTTTACTATTTCTGCAGTCTCACTCTTGTTAGCCAAAAAGAAAACCCAAGTAAAATGTGAGTAGTCATTAGTTATTACTAAACAATATGCTTTACGAGAAATGCTGAGTACATTCACTGGGCCAAATAGGTCCATATGAAGTAACTGCAGCAGAGAATCAATAGTGTTTACCAACTTGGAGTAATGTGGTTTTCTATGATGCTTTCCTCTGGCACATGCAACACATTTTTCAATTGTTATAAAATCACGTACTGGCAAATCCCTTACCAATCCCAATTTAGCCACTCGGTTCAAGTTTTTAGCATTTGCATGTCCAAGGTGGCGATGCCATAGAATGGCAGTATTTTGAGAGACTTTTGAGAAAAGACATGTGACGTTATCAGAGGGAGGTTTGTTCATGTCAATGACATAAGCGTCACCTCGATGTTCCGATTTTAGTAATACCCATTCATCTGGAATGACGACTCCAGGTTTCAATATTAGACATCCTTTGTCAGTGAAATGAGTTGAGTAGCCATTATCACAGATTTGTAACACACTTAGTAAACTATGCTTTAATTCAGGAACATAATTTACCTTATTAAACTGAAGAGCACCATTTCTTACCGTTCCTCTTTGAGTTATTTGACCCTTCTCTCCTCCTGCAAAGGAGACAAATCCACCATTGAAAAATTCGACATCGGTAAGTTGGGATAAGTCTCTTGTCATGTGCCTTGAACAACCACTATCAATGTACCAGAGACGAATGATAGTCCTCCACAGCCGTTCCTGCACATGATGCAGGATCAGTTAGTTATGGGTACCCAAGCCATAGTTGTTTTGGGTACACCGTTGGTCAGCAGTTGAAACATTAGCACAGAGATTAGATATATCATTCACAGAACAAGAAGAACCTGCAGACGGGGAAGAGATTGGAATTGAGCATTTTGGTTTCCAGTGAAACTTGTTTTGTGAAAATATCTTTTCATTCGAACTGGATTCTGCCATGTAATGCTTAGTCTGAGAGTTTAACCTTTTACTAGACTGTTTAAACCTTTTATTTCTATTCCAATCACCATCAGAAGGATTCACCTTGGATTTGTCATTCTGCATTGCCTTAGACTTCTCAGTCTTCACTGGCTTGGGATGATTATGATTCCCGTTTGGAGCCTTCTGATGTTTCCAGCTTGCAAGATTTTGTTGATTTGTTTTACAATTTCTGGCAATATGTTCAGGGATTCCACATATGTAGCATGTATGATGTTTTACATGTGGATCCTCCTGAGATCTTGCAGACTTTCTAGGCTCAAAGAGCTTGGTGACATCTCTATACCTGTGTGATGCTATTTTGGAATCCAGTGTCCCTTGTTTTGAAAAATTCTGTTTTTCATATTTTGGTAAAACCTGTTTTGGTGAGACATATTTCCTTGTCCGATCCGTACTGGATTGTTTAACCAAAAGATTTTTCGTTTTATCACAAGCATTTGGCAAAATAACAGAATCTGAATGAACAAACAAAGAGTCAGACGAAAAGTCACAAGGTTTTATGCTCAAAACAAACGAGCCCACATAAATATTTTTGTCCTTATCAGAAATTAAGAAATTGTTTTTCTGATTTTTATTATTAAATTCAAGTGAATCAGAGTCATCGACTTCATCCCCATCATCTACCCAATCCTCAACAATCACATTTTCTGCACAAGAATCAATCAACTTAGTAACATTCACATCATCAGAAACATCATAGCAAGTTTCTTTAGAGAAGTTTTTAGCCACAGAAGATATAGGAGATTCAAAGATATTGAGCATGCTTTTTCTGAATCAGATGAGTTTGAAATAGACATAGAAACATATTCATTCACTTTGGACATGTCCTCAGATGATTCAGTGGTTTCACATGACTGATAGCTAGATGAGTCGGTCTTTCCTAAGTCTGGATCAGAGTCAGACTCAGGTTCAGTCACAGACGAATCATCTGATTGAGATTAAGAATTGGTTAGATTATTTTCACTGTTTGCTCTTTGCTTTAGACAAAGCTCCCTAATTTGCTTCATGAAATCAAACTCATAGTTCACACTTGAGTTTTGCTGGGTGGTCGGAGCAGGAATTGGTTCATTAACTTGTATGTATTCATGTTTAGACTCTTTAGAAACACACAATGATTCATCAGATTCAGATGAAGAAGGAACCTCATCTTTGCTAACCTCAAAAACTATATCAACCTCTTTATTTTTCTCATAATTTAATGTCTCAGTCTGCTTTGAAGCATCTTGAGACTTGACAAATGTTTTTGAAGGAGCCTGCTCTTGCTTAGATTGTTTTTGTTTAGGTTTAGAGATTCTAATTGGGGTTGATGCAGGTTTAGTGACTTCAACTTGATCCCGTGATGGTCGACTGGTTGGCTCTTCTATTGGTGGACCATATCCTTTCACAGGAAGAGCCAACAGTTCTTCATCCGACATAGGAATTGAGGAATAATTTTCATTGAAAGGTGGAGGAATTTCCACAAAGCCAATGCCCTTATTTCTCACTTCCTTTGGTCTATACTTTAACTCGGTATTGATCATTTTTTCAACTTTAGGACTAGAAAAATCGAATTTTTTGAAATGAAAATCTTCATTTTCAAATTTTGATTTTAAGTCGATCAATTCCGTGGTCAAAGTGTCAGACAGTCGTTTGAAGTGTAAATATCGACATTTATGATCACTCACCTCCTGATGCAAACGCTTGATATCAAGTTTTTGTTTTTCGACCATTTCTTTATAAGAGATAAATTTCTTTTTAATGTCCCAAGTGGCCATCTTTTCATATTCAAGCTGTTTGTATGCAGAGAGAGTTTCTTCTCTAAAACCCTTAATTTTAAGTTTACACCTTTCAGTGCAACATGATTCAGCTAAAGTTTCAGAATGTACCTCAGCCCATGACGGAACATAATCATCATCCATCTGTGCCATGAGTGCCTTGAAAACAGTATTTTCAACAATCTTTAGATCCTCCATTTGAGAAGACCAATCCCATCCACCACCTGATTGAGCAACCATGGCTTTGTTGGAGTTAGAGGATTCAGATCCAGTGTGAGTAGTAGTAGATGATTGACTTCCCGGAGTTGCAGTGGGAGAAGCGGCTACAAGAGTAGAGTTGTCTACTTCTTTCTTCGGCTTGGTGCACTTACGAGCAAAATGTCCAAGTTCATCACAGTTGTAACAACGCATCTTCATCTTATCCCAACCCAGTTTCTTTGTTGGGTTTTCCCATACATTTCTTCCAGTCTTCTTCACGAACTTATTTGCTCTATGCACCACCATAGCTATCTGCCAAGTCAAGTCCATCTCTTCAATATCATCTTGATTAACGTCATTTAAGTCACATGCTCCAACATCTTTCGTAGTAAGTTGACCTGTTAGAAAATCATTATAGCAATTCATGAATCCAGCAAATAAACCTAAGTTACTTTCAAGCTCCTTTGGAATTTTAACTGCGGACAAAGGTGCAGATGAAGAAAGTGATGTAGATGACGAAGGTCCAGCAGAAGTAGCCGTAGAGGAAACAGGCATAGCTGAGCCTTTTGGTGCACTAGGTGCAAACATAGGTGGATATGAAAATCCACTGGCTGGGTAAGAGTACAACGAGGGACACTAAGGTTCTTGCTAAGACATTAGGGCATAGCTGGGAGTTGTGATGATTGCATTATTATAACTAGCAGTCTGAGTCATGTAACGTTTCCTGTCATCAAGATCATAGGACTTGATCAATGATATGGTTTCAGAAAGAGTGAGTCTTGCTAAATATTTGGTTCTCTTGATAAGGGTTACATTTGAGTCCCAACTCCTTGGAAGAGTATTTAGCAGCTTTTTGTTCATAACGGAGTTGTCTACCACCATATCATTTGATTTCATCTCACTCACTAAGGCCACAAAACGCTGGATCTGGCTTTCGAGTGATTCTCCAGGAATGTGATTAAAAGCATTAAACTTCTGACTCAGAATCTCCCTTCTGCTTTCTTTCATTTCTTAATTTCCCTCATAAATATTCTCAAGAGCTTCCCAAAGTTCTTTAGCAGTGGCATTGTCACGAACTCCAATTGATACCTCAGGTGAAAGTCCTTGATGTAGATAAGCAATTGCTCTTTCATCAATATCAGTCTTTTCATGATCTTCATCAGTATACATACTCTTTGGTTTGATAGTAGTGGCTCCAGTTATTTCTTTAACCACATATGTGATCACACAGGGTCCGTTCAAGATAGATCTCAGAGCCTTTGCTTCTTTTATTTTCATAACTTGAATGAATCTGAACTTCCACTCAGAATAGGACATTCCAAGTTGAAGAACAGGTATCTTCTGATGTGTGCCAATGGCAGATTCCATGGCTTTGTCCACTTGAGCAGCTACAAGTAATTGGTCAGTATTAAGTCTGTTCAAATTTGTTTGGTTAACCATTTGATCCATTTCTGAAAGAAAATTTTAAAGTTATTAGTGCAGATTTATATGGCTTAATTTTAGTCCAACAGTTATTGAAGTCCAGTCTAATATAGTAGGTCGAACACCAATCAGTTCATCGAACTCAGGCAAAGTTAGTCGAACTCAGGCAGTTGGTCGAACTCAGGCAGTTGGTCGAACTCAGGCAAGCAGGTCGAACTCAGGCAGTTGGTCGAACTCAGGCAAGCATGTCGAACTCAGGCAAGCAGGTCGAACTCAGGCAAGCAGGTCGAACTCAGGCCAACAGGTCAAACTCAGGCAGATGGTCGAACTCAGGCCAGCAGGTCGCACTCAAGCCAGCAGGTCGAACTCAGGCAGAGGTCGAACTCAGGCTAGTTGGTCAAACTCAGGCCTAGGTTGAACTCAAGTGAAGACGTCGAACTTAGCCCAACGTCGAACTCAGGCCAAGGTCGAACTCCAATGAAGACGTCGAACACACATTGAATATGGAAACCTGCATAAGATTAGTAACAAACTTTCCAAGATTTGTGAAAATTTTAAAACTTTTAAGGAGATAATCAAGCAATAAAAACACTTCCTTTTTTAAACAAATTATCTCCTTGATTTAAGCAAACACGTTTGACTTTCACAAAACCGGATCAAAACCAAAAAAAAAAATTTATAAAAATTTTGAACGAAGAACATTCATAAACATAATTAAAAAAAACACGAAACAAAGCTACACAAAATAACACGATTAGCAATAACACATAATTATGAAATCAATTCAGTAAAAACAACCTTTTCAATAGCAAGAACTTCTTTGATCTTCTTCCTTTGATACCGCAACCAAGCCTTCGAAAGACTTCTTAGGCTCTGATACCAATTGTTAGTCCAGAATCCTCTCTACCGGGTATCAAAACAACACACAATCAAAGGCGGAAACAATGAATGTGTGGAAAGAACAATGAAGGAACATCAAATGCTTGATTATATTGAAAGGTGCACACGACTTCTCTTAGTCGTCTGGTACACAAGCGATTAACAAAACAAAAACACAAGCAACCCCAAAACAAACTAAGGAACCCCCTATTTATAGTGACATAGGGCGGCCAACATACATGGGCCAATAAGGCCGAACCCAATAACAAAACTCAAGACAACGCAAACCTCTAAAATTTAGCCCAACAATGATGTTCAAGAGATATCTTGCATGTTCAAGTGAATGAGGGCAAAAGGAATGGGGTACGGATGATTATGATAGGATGGTTTGCATAATGTTGTTTATGGATCTTATTTTATGCTCCGATTTCCATTTTGAGAGGAAGTGTATGAACATGAAAACGAAATTGAATGCCATTCGAAGTGCAAAATTGGTGAAAAAATGAGTTATTATACTCGCGTCCATTATCACATTGAAAACATTTTATTATGGTTCCAAATTGAGTGTTTATTAGTTTGTGAAATTCTAGAAATTTAGAATAGACTTGGGATTTGGAAGTGAGAGGATATATCCATAAAATATTTGTTTTGTCATCTAAGAATAGGACATAAAATCGACATCCGATGGATGAAAGAATTGGTGATGTCCATAAGTCGCTATGTATAATATGAAATGGTAAATTAGTATAAGTATGAGAATCATGAAAAATATTATTTCCAGGATGTCCAAGACGATGGTGCCAAGTGTCTTGGGTCACGTCTAAAAAGGAGGAAACAGTAGCATGAGAAGGTTGAACTTTGGAAGTTGAAGGTAGTGTTAACAGGTAGATATCACCGGTGCTATCACATCGAAGGAGGTGTTTGTGGGTGTGAATGTCCTTCATATCAAAACCAAACGGGTCAAATTGGATTGAAACATTGTTGTCGGTAGTGAAGCGGCGTACCAAAAATAGATTTTTAATGAGTGTTGGTGTAAAAAGAATGTTATTTAGTTTGAAGTTTGGAAAAGGTGTTGGTAAGGTATGGTTTCCAATCGCATGAACCGGTATATTTTTGCCATGGCCGACTGTAATGCTTCGTTGATACACATTATTTAAACAAGAAGTGAGATTAGAAAAGTTGTGAGTCATTATCCCTGTGGCGCCCGAGTCCATATACCAATTCTGGTATAGTGGATTTAGAATGAAAGTATTGAAAGCTTGGTCCATGGTTCGGTTAGAGAAGGAAAATTGGAACAGAAGGTGTATGCGCACCAAGGATAAGAAAAAAAATGAAGGCAGGATCGAGAGGATTTTTAGAAGTTTTGCTCTGATACCATGTTAGACTTTGTAATTTCTTGTCTATTTCATTCAATCATTTACAATGTATATATAATCACTAGCTTAGTACCCGTGCGATGCACGGGATTCCCTACATTATTACTCATAACGAATATAACTTATTATACAAAGGAAGTAAGTTACGATGAATGTTGATTATTGACATTATCAGATTAACAAATCTTTTTTGGATTAAATTAATATTCTAAATAACATGACATGATTTCTATCTATTTTACTAATGAGTGTTAATATAACTCTTAACAACTTATACCGAGGAGATTGACCCAAAGTGATTTGTATAAACTGATTACTTTTGCAATTCAATTAGCCTTTTTGGGACCTTTATCAATATATCCAACATAATATTAACATGCAATACTAAAACAAACAATCAAGTACCATAAAAATATAAAACTAAACATAGTGTCATAGTTGCATTGATAAGTTCACATATTAGCCAGTATTCAAAAAAAAAATACTATAAAAAACATGGAAAAAGACAGTACGACGTAATTATTAAACATTAAAAATTTGTCTTTTGGCCTTGCGCTTCTTAATTTCTCGTTTCTTCAATTTGGAAACTGAAGTTAGAAGAAGCACACCTTCAGGCTTGATGTACCTAAATGTGGCAATATTACCATTTTCTATTCCATTTGCCTTCAACCATCCGATCACCCCAATTTTGAATAACAAACCTAATTTCTTCTTTTGACTTTTCCATACGAAGTGACATTAGAACTTTAACACCGTCAAGATTCCTTTGTTCATAAAACTTAAATTAAATAACAATAAAGAAAAAAAAAATTGCTTATCACATTTAAGGAAAGAAAATTAAAAAACAAAATCATTTCCTACACAACCTCCTAAACTGTTACACAAGTATATAATGGAGAAACAAACGTCAAACAACAGCGTATATACTAAATTTGAGGATAATACTTAAGTAAATGAAAATCAAGTATAATAAGAAGTTTTTACAAGACCTTTAAGGCCAATACCTTGTTGCTTCAATAGAGCTGATAGCATAAGAAATAAAACAATAAGTCACCCATTGCATAGAAAAAACTTTCAACAGCATGAATATCAAAATATAATATTTACGTGCTACTTTTCTCTACCCGGTGGTATTGTCTGATTGCCATGACTCACAATTTTCCTTAAATGAATGTGTTTCATAACCTTGAATAGGCTGCCCGATTTTGACTTGGTATATAAACTCCTAAAAAAGGTTGAAAGGGGAGCATGTCAAAGAACGATAAAAGGATTGTGTAGAAGATGATTATCATGTAAAGATTTGACGGGTCACGCAAGACATTAAAGAAAGATGGACCCATTTTGTTTGAAAGAACATACAAATATAGATGATCTGTTTTGATATAACAATAAAGAGGAAATATAGAAAAAAAGCAATATAGAAAAAATAAACAACAATTAACACTGATAATAAAACACTAATGAACTTAAACGGATTTATTCCACCAAGCACTTCTACAAATTGACCGACAATTCTAATATGCTCTGCATTTATCCTCATATCCTCCGAGGTAGCCATGGCTACCAACAAAATTGTTTTTTCTGAACCATATGTTTCATAGCTCCATGTTCTCACATTTCTTATAAGCATTACGGCCGCCATTCCATTATTCGCAATTAAGATGTTATAAATTGGTTTGTCCCCCCGAAGACCTCAGTGAAATCACCCCATTTATTTTCCCATTACCGTAATTGGAATTTCCATTTAGTGTCATCCTTTGAGCTCTAACATGTCATCCTTTAACTTTTTCTGCAAAAATCTGTTTTTTAACTATCTATCAATTAGTTCTATCTTCCTGAAGCAAACTAATATGGCAAACCTTTTATCCTATCTAATCCAGAAACAGACTGAAAACGCTATAATTTTCTTGGTCAGACATGGTGTTTTTGAGCTTTGACTATCCAAATTCATAGATTTATTTTCTTGCTGCTTATAAAGATAGATCACTGACGACTGACCCACCTAACAGTGATCCATGAGATCAAAAAGTCAAAGTTGACTAAAATAAATATTCTACAATTCTTTATATAACCTTAGTCCGAAAATGAATTACATAATATTTCATCAATAAACAATTGTAACCGACATAAATGCCTTTTAAAAAAACGACATAAGTTCATCAAATATCACCCATCGCATAATATTCAAGAAAAAAAAAATCAAATGTAGGATTAAACCCCAAATAGTCAACAAATAAATAATTGATTCAATCTTAACTTTAAATATACGTTTTCTATCAACACCAAAAAAATCAAATAGTTTAAATCACTTTGTTTGCGAAGCAGATCAGAAAAGGGCAAAAAATAAAACCCTAATCGACATATACTCGGAGATGAAGATTAAGCAGCAAAAGATGGAGTATAAAAGAAACATATAACTTGCCTTAACGATGTATACTCGGAGATGACGATTTCACAAACATTAAACTTTCTTGGATGATCAGTTACTTATTTAGGGTTTTGCAAGGAGAGAGTGAAGGGTAGAACTTAGGGGAAATATGTAGTAGAGTAATTACTTTTAGGTATGTATGAAAGAAGAACGAGCGCGTGTGACCCGAAAAAAGACCCAAATAGAATGAGCGTTGATGAAGGAAATAGAAGAGGGGAAACATTTGACTTCACTAAATAACAAAAACCCCTATTTTAAATGAAATAACAATAATGGGTATTGAGTATCCATAACCCTTTTTTTTGACCTATTAAAATGAGCGGGAAAAAGTAATATGAAGCCCTCAGAAGGTGCCAAGTGTCCCTCATATACTTTTATCTACACTATATAATAAAAGAAAACACATGACGGACACATGGCACTCCCTCATGAATTCTCTCATTTTATTATTTAATTTAATACAATAAATTCAAATTTAATTATAATAATTGATTTGCAAAAGCATATTATAAATTTAAACAGTCAAGCTTTTTTGTGAGACTTTCATGTTGTTCAAAACAAATAAATAAAATATATTCTATGTTTTTTTGTAAATCAAATAATATAATTATATTATAATTCAAAATTAGAAATAAATTATTAGACATAATTTGAAAATCAATTAATATAATTATATTATAATTCAAAATTAGTAGCCTCTCTATTCTTAGGGGTAGAGGTAAGGCTGTCTACATCTTACCCTCCTCAGACCCTACCTTAGCTTTGCTATAGGTGGGATTAACTGAGTATGATGATGATGATGATGATGACATAATTTGAAAATGTTTATGAACTAACAAAAGTAATCTTTATTTAAAATTATTTATTTTTTTAAGATAGCGTATTTATGTGTTATTAAATTTAAATCGTGTACCTTAAAAACGTGTTTTTAATATTTGGTCTTTCATTCTAAGTTTAAAACTATATTTCTTACAATATTATGAACAAACAAAATAAAACAAATCAATTCACATTAATTAAATATTTGATTTAATACAAAACTAAATATGTTTGGTTATTTTCGTATTATAATACCTTCATATATAAAATACATTTTAAATATGAAAATCATTATTTGAAATCTTCATTGACTTTGTTTTTTCAAGTTACTTCAATAGAGAAATGCAATACCTAAACAGTCTTTTCATTACTAATTCGTTTTAATCTTTATTTCCATGCTATTAATTCACACATTTTTTTATAATACTGTAAAATTGAACCAATAAATGTCATTATGTTTAAGGATCTTGATGTTAGAAAAAAATGATTATACACTCAAGGTTAGAAATACTTTGGCTTTGGAATAAACTTGATGTCAAATTCCAAAATGAACAATACTCGATTGGGATGGTTTAACGGATGAGGAGATACTTTTAAATTAATTTCAATTTTTTTATATCTTAGCCTAAACAGATTTACATTTATTACTTTTTGACTTTTTTTTGTTTTGTTGTACCTGCAGTCTTATAAGGTAATAGCCACGGTATGGAAGATATAAAATACATTTTACATATGAAAATCATTATTTGAAATCTTCATTGACTTTGTTTTTTCAAGTTATTTCAATAGAGAATTGCAATATCTAAACAGTCTTTTCATTACTAATTCGTTTCAATCTTTATTTCCATGCTATTAATTCACACATTTTTTTTATAATACAGTAAAATTGAACCAATAAATGTCATTATGTTTAAGGATCTTGATGTTAGAAAAAAATGATTATACACTCAAGGTTAGAAATACTTTGGCTTTGGAATAAACTTGATGTCAAATTCCAAAATGAACAATACTCGATTGGGATGGTTTAACAGATGAGGAGATACTTTTAAATTAATTTCAATTTTTTTATATCTTAGCCTAAACAGATTTACCTTTATTACTTTTTGACTTTTTTTGTTTTGTTGTACCTGCAGTCTTATAAGGTAATAGCCACGGTATGGAAGATATAAAATACATTTTATATACGAAAATCATTATTTGAAATCTTCAATGACTTTGTTTTTTCAAGTTATTTCAATAGAGAAATG
Source organism: Ambrosia trifida (assembly GCA_028751855.1). Classification (NCBI taxonomy): domain Eukaryota; kingdom Viridiplantae; phylum Streptophyta; class Magnoliopsida; order Asterales; family Asteraceae; genus Ambrosia; species Ambrosia trifida. The sequence goes on from CM054124.1 coordinate 837,334, forward strand.
CAATATCTAAACTGTCTTTTCATTACTAATTCGTTTCAATCTTTATTTCCATGTTATTAATTCACACATTTTTTATAATACAGTAAAATTGAACCAATAAATGTCATTTTGTTTAAGGACCTTGATGTTAGAAAAAAAAATGATTATACACTCAAGGTTAGAAATACTTTGGCTTTGGAATAAACTTGATGTCAAATTCCAAAATGAACAATACTCGATTGGGATGGTTTAACAGATGACGAGATACTTTTAAATTAATTTCATTTTTTTTATATCCTAGCCTAAACAGATTTACCTTTATTACTTTTTGACTTTTTTTGTTTTGTTGTACCTGCAGTTTTATAAGGTAATAGCTACGGTATGGAAGATATATTTTGGAATGTTTGAAAAAAGTTTTATGTGAATAAAAATGTTTTTTTACAATAAATCATTTAGGGGCTGATGAATATTTAATATTTTTTCGGCTGTAAAGGCAACTTTTTTTATTTTAAATAATATATGTAATCTAATTTTTCTTAATTATATTTTAAATTTATATATAATATATATAATTTAAATTGTTAAACCCGTGTATCACACGAGTACATAACATAGTTTATATATAATAGAAGATAGTAGACTAGGTGTAACCTGTGTGGACACACGGGAAGTCTAAATCATTTTTTAATAGAATTAGCAAAGTCAATCATTTGTTGTAAGCAAAGTCTGTTTACTAAGGTCTGTTTCAGAGTAGTAGGTCTGTTTCAAAGCAGTGGGTTTGTTAAGAAGATCTGTCTGAAACAGCTATTGCTTCAAACAGTTGAACATCTATTTAAGACAGATCTCCTTAACAGACCCACTACTTTGGAACAGACCTTAGTAAACAGACTTTGCTTGCAAATAGATGATACATGGTCTCTTAAATACAATCAAACCTTCGATAAAGACTGTACTTGGCTTTTATTGATGGTCATTGCGAAACATAGGGATAATAGGAATTGACGCCTTTGAAACTTCACTGGAATCTTGTTATCAGATGGTATCATAGTTCTTCTAGGTGAAATTCCGCGTGGACACGCGGTTCAACAAATAACATTATTCTAAATGTCTTAACTTTAATATAATTTAAAATTAAATGTGCATACTTGATAGTTGAAACATTGACATATGAGAACATAAACAGACTCTACTAAGGTCTGTTCTTCATCATCTGTTGAAGCAAGACCACTCTATTCTTCATCATCTATTCTTCATCATCTGTTCAAACAAACCTTAGTAACATATGTTCAACTTCAATGTTGAAACTTCAAACAGACCTTAGTAACATCTGTTCACCACAACTGTTGCACAACTAATGCAGCAGCATTAGCAACTGATTCTCGCTACCAATAATAATTAAGTTTCACCAACTGATTCTCGCTATAAACGACTTGGCACCAGAAATCTCAAAGTTTGTTGCAGCAATGTCCTCAGACAAAGCTCAGACACTAATTCTTTCCAGGTTTGCCGTCTTTAATAATGCGTATACTTATCTGGATCATTGCTTTCATCATATATTATCTATAGTTTGCAGTTGCACTGCATAAGAAGTTTCTTGTGGGATGCTAACCCTATTGTAATGACATTCGGTACTCACCAATTAGGCATTGATCAAGAGTTTGAAACCGGCCTTCTCGTATCTGAACACAAAGTTAAAGAAAATTTTAATTTATGAAATCAAAATCGAGAATAAGAAGTTATTTCTTGAAGAGACTTACTGATCTGAAGGCAACCTTTAAGCTCAACGGTGATGCGTATTACACAGATCTGGAGTGGAGTGACCTTCAGACGCAAATTCTGAACCAAAATAAACAAAGCATTTATAAGCTATAAAAGAAATAGTCTAAACCTAAATACAACAAAATTTTCTTTTACCAACTTAGTTCAAATAATAAACACTTAATGCAAACAATCGAACAGATAAATTACAAACAGAACACCTTTTTGTTTGTTCAAAAAAATACAAATAATTATACTTTGAATAATCTAAGCCTTTGAACAAAACAATATAAAAGTAATATTTACTTAAACATTAGACTTTAAAGGAAAACACAGAGATATAAAAGCAAGTAATAATGACATGGCATTTACTCATTATGTCACCCATGTGCATCTTGAGTTGACTTTTGAACTACTCGTCAACTCCCAACTCACTAACCTTTCATTGAGCTCTTTAATCTTTTGTTGATAGTATTTTATGGAAACTACTTTCTCACCTGAAAGTCCAAGCAACCCCTGCAACAACATTAGAGTATATAGTTCTTAAACAATGAAAATCATGGAAACAACCTTCTATAGTGTTTAACTCTACGTTTTAACTTCCAATCCTTTAACACTAATACTTCAAGGATAAAAATAAGCACTAACCTGGGAAAACTCCAACAATAGCAAGTTGATCACCTATATTTTGATAAAAAGACAATTTAGTTACAAAAGATAAGCACAAAAAAGGAAAATAATTGGTTCCATCAGTTCAATATTGTGTGCTTTGATATTTGATTATCTATTTGTTAAGCACAAAACAATGTTGCTTAAAATCTCTAAAAGACAATTCACAATTAACCGACTTACATTCATGGGGTATTTTTCTATTCTTGAGATCACAAAGCCCGAATGATTTTCTGTACTTCTCGATCAAAGTAAACATAAAACACCTCATATCATCCCTAGCCCCTTCTTGTTCGATTTAAGCAAAATCATGAAAGTACAAAATCTGGCCTCTTCTTTTCAAGCAATAACCTTTTGGGAGTCATTAAGATTATATCCACCATCTTCAACTCCTATCAAAACAAAACAAAACAAAAAACAATCAAGTAAATGAAAAGCCCTGCAAATTTTGATTTTAATAAATAATAATTATATGTTAAAAAAATCAAAGAAGAATATTAGGAAAAGTAGGAAGAAGCTTTAATCTACTGCTTGATATGAGTCTCATGACGACGACCTAGGTTTCCATACACCACCCCTTTAATCAAACTAATGAAAAATAGGAAGAAGGTAACCGGCGTTAGGGGACAGAAAAGTAGGAAGAAAAACAAACTGATGTTTAAATTGAAGAAGCTTACCGGCTTTGTATACATAGCTTACCAGGGTTTGTTCGTCGATTGGTAGCAGCTCTGACTTCATCCTCCAACTCTCTCTCCGACCCTCTCTCTCTTTCTCTCTCTCTCTCTCTCTCTCTCTCAATCTAACAAATATTGAAAGCATCGATCTGTTGATTAGGTTTAGATATCAAACTTATCTAATGTCATTCGTAAACTAAATGAAAAAAGAATGTAAACATACCTGTAAATCAAAGAGGATGATGGAGATTTTTTCTGAGAGAGAGAGAGAAATCTGCAATTTAATTGATTTTGATCAGGGGTTTTGAAATTGAAAGGGAGAGAACATTTATATTTGTGTCAAGATTTTGATTTTGAAATTTGAATTTGGAGCCCAAATTTATAGATAACACCTGTTATTGAAGCTCAACAGATGTGAAGGCATTGTTTTATGTGGACAACAAATGTAAAATTGTAACCACAACAGATGTTAAACTCCTTTAATAATTAATGGGTGGCCCACATGCTGAAAAGATATTGTGTAAGTGACATTATTTAATTACTTTATATGAGTGGCTCACAAATTTTCTTGTGGGATCCCATCTACACATTAATTAGAACCTTCTTTAGGTGTCACAAAATTTCTGCAGCACTAGTTAATAAATGGATTTACAAATGTTAACATAGTTCATCATCACTTTATAAAAAACTCTCTTGGTATGGGCGACAGAAGACAAGGAGATACGAGTGCCGGAAAAGAATCAGACGAGACCGTTAAGTACTACATCACCAATTTACCGGATGGGTGCAGTGGATCCTATCTCGACCGGATTCTCAAAGACCATGCAGAGGTTTTGAAGATTTACATCGCACGCAAAAGAGATAAAATGGGAAGAAGGTTTGGTTTTGTTACGCTTAAAGTTTACAGGAACAAAGAAGATCTTGAAGATAGGATGCAGAACTTGTGGATAGGATCATACAAACTCCGTGCAAACATCGCTAGGTTTACGGGGGAACGAGAAGATGGTGAACATTGAGTCTAATTTTCCTCCTCTGAAGGAACCTTCAGTTCCTATTAGGAACTTTATCGGTGCTGAACAGAGGCACATCGTAGGCAACGAAAGTGGATCGTTCAAGGAGAAGTTGACTGGTTCTAAAGAAGATAAGGAAGTTATAAAGGAGGTGGTCATCCCTGATATGGTGAATGAGTTTAGTGATTGTCACGGGAGAGCTATGGTTGTTTCGGTGTTTGATGTTGACGGGCTTAAACAACTACCATTGATTTTTAAAGAAACGTGTCCAGCGGTTTTAAAAGTTCAATATATGGGTGGTTTGTCAGTTTTGATCTCCTTCACGATAGAGGAAGAAGCGGAAACGTTCGGATCAAACTCTTGTTGAAGACGGATATTTTTCAGACGGTGTTAGCCTGGAAAGGACAATCTTTTCCCTTTGAAAGGATTGCTAGGCTTAAGGTGCAGGGATTACCGTTGAATGTATTGTGCAACGAAACGCTAAATGGAATTGGTGCGTTGTATGGGAAAGTAATACATAAAGCTAATGTGATGAGCGACGATAAAGATTTATCTTTCAATTATGTTGCGGTTCTGGTTGGAGAAGGTAGGCGGATTATGGAACAGGTGGTAGTCCAACGGAGAAGAAGGCGGTTCCGTGTATGGGTGATGGAGGAAATAGGGGAGTGGATTCCGGATTTTCTGTTCACTAGGCAATCCGACAAGGGGGTTTCACAGTCCGATCAAAACTCCGGTTAATCTCCGGAAAAGATGGAGGAAGATGCAAATTGTTTGGAAAGTCCGGGAATTTCGCATGCCAGTAATGATAGCCTTAATCATAATAATTCGTGCATTAATAATCAATCATTGCCAGCAATTAATAGGTTGACTCCTAATTTTCAAACATTGGATGAGTGGGAAAAGATATATAAAGATAATAACGATTTGGCTGGTATAGATATGGGCCGTCCAAGTTTAAAGAAAGACATACTGGGCCAAGGTGTTAAGTTGGGCCAGAAGAAGAGTAAGCATGTTTCAATTAATAAATCTAAGCCCAAGATGGTTTCACTAGATGAGAGGCCCAATTCTAATAAGAGGGCCAGATTGGATTTCGATCCAAATGGTCTTGACCCATTTGGTTTGGATTCTTTGTTGGGATTAAACAATCAGGCAACAAGACAAGATATACTCCAAGAGCAGGTGTACATTTCGACTACTTCAGGACAAGAAAGGGATCAGAATACTATGATTGAAATAGACGAAGGGAGCAGAACTGATTTAAATTCTCAGCCTGTGAACATTGAGCCATCAAAAGTCCCTGGAATTGAGCCTACTGACAACATCCCTGAGTTTTCCCAAGAAAGAGTTATTCGTAATGAGGTGAAGGAAACGGTTTGTTTGGCGGAAAAAATGGGTGTTAAGCTTAATAATTTCGAAGTTATGGTAACACGAACGGTTGAAAATGAAGGAAAACAGTCAGGTATACCATGAATTGTTTATCTATCAATGTTAAAGGGCTAGGGGGAGGTGGTAAAATCGGGTGGATTAAAAGTTTGAAAGATAGGAATGATGTTTCTTTTGTGGCGATTCAAGAGACTCAGTTGGTTAATTCTGATGTGAGTCTATTAGATCGGGTTTGGGGGAGAAAGTGTTTTGAAGGGGATAAGGTGGATGCTAGTGGTAGATCCGGGGGTCTAATTAACTTTTGGGATGAAAGGTTTTTGATAGGAAATTTTCGGTGGCGAAACAGAATTTTTTATTATCGGGAGGCAATCTTGTGTCGGACAATACTCCTCTTAATGTAGTTAACGTGTATGCGCCTCAAAATGTTGTACAAAAGAGGCGTCTTTGGGAGGAGTTGATGGGTATTATGCAACTGTATGATGGTTTGTGGATTCTTTTGGGAGATTTCAATGTGGTGAGATATCCGGAAGAGAGAAAGAATTCGTCCTTTAATGCGGTTAGTGCGGGCGATTATAACAACTTCATTGATTTTATGGGGCTTAATGAATACAAGATGCGGTGGAACAAGTATACTTTTTTAGTTGGGAATGATAAAGGTTTCAAGTTAAGCAAGATAGACCGGGTCTTGGTATGTCATAATTTTCTTAATAGATGGCCACAAGCGATTTTTAGATCGTTACCAAAGGAGAAATCTGATCACTGTCCTCTGCTGCTTTTGCTAGTTGAATCGAATTTCGGGTCCAAACCTTTTCGGTGGTACAATTCTTGGTTGCAGAGGGATGGGTGTGAAAAACTCATTGTTGACATTTTGGACAGTCAAAGGTTCGATGGTGACCCTGATGTTATTATTGCTAATAAATTCGCAAGGCTGAGATCAGCCTTGAAGGTTTGGTGGGTGTCTATTAAAAATAAAGAAGGGGCTGAGATCGCTGATATGCAATCAGAGATTAATAAACTGGAACGTAAAATAGAAGATAGTGAATTGAATGAAGAGGAGCTTTGGATATACGAGGAATGTAAAAAAGGCGTTGGGTTGCTGGAATATTTTCGGTACCTTGATGTGAAACAAAAATCTCGAGTTCGTTGGGCGGTTAATGGTGATGAAAATTCAGCCTTCTTTCATTGCGTTGTTAACGGGAGGAAAGCTAAAAATAATATTCCAGGCTTCATGGTGGATGGGAAGTGGATATCTAAACCGGCTCTTGTTAATAAACATGTTTTTCAGTATTATCGTTCTTTGTTTTCCTCTGAATGTGCAGGTAGGCCCTCTATGGTTTGCGATAATATTAAACAGTTACCGGTTCAAGATAGAGATGGGTTAGTAGCTGCATTTTCCAAAGAAGAAGTCAAAAAGGCGGTTTTCGAATGTGGTAGTGATCGAGCTCCAGGCCCAGATGGCTTTAATTTAACATTCTTGAAGCACTTCTGGACCTTTTTTGAAGATGATTTCTTTAACCTTTTGTCTAAGTTCTATCATTCGGGTTCTATTAATCATGGGTATAGTGCGGCGTTTATCACCCTTATTCCAAAGGTTAAAAACCCGACTGGTCTAAAGGACTATAGGCCCATCACTTTGATTGGTATTTTGTCTAAGGTCATTTCCAAAGTTTTGGCTAATCGGCTGAAGAAGGTTATTGGTTTATTATTTCTAAGACTCAAAGTGGTTTCTTATCAGAGCGTTTTATTATTGACGGGCCTCTAATAATTAACGAAAGTTTATCTTGGTTAAAGAAAAAAGGAGAAAAGGCGTTTATGTTCAAGATAGACTTCGAGAAAGCCTATGATAATGTTGATTGGGTTTTCTTACTTTCTATTATGAAACAAATGGCTTTTCCGGACCGTTGGTGTATGTGGATAGAAGGAGTTTTAAAATCGGCAAGATCTTCGGTTTTAGTTAATGGGTCTCCTACCTATATTTTTCAATGTGAGAAAGGTTTAAGGCAAGGAGATCCTCTTTCGCCTTTCCTATTTCTTATTGTAATGAAAGCATTTTCTTGGTTGATGAATAAGGCGGCAGAGGGTGATAGCTTTGAATGTATAAAACTTGGTTCTAACGGGCCGAGGTTTACCCACTTACTTTATGCGGATGATGCTTTAATAGTGGGGGAATGGTCGGTTGAAAATTTCAAAACTATGCTTCGATTACTTCGTATTTTTCATCTATGCTCCGGGCTAAAGATTAACCCCCACAAGTCGAACATTTTTGGAATTAATTGTTCCGACGAAGAAATTAAAATGTTTGCCGATTTATGTGGTTGTAATCAAGGGAGTCTTCCTTTTGATTATCTTGGTATAACGGTTGGTGCCAACATGAATAAAATTCGGAATTGGGAACCGGTTATTAATAAGTGTAAATCTAGGCTTAAGTTGTGGAAGGCGAGATTTCTTTCTATTGGTGGGAGGCTCACCCTTATTAAATCGGTCTTGTCCAGCTTACCGATTTATTTTTTGTTGCTTTATAAGGCTCCGATCAAAGTTATAGAAACATTGGAATCTATTATGAAGCGTTTTTTGTGGGCGGGAGATGAGAACGTTAGAAAAATTCATTGGGTCGCTTGGGAAGTTGTTACGGCCCCAAAGAAAAATGGTGGTCTCGGTGTGGCTAGACTAGGGGAAGTTAATTCGGCGCTCCTCGCCAAATGGGTTTGGAGATATAGAGTGAAGCCGCTTGATCTTTGGAGGAAAATTATTGATGCTTGTCATAGTAATAATAAAGTTTGGAACCTTCTCCCTTGCAATAGTTTTGTTACAGGAAACATGAAGTCTTTGGTGGTCTATCTTAACAAGTTGGAAGTGCAGTCAGGTTTGTTTTATTCTCGTCTTAGGGCTTCGGCTGGTAATGGGAGGGACACTAGATTCTGGATTGATATTTGGCAAGGCGAGATTCCTTTTAAAGAGGCCTTTCCGAACCTTTTCCAACTCGTGGTGGACAAAAATGATAGTGTGGCTGCAGTTTTGAATAATGGGGTCGAGGTGCCTAATTTCCGATGGAGATCTGATTTTTGTTTCGGCTGAACAGTTTCAAGAGTACGAGTTGCTGAAGTCCAAATTGCAGGGCGTTATTGTTGATGTTACTGATGACCGCTGGATTTGGAAGCATTGTGCTGGCAGTGTTTTCACAGTGGCCGATTACAGGAAAGCTTTAGTGCAACAACGCAACCAGAATTGTTCGAATCAAATGAGGTGGGTCAAATGGGTGCCATTAAAGGTCAATATTTTCATATGGAGGCTTGAGAAGGATCGTATTCCCACACGTGTCACTCTTCGCAGAAGACATATTCCTATTCCGGATCCTGTTTGTGTTCTTTGCGAGGTGGATGAGGAGTCGGCGTTGCACGTTTTTACTGGTTGTGGTTGGTCTTTTGGTGTGTGGTCGGTTATAGGTTCTTGGTGTAAAGTAGAACCGCTATTCGCTTTCGACATCAAAGATTTATTGTTATTCGGTAGCTCGATTCGGAACAAAAAAGTAGCCAATATCATTCAAGGGATTATTATGGTAGCCATGTGGGCTATATGGGGTGCTCGCAATGATAGAATGTTTAACGGCAAGGAGGTTAAAGTGATTGAAGTTGTGGCTAAAGTTAAATATCTTTCTTTTCTTTGGTTAAAGGCTAGATATAGTTTTAAAGATTTGTCTTGGAAAGATTAGGTGATTTATCCCTTATACATGATGTAATTGTTTTGTTGCGCCGGTCCTTGTTTTGAGGACTGGGTGCGTTATTCTAATGAAGTTTACCTTTCAAAAAAAACAAATTTTCTTGTGGCCCACATATTATCTCTATGCCATGTGGCTTAATAAGAGCTTGAATAAAATTGAAGTTAGATTAATCAATTGACAAGTGGCACAATGAGATGATGAATAAAATTTAAGTTGCTTTAATCAATTGACAAGTGTCCAAAATGAAACTTTTTATTAGGAAGTATGGATTTACAAGTCAATGGTCTTCCTAGAATGTCTCCTCTAGTCAATGGTCTTCCTCTAATTAAGCTCTAGTTAATGATTTACAATAATGTGGTACAAATCAATTGCTATGACTTAGCTCTATTCTAATAATTACTTTACTATATAATAAATAAAAATATTATGATTATCCTATTTATCTTTTCATATGAAATAAAATTATTAAATCCTAATTTTACGTTTATCTCTTATTTATTTAATTTTTTTTTTGGATCGTCTAAGGACATCACCTCGGTACCCCATTTCGAATCCCCATTTCCGCATCGTCCCTGATGGCATAAGCCCTTTCAACGTCAATGGGTGTATTTTTGCTGGCCCTATGATTCGAACCGTGTACCTGTCCAGGGCGGGAACCTCCCTAAGGACTAAACGCTCCCACCTCTCCCCAACTAAGCTGGGGGTCATTGGCGTCTCTTATTTATTTAATATCTATTTTCTTAACTAATTATTTTTATATTTCCGCTTATCAAAAACCATTTCATATTTTATTTTGATAAAAAAAGCTACACATTCAAAATCATCGCCTTAATCACGTCATGCAATGGTCGCTTCTGCCTTTGCACCTCATCCAAACATACATTCTTTCTTTAATATAAATTTTTATCCTTATTCACATGATAAAAACTGTTGTTTTCTCATATTATAATACATTAATTTTTATGTTACATCATAACACATATATTGTCTTAATAATTGATTTGTCTATCTCAAGAAGATCTTGGGATATAGCCTAGTAATTTTATAAAAGATTTATTTGACCCGTTTTGCCACCTGTAACCTCTAAGTTAATCAAACTCTGATACTTGAAAGTTTCAAATCATGTTGTCCAGTTTTGAATTTTTTTTTTCTTAACAAGTTCAATTATTTGAGCATCATTTTTAGAGAAACTGAATTTGCATTTGCATTGGCCCTATCTATTGGTACCCCCCACTTGTCTATTTAAACCCCCCATCCACCTTTAAAGCGCTGAGCTTTGGGCAAAGCTCAGTGCTTTAAACCCAAAAGCTGACAGCATCAGGTGGATCAGGTGGGGGGCCTTGGGATTGGTGTTAAGCGCTGAGCTTTGGCCAAAGCTCAGTGCTTTGAAGTACAAAAGCTGATGTGGTCTTGGGATTGGTGTGATAGGGTGTTGGGTTGGGTTTTTTTGGTGTTTTGGGTGAGGTTTTGGTTGTTTTTTGTATGATTTTTTTTTTTTGTGGGGGTGTTTTTTTGGTGTTTGTTTTTTTAAGATTTTTTTTTTAAGTTTGTAAATAATAATAATAAAGTAATACTAATAATAATAAATAGATATAATAACTTCTAACATTTCATTCATTTAAACGTCTAATTATAAAATAAGGTTTTGAACGAACGATCTTGTTGTTTATTACTCTATTTATTACGTTAAGTGTTAACATATTAATCACTCGAAACAAACGCCATATAAACAAACAAATAGATATAAGCATTCGTTAACAAATAAAAGCAAACAAAAGATCGACTTCATTAACATATACAAAATATAAATAAACTGAAATCTAATACAAACAAAGATAAACTACTCGTCATCAGCTGGCTGTGGCGGTGACTGTGGCAGTGATCGCTCATCTAACTCCATAGCCTCACTCACATCCATCAACGTCTGCACCACCCAATCCATCGAACGCTCGTGCCGCCTAAGGCGGCGGTCAAAGTCCCGAACAACCAACCGCACAGCAGGAGGCAGGCCCTCATATACGTGCTGTGAATACTGCTGCTGAGGCTGCGGTGGCGGAGGTGGTGGGTGCTCATCGTCGACCGGCGGCTGCTGCTGCTTCTGGAATCCTGGCTGCATATGGGGAGGTGCTGGTACTCCCGGCTCAATCTCCAAGAATACAGGGATCTCCTGGGGCAACGGAAACGGCTCGGGGACGAAAATCTGGTTGTCCCACGCCTGGAACCGAAGACCGATGCCCTGTAAGGTGCGCGCCAGCCTTATTCATTTAAACGTCTGATTATAAAATAAGGTTTTGAACGAACGATCTTGTTGTTTATTACTCCATTTATTACGTTAAGTGTTAACATATTAATCATTCGAAACAAACGTCATATAAACAAACAAATAGATATAAGCATTCGTTAACAAATAAAAACAAACAAAAGATCGACTGCATTAACATATAAAATCAGTTCGATGATACAAAATATAAAATAAACTGAAATCTAATACAACAAGACCAGAGAGACGGTGGTGGTGAGGAGGAGAAGTTGGTAGAAGATTAGGAGGAAGGCTCTTACCCGATCATAGTTTCGTTTGATACTGACCGGACATTTTCTTCACGCCAGGAGTTAGTCGACTGGGTACAAGATACAGGAATGAAAAATGGTTATGTCATTGTTCAAAAATATATTTATAATTAGCAAAGTTACCCCTATTTATAATTAAAAAGTTTACTAATTGAAACGCGTCAAACAGAGTCCGGACGAGCAATAAACGAATCAAAACGCGTCAAATAGAGTCCGGACGCCCAGGATATCTATTAGACATGCTAAATATGTATTTTGATAAAAAAAAATGGTATTGATTGTATAGTTCATGTATTACGTACAACGATTTGTGAAAGTTGTTCGTCAACAGAATATGTCTAATGAAAACCACAAACGAGCAATAAACGAACCAAAACGCGTCAAACAAAGTCCGGATACCCAGGATATCGATTAGACATGCTAAATATGTATTTTGATAAAAAACGGTATTGATTGTATAGTTCATGTATCACGTACACTAATTTATAAAAGTTGTTCATACTCGGATGTTTCTACTCAAAACGACAAACGAGCAATAAACGAACCGAAACACATCAAACAATTTTTTTTATTGGAAACAAGTTAAAATACTTAAAAAAGAATTAAAATTAATTAAAACAATTAAAAAAAACATTACAACAATTTTTTTTTAAAAGGCCCTAAGCGCTGAGCTTAGGGCAAAATGCAGTGGCCCATGGGCTTTAACGTGGCAGCAAAGCACTGAGCTTAGGGCTTCAAAGCACTGAGCTTTGGCCTAAGCTCAGCGCTTAGGAGGCAATCCCAAGGCCCCATGTGCTGCTGTCAGCTTTTGAGCTTCAAAGCACTGAGCTTTGGCCAAAGCTCAGCGCTTTGAAGTACGATGTTTCAGTGATGTGACTTAAAGTCTGATAAAGCAGTGATTGGTGTGACAATCACGTCACCCGTGGGCCCAATACGCCGAGCTTTGGCCAAAGCTCAGTGCTTTGAGGGGGTACAAATAATTTTTTGGGGGGTTTGAATAGCAAGACCCATTTGCATTACCTGAGAAGTCGAAACATCCTTGCACGTTCCAGCGGGATTTTAGTCGGTGACGTTTCGATCATTATGGTATAGTTAACATTTTGGCATAACAATCGAAAGAGAAACCCAAAAAAGTAAATGTCTAATACACCCAAAATGATGGTGATATGTTTTTACATAGATTTAATACGATAAAAACGAATTATATTATTTTCTAATACGATAACAACCAACGATTTTTATATATTTTTTGAGTTTATTATTATTACAACCTAGTTATCTTACTAAACAAAATACGTTTGTAACGATTCAAGTAAACATTTGAACTCAAATAATAGATAAATAAAGACACTTCAAATGTTTGATGGCCGGTACTGAAAAGAAAGGTTTTCTATGGACGAGATATGTTAAAAAGGCTTGGGCTTTATAATATTCTCTAATTCAATTACCTATCTTACTGGATTTATTGGTTATGTATTATTGGGCTCGGTAGTGGGCTTGTAGTAGCCCAGTTGATGTCCAGGTGTTGTTACGTATTTAAAAGGTTCATATTGTTTTGGTATTGACCCGGGTCTTATTACTTGGACTCCTTGATTGTTACGAAAGTGGTTGAGATATTATTTCAGGGGTTGATCTTGATCGTTGATTGCTTCACTCTTGGCCGTTGGATTATTTTTCCTTGGAGACTCAGCCAGCTCAGAGTATATAAACAACAGTCTTCGTTGTATTATTATTATTATTCACTCTGTATCTTTTTGTTTCGTCTCTCTCATTCTGTATTTCTAGGGTTTGTTAGGTTGTTCTTATTCTTGTATCAGTTTTCCTTATTATCACCTGATCAACTGATCTTACAAATCAGTTGTTCTTGTGAAACTCTGTATTGTGGTTGTTGTTTAGATCTCAGTGTATTATCTGAGATCATCTGGGTATTGGGGGGTACTTTTTGGGTTGGATAAATAAGATCTTGTCACCTTGTTTTGTCGCCTATATCCGTTTGTTCATTGTGGTTGTATTCCAGTTTCTTTGGTTGTTGTTTGTTTTGTTAGTCAAACCCTAAATTTCTACATGGTATCAGAGCGTTAGGCTCTTGATTCTGGTGTTTTTTTGTGTCTTCCGCTGTTATTTTGTTGGGATCTGGTCTAATACAATAGATCTGGTCTCCTGTTGGTTGTATATAGTAGATCTGGTCTTATCCATAGATCTGATCTATTATTTGTCTGGGATCTTTCATATCTTGGAGCAGGCTGTGAGGTCAACTATTGTTGGCTAGGAAGCTGACTGGATTTGGAGTATTGGAATTAATAGCTTCAATTGCCCTACAATACAACACCCTAAGTGAAGGTGTTGATTGTAGGTTTGGCGAGACCCTAACTTGGGTTCCCCCCCTCTGTGAGATCTTTCCTGTTCTTTTATTTTTGTTGTTGTGTCTAGAGGCAGCTGACCGGGTTAGGTGGACCGGTATTTGAGCCGACTATTTGGTATCTTGTTGTGTTAGTTTTGTTGTTCTTGATTATCTTTGGTAGTATACATATTATATATACGTATATAGTTAATAAGGGACTCCTGTGTTAAGATCTGGGTGGACACCAATGAGTGATGAATCCACTATCTGACCCCTGACACAGCTTCGTCCTATTAGGGTTACTTCTGATTGTTTTTGGTTGGTTTTGGTTGCTTGTTGTTCTTTGTTGGTCTTTGTGTTTGTTGTCTGGTCTGTGTCATTATGGTTGATGGTGTTGCTGTTTCTACTGGAGGAGATCCTAATCCCTCTGGTGGAGACATGTCTGTTGGTACTCTTGTTAGCAGATTAGACATTGATCCTCTGTATTTACATCCTAGTGACACATCTAGTCTGTCTATAATCAGTATAAAACTGAAAGGGTCTGAAAACTATTCAGTCTGGTCTAAATCTATGAAACTGGCTTTACAAGGTAAAAACAAGTTAGGTTTTATTGATGGTACATGTGTTAAGTCTGCTGACAATGATGTGTTAGCCAGTCAATGGGACAGGTGTAACTCTGTGGTATTATCTTGGTTAATTAACTCTGTTTGTGAAGAGTTATACTTGGGTCAAGTGTTTTCTGATAGTGCTAGAGATGTTTGGTTGGACCTTAGGGAAACATATGATAGAATTGATGGGTGTGTGATGTTTAATTTGCATCAAAAAATAAATGGTATAACACAAAGTGGTAGTTCTGTGTCTGAGTACTATAATAAGTTGAACACTATGTGGAAACAGTTTGATTCCATTGTTCAACTTCCTGTATGTACTTGTCAAGCTTCTAAGGAATTCAATGATTTTAATAGCCTTATTAAACTCATGCAATTTCTAATGGGGCTTGATGAAATTTATCAACCTGTCAGGACCACATTATTAACCAGTGATCCACTGCCATCAGTAAAGGCAGCCTTTGCTGTAGTCTCTAGAGAGGAATCTCATAGAGGCTCAAGTGGTGGATCAAAGGGAACTAATGTGGCCTTTGTTGCTAGAACTAATCAAGTATCTGATAATAGGAAAGGGACCACAAGGACCCCTAATCCTAATCTTAAGTGCACTCACTGTAATAGAATTGGGCACACAATTGAAAGGTGTTTTGAGATTGTTGGTTACCCAACTAACAATCAAAGAAGGGTTGGTAATCAAACTGGAAACCAGTTTAATAATAGAAATAATAATAACAGAACTCAAAATAATTGGAGAACTGGTGTGCCCAATGCTAGTAACAATGTGAGTGCAAATGTGTCTTCTGGTTCACCTTTCACATCTGAACAGATCACCAAGTTGATGAGCTTGATAAGTGAGAAGTCTGAAGGAGACCCTCAGAGTTCTAAAGTAGGAGGTGAGTCAGTTGTTGTTAATGGGTTCTCTAGCATGAGTGTGTTGTCTAAAGTTGCTAAGTTGTTTAAAAATTTTTCTAGTTGTTCAAACTTGGTTAAGTTTGCATTATTCCTTGGATGGATAATGGACTCTGGTGCCAACCATCATATGGTTGGCAGTGATGAGCATTTAATCAATAGTATAGATGTGTCTAAGTATAACATGGAAGTAAAACATCCCAATGGTACTAATGCAAGAGTTACTAAAATTGGTGATGTTAAGTTAGCAAATGGTGTCATTTTGCATGATGTCTTTTACATTCCTGATTACTGTGTCAACCTGGTGTCTATACATAAACTGGCCAAAGATAATAAATTAGATGTCTTGTTTAATGAGGAAAAATGTTTTGTCCAGGATTCCAAGTCAAGGAAAGTCCTGGTGACTGGTAGACAACATGATGGTCTATATTTTGTTGGTAAAAATGTTAATTTCAGTAATGTGTGTTTTAATAGTGTAACTGAACACAGTCTTTGGCACAGTAGATTAGGACATCCTTCTAGTCAGGTCCTAGCTGTATTAAAGGATAGTTTGAACATTGGAGAGTCTGATTCTGAGCCTTGTGAGGTATGTCACAAGGCAAAGCAGGTTAGGGTTCCTTTCCCTCTTAGTGATCATAAGTCAGAAAGTGTAGGTGATCTTATACATCTTGATGTATGGGGTCCCTATAAGATCACTAGCAGGGAAGGTTACAAGTACTTCCTTACCATTGTTGATGATTTTTCCAGGTCTGTTTGGGTTTACATGTTAAAGTCTAAGACTGAGGTCTTTGAAAATCTTGTTAATTTCTATGAATTGATTAAAACTCAGTTTACAAAAAACATCAAAAAGTTTAGGAGTGACAATGGTACTGAGTTTATAAATAAACAAGTTAGTGATTTTTGTAATAAAAGAGGTATTCTCCATCAAACCTCTTGTGCTTACACTCCACAACAGAATGGTGTTGTGGAGAGAAAGCATAGACATCTTTTGAATACAGCTAGAGCCTTGCTGTTCCAAAGTAGTGTTCCTCTTAGTTTCTGGTCTGATTGTGTGCTTACTGCTGCATATTTGATTAACAGGATACCCTCGTCTGTGTTAAATGGTAAGAGTCCCTATGAGATGATACATGGGTTCCCCCCCGAACTTAATCACTTGAGAAATTTCGGCTGTCTATGTTTTAAAACCAATTTAGATGACCCAGATAAACTATGTAGTAGGGCTAATAAGAGTGTATTAATAGGTTATTCATTTGTTAAAAAGGGTTATAAAATTTTGGATTTAGAAACAAAAAAATATGAGTTTTCAAGAGATATCAAATTTTATGAAAATATATATCCATTTAAAACTGAACATAAACAATTAGTTTATGATAAAATTAATCATCTAAATTTTTTTGATAACTTTGAAAGTGAAATTTCTTCAAGTGACAAACAAAAACAATTTTTTCAAAACCTTCCCGATGATGATGGGGAACCTAGTGATACTCATGACCACTCACCTGGGAGACAGTTTGATGACTCTCCCAGGGACACTAGTGAGGTAGATCATAATGCTAGTTGTGATCAGCAACCTAGTGATTCTCTAGGAAGAGGGACAAACTGCACTGGGTTAGAGGGGCCAAGTGATGAGTTAAGGACTCCTGAGGGAAGTAGACCAGTTAGGCAATCTAGTAGGGAATCTGTTTTGCCCAGGAAATTCTGTGATTATGTGTTAGATGGTAAGGTTAAGTATGGGGTTGAAAAAGTTGTGAATTATTCTAATTTGTCATTTGAGAATAAGTGTTTTGTGTCTAATGTTAACAAGTCTTTAGAGCCTACATCCTATGTTCAAGCCTCTAAAGACCCACATTGGGTTGAGGCTATGAATGTTGAGATGGAAGCCTTATACAGGAACAACACTTGGGTTGTTACTGATCTACCACCTGGTAGGAAGGCTATTGGCTGTAAATGGGTTTACAAGATAAAATATAAATCAAATGGTGAGATAGATAGGTATAAAGCTAGGTTGGTAGCCAAAGGGTACAATCAAAGAGAAGGATTGGACTTTGGTGAGACCTTCTCCCCAGTTGTTAAGATGGTAACTGTGAGAGCAGTTATCAGCTTAGCAGTCCATAACAACTGGACATTGTTTCAGCTTGATATAAACAATGCCTTTTTGTATGGATCCATAACTGAGGATGTGTATATGACTTTACCAGAAGGGTATGCTTCTGAGAATGAGTCAAAAGTGTGTAAGCTTGTTAAATCCTTATATGGATTGAAACAAGCTCCTAGGAAGTGGAATGAGAAGCTTGTGGAAGTGTTAAAAGCCATAGGTTTTATTCAGAGTGTTTGTGATCACTCTATGTTTGTTAAGTCTTCTAATAGTGTTTTTGTTGTGCTGCTTGTATATGTCGATGACATAGTCATTACTGGAAACAGTAAGTCTGAAATTGATAAAATAAAAAGTTTGTTAAAGGAAAGTTTTCAAATAAAGGATTTAGGAAAACTTAAATATTTTCTTGGTATCGAAGTTTTGTATTCTGATGCTGGTATATGTTTAAACCAGAGAAAATATTGCCTAGATTTGTTGCATGAGTATGGTTATCTTGGGTGTAAACCTGTTAGTGTTCCAATTGAACAAAACTATAACTTGTTAATCAAAGATAATAAAAATGAAAGATATCTGGATGATATCACTGGATATCAAAAATTAATAGGCAAATTGATTTACTTGTCCTTGACCCGTCCAGATATAAGCTATGCTGTGCAGTTTTTGAGTCAGTTTATGCATAAACCAACTCAAACTGTACAAAAAATAGCTTTTAGACTGCTAAGATACCTTAAGCAGTGTCCTGGAAAAGGGTTGTTATTTAAGAGAGACACTTCATTAGCCATAACAGCTTATTCCGATGCTGATTGGGCTAAGTGTCTTAAGTCACGAAAGTCTGTGACTGGTTTTTGTGTGTTCATAGGTAGTTGTCTTGTTTCTTGGAAGAGTAAGAAACAGAACACAGTTGCACGTTCTTCAGCAGAAGCTGAGTACAGGGCAATGTGTATGACTACTTGTGAGTTGGTGTGGATATCTAATTTGTTAAAAGAGTTAGGTATTGAAGTTAAGTTACCAATACACTTGTTTTGTGATAGTAAATCAGCTATTTCTATAGCTGAGAATCCTGTTTTTCATGACAGGACAAAACACTTTGAATTAGATTGGCACTTTTTAAGGGAAAAAATTAGTTCTGGATTTGTTAGTGCTATAAAAGTTTCTTCTGATCAGCAAGTTGCTGATGTGTTTACGAAAGGATTGTTTAGTACACAGCATGAGATCTTGTGTTCTAAACTTGGAATGACTAATATGTTTGGTAATTGAATTAAGGGGGGATGTTAAAAAGGCTTGGGCTTTATAATATTCTCTAATTCAATTACCTATCTTACTGGATTTATTGGTTATGTATTATTGGGCTCGGTAGTGGGCTTGTAGTAGCCCAGTTGATGTCCAGGTGTTGTTACGTATTTAAAAGGTTCATATTGTTTTGGTATTGACCCGGGTCTTATTACTTGGACTCCTTGATTGTTACGAAAGTGGTTGAGATATTATTTCAGGGGTTGATCTTGATCGTTGATTGCTTCACTCTTGGCCGTTGGATTATTTTTCCTTGGAGACTCAGCCAGCTCAGAGTATATAAACAACAGTCTTCGTTGTATTATTATTATTATTCACTCTGTATCTTTTTGTTTCGTCTCTCTCATTCTGTATTTCTAGGGTTTGTTAGGTTGTTCTTATTCTTGTATCAGTTTTCCTTATTATCACCTGATCAACTGATCTTACAAATCAGTTGTTCTTGTGAAACTCTGTATTGTGGTTGTTGTTTAGATCTCAGTGTATTATCTGAGATCATCTGGGTATTGGGGGGTACTTTTTGGGTTGGATAAATAAGATCTTGTCACCTTGTTTTGTCGCCTATATCCGTTTGTTCATTGTGGTTGTATTCCAGTTTCTTTGGTTGTTGTTTGTTTTGTTAGTCAAACCCTAAATTTCTACAAGATACGATAATAAGATATTGTTCCACTCTTATCCCTAAACTTTTTCCTCGATGGAATAAATCAATTGAATGTGACATGGTATAAGTTCTTTATTGCTTTTTTCCTTTTTTTTTTTGTCAGATTACTATGGACCGGTTAACAACAAGAACAATCAAACATAAGGATGAGGGGCATGGAATATTAGAATCTTTTCGTCAATGGACTTTTTATAAGTCGATAGTCTTCTTAGAATGTCTTCACTAGTCAATAATCTTCCTCTAATTAAGCTCTAGTTAATTATTTATAATAATAATGTAGTACAAATTAATTGCTATGACTTAGCTTAAGCTCTAGGTAAATGATTTACAATAATGTGGTACAAATTATTTGTTATGATTTAGCCCTATTCTAATATGCAAGCGGTGAGTGAGTCGGGGAGCCTACGTGAAACCTTCCCCGTCAAGGAACACCACCCTCTTCATATGTCGGTGAATTCGATGACTTATCTCTCTTCTCTCCGTTTGAAAAAAATAATATTATATGTTAATGTTTATCCTTTTGTTCTTTTTCCTTTTCCCTTTAACCCCACTAATGATATTTTATATTCTTTTTTTTTTCCTTTTTCCTTTATAAAAAATAATACAAAAATGGAAGGGGAAAGAGGAAAGAAGAGAGAACCATTTCTTTAGTTTGGAGGAGAATGGCGAAATAACGTGGTGCCGACGTAGACAAGAGAGAAGAAAAGGAAAAGGGGAACCACACCTCTTAGACTAATATATTGCGTATGAAACAAGCTAGTAATTTTAAACTGGAAAACCAATCAAAATCAAACTACCTAATTTTATACTGGTTAATAGTCTGTCTATATAATTGTATGTTCAGTCTACTCTGCCAACACATCATATCCTTACAGATCCTAAAAAATCCTTACAAATCTTTAAAACTCCTCAAGTTCACCTCTAACCATACAAACATCATAACATATCCTTATATTTTCCATATCATCACCTGTTTGTATTTAAATATAAATAAATAAAACTAAATATTTAAATTGCATAATTTTTAAGAGGAAGGTTCTTGTATAAACGTGTCTTATCCTACTAATAGCCCTTAACGTGAAAAGTGAAAAAGAGAATTTTTTTTTTTATTTTAAAAAAAAACAATCAATCTTGTTAAACATGTATTTTAGTAATGAAATCTAAAAAAAAAATATTAGTGTAGAGTAGTTACGTAATTACTCTAATGACATAATTACACTGATATTTTTTATTTTTTATTTAAAAAACATGTTTAAACAGATAGAAAAAAATTTAAAAAAAAATTATCATTCACTTCTCATTTTAGTAGCTTAAGCCCATTTGTATTTCATCTTTACTCCAATTTTTAAATCATAACAGAATACACAAACTAGTAAAATTATCAAAAACTGCTACAAATTTAGATTCTATTTAGATATGATATATTTTGTTTGTGTGGTGAAATAAATAGGGTCGGTTTATTCCTACTCCCCCGACTTCTATTTTAACTCACAACAAAGCGCCTCGAAATGGCCATAGCGAGGCGCTTTGGGTTAGGGGGATGAACCTGGACATCGGGGGGTTGGGGTTTGTGTTAGGAGGGTTTTGGTTTGGGTTTTTTATGTTTTGAAGTGTTTTTTTTTTTTTTTTTTTTACTTTTTTATTTAGTTATTGTAAAAAAAATTAATTTTAAAAATAACGTAATAACCCTAATCAAACTATAATTAATCAAGAAATCCCAACTTTAACCTATTAATAAAGTGTTCGATTTCACTGTGAGTGGATAAATTATTAACGTAGAAGACCTCGTCGAAGAAAGATTGAACGAAGTCTTCGAACTTGATACGGAGATGGTGGTTGGTGTAGTCAAGGACGGCGGCGCAAGAGTACCAGTCATCTTCTGACAGGAAACGGTACTCGATGTTGTAGTCGGTTATCTTAATCATCGCCATTGTTGATGGTCAAGGTGATGTCGTTTTGGTTCAGAACATGCAGGTTTTGTTTGGTTTGGAATTGAAAGGGTTGAGTATTTATAATCGAATATTTACTGTTTGGATCTCATTGGTTTTACTGGCTTGTCATTTATAATTTGGTGTTATTTCATTTATTATTTATGGGTTTAATATTTATTAGACAATTCATTCTTTGAATTAAACATTCAAACGGGATATACACATTCGAAACAAGCATTCGAAAAGATTATAAACAATCAAAACAGACATCATATAAACAAAAGATCAACTGCATATATAATAATCAATTTGTACATACAAAACAAAAATACAATTGGAAAGTCTACTGCAAACTAAGATATATACATAATCACTGTGGCGGCGGTGGTCCTCGCCTGGTACTGGGCATAGACCCGGTACCCTCAGCTGCTATGCGATCGCCTGTATCGCATCGACCGTCCACTCCTGAACCGCCTGCATCTCATCGATGCGGTGATCCATGTGCTCAGCTAACAAACGCGCAGCAGGAATGAGGTCATCATATATATGTCGCAGGTATTGCTGCTGTGATGGTAGCGGAGGTGGGGGGCCGTCATCGCTATTGTCACCCACCTGGTCCTACAACAGAGGTACCCCGGGCCGTATCTCTATGTAGACCGGTATATCATCGGCGCTGGCAGGGGGACCGCATCATACGCGATGCTACTGCTGACAGATCGGAACCGATGTACTCCCTTCGATATCTCCAGCAGGATCCCTATGCTCCGGTAATTGGCCTCACCGATCGAAATCGATCGGATCTTGGCCGACACCTACGGGTCAGTCTTTGGATCAAGGCCCAGATAACGCACAATAATAATAATAATAATAATAATAATAACAACAACAACAACAACAACAACAACAATAATAATAATAATAAAACAGAAAAAAAATTAAACAGCCAAAGCGCCTCGCTAAGGCCAATGCGAGGCGCTTTGGTCTTCTTCCCCAAACAACCCAGCCCAAAATCCACCCAAATCAAACAAACACTCAATAATAACATGGAAATAACATAACAAAGTTGATGTACTACCCTTTGTCCGAACAATCCGATCCTTCTCTCGTCGATGTGTGTGTGTCTGTGTGTGTGAAGCCAAGCGAGACGGTTGACCGTCTCACTTTGGCTTTTAAATAGGCTACAAAGCGCGGCGCTTCGAATAATATCCGGCCCCCTTAAACGCATCGCTTTGGCCAAAGCGAGGCGCTTTGGCATTTTTGAGAGTTTTAAGTTGTTTCCAATCCAAAAAAAATCGTTTGACGTGTTTCGATTCGTTTCTTGCTCGTTTGTGGTTTTTGGTTGGAACATCCGAGTTTGAACAACATTCATAAATCATTGTACATGTCACACCCTCAAATTCCACGTGCGGGGTTTTACCGCGAGGCGCGTGACACACCAGGATCTCAGTCAACGATCACAATAAACATACAACAAACATGCATTCATAATCATATTTAAAACCAAAATATCATGCTTTGAGCTGTAAACCAGCAGCGGAAGCATTCTTGTTTACAACCAAAAGACATATCATTGTTTACAAAACATTGTTTAATATGCTTCAAAATATTAGACGCTGTGCATGACTCCGTGCGCCTAGCCCATTGACTGCTACCTTAGCGACCTGAGAAAACATGCCAAAAATGTCAACATATAATGCTGGTGAGTTCACAGGTTTTCTTTCATAAAAGTGTTGTCACAATTTCACAAAGATCATTTCTGTTAATACTATGTCATAAGAACGTTAGCTAGACGTTAAGTGTTTTTTTACTACTACGGTTGGGAACCCATTACTAAACATGAACCAAAAGATGATACCAGCCCAGACGACTGGGCTACCGATGCCTCGGTAACCCGATAGGTAGAGACAATATGCACCCGCCCGGCCCCGCCGTCGAGTGGGGCTTGTGAGGCCCAATAGATCTATCCACATTTCCCCCGTTGTGCGTTCCAGCACATTCATGGTTTCCCCCTGGGACTTTCCATAAAAGCCGTATAGTAACATAAGGTTCCCATAGTATAACATGACCATTAAATAGTTCGTACAAAGCATGTTTCTCCCCCTGAAAGCAAGACAGTAAAAGTGGGGCTGTGAAACTCACCTTGGATTGCGTTACTTGAAAACAGTTTAGTAATTATGTTATGATAGCCCCAAATAGCGGCGACCTATCATAAGATGTGTATAAGTATTGGACAAATAACCCGCAGGCTAACTAGTCCCTGAATGTCCAGACCGTGACCATAAACGTTTGAAAACACCTTTAACTGTTAAGCCGACCGTGCCAGACAAGACCCGACATCCCATTGGTGACCCGACATTCCACGTGTTAAATAAATACAAGACATCATGCAACATATGCAATTAAACACTTAGTACGCGCAATAATTCACCTAGTCTAGCATAATGTCCGTTTAACGCATAATCAGGTCCGAATACGTCTTACTAAGTCATTGGGTGTATCCCGGGGTTCCTAGCATGTTCCTAGGTGTCAAATCGTGTTCCGGGATGTCAAAACGCGTTCACGACAGCAGTACATGCGATTAGGAAGGTCACACGCGAGTAGGCTTCAGCCTACAGGCGATTAGGGGCCCAATCGCATGAAGTATGAGGCGATTAGGGTCCTAATCGCCCCTTTTTGTCTGCATAATCGCATAGCATCAGGCGATTAGGATTCCTAATCGCCTGTTGCTGCCGTGTAACGGATTTTCGCGCGTTTAACCCTCTAAATCAGATCCGAAACATGCAACAACACCCAATATCAAACCTAATTCATTTACCAACCCATTTCAAGCAAAAACCCCCAACATATCACTGATCTATCATGTTCTAAGCAATTATTTCCTAAAATGGCAAAGTACTAGGTTTCACCAACCAACCTTATCTTTCCTTAAATGGAAACAATCAGATTTCAATCTCTACAAACATGTAAATCATCAAACCTCTGATCTAACATCTTCCTAGTATGAATTCTAACAACATTGCATCAACAATCATACCATAATCATCCTAAATCTTCAAGAACATACAAATGGGTCAAAATACACATTTTCTTCAAAACACCACAATAATGGCTAAAATTCTAAGACAACCTTCCTAATAATCTCTACATAGCAGAAGTACATTCATATCTTGGAAACAATCATGTTACAATCACCAAGAAGACCAACATATGCATGTAAACTTCACATATAACAAGCATTAAGGTGTAGACTTGGTTTAGAACTCTTTTGAAAGGTTTTTAAAGACACAATTTAGTAAAACAAGGTCTGGACCTTTGGGGAACCCAAAATAACAACTTTACAAAGGTTAGGGATGAAGAACACACCTTGGGTTTTGTTAAAGAAAGGTGTGTAAGCTTGGAGATGGTGATTTTTGTAGCAAAAAGAGTTCCAGAGGTGTTTCAAGGTGTGTGGGTGGCTTGGGAGCAGCTAGGGTTGTTCTAGAGGTGTTTGGGGAGTTAAGGGTTCTATTTATAGGTGTTTTGACCCGGACTCTGCTGTTCATGCGATTAGCAGTTCATATCATGCGATTGGGGGCCTAATCGCATGAAACATCAGGCGATTAGGTCCCAATCGCCTGATATGTGTCCTACTCGCCCCATATATAGGCGATCAGGGGTCCTAATCGCCCCTGTGGTGCTGGAACGAGTTTTTGGCGCGTTAAACAGTAGTTTAACATATTTAAACACGTATTCACATACCGATAAGTCACATAATGATTTCAAACATATAATGCATGATAACTAACACGTTTACATCCGTTCACCAATTCCCGGGACTCGAGACTCGTGTGTGCATTAAACCCGGCGATTCCACGAATCGCCGATCCTTGTACCCATAGTTATGGACCGACTCCCGATGACCCCGCGGATCATCATAACGACTCCCGATGATTCCCAGAATCATCATACCGACTCGGCTGACCCCGTTAAGGACGTAATATGCATGACTCGCTAAGGTAGACTTACTAGTTTAGTCAACGTTACTAACCTGAGTTTGCCGGGTGTCACATCATCCCCCTGTTGAAAGAATTTTCGTCCCGAAAATTGCCCAAGGCCAAAAAGGAAGAGGCGAAAGAGAAGAAAAATTTTCCGGTTGCCACATCATCCCCCTGTTGAAAGGAATCTCGACCCGAGATTCATTCAGCTTCAGCAGAGATATGCCTTGATTCGAACGCGCGTTTAGGAAATAAATGGGGATACTTAGCCTTCATTTGATCTTCCCGTTCCCACGTGAACTCCGGTCCACGATCAGAGTTCCAACGGACTTTAACAATGCGAATTTTACTCCGGCGAAGGCTACGGATTTTATAGTCAAGAATTTCAACCGGTTCCTCCACGATACGTAGACGATCATCCACCTTGATCTCTTCGAGAGGAACAACCAAAGATTCATCCGTAAAACACTTCTTCAAATTAGAAACATGGAAGACATTATGGACATTACTGAGTTCAGCTGGCAGATCAAGCCTGTATGCTACCGGTCCAATCCGTTCCAGAATTGCAAACGGGCCAACATACCGAGGATTCAATTTGCCCCGCTTTCCAAAACGTATAACGCCCTTCCACGGAGATACCTTCAACAAAACCCTGTCGCCAACCTCAAACTCCAAAGGCTTGCGACGACGATCGGCATAGCTCTTTTGACGGTCCCGAGCTGCTGCCAAGCGGTTACGGATTTGTACGATCTTTTCGGAAGTCTCGTACACAAGTTCCGGGCCGGTGAGTTGACTCTCACCCACCTCGGCCCAACAAAGAGGAGACCGGCATTTCCGCCCGTAAAGAGCCTCGAACGGAGCTGCCTTGATGCTAGAATGGTAACTGTTGTTGTAGGAGAATTCCACCAACGGTAGATGACTCTCCCACCCCTTGCCAAAATCGATCACACATGCCCGAAGCATGTCTTCTAGCGTTTGGATTGTCCGCTCACTTTGGCCGTCAGTTTGCGGATGATACGCTGTGCTCATGTCTAACTGAGTACCCAGAGCCTTATGCAAGGATTTCCAGAAGTTAGAGGCGAACCGAGGATCACGATCAGAAATAATAGAGACAGGCACCCCGTGCCGAGAGACCACTTCCTTGAGATATAACCGTGCCAGACGCTCGAGGCCATCGGTATCTTTGATGGCGAGGAAGTGCGCAGACTTTGTCAACCTATCGACAATCACCCAGATCATGTTACAACCACTGGGCGATTTTGGGAGTTTGGTCACAAAGTCCATCGTAATCCGCTCCCACTTCCACTCAGGAATTTCAGGCTGTTGCAGAAGGCTGGATGGCTTTTGATATTCGACCTTGACCTTGGCACAGGTCAAGCACTTGCTCACGTACGAAGCCACGTCCGCCTTCATGTTCGGCCACCAATAAAGTATCTTTAGGTCTTGATACATCTTATCGGAGCCAGGGTGAATAGAGTACCGGGACTTGTGAGCTTCATCAAGAACAAGCTCCCGCAAGCCCCCAAATAAGGGAACCCAAATGCGTTCAGCGAAATAGTGCAACCCATCGGTCCTGAGTTCGAGGTGGCTATCAGCACCATGCATGGTTTCAGCTTTAAGGTTTTCCTCCTTCAAAGCTTCTTGCTGCGCTGAACGGATTCGATCAGGTAAGCCGGAATGGATAGTGAGCTGAAGAGCTCGAACACGACGAGGTTTAGCCATTTCCTTCCTGCTCAAGGCGTCTGCGACCACATTCGCCTTGCCAGGGTGGTATTTAATAGCGCACTCGTAATCATTAAGAAGCTCGACCCAGCGACGATGTCTTATATTCAACACCTTCTGATCAAAGATATGCTGGAGGCTCTTGTGATCGGTGTAAATAGTGCATTTGGTACCGTACAAGTAATGCCTCCAAATCTTTAAAGCAAAGACCACCGCACCCAATTCCAGATCATGGGTGGGGTAGTTTTTCTCATGAACTTTGAGCTGACGAGAAGCATAGGCGATGACCTTCTCGCGCTGCATCAGTACACAACCGAGACCTCGGATAGAAGCGTCACAATAAACCACAAAATCGTCCGTGCCCTCAGGCAAGGAGAAGATAGGAGCTGAACAGAGTTTAGCCTTTAACATCTGGAAGGCCGACTCCTGAGAATCACCCCAGTCGAACTTTCTGTCCTTCTGGGTAAGCGAGGTGAGGGGTTGAGCGATCTTCGAAAATCCCTCGATAAAACGACGATAATAACCTGCAAGGCCTAGGAATTGCCGCACCTCAGATGGCGTCTTTGGTGCTTCCCAGTCCTTAATGGCTTCAATCTTAGCTGGGTCAACGTGAATTCCTTTCTCATTAACAACATGACCAAGGAATTGGACTTCACGCAACCAGAAGCTACACTTAGAAAACTTGGCGTACAACTGTTCCCGCCTCAGGAGTTCCAAGACAAGACGCAAGTGTTCCTGGTGGTCCACCTCGTTCTTGGAATAGACTAGAATATCATCAATGAAGACAATCACGAACTTATCAAGATAAGGCTTACAAACACGGTTCATCAGATCCATAAAGATGGCAGGTGCATTGGTGAGACCAAAAGGCATGACCAGGAATTCAAAATGGCCATAGCGAGTTCGAAAGGCGGTCTTCGGAATGTCAGCTTCTTGAACCCTCAACTGATGGTACCCCGACCTCAAATCAATCTTCGAATAGAAACTAGAACCCTGAAGCTGGTCAAAAAGTCATCGATGCGAGGAAGAGGATAGCGATTCTTGATGGTAACCTTATTCAACTCCCGGTAGTCGATACACATCCGTAGGCTTCCGTCCTTCTTCTTGACAAACAAAATAGGGGCTCCCCACGGGGACGAACTGGGTCGAATGAAACCTTTCTCTAACAGCTCCTGCAACTGGTTCGATAACTCCTGCATCTCGGGAGGTGCAAGACGATAAGGGGCACGGGCAATAGGGGCCGCACCCGGAGCAAGTTCAATACCAAATTCGACCTGGCGATAAGGCGGAAGACCAGGTAAGTCTTCGGGAAAGTCACGGACAACAGGAATATCTTCAATCTTCTTCTCTTCTTCAGACGAAACCGAAACAAGTGCCAGAATGGCAGAATACCCCTTCCGAAGATACTTATAGGCTTTCATACACGAAATGATACTCAATGGGACCCCGCTCTTCTCACCGTGCACCAACAGAATTTCTCCATCAGGGAGGGGAAGTCGAATGACTTTATCAAAACAAACGATCTCAGCATGATACAGAGACAACCAATCCATACCCACGACAACATCGAAACTACCCAAGGACACCGGCATAAGATCAATAGGGAAGGAATAACCCGACAACTCAAGGTGACACTCCCTAAGGACGTGCGTCGCCTCAACTTTCTTACCATCAGCCAATTCTATCAAGTACTTAGCCTCTAAAGGTGTAGGTACCCTATCAAGCAATTGACTAAACCCAAGAGATATAAAACTCTTATCGGCACCAGAATCGAATAAAACCGTAGCATAGCGATTATCGAGAAGAAACGTACCAGTAACAGTGTCGGGATCTTGTCGAGCACCGCTCGAACCAATCACGAAGGCGCGAGCATTCCTGCCTCCGCCCCCATTGTTTCCATTACTCGACCCGTTCTTTCCAGCCTCGCCCTGCTTCAACTTGGGGCATTCCCGCTTGTAGTGACCAACTTCACCACAATTGTAGCACCCCTGTTTGCCCTGATTTCCCTGGGGAGCAGCGACAGGAGGAGTCGGAGTAGGTGTAGCAGGCGGGTTTCGGTTACCCTGAAGATTAACCCTGCAATCCTTTGCCTGGTGCCCAAGCTTATGGCACCTGTGGCAACGGTTCCGGTCCTCGCAACGACCGTTGTGGTGAAATCCACACCGGTCGCATTTCGGCAGTTTCCCAATATAACCCCCCGATTTTTGCTCAGACGACGATCCCCAAGTATCAGACTTCTTCACCTGCTGAGGCTGAGCCAAGCTCGAGCCTTTCCCCACAGCTTCCCACTTCCGCTTATTACTATCAGAAGTCTTCACAGCAGCGCCTCGAGGAGGCAAGACCCCTTCAGCCACCTTCATGTTGGTCAGCCTATGAGCCGACCGAACCACCTCAGAATAAACAGTGAGATTACCCGCAGCAACTAACCCGGCAATCTCCGGTACCAACCCAGCGACATAATGCTCAATCCTTCGGTATTCGGGTGCGTGCAGATCGGGGCACAACACCGCCAACTCATTGTGCCTAGCAGTATAAGCTTCAATCTCGGACCCCACCATCTTATGATTCCAGACTTCATGCTCAAGCTTCTGGATTTCATCCCTCGGGCAATACTCATTTTTCAGCAATTGAATGAACCCCGCCCAGGGCATAGCGTGGGCTTCCCCAATACCCATGGTCTGGGTGGTGGAGTTCCACCAAGTCAAAGCTTGACCCTCCAGGGTCGCAGAAGCATATTTCACCCGGTCGCCCTCCGGGCAGCTGCACATCGAGAAAACTGACTCAATTTTCTCCAACCAGTGGAGCAGTCCCACTGCCCCTTCAGTGCCACTAAAGTTGTGGGGCTTGCAATCCATAAACTTTTTGTAGGAACACTGGGATGGAGGAGGATTGACAGCACCACCTGGAACAGACACGCAGGTGAGAATCAAGAAAGAGGTACAGTACCCTAGAACAAGATAGGATAGGTGGGAACCAACGTACCACCCATAGCATTATGAGCAGCTTGGAATGCAGCCAGAGCAATATTCACGTGCTGCTGCATCAAGTTATCCAACTCAGCTTGGGTCATATTAATATTCCCGCGGCCACCGCCGCCACCACGGCCGCCAGCATGACCGCCAGCACGGCCGCCCCTGCGACCTCCACGAGCTCCCGACATCTTCTGTCACAACATGAAACAAAAGATTTAGGCTTGCCCGTGGTATAACCCATTAGGAATTTCAAGAAACTAGACCGAGCCCAGCTCGGGTCCATCCGTTCAAGCCCAAAGTCCGCCAGGGATCCCATGCATCACAGTTTATGATCTCGTGTGCACCCGACATGATAAACTGTTCCACATGGTCCTCCAGGCGCGCTTTAAGTTTGAAGTTCAAGTCACCGAACACTAGCGCCCAATCATGGTATTATCATAAGTATAAGTACAAGGTAATATGCATAAGAACGAGCGTGTTCATTAGGGCATAGAGGGGAGATGTCCAAATCCCTGGACAGATCTCAAGAGTACGCCGAAGCTACCCCAATGTACACCACCGTCAAGAAAGTTCAATAGTATATCGTTCGCCGTCGGATCATAGTAAGGACGAGTCAAGAAATGGGATGATATGGAGTAAATAGATGATGTAGCGTAGAAGATGATGACACCGACACCCCCGACAAGTCATAGTGTTACCCACTTGCTAAGACTCGACTAATTGTGACCGTCTAGTGTGTGCGACTCAGTTATAGACTAGACTCTACATGCAGTTCTAGTTCACTATAACCGTTGGCTCTGATACCAATCTGTCACACCCTCAAATTCCACGTGCGGGGTTTTACCGCGAGGCGCGTGACACACCAGGATCTCAGTCAACGATCACAATAAACATACAACAAACATGCATTCATAATCATATTTAAAACCAAAATATCATGCTTTGAGCTGTAAACCAGCAGCGGAAGCATTCTTGTTTACAATCAAAAGACATATCATTGTTTACAAAACATTGTTTAATATGCTTCAAAATATTAGACGCTGTGCATGACTCCGTGCGCCTAGCCCATTGACTGCTACCTTAGCGACCTGAGAAAACATGCCAAAAATGTCAACATATAATGCTGGTGAGTTCACAGGTTTTCTTTCATAAAAGTGTTGTCACAAGTTCACAAAGATCATTTCTGTTAATACTATGTCATAAGAACGTTAGCTAGACGTTAAGTGTTTTTTTACTACTACGGTTGGGAACCCATTACTAAACATGAACCAAAAGATGATACCAGCCCAGACGACTGGGCTACCGATGCCTCGGTAACCCGATAGGTAGAGACAATATGCACCCGCCCGGCCCCGTCGTCGAGTGGGGCTTGTGAGGCCCAATAGATCTATCCACATTTCCCCCGTTGTGCGTTCCAGCACATTCATGGTTTCCCCCTGGGACTTTCCATAAAAGTCGTATAGTAACATAAGGTGCCCATAGTATAACATGACCTTTAAATAGTTCGTACAAAGCATGTTTCTCCCCCCGAAAGCAAGACAGTAAAAGTGGGGCTGTGAAACTCACCTTGGATTGCGTTACTTGAAAACAGTTTAGTAATTATGTTATGATAGCCCCAAATAGCGGCGACCTATCATAAGATGTGTATAAGTATTGGACTAATAACCCGCAGGCTAACTAGTCCCCGAATGTCCAGACCGTGACCATAAACGTTTGAAAACACCTTTAACTGTTAAGCCGACCGTGCCAGACAAGACCCGACATCCCATTGGTGACCCGACATTCCACGTGTTAAATAAATACAAGACATCATGCAACATATGCAATTAAACACTTAGTACGCGCAATAATTCACCTAGTCTAGCATAATGTCCGTTTAACGCATAATCAGGTCCGAATACGTCTTACTAAGTCATTGGGTGTATCCTGGGGTTCCTAGCATGTTCCTAGGTGTCAAATCGTGTTCCGGGATGTCAAAACGCGTTCACGACAGCAGTACATGCGATTAGGAAGGTCACACGCGAGTAGGCTTCAGCCTACAGGCGATTAGGGGCCCAATCGCATGAAGTATGAGGCGATTAGGGTCCTAATCGCCCCTTTTTGTCTGCATAATCGCATAGCATCAGGCGATTAGGATTCCTAATCGCCTGTTGCTGCTGTGTAACGGATTTTCGCGCGTTTAACCCTCCAAATCAGATCCGAAACATGCAACAACACCCAATATCAAACCTAATTCATTTACCAACCCATTTCAAGCAAAAACCCCCAACATATCACTGATCTATCATGTTCTAAGCAATTATTTCCTAAAATGGCAAAGTACTAGGTTTCACCAACCAACCTTATCTTTCCTTAAATGGAAACAATCAGATTTCAATCTCTACAAACATGTAAATCATCAAACCTCTGATCTAACATCTTCCTAGTATGAATTCTAACAACATTGCATCAACAATCATACCATAATCATCCTAAATTTTCAAGAACATACAAATGGGTCAAAATACACATTTTCTTCAAAACACCACAATAATGGCTAAAATTCTAAGACAACCTTCCTAATAATCTCTACATAGCAGAAGTACATTCATATCTTGGAAACAATCATGTTACAATCACCAAGAAGACCAACATATGCATGTAAACTTCACATATAACAAGCATTAAGGTGTAGACTTGGTTTAGAACTCTTTTGAAAGGTTTTTAAAGACACAATTTAGTAAAACAAGGTCTGGACCTTTGGGGAACCCAAAATAACAACTTTACAAAGGTTAGGGATGAAGAACACACCTTGGGTTTTGTTAAAGAAAGGTGTGTAAGCTTGGAGATGGTGATTTTTGTAGCAAAAAGAGTTCTAGAGGTGTTTCAAGGTGTGTGGGTGGCTTGGGAGCAGCTAGGGTTGTTCTAGAGGTGTTTGGGGAGTTATGGGTTCTATTTATAGGTGTTTTGACCCGGACTCTGCTGTTCATGCGATTAGCAGTTCATATCATGCGATTGGGGGCCTAATCGCATGAAACATCAGGCGATTAGGTCCCAATCGCCTGATATGTGTCCTACTCGCCCCATATATAGGCGATCAGGGGTCCTAATCGCCCCTGTGGTGCTGGAACGAGTTTTTGGCGTGTTAAACACTATTTTAACATATTTAAACACGTATTCACATACCGATAAGTCACATAATGATTTCAAACATATAATGCATGATAACTAACACGTTTACATCCGTTCACCAATTCCCGGGACTCGAGACTCGTGTGTGCATTAAACCCGGCGATTCCACGAATCGCCGATCCTTGTACCCATAGTTATGGACCGACTCCCGATGACCCCGCGGATCATCATAACGACTCCCGATGATTCCCAGAATCATCATACCGACTCGGCTGACCCCGTTAAGGACGTAATATGCATGACTCGCTAAGGTAGACTTACTAGTTTAGTCAACGTTACTAACCTGAGTTTGCCGGGTGTCACAGTACGTGATACACGAACTATACAGTCGATATCGGTTTTTTATAATAATACAAATTTTGCATGTCTAATCGATATCCTGGACTTCTGGACTCTGTTTGACGCGTTTCGGTACGTTTAATTGCTCGTTGGCGGTTTTCAGATGACACATCCAATCAATTAAAGGAATTGAAACGCATCAAATTGAGTCCGGAATCCCAAGATATCGATTAGACATGCAAGATTTGTATTTTTATAAAAAAAAGGTATCGAATGTATAGTCCGTGTATCACATACAATGATTTATGAAAGTTGTTCAAAGTCAGATGTTTGTACCAAAAACCACAAACGAGCAATAAACGAACCGAAACGCATCAAGCGAATTTTTTGGATTGGAAACAACTTAAAACATTTAAAAATGAACTAATTTTTTTAACCAATCATAACCATTTAAAATGGATCATTTGATTAGAAATATATTCTCAAACAATTCATAACAATTGTTCAGTTATGAATATACCAGCCTTCGAGACCTTGTTTGACGCGTTCGATTCGTTTAAAATTAGGGGTGGCAAAAATGGGTAGGTTGGGTTGGTTGTTGAGTCAGGATGGATTTGGGTCATAATAGTTTGGATCAAGATGTTTAAAAGAATTAAAAAAAATAATAAAAAGTTTGAAAATAATAAAAAATTTAAAAATAATAAGAAATTAAAAAAAAAAAAGGTTAAAAAATCAATAAAAATTTTTACAAATAAAAAATATTAACGACCTGAACCGTTACGGCTAGAACGGGCCAGTTAACGACCCGGGCCATTTCGACTCGACAGGGACCGTTACCGACCTCGACCATTTCGTCCCGACAGGCCCGTTAACGACCCGGATCGTTTCGACCCGACCGGGCTGTTATCCACCCAGACCGTATCGATCCGATCAGGCCTGTTAACGAGACGGGCTGTTTGGACCCGACCTGCCCGTTAATGACCCGGACTGTTTATACCCGACCTGGCCCGTTAGCGACCCGGACCGTTTCGACCTGAACTTTCCGTTAACGACCTGTACCGGTTTCGAACTGACCGCCCGTTAATGAACCGGACTGTTTCGACCCAACCGGCCCGTTATGCACCCGTACCGTAACGACCCAGGCCATCTCGACCCGATCGACCCGTTCACAACCAGGACTGTTTAGACCCGACCTGGCCCGTTGGTGACCCAGACCGTTTCGACCTGACCGGCTCGTTAGCGACCTGGACCGTTTGACCCAACCGTCCCATTAACGACCCGGACCGTTTCGACCCGACCACCCGTTAACGAACCGGACTGTTTCTATCGACCCGACCTGGCCCATTAGCGAGCCGGACTATTTCGACTCGAACGGACTGTTTCGACATGACTGGCCCTTTAGCGACCCGGACCATTTCGATCCGACCGGGCCCAATAAGATCTAGACCATTTTAACTCAAACGACCCCCTAACAACTCGGACGGTTTTAAACCGACCAGGTCTGTCACCAAATGCAAAGGATACAATGGTTCGTTGTTAAAGACTTAGATATTTATATAGCATCAGACCTTTTGGTGTTGGATGAGTTTTTGTTCAGATTCCTAAGTAGTTATTTCAAAATACCCATCTTGACCCATTTGTTTTTTTTTTTTTTTTTGACATACCCATCCTGACTCACTTACTTAATTCCAACATTTAAAACTACCCATCCTAACCCCTTTGAAAATTATAGTAAACCCAATTCAACCCACAAGTTCAAATTTTAAACCTAAAACAACCCAAACCCAATTAGATGGGTTAAGATTGCTAGATCTATTTAAAATGTTGATTCAAAATTGACATAGTTTCAAACAAGAAGCTTAAACCAAGAACAATTTGTTTTATTTCTAAAGATCATAAACACAATCAAGACAATTTTAATATTTTTACAAATTTCACATATCTAATCTATATCTTGTACTTTCGGAATTACATTGGGGTCGGGCTTCGGGTTAACTAGTTCTTTGTGCGTATTAATTTGACCCTGGTATTCAGTTTCCCATCGCGCGCTAGCTTCATTTCTATTACAAGTCCAAGTTACATTTGGGGGAGGCGTTGGATATGATCCTTGAAGCGTTAAGTTGATGTAATGGTACCCGCTCACGAAGCAAACTACTACCTTTTGAACATGTTGTTGAGAAGCATCTGGGCCTAAAAATAGAGGGAAAACTGTATCATCACCACGAATGTCGAGTGTATGAAAAACAACACCCCACCTCTGTGCAACGAGAAATCCCGCCTTTGGCGTCGACATCCACTTCGATTTTGGGGTTGGTCCCACCCCTTTAAATTTTATACTCTGGTAGAGACGATCATAATTGTAACACCCCAACCGATGGCGGAAACATCGGGATGTCACGTATTGATGATTGTTCAGTAGCTCATGGTAAATAATAAGTTTCAATAAATGATTTAAATAAATTACATACAATTGTTCTAGAATTTGTACATCAAAATGGAAAATACTAGCTACGCATCTTCAAACATTAACTCTAATCTTCAAGCAAGCTATAACCTGAAACATGTTAAGTTTGAAAATATTTTGGGTCAACAAAAGTTGGTGAGAATTACATAGGTTTTGATAATTGAATAAAAACTTGTACAATTCGAGTGTCATGGCAAGTCTAGTCCATATGTGAAAACAAAACCATCGGGTAAATCGAGTGCATAATAAAACCTTGTGACTAGAATATTGTGGTCCATCCCATACGCTCATGGTTCACTCGATTATGTTATAAAATCGATAACAATCACCCACGCTACCTATGTAGGAGGTACACGTATCCGGGTGGGATTGTCAGTCCAATAGATCTATCATTGTATACCGTCGGCTGATCAATGTTAATGATTATGCTAGAATAATGTGCTTACCCTAGTAATGTTTAAGACATAATGCAACATAGAATAACACATAGACACTTATGATTGAATTGTAAATTGAATGTTGTAACATGTTTTACCCCAAAAATGTAAAATAGTAAAGAGGGGCTATGTAAACTCACCTGAAGTGCATCATGAAAGAATAGCAAACAATGTTTGAAGCTGGATTAATGGAATCTCTTGTGTCCTATTACAAGTAGAGGATACACTTAATTCTAATGCAAATAAGTTTGTTTCGTATCTTAGTTGTAAAGATAGTTGATCCAACTACCTAGACTTGTATTGTAAACAATACGTGTCTTAATGTGTATAACTTAACGAACCGATGGTAACTTGGTTTGGTTTATTGAAAATATGTGTGTATGTATAGTTATAAAGAATATATACTTTAATATGATATACTCAGAATCACGACTCGAAACTAATTGTAAAACTACTTAAGATAGTGAAAGTAATGTACATGTAACATGGCTCACGTTTTAGTTTGTTTCGAAGACCGATTATTACGTGAACATATTATGTTTACACGCTTACTAATAAATATGTTTTTATTTACGTACGCATTTCCATCATGACGAAGTAAAGTTTGGATAGTGTCTATTCGTAAAACGTAGCTTCTTTGGTACAAAATTATAGTTATATTTTGTAAAATTTTGGCAGAGTCTCCTCTGTTTTTGTAAGAAACCAGACAACGCAAGTCGTCTATTTTATCTCAAAACATCAATTGTCCAAATTTTCATAACTCGCTACAAAGCTAATTTAACCTTTAAAGTTTGGATAATATATGTTTCGAAAAATGATAAATTTTAGTATACACAGATATATCTTTACGTAAATATTCCAAAAATTCGTTAGTTCGCAATATGAATACTTATGCGCATATATCAATATACTAAATCGCCCATTTTAAAAACACATAAGTTAACCAAAACTTAAGCTACACATTGTATTTAAATATGTAAACAAATACGCGTCCATATATAGTTTGACATTGATTTTTCCTCGCGATAAGAAGTACATTAAGAGTTAGCTGTTTTTAGTTCATTCAAATGATTAATAAGATAACTTTCAGTCACAAGTCGGTTTGGTTCGTTATAGGTTTAAAATTTTTATACCTATATATACACAAAAAAAATATATATATATATAAATAAATAAACTAAGGTCGTGGCGCGCGTTATACCTTCCCGAGTCGCGTATTTGCCTCGTAACCCGTGTTGACAGATCTGACCGGTTTGACCACGTTTGACTACTGTTGACCGACCGATGTTGACTGCGTTTGCCCAAAGCTTGTTTTTGTTTGACTTCTGTTGACCTGAAAAGAAAACGAAACGCATCAGCGACCAACACTGTCGGTCATCACCATTGTCACCACAACAACCCATAACTAGTACACTGCTAAGCCGACATCACTGTTGCGGCACCATAACAAATCTGATCCGAGACCGACCATCAAATCCTGATATGAAACAAGTCCACATAGAGACCTGACCCTTATTACGGTACCTGACCTAGAACAAATACGAATGAAACGACCCCAGCACCCCCGTCACGTTACTCTCACGACGCCGCCACCACCATCCATGGTGGTGGCCGGCCGTTCCTGATAGTGGAGGGGTTGTCGCTGTCTTTTATGATGGGAGGAGGTATGAGGAGGTAGGCGATGATGGTTACTAGAGGGGTGGTGGTGGTCTTCGGCGGCGGCAGCGGCGGTCGCTGTGTCTTTAGTGAGAGAGAGTAGGGAGAGATGAGAGAGCAGGGAGGGATGTGCAGAGGAATGTGGTGAGCTTAATGGTGGTGGTTGGCGGCTTTCCTAATCCCCGGAGATGTTAACTGACCGAGAAAGGGGGCAGGATTTGCGAGGTTCTTTGGTGGTTGGGTAGGGTTCCCTTGTTGAACTGCTGCTGAGACACAGCCGCGCGCCACCATGGAAGGTAGGCTGCCGGTCCTTGAGAAAGAGAGGAGGAAGGGGTTGGAGCTTGAGGGGCTAGGCATGAGATGAAAGATGATAATAGGAGGAGATAAGGAGATGATGGGTTAAAGTGATGGTGGCTAGGGTTTTGTAGAAGAAGAAAGAGATGAGGAGTTAAGGTCTTTAAATAGGTGAGGTTAAGTGTGGGTAAGTTAGGTGGACACTGCGTAGACGAACCAGTATTGGCTCGTGTCTCGTTTACAAACTGGACTCGCTTAATCAATAGAATAATTATCTCATGTAATTTATTTATATAACTCGATTCAAAACGAGTATTTGGACTAAATATTTGTTATATATATATATATATATATATATATATATATATATATATATATATATTAGTCGCGTTTAAAATTTGATAAGAGTCAGTTTACTAGTATGCTATTACGTACAACGTGTTATTTAGCAAATTTAAATAATTAAATTTGTTAATAAATAAGGATGTATTTCTTGTTAACGAGATACTATTGTTAATTAATTAAAATCGTTTAATGATTCAAATATTAATATTATAATATTAGGGAAAAGCTGGGCGTTACAATAATGTCGTTGGTTTTCCGGATCAAAGATTCACCTCCACAAGTCTTCCTGATGGCGTAACTCGAGTAGCATTTGGCCCCGAACAAACGAATACATATTTTGACCCAACCCTAATCCCTCAACTACCGCTCAAAATCCGCAATGAACATCTGGTTTCACATCTGTTTTTTGGATATATATATATATATATATATGGGTGAAACACATATGAAATTTGATGCCCAAATTCCCTTATTAACAGCTTTGCCTTTTTTGTCTGCGGCATCAACGGGAAATAGAATTTGTCCTGTTGTGTGTCCTCCTGGGACGTTAACGGTATGTTAGAGCTGTGACGGTGAAGCTCGTAAGGAGCGCATGGCTGGGACTGGGAAAGTTATACGAGCTCATCCTGTGATGGTATGAAAGAGCTATGCCAGGGATAGTCAAGCTCCTAGTCGGACCCACTTTCTTTATCTGGCATATGCAACTTCTTTCTCGCAAATTCTTTTCTCTTGTGTTCTTGCTGCTTCTTGGTTGATGACCACGAGTTTTCTTTTGCACAACAGGCGTTTTATATAAGGAGTAGTTGCCTATGATGATTTGTGCAAATCTTTCCAGGTAGTTTAATTTGGCAAAAATTGGTTTTGTGTCAACCTTTTCCTTTATTTTGCCCACACGGCCTCTACATTAAGATCTTCGGATCCAATCTTGCAGGTTTGAAGTCAAGCTTCCTTCAAAACACGTCTACCGAGAAGAAATGGATTTCCTGGCCTGAAAACGATAACATATGTTATAGAGTTAAATCATGTAATAAATTATGTAGTAAAATCATATGGTCACTTGTATTAATTACCATCATCTTGTAACTGCTCAAGATGACAGGCACATTCGCGCAAGGACGTTTCCAAACGTTGGATCTCAAGGTATATCAGCTCAAGAGCATGTTTGCTAACCTTCCGAAGTAACTTATCAAGCAATCGCTGCCCCTTGTGGTGTTTCATTGTTTTTCTAAGGCTATCTTCAAAACATTTATAATGTCTCTATGTTGCTTATCAATCATGTGATCGATGAATTTTCACAATTGTCGACAACGAGTTACGATTGCCTGGAAGTTAACTTTTTATTTTTGCATGCATGCCCTTAACTCTGTTGGTTGTGGTCTGGCAGAAGTTCAGCGTTTCGTTAGTCCATGCAGACACAAATTTTTTATGGTACTGGTTCAACCAGGTATTCATCGTGTAGTCAAAAACTTCTGAAAAATATAACCATAACTTGTTAGGCGTGTGTATGTAAACAAGTACGTAGTAATTATGTAAAAGTACTCACGTTGACGACCAATCTTTTCCAGATATGACTGAAATTTTCCCAAATGATATTCGTATAGCGCTTCAGTCGAAGAGTCACACAACCTCCAAAACATTAGAAGAAATTCCTTCCATTCCTTATCCGTGAACTTCTTCTTGCTGTTTCTGTTGATATTCTGCGAATATGAAACCGACAGAGATACTTGTATGCATTTGGAAAAATCTGATCACACGCGTTCATTCGCGCAAAGTCCATGTCGGTCACAATCACTCGCTGCTCCATACAGCCTACCAGCATGGACTTATCCTCTCCAACAACCAAACATAGTTACCAGCCTTCTCAAAAGAAAGAAACGCATGGACAACCGACAACGAGTGGTTTGTCGACGCCATATCCACAACCTGAACAAATGCCATATTGTACATCTTTATATTGTAGGTGGCGTCAATCGTTAGCACATGCGGGAATGCCACCACATAGTTAATGAATGTTTGTGAACGAAGAAATTATCCGTGAGAACGTTCATGGTGTCATTTGCGCACGTGTAGTAAGTGAATTCTTTCTCCGACAGAAGGTTTTCGAGTTGCTGCATTGCACCTTCACCGACTCGCTTTCCAGCATTCATCATCTAAGCCGCATTGTGTATATCTTTCAGGGTAGTCTTTTTCTCTGGGTTCTTCGAAATGAGCATTCTCCGGATGTTACGCTTGGGAATATCTTGCTCTACCATCTGCCCGACCAGTTGTCTGTCATCTACAGAAAGCCTTCTGGCATACACCCCTGTCAACTCAAACGGGCAACCAATTTTTTTGCTACCTATCTTCCTCACTGTAGCCACACTCTTATG
This sequence comes from Ambrosia trifida, assembly GCA_028751855.1. Lineage (NCBI taxonomy): Eukaryota > Viridiplantae > Streptophyta > Magnoliopsida > Asterales > Asteraceae > Ambrosia > Ambrosia trifida. The sequence continues at coordinate 878,605 of CM054124.1, forward strand.
CCCCCCCCCCCCCCCCCACCCCCGAATGCATTTTACTACAACCTTCATGAAAATAAGTTTATTAGAAAATAATTTTTTATAACTTTTTTAAATAATAAATTATAAAATAAGTTTTTTAATTAAAAATTAACAATACTCTTAGCAAAGGAGAAATGTAATCCTAAAGGTGTCTGACATGAAGACCACTGGTGCACACGTAGGGAATTAACCTTCACCAAGAGTAAAATATGTTTTTCTAGTAAACTTTTTAATTAAAAAGTAACATGACTATTAGCAAAGGAGAAACGCAATCCTAAAGGTGTGTGACCCGAAGACCACTGGTGCACCCGTAGGGAATTAATCTTCACCAAGAAAAAACACGTGTTTTAGTAATTGATTTATAAGTTAAGTTTTTCGTGACTTTTTAAATAATAATTTATAAAATATGTATTTATTAATATCTTAAAAACAATAGTGACCGAAACATGTACCTTCACGAAATGTTCTCCTCTTTTCTTCAATCTGTTTATAACGATGACGTAACCATTTTCCATTCCCGTATCTTGTACCCAGTCGATCAACTCCTCGCGTGGGGAAAATGTTGTCCGGTCAGTCTCAAACCAAAATTTGATCGGGTTAGAACCTTCCTCCTGATCTTCTACCTACTTCTTCTCGCCAGCGCTGTCTTCATGGTGCGTATAGTCTTGTTCTACAAATATGTCATCACCACCATAAGCGTAGTAAGGATAACCGTAGTTGGGTTGACGGGGAGAGTCTTCAAATTCATACGGGTCCTTCCAGGGTGTATTCAAGTCCAATTGCACCGTATCGTCACGGTAACCAATGCTAGACTGACCCTCCTCGACATTACTAGACTGACCCTCCTCAACATTATCTGGTTTAGACTCGTTGTAAGAATCATTGAAAATGAAGTCGTAATACGACATGTTATATGTCATGGATACAATTTTTATGTATTGAGTAAGAATGTAAATTTGTAATCGGAAACGAAAGATATAATATCGAACGAATTGAAATCGAATGAATTTATATTGAAATCGAATGAATTTATAGGAAAAATCTGATGGGGTATAGCGCCTCGCTTTGACCAAAGCGACGCGCCTAGGGTAAATTTTCCCGAGAAACTCAGGCTTTACGTCCAATCTTACTGTAAAAAGCCTCGATTTGGTCAAAGCGAGACGCTTTGCAGTACGATTGGACGTAAAGCCTGAGATTCCCTAGAAAATTTACTCCAGGCGCCTCGCTTTGCGCTTTAGATGGGGGGTTAAATTAGAAGTAAGGGAATTTAATTAGGAAGGTCCAATAAATAAATAAATAAATAAATAAATAAATAAATAAATAAAAGTAATTATCCTATATTCAGGGGCGAAGCTTGGTTCTCGAATCGGGAGGGGCCAGACTCAATTTTTTCTGATCGGTAGTGGCAAATCAGCGGGGGCCGGACTCAACTCGGACTCGATTTACCTACGAGAATCGCAAATTTATACCACTGCGCCAAAAAACAGGGGGGACAGGGCCACCGCTGGCCCTCAACATCCTTCGCCCCTGCCTATACATATCTTATATATTGAAATATGAATGCTCATGAATAGTGCTTAGGGCACCTTAGTAATTTTGCTGTTCTAAGCTTCTTATACACGCTTTCATGATAATAAAAATGGGTGCATAATTATAGTATCTAATAAAGAAGAGACACTTCTACAGTGTCTCTTCAATATGATTGGCTACACATTTTGCTGTCTCAACCTGATTGGTTAATTTGGGCGGCATCCAATTTTGATTGGCCCATTTTGACGGCAGGCACATCACGATTTACTATTATGACTAAACTTTGCTCAATATTTACCTTTTAGCCATTTTAGAATTTCAAATTTTACCACCCAATTTTTTTAAACTTGCATTACACTTTGGAAACTAACTTTCTTACTAACCTATGTATTTTATTTTTTCTCAATTTGATCACCAAACTTTGAACTTTTAGTATTTGAAACTTTGACCACCAAACTTTGAGCTTTTAGTATTTGAAACTTTGACCACCAAACCTTTAGCTTTTAGGATTTCAAACTTTGACCACCAAACTTTTAGCTTTTAGGCTTTCAAACTTTGACCACCCAAAGAATTTCAAACTTTGACCACAAAACTTTTAGCTTTTAGCCGCGAGTATTTTTTTTTAAGTCCACACGAGAGTAACAATAACCTAATATTATCTTTTATTTCCACAAAACCCTCCATGCAACAGGAGCTCCCACGGCAACACACGATCTTTAACGTCCACCAAACCCTCAACGCAACAAGAGCTCCCGTCACAAAGCGCGGGTAATAGAATTAATGTCCACCAAACCCTCAACGCAACAGGAATTGCCGCAACGAGGCGCGATCTTTACCGTGAACCAAACCCTCAATGCAACAGAAGTTCCCGCAGCAAAACGCGGGTAACTAAAACACTAGTTATACATAAACAAAAGAAAGAGTAACTTGGTATTTGATAAGTAGTGGGATAGGAGAGCCCACGTGGATGCACTATATCTAGAAAGATGAAACAAATATAATATTACTAGGTGAAATCCCGTGTGAAAACACGGGAAGACTAAATCCAACTAAAGCTGGAAATCCATTCATTGGTGGTCGTGCTTCTGCCTTTGGTAACCACTGATAAATGAAATAGCTGATTGGAAACCACTGATGAATGAAACAGCGGATGATTATCCACGGATGAAGCAAGCAACAAATGATGAAATAAACTTCTGATGACAGCAGTGGTTTGCACCCAACATATGTTGTCATCAGAAGTTTGTTTCAGAGCAGACCCATTGAACAAAGCAGACCCATTAGTAATAAAACGCTTGTTTTTTTGTATAACACTATGGTACTAGTTGGAAAGATAATAAAACGCTCGTTAATTTGGTGTAATTTTTTTTTAAAAAAATGTCATTTAAAAAAGTTATTAACATTTAAAAATCATGTGGGAAAGAGCATGTGCCATGCACATGAAAGAGAAAAAATAATTTAATAGTAGATGGAGTATGCATGACCCACTTAATTGACCCGTTAAAATGAGCGGGAAAAACTTAAAGGAAGCCCTCATATAATGCTATGTGTCCCTCATTAGCTTTCATTTATATATTATAGAAGATGTTTGGCTTTTGAAACTATTTAATATTCATCTTTTTTTTTATAGTATTGCACATCATGCTTAATAAGTGTTTTATGCATTAAAAAGTTATATATCATGTATGTAGATTCTGTTCTAGTTTGTTTTTTCTTTATTATTTATATATTTTTTAACTTTTAGCCCTAATAGTTTTTATATTTTACATTAAGCCCCTACATTTTTTTTAATTTGAGCTTTATCCCATATACTTAATGAATTTTTAGTTTTACATTTCAATTCAACTTTTTCGAGTTGACATGCCACTACGTGCGTATGTAGTTCAACGTTTTTATCTATATTTTTCCGTCAAATGGTCACGCTGTCTTTTAAGTTTCGGTCTATTTTTTTTCGCATTATCACACCGCAACGGGCGTGCATGATTTTCCGCTTTTACATCTACATTTCACTGAGTTTTTTGTTATTTCAGTTGTTTATATCTTATTTTATTACTTTTTTCATTGTTATTAGTGCAACAATATGCACTGATACTATTTGGTATAATTTTATGCCCTCTGCAGTAACGTGAGAGCTTAATACTAGTTTCTTTTACGTATCAGACTTGATTGCCGGCTTCAAAAATCACAATTTCACTTTATTTTTTTTATTTATTTTTACCTATTTTATGTTGTGTATTTAAATATTTAGAGGGTGAAACTCTGAAAACTCAGCTCAATAACTGAGGTGGTTTTTGGGAAGGACGCATTGGAGATCGCCTTATCATTGAGAAACAAAGATCTGTTCCTTGGTGATTTGAAGATCTTCAACTTAGAGAACTAGTTCAACAATTTCAGGTATTTTCCGATGTCCCCATGCCCTATAGTCTGATGGGTTTTATTTATTAATCTTATGAATGTGTAGGGAAATATCAGCTAGCTGGGAGATGGACACACAAACTACAATTCCCGTGCAACAAACACAACCGTCAACATACAATCATCCTTGTGGAGATCTACTCGAAAGTAAGTCTAATCGAATCATACAAGGTTTTTTTTTTTGGCTGTGGGTTTCAGTACTCTATCTCGTGGTATAGAGGAAAGGTTTGCAAATATTGCACCTTCCCCTAGACCTACCAAAAGCTATGCTATGAGCGAAAACTAACTGAGTACGTTTATTTGCTTGTTTGTTTGTTTGTTTGTTTTCTATAATACATAGATAACATCAATTGATGCTTATTACTGTTTGCACTTAACTAACCAGTGATGTTTAGAACGTAACCTAAGTAATATTTTCCTCAGATGGAACAAGAAGAGATTACCTAGATATCATTGTTCCTCTCTATAGAGCATCAATCACAGGAGATTGTAAAGCAGCAAGAGTCATCCTTGACGGCCACAGACATTTGGTACGCTACAGTATCACCGAAAATAAGGAAACACCACTTCATGTCGCGGTAGCAAGCCATAGCACCAAGTTTGTGAGATATATTGTGAACATGATGGAAGTAGCTGACTTAGAACTGCATAACAGAGATGGAAACACAGCCTTTTGCTTAGCAGCCATCGCTGGAAATGTTGGTATGGCTAAAATTATGGTTGAGAAGAATCCTGCACTGCCAAACATTCGAGGTCATGATAATACGGTGCCGCTCTATCTGGCTGCTTTTCATGGAAAACATGATATGGTCACTTATCTATATGATCAGTATGGTGGAATGAAGCAAGATGCATACTGGACAAATGACAACAGGGATGAGGTTTTGTTGAAATGCGTTGAGGCTGGTATCTTCGGTATGAAAATCTTCAATGTTTAGTCTTTATGTTGTGTTCTAAGTTTACAAATCTATTCTTGGTGTTAGTTTTATTAATTTTTTTAATGTAATGTCTACTCAATTAAGTGACCGGAAAACCTTTTGTAGATGCTGGACTACAAATATTAAATGATCATAAGGAACTTCCTCAAGATAAGAATATATGGAATGTGTTGCACATATTGGCTCAAAATAATAAGGCGCTTCATGCTGGAATCAATGTGCCTTATATGAATATGTTTCTCGTTCGCCACACCTTTGGTTAGTATATCTCCTTGCGCAATAATTCACTCTTTTTTTGACGATATTCAAACATATGCTATCATGTGTCAGTTGGATTTTTTTTGCGATTGTTGGTTCGAGTTTTGGCGTTCATTGGTTTGCTGGAGATACATGTCATCAAAGAAAGTAATGCAACAGCATTTCTAAGATTACTTTGGAAAAGGACAATGGAAAAACCAAAGGATATAATTGATGACATACTCAAAGGCCCGATGACTGATATTGGGACCTATCCTTCTCATGTTCTATTTGTTGCCGCCAGAATGGGCAACGCAAAATTTTTAATGGAGCTTATTCGTGAATATCCTGACCTTATATGGATGAGAAGTGATGACGGAGAAAGTATCTTTCATATTGCTGTTGCTTATCGTTATCTCATTATCTACAAACTGTTACATGAGATTGGCTCAATGAAGGATCTAATAACTACTATGAAAGACCAACAAGGAAATAATATTCTTCATTTAGTTGGAATGAATCCAGAGAAAAATCCTTACGCGGATTCGTTGGCTGCTCCTTTCAAATTGCAAAGAGAATTGTTATGGTACGAGGTAAATCTTCTATCAAGACTACATAATATAAATTGTCAATGACAACCTTGTTCGTAATTTGTTGACTTCAAGTCACAAGTTGGTGAGCTTGGAGATCAATATTGGCAAGTTGTTCATAGTTGGTTAAGTTTTCTAATTATGTTTTAATTTCTTTTCGTAATATATAGGGGAAGGTTAATGTGATAACACATATATTTCAAGAGAACCGCGATTTAAAACCCTTTAATTCAAAATTTCTTTTTACACTTATCTTTATGTCTAAAATACAAACTCAAAAACACAATTTAAGTGTAAAAATTTAAACGTATAGGAAAAATTTACACATGTATAAATATACTATTTATACATGTGTAACTGTCTCACATACACATGTGTAAAAAGTTAATTTTAAAATGTTTTTGCAAGAAAAAATGAATTATTTGGAAAGAAAATTTATTTTTTAAAGTTATAATTTAATTATAATGTGGTTTGTATTAAAAAATGATTTTGATTGATTTTTTTATTTGTTATCACATTCTAACTTAGTGTTTTAAAGATAATCCTCCCATATATATATATATATATATATATATATATATATATATATATATATATATATAGTGGAAAGTTAATTTGAGAACACTTATATTTCGTGCGAACCGTAAGAACGACATCTAAAACCATTCAAATTTAAAATTTCTTTTTACACTTGTCTTTATTACTAAAATACAATATCAAAAACACAATTTACGCGTAAAAATTCAAACGTATACGAAAATAATTTGTTTTTACACATGTGTAAATTTACTGTTTATACATGTGTAAACTGTGTCATTTACACATGTGTAAAAAGTTAATTTGAAAGTGTTTGTGCAAGAAAAGATGAATTATTTGGAAAGAAAATTCATTTATTAATGTTGTATTTTGATTATAATGAGGTTTGTATTAAAAAAATTTGATTTTGATTGATTTTTTTACTTGTTCTCACGGTTCTCACAATATTTAGCGTTCTCAAGATAACCCTCCCCTATATATATATATATATATATATTTATTGGTGTGGTTATATATGTCGTGATCAATCCTCGTGTTATATATTAGTGTAGTATATATATAACATGAGCGTTACATATATTAAATAAATAATAACAAACACACCCATTCAAGTTTGAAATCAATGTATACCCATGTCTCTAAGAGAAAGTTGTGTAAGGTTAAGAATGATGAAAATAATTAGGTCCCCGCCCACCTTAGGTTTACACCCGAAATCACCTAAGTATTATGGGCTCTTGTCATAATATTTTCCCTTTTGGGCATTTAAGTCAAAAATTGCATTTTAATCCAATTAAGTTATTAAATCCCTCCAATCACCCTCTATTTCATTTGGTCATCAAAATTACATGGCGTTGTGGCAGGACTATAGAAGTGCTAGCGGAGTGATTTCAAGTAGGAATTGGTGGCTAACCAATTTGATGTGACCCATATGAAATCATATACAAATAATTCTTACCAAAAAGAACCAATTATTTAATAAACTGATACTAATGACAGCTAGAAATTAAACCGGTATAATTAGATTAAACATTTATCACCATCTTGATATAGGGTAGGATTATTTTACAACATTGATTAAGATGTTGAATAAAAAAAATATTTAACAATTAGTGATATTAAACTTCTAAACTATTAATGAATAACTGAATAATGAATACTTTTGTTACAACTTTGCTTAAGATGTTGAGCAAAAAATATCTTACAATAAGCGATAGTTTAGTGTGCTATACCCTATATAACCATGAAATAAGAAAGTAGAACTTTAAATGCTTTAGATACAAGTCCCTAACACAATAATTTTAACCCTAGCGAAAACAAAAGATTTACCTGAAAAATGAACAATAAGATTTATGGAATATAAGGTGTGAAAAAAAAAGAAGACCACGACGACCCCAAAATAGTCGAGTTACACATCCCTTTTTTGTTCAATGAGAAGGGTCCCATATTTTGTCCATTGTCAGCCAAAACACCTTTTTTTTTTCTAAGCTAATCTTATACAGTATACAACCATCCAATCAGGGTACAAGTATAGCATATATGCAAATTTAACAAAGGTGGCCCTCATGAAAATTTTCACAGCCCAACAAAACTAATTCCCTGAACTACAAATTATCAAAACATAAATCAACTCCAAATTATTAAGGTACAAGTACCTATACATATCTTCTAATTTTGACTATCACATCCCAGAATAAAAGAGTGTAAAAACATAACAAATACCACTAATATCATCTACCTAAATACTTCCATGGAAGAAAAAAAATTATCAAAGCCACTAATATCACTAATATCATCTACCTAAATACTTCCATGGAAGAAAAAAATTATCTATTTAGAGCTACAATATTATCAAAGCCTCATCTCAATGTACAAATTAGATACACAAGGTGCAAAACGTTTAGTAAATATAATAACACTAACATTCAGGTTTTATAGTTTAAACATAGTTAACATTTAGTAAAAATATTCCGAGTGAGAGGATCATGTTGGTGTCAACTCACGAAAATTCGCTTAAATTCGGGTTCATGTGTCTTGAGATGGTTTTTTCATTTGTGTAGTGTTCGGCTTCTCAACCTGACTACCCGCAACGACGATCCATTATACCCCTAATTTAAGAGTACAAAATCGCACGAGCCAACCTGCTAAAAAAAACAAAACAAATACCCCGTTACATACGCTTCAAATGTCATGTCTTGAGTATAGGTCATTTTTAGAAGTCGGTTTTTCAACAGGTCCGGAACTAAAACCATTCCTTTTTGTATTTTCTTTTTAACTGAGTTACTTAAAAGGAGTGTAAGAATGCAATTGTTAAGTAGATTTTTATGAACAAAATAATACCTTACCATCAATTAATCAAGCATTCTCAAATGCTGAAAAAGCATGTGAAGGTAAAACTTCTGCCCACTGCAAATTTTAAATTTTAACCATTAGAATAAACTGGAAAAATATCAATGAAAATGAGTAAAAAAAGACAAGAGTTATACCTTGTAATTGTAGTAACTAACAACATATCCACCTGCATCACCACAAAGAATTAAGAAGGGAAAATAAACATACACGAAGACTTATTTCATCACTGTTATAAGACCAAATGAAAACAATCTTTTTAGAGAACCAAGCTACAAAAATATGGTTGAAACCACGAATGAATCTGCTTACTCTGCAGCTCAATGTATAATGTTATTTTATTAATAATCGCAATTTGCTCGGCAATTTAAAATAGCATTCTATAAATTTATATGGATGTTCATACATTTAATGGGCAAGTTTAATACCTTTAAAACTGTCATCTAACCTACAAAAGAGTGCCCTACCATCTGAATGAAAGGTAACTGGTCGTATGTATGTTGCCTGAAAAAATTGCTTGAATAACACAAATAAAAAAAAATACTAAGAATAAATAATGAGAACTTATCTCCCATAGGATATCTATTGTAGCTAATGAACAAACACAAGGGGAACATAAAAAATTGGTAACTCTAGTTAAGTTGGTCTAATCAATTCAAACTTTCCAAGTCCCAAAATTTCACATTTGTCTAAAGAACCAGGAACAACTGAACAAGTTGTGGATTAGTTAATAAAATTACTTATATAGTCTTTGTCCCTTCTTTATTTGTTATAGAAAACAGGGTTCACACTAATAATATTAGCATGCAGAAAAACAAATAAAATAAAACTCTATTTTAGAAGGTAGCATCATGCATAGGGTGATCAGAGCATTACAGCAAACCCTTTCTCTTGTTTGACCTTTTTTTCATCAACAATTTTCGAAAGGGTCTTGCTATTCAAACCCCCCAAAAAATTATTTGTACCCTCTCAAAGCACTGAGCGTAGGCCTAAGCTCGGCGTATTGGCCCCACGGGTGACGTGATTGTCACACCAATCAGTGCTTTATCAGACTTTAAGTCACATCACTGAAACATCATACTTCAAAGCGCTGAGCTTTGGCCTAAGCTCAGTGCTTTCAAGTACGAGGTTGACTGGTTGGTCAATCAGTCTGACAAAGGCTGAAAAAGTGAACCCTAAGCGCTGAGCTTCGGCCAAAGCTCAGCGCTTTGAACTGATCAGATTGCTTATTTATACCACATCTCATACGTTTGTGAACTACACTACACAAATATATTGTGAACTACACTACACAAATCTATTTATTATTATTAGTATTACCTTATTATTATTATTTACAAACATGAAAAAAAATCTTAAAAAAACAAACACCAAAAAAAAACCCCACAAAAAAAAATCATATAAAAAACAACCAAAACCCCACCCAAAACACCCAAAAAAAACCCAACCCAACACCCTATCACACCAATCCCAAGACCCCATCAGCTTTTGTACTTCAAAGCACTGAGCTTAGGGCAAAGCTCAGTGCTTAACACCAATCCCAAGGCCCCCCACCTGATCCACCTGATGCTGTCAGCTTTTGGGTTCAAAGCACTGAGCTTGGCCCTAAGCTCAGCGCTTTAAAGGCGGCTGGGGGGGTTTAAGTAGACACATGGGGGTACCAATAGATAACGCCTTTTCGAAATTGTTGCAGTCTAAACGGGTCAGTGAAAGGGACAAATCGAAAAAGTACAGCTTAACAGCAAAAAAAATACAATTTGAAAGCTTAAAATGGGTCTGAACTCTGAACGATTTGGTCCTTTAACAAATTGGCTTTCAACTGGTTTAACTTAAAAGTGATTGGTCATCTGTAAGAGAAAAACTAAAAACTAAAAATAAAATAAAATATAGATTTGCCTAAAATGGGCCTAAAGAATTTGGGTAAAGCAAAAGTTGGGACAACAAAACCTTAAATAAAATTAAATTTTTATCTTTAACAAGTGAAAGAAAACATAGAAACCAAAAAATAAAATAAAAAGATGGTACAAACCTCACTATCAACATAAAGTGAATTGCATAAATGTCATCCGTATGGTTAGAACTCATGGCTTTCAATATATTTTGTGCTCAGTTGTTGCCTTTAACTGAAAAATGAATTGATGACAAAAATAAAGAAAAAATAGTAACAAATAAGAGTACAAAATACTGAATACTCTTATCGTTTCACTTATGTCCTATTTTGATTTAGGGATATAGAAAAATACATTCATTGATAAGATAAGACTGTGTGATTATGTTAAATGTTTTAGGTGTTTACAATATACATATAGCGTAAATCGCCTTTTCGACTTTCAAGCCATTGTAATTGACACAATAGTTTCTATAAAACCAACGCACTTGCAACAATTGAAGTTAAAAGCTTAGATTTCGATTTTGCTACTTGTAATACATTACTTTTTATGAAAGTAAACTTCTTCCAGATACATTATCAACATAAATCAACAAAGTGAAAACACAAAATTATGCACTTTTGATGTATATGCTTTAATTTTTTTAATAACAAACGTTCGAAAAATACTTTTTTGTGGTTAATGAGTTAATTGAGTTTGTGCTAGAACGTGTAAATATTGTACGTGTCGGGTTGGGATAACCCTAGAGTCCCAAACATTTTTTTGTAATTTTCTATTCATTTGACCCATTTGACGTGTTAGAGACAAAACATAACACAACCCAAATCAGCCCATTTATTAGTAAAAAAGTTAAAATTGTCATGTTTACTAAATTCGGGATATATATGACTGCCATATTGATTATAAGATACCTGAAGAACGTGTGCTTCATCATCTAAAAGTTGTTTTTTTTTTATTTTCACATGTTCAGGTTAGCTATCACCAGTGTCTTTACTATCTGCATTTGTTTGTTTGCTTAACTCCAAATTTTAAAAATGTTGAATAAGAGCTGCAGAAAATAAGCTTTCATGTTTATAAAAGATGAATAACAGCTTAAATATATTAATTCTCTAAGGTAACAATGACCCATGAGTTGATATTAGAAAGGTAAATCTATGCCGTACCAGTAGGTTATCAAAATTCTCAAAATTAAAATGATGAAATATACTGTGTGAGACACCTTTGTCAAATCCTTGTATGATTTCTTAAGCCTGCAAAGAATTTGATATTCAAATTTTATATAGAATCATGTCCATAGGGTTGCTAGATAACGAAGCATGACAATCTGATGTATATGATCAAATATGTGATGAAAACCATAAAAGTGGCATTTAGTTGATATGTAAAAGTTAAGACAAATTTCTTTAAAAGACCAGCATTAAAGTTTCATGGTTTAAGCAACTTTTTAGCTAATCTAATGGTTATCATTAACTCCAATCTAAACTTGGCCACCAAAAATCCTATACAATAATTGTCATCAAACATAGATCATTACATATACACATGGACAAATTAATCACTGTAGTAAAAAATGTATTATTGCATCAGATTCCAAAACAAACCAGAGAACACTTTGCTTACAAGTTAAACCAAAGAACACTTCGTCGTATGGATTATGTCACACCCTCAAATTTCCACTGCGGGCTTTATACCGCGAGGCGCATGACATACCAGGATCCCATAGCCATAAGTCATATGAACGAACTCTAAATGCCCAAACCATTCAGTTCGTTTTCAAAAACCAAGTTTAGTTAAGCTGCGGAAGCGTAAACCAAAGTTAAACCTTTTAAAACCATGCGCAAAACAACGCGTCCAAATTAAAACCATACGAAAGAAAATGTAAAAGCATGATATATGATTTAAGTGTATGCCCAAGACCCCAAATGCAGTGAAGTGTGCAGTGCTTTCTAATCGTGGCACCGGAAGCTAACTACCTGCAAAAGCATGTATATCGTGTGTCAACATAAAGCTGGTGAGTTTACAAAGTAAAGTAATTTAATATGCAAATGCGCTGGTTTCCAAAAACCACGTAAGTAAGTAATAACGTAGGTCCTCCAGACCAAAAAGTTAAAGAGTTATCAGTTTAAGTGTATCAGGGGTAGCTAGCCCACTCAATGTAACTAAACAAGATTATTGGGACACCTTCAGGAAAATAGTTATTTGCCTCAATAACTGGCGTCTATCAACACCAGTTGGAAATTGTGGTCAGAAGTTCATGCCCGTGCCTCAAGCACCTCAAACATGAGGTTGCTGCATCAACCTAATAGCGCTATCAACTAATACCCCGTTCGCCTCCGGCAATTAACCCAATAATATGCAAGGACTTCAAATGATAGAGTGTTTAGATTACAAAGGACCAATAAGTTTTAAACTGACTGAAAACCCGATCCACACAAGGAATCGTAAAACCGACCCACACAAGGAGTCCATACCTGAGTAGTCCCAAATGGACTAGAAAATGTTTACCAAAGTTGTCTCTAATCCGAGACGCATGCTTTTGAGAAAAAGAGTAGTGAAACTCACCTTAATGTGCAAGCAAAAGAAATCCGAACCGCAAGTAAAGTATGCTACCGACACCCTAACATAAGTGTCACTAAGTGAGTATAGGCGTAATATCGCTACACCACATAACTCGTTTGTCCAAGGCGTTTTAAACGTTCAAAAGTGTGTATGTGACGCCTAGTGATTCTACATGCAATAGTAAACCCTACGGACTCGTTGGTGAATGTATTGGTTACAATTAGCTTCTACATTCCGTATGTGTCTCAAACAAGTGTACTTCAGTTACATGTCAATTCCATACCACCTAAGACCTCAATTAATCACATAAGCACATAATACACAATCTGTGTTTTCAGGACAGATTGTGCGCCAGCAAAACGAATTTATTTAAAATAGTAAATCAGTGAGTTAACCTCCCAAATTGTTACTGAATTTTCTTTGGGATTCAATTAACAACACCTATTTTTGTTTTGTCTTAAATCCAAACACAAAAATAATTAAAATTCGTCTAATTCAGCTATGTTCAGAAAACCTTCCTAACAGGTCAGTTTGGTAGATAATTTCCCAAAAATTGTGTATTCATCCAAACGGGATGAATCCACTTGGAAAACTCAATTTACTCCAATATTAACCTTCTGTAAAAATTTCACAACCCAACTCTTTATAAATCTTGAGTTATGATGTTTCAAAGTTGACTCAGTTTGATACCCGAAATTCTGACCTGACCTATTTTCAATGAAAATTCCAAAAACGACTCAACCGACGTCCAAAACACTTGATTTTACCCATTATGAAAAGCTAAGACCAGGTGTGATTCAACCATGCAAAGAAAATACCAAAATCATCATGTTAAGGCCGTGTTACAGCTCCTACAAGTTCGTCTAATCATTCTGTCCAGATTTTAGTTTCGCCTAAATCATACTTTAATCGACTACCGTGTGCATAAAAACAATCAACAAACATCAATAATCATTACCAAACATCCCTAATACTTATTTTGATCAGATTCTACTACTAAACATGCAAAGATCACAACTTTAAAGACCAAAACGTCAATAACTTGCGCAACAAGTATCCTATGATGTTACTAATCGTTTATTATTATGTTTGATCCGTTTAATCTCCAAAACTTCATGTTTTAATGATTATTAAAAACTTTCAGACCTGGAAAAACTTTGTTACATGATTTTTATAACAAAAACACAAGATAAAAGTGTAAGGAATCAAAGATTATACCCTTGGCTCTTCGATTCGATCAACCGCGCGCCTTGGAGCTTCCCAATTGATGATCTTGAGCCTTAGCAGGAGCTTTAGGGTTAATAATTCGTGTGGGGCAGTAAGGGGCGATTAGGGTTGAGTTTAGGGGTTGCATGGGGGTTAAGGTTGCTTAAATAGGTGTGAAAGGCGGTTTAGACCTGTCAGATGAAACCGAGCGGCCGCTCGGGCCCTGTGAGCGGCCGCTCACAGGCCCGAGGCCCGCGTGAGTGTCCCGTTTCGTCACCCGACGCGTTATCCTTCGACGTTTTTGTTATTTCGGACCGTAACAAGTGCAACCCCATGCGTTAAGACCCTAATCAACCTCATACTCCACTTTTAGTGATTTTTATTAACGTATTCGGTTTAGGTTCACACAATCACGTATGGTTTTCACATAAGTTTGTCAAATATCACAGAGACACATAAATTCATTATTCATCAATGTCCGAGGTTCACTAATCATGTAACCCGATATTAACTCACAACAATGCACGTGTGTCCTATCTAGCTAACCCTAGTTAAGTATAATGCACGGAATTTAACTAGAGTTTAGTTAAAGTGAGAACCTGCATTTGCGGTGTATCACAGATTATACACTAAAATCATGAATCCACAACAGAAGTTTTGGGGAGAGACAATAAAAGGTTCACCAAAAAACTGGTATGGATCTTGTGTTTCTGGTTTCACTGTTTTTTTAATACTCTTAATAAATATGTACAAATAAGTGCACGCATACACAATCATGAATATACAAAAAAAAAAAAAAAAAAGATAAACCATCTCATGTAAAGAACAAAAATATGAAAACAAACCTTGTAAAGCCAATGTAGACTTTCTGCACAAAATATCGTAGCAAGAGCAAGCAACGTAGATGGAATATTAGAATAGTTGATAACTGAAAGCAAATACGCTAGCTGAGCACATACATTCATATGATGAATTTTTTATTTCAACTTGTAATATATAAAAATCATATATTCACATAAACCTTTCGATAATGAAGAATCCTCTTTCGTCTTGCAAAAAATATCCATAGGCTCCATGTTTGACTCTTCAAATTCTACCAAAACACACGCAAAACCAACAGATCTAAACCAAATTTCTCAAAATCACATATCTCAACCGTAATATGCATTAACTCAACCCAAAATATAAACAATAACAACAAATTAGGGATCAGAGAACTCACAAACGTGATAAGTTCTGAGGTAGGTAAGAAAGAAACCTTGAAAAAGTTGAACCCTAGCACCTAGCCCTAGATCTGCAACACGATGGTGAAGATCTGCAAGGAAAGAACCCCTGTTGACCCGAAAACCCCATCCAAATCACCACTTCCATGTTACCCTATATTCCCCAACGTTTTATTGGCAAAACAAAGAACCACCACTAGAGAGTTGCTTCTCATGCTTAACATGACGATGGTAGAGCTGGTTCTTCAAATACAAAACTCTAAATCAGAATATCTTGGAGTGAGAGAGAGAGAGAGAGAGAGAGAGAGAGAGAGAGAGAGAGAGTGAGTGAGTGTGTGTGACAATGGAGGCGGATGAACGGAACGAGGGGTTTGAAACCCTAAAGAATGAAATGTATCCGGGTTTTCTTGGAATACATTTGTGCATTGAAGACTTGTACATGATGCATTATAACTTGCACCCTTCAAAAGTTTAAGAGTTTTTATGCATTGGTCCTTGTACAACATGCTTTTAAGGTTGCACATGTGACAAATGACCATTTCTGCCCTTCCTATATGCTTATTAATATAGTATATATATATATATATATATATATATATATATATATATATAGGGTAGGGATCATACGAGAACCAACTTTAGGGAGAGAACCAGAGAACCATTGTCAACACAAACATAAAAAACCTAAAAACCCCACCTCCACCCCCTAAAAAACTAAACCCACCCACCTCACTCCCTAAAAACCTAAACCCCCCACCCCCCACACCGCCCCCCCCCCCCCCCCCAATTGTGAAATGCACATGTGCAGCTAACTCCACACCCCCCCCCCCCCCCAAAACCAAAACGCTCCATCCCATCCCCCAAAAAGATACCCCCTCTTCCACCATACCCAAAAACTAAACCCTAAAGCTAAACCCATTAAAAAACTTAACTATAATAGTGAAATGCACATGTGCATGTAGTACAATTATCTTATTTTATAGTTTTATATAGAGGTTTTTTATAGTTTATTCACCAACAACCCCAGAATACCTAACCCCATTCCCATCATACCTAAAAGCTAAACTCTAAAGCTAAACCCATGAAAAAAAACCTAACTATAATAGTGAAATGCACTTCGCGTATATTTAAAGATCATTGAATAAATTTTTTTCCACCTTATATATCATATCACGTCCATTTAATGATCATTTCATTATGGAAATTGATAATTTATTTAAAAGTGTGCTCTAATAGTGAAATGCACATGTGCATACGGTATATGTATACGGTATATATACAGCAAAATGCACATGTGCATAAGACCTGACGTAATTATGACATAAAAAAGGCCATTTTTTGTTTTTTTTATTTTTTTTTTCAGAAAGATTAACACTAAAAAAACATTTTGGTGTTTTTACTTTTTTTATTTTTTTTATTCTTTTAGGTTATATAATTTTTTTATAATTTTTTTTATTTTTTGGTGGTAGGGTTTTTGTGTTCACACTTGGTTTTTTGGTTCTCTCCCTAAATGGTGGTTCTCAAATGATCCAAATCCTATATATATATATATATATATATATATATATATATATATATATATATATAGTATAAGGTTATATTGGAAACCCTTGTTATATGGTAAACTTTGGAAACTCTAACTTCCCGACTTTTTTTATATGAAAATTTTAGGGTATGTAATATACATGATTTTAAGCATTTTGAGCCAAAAAATGGAAAAAACGACGAGCCATTTTAAAAAAAAAAAAAAAAAAACCATCTTCGGGTAACAAATGGTTAACACATGTTAGTTTCTCTTAACATGTGTTAGTCAAAACTTTATTTTTAAAAAAAAAAATTACTCGGCGCTTTTTTGATTTTTTTGGCTCAAAATGCTTAAAATCATGTATATTACATGCCCTATTTTTTTCAAAAATAAAAAAAAAATTGGGAAGTTAGAGTTTCCCGAGTTTACCATATAACAAGGGTTTCCACATTATCCTTTCCCTATATATATATATATATATATATACCCTATATATATGTGTATATATACCCTATATATGTGTATATATATATATATAGGCTAAGTATCCTGTGAAAACCCTCTTGAGTTGTGCAAACCCATGAAAACCCTATGTAACAACATTGTTTTTTTCTAATTTTTTTAGAATAGCTTGTATACTTAATTTTATGACTTTCAGCCCAAAAAAATCAAAAAAGCACCAAATAGATTTTTTTAAAAAAATTACGTAACACAAATGTTACATATGTAACAATGCTGACGTATGATAAAACCGAGTTTTGTGTAACACGGTGTAACAAAATAATCTACTTGGCGCTTTTTTGATTTTTGTTGCCAAAACTAATAAAATTGAATATAAAAGCTATTCTGAAAAAAATCAGGAAAAAAAACAAGTTTAGGGTTTTCAGGGTTTGCACAACTCAAGAGGGTTTTTATTTTAGCCAAACCCTATATATATATATATATATATATATATATATATATAATTTAGAAACTCCCTTGGGTTGGAGAAACCTAAGAAACTCTATCTCCACCCTTGATCAATGTCAATCTATGGCTGAGATTCATCCTGATGGCTATGTTTTATTCCTGTTTTTGGCAAAACATATGTGGTGACTCCCTAAATGTTACCGAGTGTTACTTATGTCTCAGTTAAGTAAGTTTAGGATGGCACATGGACAGATCTTGTGATAGTTTTTTTATAAAAATAACACATCCATGTGTTTTGCCTTTGTTTATACGTGCAAAACTTTATGTTTTCGAGAAAACACACATGTTAAGCTAGTTAACACATGTTTTATTATTCTTAACACATGTTCATAAATCGAACCATGTTGTATATTGTATAATTTAGGTGAAATATGTTGTTCTTGGGCTGGGTCTTGGCCTCTTACACACGCACACATACATATATGTATGTGTGTGTGCTTGTAAATGTCCATATCCATGTGTTCCAAGGTGTATGCATCATTGTGAACATGTGTGTATACATAACTAAAACATTGAACTTTTATAATCAAAGCTTGAGTTATTAAGTTAGTTAGTTCCAAGAATAAATGTTTTGTGGTGTGTGCGAGTACATGTAGGCTTCGGGTGGCAAATATGCATAACTAAACGATCATGTAAACAAGACTAAAGTTCGGGTATCATACCTCACATGTATAGCCGAGTAAAACAAGAAAATAATAAGCTAACTCCTCACAAGAAAGCTCCTAAATGCTAGTTAAAGGCTTGGAACTCCCTAGTGATGGTGTAGTGTGGCCGAAAGGTGTTCCTTGGGTGCTTGGGGGCTTCGGCCGAAGGTAACAAGAGAGGAAAGGTGGGGTTTCAAGTGTTAGTGAGTTCTTGAGAGGTTGTGGTGTGATCAAATTGTGTTCTAGTGCCTCTATTTATAGGCGAGTGGTGTGAGGATGAGTGTGGTTTCATTAGTTCATATACTAGGTAAGTCAACTTCTTGTTTTCTTAATATGTATTCTCTAGAAGCCTTGTAAGGGTAATGTGTTGAATTGAGGCTTTGATGGGTTGTGTGTGGTGGCTTCGGCCGAGAATAGGCATGGGGAAGGGGAAGTTATTTGTGGTAAGTTGGACAAGGTGATCATGCTCAAGTGTTCTATGTTGTGCTAACTTGGTGTAAGGAGTTGACCTTGGCTCAATAGTGGTTTGTCTTGGGAATGCACTAGCCGATTTCTTGCATGCATTGGTGACATTTTTGGATGGTCAAAGCTCATGGGAAGTGTAGTTGTGAATGGTTCATGCCTTGTTGGTGTTAACCCTAGATGGATGTGTAACTAGATAGGCTTGTGACTAGGAAGGGAAATAGACATGTGTGTGTATATATGCGAGTGTGTATATGTGTGTGTATAGATAGTTTTGTCACTTCTCCACTCTATGTATGTGTATGTATAGTGCCGTGTATATATATGTATGTATAGAGATGTGAGTGTGTCTTGTACTAGTTAGGTAGTGTCCAAAACAATGCACACCTTCTTTCCTTGGGAATAAGTGAGCCGCAAATTTCATAGGGAAATAATAATACATTTTAAGCAAGTCAACATGTGTAGTTTTGTTCACTAAGGTGGACTAGATCCCCTTAAGGCAATGGTCTTGGATTTGATGGGATCTTGTTGTGCATATGTGTATGTATGGCCGTAGGCATGCATGTATGTGTGTTAGTGTATTTGTTAGATCCTCATGTTCATGTTAGTCTAGATGGATCAAGTTCAAGGTTACAAGTGGACGTTTGTTTGTACACGTACCAGTTTACTATATACATGTTAGTAACCTCTTTTGTTTATGAACATTGTTTGATTTTGTCCTTGTCGGGTAACAAGTTGGGAATTCTTGTTCAATTGCATGGATTTCCTATAGTCTAGTAAGGCATATTTAACTAACTGAGGCCTTGTACTAACTAACGTGTCTACTGTTAGACTGCATGTCTCGGGATTGTCTCGTTGGAACCCTGTATGATCCAATTATGATAGAATAGATGACATGGAATGTTATGCACAATGTATTCACGTGTAGTTAGATGTACGGATATGACCTGTGATTTCGACGGGTGTCACACCATCGTTGTGAACCTTCACTACAATCGATGTCACTAACACCTCATGGTCCCCAAATCCACTAAACAACCGATACCCATAAGAAATGGATTCGAGAATTACCTTAGCACGTGAAGAGCATGCCTCGTCTCCGGATCCTTGATCCTTGGTCATTGTCGCCTTCTTTTTTGCTCCTTTTCGTCATACACTCACTCCTTGGCCGATTATAGCCTAGGGTTTCTCCCTTAAATATGTTTTTTATTGAAACAAGGTTACACATGGGTCCCTTAAGTTCTAATCCCATCTCCTTGCTTCAAAAGCTACCCAAAGCCAAAGGCCACCAGATTCGTTTTTTCAAGTACCAACGAAAGCTATGGAACTTTTTTGATATGGCCATTGTTAGTGTAGGCTCTGCGTTAGAAGTGAATGATAGGATCCTCTCCTTGCCTTTTAATTAGGACATTAAGGACTCCACAATGTTTTTGTCCTTTTATGCACTAAGTCCTTTGGGGCTAGTATGAATCTCGACCTCTGTCATGTCGTCAACCTTGACAACTTTCTCTCCAAGTTCAACTTCTCATTGAAGAATCTCTCTCAACTTGTTGTCTTGTGTGAGCGCCAAACCTTGCTCTCCCTCTCATTCTTAGAAGTGTTAGTGCATCTTGTGTGACAAATGCTTGTCTAGATAGTTTACGCTTTATGGTCGATGTAATAATACTTTTGGATATGATGTTTGTCTTGTAGTGTATTAAACGAGCAAGATATAGGCGAAGATACCCCCTGGGTGGACATGCTCTGGGCCGAACGTAGGTATGTTCGCTCTAGGCCTAGCCGAGGCAAAGATGACATCCGTATATCTAGGTCATGTGATTTTAGGGTATCAGTTAGTTTTTGGTAGAGCAAGTTCATGGGAGACTTGATTGATTGTATTATCAGTAATTTATAATCAATAGAAGTCTCGGTTTATAAGTATTCTACGTGTTCATATGCCGCTTGTTAACTTGTATTTGGATAACCGGGTATCTAGAGGATTTCCGCACTCTAGTTATCTTGCAATCAATCCATTCTAGGGACCTACAAGAAACGATGAAGCTTTCCTTCATGGATCTTTAGAGGACCAACAACTTATATAACTGACTCTAGCTCAATGTGCATGTTGAAGAAACACTATGAACTATACCCATGATTCTTTATACTTAACTACGAAAACTGAAATTAACCTACTAAAGAGACTAGATGCGCAACTGACTCATAAACTAATAAAAGAGACTTCTAGAACAATAGAAATTTGGGTTATTTTCTATTTAAAAAAGACGTACACATCTCACTTCTGTTTATTGAGGTCACTTGAGATAAAGACAATAATTAAGTGAGCAACTAATAATATAACTGAAAACTGTATTTATATATATAACAGATATTGAAGTATTGAAGCTTGCAAACTCATTTATCAACTCATTATATGCTTTTATGCGTTATTGTTATAGGAAGTAAGAGCTGTAGTCCCTCCTCATTTTAGGGCAATGAAGAATGCAGCTGGCAAAACACCAATGGAAGTATTCGATGAAAACCACAAGGATCTAACTTCCAAAGGTGAGAAGTGGATAAAAGAAACAATTAATCAGTCAATGGTGGTAGCTACACTTGTAGCTGCTGCAGCATTTTCGGTAGCCATTTCAATTCCTGGTGGGTATGACCAGAGCCGGCCCTGGGGGTGGGCGAGCCGCACCCCCGGCCGAGGCCCGTTATTCTGAGGGGCCAAAATCGGGAACTCTTCTTGACAAGGTATTCAAAATCGATATTTTTTTAGTTTAATATTCAAGAATTTTTACACACAAAACAGTTTTAAAGTGAAGAGAAGGATGAAGAAAGTGTTAATCGGGTTTGATTAATTTTGTAGAAGACAAAAGCAGGTGGCGGCCCATCAATGGTGGTTGTGTATCTTTTTGCTTAAAGTAAAGTGGAGAGGAAGATAGGAGAAGAAGACAGATAAATTAGAAAGAATATGATAGATATTTGTTTTTAAGGACATTTCTTTTATTTATTTTCTGTTTAACCCCTATTCTTACATTGCCTCTATTTTATTAAAAAAGCATACATAAATATGTTTTCTTTGTTTATTTCCATGTTCTAACAATTGATAACGAAAATAAGTCAACATTATATTAATATATTTAATTAATTTATAGCTTTATTTAATTTAAGATTTAGTAAATTTCCGTTCAAAAAAAGATTTAGTAAACTTAACATTATCTTATTTATCATTTGTTATTATAGACAAACATATATATGTATAATATAACCACTCGGTAGTAAAGTTCTAGTTCCACCACTATATAAAATATACATGTTTAAAATATAAAATTTTAGAACCTTATAACATATTGATTGATCATTTGTAATTTATCTAAAATGTTATAATTTATATTGGGCTCAATTTTACCCACATTGATAATCCAGATACCAAATCATCTAATTATTTAATCTAAATGATAATATAACAATAACAATACATTAAAAAATATAGCTATATCGTTAATCATTGATTCAATAATGCTAAGAGAGCTTCATGAATTATCGATAACTTATTACGGTATATTTTTCTGATACTATATTCGTGCTATGTTTATTGCTATAATGTTAATCTTTGTTTAAAAAAATTAGTTATTGATATAGTTCGTTAGGTTTAAAGGGCCTTTTTTTTCGATTCGGCCGAGGCACTTAAATCCCCAAGACCGGCTCTGGGTATGACCAGAGCAAAGGTTTTCCGCTATTAATCACAAACAACCTATTTATTTGTTTTATAGTATTTGATGCCTTATCTTTCTTCTTATCTTCCATTTCAATCCTCATATTCCTATCCATCAGCGTTTCTCATAAGTCTTACGTTGATTTCAAAGATCTTTTACCTTTACGTATGTATATGGGTCACGTTGCACTTATGCTATCTATATCATTCTTAATTGGTGCCTTTCTCTTTAATTTCATCACTATGTATGGACATAAATATATGCCACTTGTGATTTTGACAGTGTTAACCACTTTATACATTGTTCTGAAGCTTATTGTTCTCATTTCCCTAATCGTGACAACATATCCTAGAAACAACCCCTTTATGTGGAAACTATATATCGATACAACAACCCTTTACTCTAAAAACCCACGGGACTAGATGATACCGATATGGTTAGTTCCCATCTGGAGATCTATTTGAAGATAATACCTTCTGGCCATTTATTACGACTTTTATGATGTCTATGCGAAGAATTTTCTTTTTTATTGTTTCTGTAATTTGGTAAGAAAATGCTGAATTGCTTGATGTCATATTACAATAGATCATGGGTATTTATACAAGAGTCTTATGCTAGTGAAATGGTAATACAATAATTACATATGTATAATTATGGTAAATACAAATCATAGTAATGATGATGGGTCAACCATGGCTGGAATCATGGAGCGAGATTGGTGTGATAATAGTCCCCCGCAGTCGAAGCAGTAGCCGGGCGAATGCAAAGACTGGACTTGAAACGATCAAATAAGATACGTGGTAGACCTTTGGTGAAAATATCTGCATATTGATATTCAGTGGGGACATGAAGAACACGAACCGAACCAAGTCGAACCTTTTCACGCACAAAATGAATATCGATTTCCACATGCTTGGTGCGTTGGTGTTGAACAGGGTTTTGTGACAAATACATTGCCGAAATATTATCACAGTATATGATGGACGCTTGTCGGACCGGGACATGTAACTCAAGTAGCAGATTACGAATCCAGGATAGTTCAGCAGTAGCGTTGGCAACTCCTCGGTATTCAGCTTCGGCACTGGAGCGAGAAATGGTTTGCTGTCGTTTTGAAGACCAAGAAATTAAGTTGTTGCCTAGAAAGACACAATAGCCAGATGTGGAGCGGCGTGAGTCTGGACACCCCCCCCCCCCCCAGTCAGCATCGGAATAGGCTGTAAGTTGTACCGAATTGGAGGGGGTCAAGTGTAATCCGTGGTCCGTAGTGCCCCGAAGATATCGTAAGATTCTCTTGAGATAGTTGAAATGAGGTACTCGAGGGGCATGCATAAATAAACATACTTGCTGGACCGCGTATGAAATGTCTGGTCTAGTGATGGTTAAATATTGTAGAGCTCCTGCAAGGCTGCGATACATAGTTCCATCTGAAAGAAGGTCGCCCGTGTGGGCACTGAGTTTGGACAGTGTGTCCGCTGGCGTATGGCATGGTTTACAGTTCTCCATTTTGGCACGAGCCAAGATGTCCTGAATGTAAGCCTGTTGAGACAAGAAAAGGCCACCTGATGTATGTTTGACTTCGATCCCCAAGAAGTGATGTAACCTGCCAAGGTCAGTCATAGCAAATTCCCTGGACAAGGCAGTAATAAAATATTGCAATAATTGATCATTTGAGGCAGTGAGTATGATGTCATCAACATATAGCAGGAGATATGCCATATCAGTGCCATGCCGGTAAACAAATAAAGAACTGTCCGAAGTGGAAGTTTTAAATCCACATCGTATGATGTAGGACGCAAACCGCTGGTACCAAGCGCGAGGTGCCTGTTTAAGTCCATATAAGGACCGTTTTAACCTGCAAACAAACTTGGGATTCCGACTATCCACAAAACCAGGTGGTTGGAACATATAAACTGTCTCGTTAAGGTCTCCATGCAAAAAAGCATTTTTAACATCTAATTGATGAATTGGCCATGATTTAGACAATGCGAGACTTAGTACTGTACGAATGGTGGTTGGTTTAACCACAGGGCTAAATGTTTCATCACAATCAACGCCAACCTGTTGGGACTTGCCGTTAACAACTAAACGTGCTTTGTAGCGTTCAAGAGTCCCATTAGCATGAAACTTGTGGCGAAATAGCCACATGCATCGAATAATATGAGCCTCGGGTGGTCTAGGAACGAGTTCCCATGTGTGGTTATTTATTAAAGCATTGTATTCAGTTTTCATAGCATCGTACCAGTTTGGATCAGATTGGGCATCAAGGTGTGATTTTGGGATAGGTGAAATGGTTTCAGTGTTTAAGTTGAAGGGTGTCTTTGGTTTGGAAGTACCGTCACGAGAGCGTGTGGTCATATGGTGACGGGGCTGTGGTGCAGTGGGTGGGGGTGGGTTAGGGGCCGTAGGTGGGTTGGGTAGAGGAGGGTTGCGGCGAGAATAAGTGATGGTAGGTGGGTTGGGAGTAGTAGTGTGTAGTGGTGGAGTGGGAGGTGGCGAGGTAGCAGTGTTTAGTGGTGGAGTGGGGGGAGTGGTGTCGTGGGACGTGGTAGTGTCAGGGTTGGGGATAGTGTTTGAGGGTGATGGTTGGGTGAAAATGAGGGGAGATGGGTCAGACTCAAGAAATGTATATGAGTCAGGTGTGGGTTGGTATGATTTTGAAAACGGGAATTCAGTTTCATTGAAAGTGACATGGCGGGATAAAATAATTTTCCCTGTGCTACGATCAAGGCATCGATAGCCACGATGGTCGGCAGGATAGCCAAGGAATACACAAGGTGTAGACCTTGGTGCAAGCTTGTGTGGGCGGGTGTCGGATTGGTTGGGAAAGCATGCGCATCCGAAGACACGGAGGTGGGTATAATCAGGATTTTTGAGATATAAGGCAGCGGTAGGGGTGCGAAAACCAATGGTTTTGGATGGTAGAATGTTGTGAAGGTAGACAGATGTGTGAAGGGCTTCAACCCATAGGTTTGGTGGGAGAGAGGCATGGGTGAGAAGAGAAAGCATGATGTCGTTAAGACGACGAATCATGCGTTCAGCTTTCCCATTTTGTTGAGATGTGTGGGGACAAGAAAACCGAAATTGTAACCCATGAGTGGCAGCAAATTGTTTAAATTGGGCATTGTCAAATTCGCCACCCATGTCACTTTGAAAGGACTTAATGTTGCGGTGAAATTGGGTGGAGATAAATTTGTAAAATTGTGTAAATTTGGTGTAAGTTTCAGATTTGAATTTTAATGGAAACACCCAAGTAAATTGAGTGAAATCGTCAATTATCACCAAATAATATTTATATCCCTGTTTACTGAGGACAGGAGATGTCCATAAATCACAATGCACAATATCAAACGGGCAAACAGTTGAAGAAGTAGATAATTGAAAAGGTAAATGTTTGTGCTTCGCCACCTGACACGAGGCACAAAAAGAAGTACGGGCATGCTTATTACATGAAATAAAATTATTAGAGTTTAAAATATCTAGAACATGCATGCCGGGGTGTCCTAGACGGTTATGCCACGAGCCTTGTAGACTTGTGGAAACAAAAGCTGAAGCATCGGGAGGGTTGGAAGCAGTGAGCGGGTAGAGGTGGCTGGTGCTATCATGCCGACTCAAAATCGTCCCACTCGGGTAATCCTTCACAGAAAAACCAAAAGGATCAAAATCAACGGAAACCCAGTTATCACGGGTGAATTTCCGTACAGATATAAGGTTTTTAATAATATTGGGGGTATGTAAAATATTTTTAAGTTGGAGTGGTTTAGAAGTTGAGGGTAGGTTTGTGTGACCTGATCCAGCAACTGGTAAACGGTGTCCATTACCAACCAATACATGTTTAATAGAATTACCACACGAGTGAGAAATCATACCTGGGTCCGAGGTGAGATGATTAGTAGCACCAGTGTCCATGAACCATTGCGGGGTCTCATCTTCTACAGCCATGGCTTGAAAAGCTTCAGCTAATTCAGTGGGCTCGAGAGGGTTTATGTCTGTGACATGAGCCTGAGCCGGGGTGGATGAGGAATTGGGTTGTTGGGTCGGTTGTTGTGAAGTGGGCCAAGGGGAAGCCCAGCCCGGTAGTGTTGGGTAAGGGCAAGGAGGTATGGGCCAGTAATTGGGCCAGAAGCTATTGGGCTGTGTTGGATAATTGGGCCATTGGCTGGATTGTGGGCGAGAAGAGTTGGGCCGGTTGGTAGAGGGTTTGTTGGGCCTATTGGTTTGGTTCTGGGTATCAAAGGAAGATGGCCCAGTATGCTGATTAGGCCCATTTCGGCCATGAGAATAAGGCCGCCTATTGTTTTGAGGGTTTTGAACATATCTTGAACTCTGAGAACCCTGAGATTGATACCTGTGACTGTGAGGCGGCTGAGAGTCCGAGCGGCGAGAAGAGTTCACCGGATTATCACGGCGGGGATTCACTGCAGCCAAGGCCTCCGATGGGGCGGACACTGGTTCTTGAGCTGATTGTCTTTCCAGATCACCACGAAGCATTTCACACGCTTCATTCCAAGAGGGTAGTTCCCGATGAATCATAGCAGCAATGGTGTCATACTCACGTGGTAACCCCCGCACCAGTTGTAAAACGAGGGCTTGTTCATTCACAGGGGTACCAAGGTCTTCCAGTTGGTCGGCGATGTCCCGCAGTGCCTGGCAGTACGCGTCCAGAGACGAACACGCAGAAAGTTTCAGGTTAGTGAATTTTGATTGTAGTGCGGCACATCTAGGTCCCCTATTGGTGTGAAAAATGTCACGGACCCGAGTCCAGGCTTGGAGAGCAGTGGCGTCGTTTTCAGGGGTCAAGAGATCAAGGACCTGCTTGAGATAGCGGTCAGACAGGGTGGAGTATATCCACTGTAATACGATTGCGTCAATATTCTTCCATTGCTCATATGAGGGGTCGTCAATGGGTGGAGGTTCGGATGTGATATGGTCCAGGACTTGATACCCGCGTGCGTGAAGTTGGAAGAGTTTCACCCACGCGGAGTATGTCACCGTGGAGCCATCCAAAATCCGGACCTTCTTGGTGATGTCTGTAACAGTGTACACAGGATGGAGGGACTGAACAGGTTTGGAGTTGGCCGAAGCCTGGGAATCAGCTTGGTCAGACATGGTTGGGAAGGCAGTGATGCGGAAAAAAAACTGCTAGGTGTTTGGCAGAACAAGGGCCGAAGCCTGAATGTGATGAAAAGAAACAAGGAGACCGAAGCCTCAAAGGAAAAAGCTATAATGGTTCAGAGAAGGCTCTGATACCATGTAATTTGGTAAGAAAATGCTGAATTGCTTGATGTCATATTACAATAGATCATGGGTATTTATACAAGAGTCTTATGCTAGTGAAATGGTAATACAATAATTACATATGTATAATTATGGTAAATACAAATCATAGTAATGATGATGGGTCAACCATGGCTGGAATCATGGAGCGAGATTGGTGTGATAATAGTTTCAAATTTGTATGTGTTGTGAAACTAGTGCTATCATGTGAATTTTTCGACTTGCATTATGTATTTTGACTCATTGATGTAATTCAAGTATCTTGTTGTTACTGTTATTAGAAAAAAAATCAATATGAAATAACTAGTGCCGTCGAGCGTGAATATTTTGAAGGCTCGACAGGTCGTAAAAGTAATTTTCATGTTCACTGATTTAATTGTGATAGTGACCGAACCAAGAAGATTATAGTTTAGTGGTATAAGGTATGCAATAAATATTTTTTTTTAATTGATTGAGGTTTTTGATCCTCTTCTTGAAGTCGTTTCAATTAATTAAAAAGCTAGAGAAATGGAATTTGTATCAGTAACAAAAAAAAGAAACTGAATTAAGATTGTGAGATTGGTAACTTTTTTTAGAACGGTGACTTTTCAAAATGACTAGGTGGCTGCAAGTCAGCTTGCGAGACCAATCCGGTTTGAGAACCCACAGGGTTTCTCTATAGAGGACATAACACCTGTTTAATGGGTTCAAACTGCGTTCTCTGATAAACCATAACCTCTTATTCCACTTGATACCGGTTGCGTTACCACAAGATTTGAAACTCTAGCGTAACGCAGGTTGGACAAACCCCCATGTGGCAAGGATTCAAACTGATGACCTCCAAATGAGGCCTAGTAGTTCTTATCTTTATTGCCTTTTCCACTCCATCAAATGGTTTGGTAATTGAAAATAAACATTTATAGATCTGAAGGGTACACCTCACAAAGTTTACAATTCCTATATGGCTGTAAAATAAATAAGGGAAAATAGATTTTAATACTCCCAACTATAACCTATTGGCGGATAATACTCCCAACTATCAGTTTAGCCATTAGCACTCCAAACTTTCAACTTGTTTACTTTTCTCACTCCCAAACTAATTGAGGTCTAACCTGGTTAGTTTTCGTGGCCAAAATGTAAAAACCAAAACTTCTGTGTGGCCAAAATATAAAAACTAAAACTTAAGGGGCATTTCTGAAAATTATTATAATTATTATTATTATTATTATTATTATTATTTATTTTTAAATTCTATAACCCCCCCCCCCCCCCTCCAATCCTTCTTCTTCATTACACTCAAACCCACCCCACCCTATCAACCCACCGAACCACCATCTGCCACCAAACCCACCACCACCCCACCCTACCAACCCACCTCCTTCTTCTTCATTACACTCTAAGAACCAAAAATAATAGTAGATGAACCAGAGACACAAGACCATCAGAACAATAATAGTCAACAATGGTTGTTCTCAAAGAAACCATAACCGCCTACTCCGGAATCTCTCTTAGTACTTTGTACACTGTACTCACAACCGGTATAGCCGTCTACTACATCTGTTCCGTTCTGTTCAGAGGATCCTCCAACCACCATCAACAACACACGCCAATCTCTTCCGGAGATGGTCACCGGAATAGATGAAAACGATACAGATGATAAACAGAATCATGGGGCTTTTAATCCTCATCAAAAACCGACCCTAAAAGCTATAATAATTGAGTTGGAAGAGTACCGAAAGATGGCGATTCCTATAGACAAGTGTGTGTGTGTATCTCGTTGGTTTGCAGAAAAAGAAGCACTGGTGGTGGTTTCCGGTGAAGGTTGGTGGTGGTTTCCAGTGAAGGGTGGTGGTGGATGAAGGTGAAGAGTGGTGGTTTAGAGAGAGAAAAGGGTGGGGTGGATTTGTTAGCAGGAGGAAGAAGGAAAGGAGGGGGGGTTTATAAACTTCAAATAATAATAATAATAATAATAAAAAAGTTTCAAAAATATCCCAAAGTTTTGCTTTTTACATTTTGGCCACGGAGACTAACCAGATTAGACCTCCGTTAGTTTGGGGGTGATGGAAGAAAATAAGTTGGAAGTTTGGAATACTATTGGCCAAAGTGATAGTTGGGAGTATTATCCGATAATAGGCGACAGTTTGAGTAATTAAATCCATTTTCCCAATAAATAATCCTCATCTCTGTTTTTTTTAACGACAAAATTCATTATATTCACCCAAAAAATATGTACAGGTTACAACTAACAAGGTACTAGTTGCAAAACAAGAACACCAAGATACACCAGATTTCCAGCTCTAAAAATTGATTCAAGTGATGGGTACTTCAAAAACCTTCCATTTATCCCAAGTCCAGCCAGCCATTTTTAATTTATGATTCACCCAACTGAAGGATATTGCCTGAATTTCACCGAATAGACCGTCCAGATTCACCCTTTTCCCTTGAAATATTGCAGCGTTGAGGGCCTTCAATATGATCCATGAAGCGGCAAGAACAACAATGCAAATCCACTTTCGTTTATTTTCTTAAATGTCCCCGTTGTTGTGTATATTCAGCAGGTCACGGACAGAAAAAGCTAAAAGGGGAGCAATTTTGCACCACAAACAGACCTTATGCCAAAGCCATGAAGCCACATAGCAAGATGTTAGAAGGTGGTCCGCGTCTTCCTCTGATTCTCCACATAGTTTACATTCTGTCGAGCCTTGTATGATTCTCCTTTTCGGCAATCCTTTCTTTGTCGGTAGCCTATCCTGTTCAGCTCTCCAAATAAACACGGACACTTTCTTCGGTACCCCTTTCACCCAGTGAAACGGATAAACAGGGTAGCATGACTGTGTAATAATTTTCTACACGAGGCTACTGAAAACACGCCATCCGAAGCACCCAGTGAAACGGATAAACAGGGTAGCATGACTGTGTAATAATTTTCTACACGAGGCTACTGAAAACACGCCATCCGAAGCCCCAACCCAAACCCACTGGTCCTGATGAGAAGACTATACTGTACTAGCAATCAGTGCGGAGCACTGTTGCAGCGCCGTCAATTCAATGTTAGAACTAGGTGCCTGTTTCCAGCCCCAATTCTGGAGACGAGCAGCCACAGAAACAACTTTATGCTTTCGAGGACAAACAGACAAGGGAAACGGTCTTTAAGTGGACCGTCAGCCACCCACCAATCTGTCCAGAATCTGATACTCGCTCCATCGCCCACTCTACCTTTAATAGTAGCTGGTATATTCAGATTTTGCTGTAGTGTAATGTCACCGACTTTATATATTGCGTTCCAGACCCCGAAAATCCCCTTCGAACTGGTAAATATGAAGCAGAATTATTGCAATGGTGAATTGCCGAAACGACTCTACACCATAAGGAATGTTGTTCAAGCTTGAAACGCCACCACCACTTGATAATCAGACTTTCGTTCATTGATTTTAAAGAACCAAATCCTAAACCGCCTTTGGACATAGGACCCACAACTCGCTCCCAAGTGATCCAATTAGCTTTTGACTTGTCTTCATCACCACCCCAAAAGAAGCGACGTCTAAGTGCTTCAAGCGAGTTTATGACACCAATTGGAGCTTTGAAAAGCGAGAAGAAATACAATGGGAGACTATCAAGGACCGCCCGAATCAAGATGACTCGTCCGCCGAAGGATAGGTGTTTAGCTTTCCACTTTGAGAGGTGTTTTTTAAAGAGTTCCACCACCGGGTCCCAATATTTCAATTGGTTCATGTTGGCGCCCACCGGAACACCCAAGTATTTGTACGGCAACTTATCGGCTTTACAACCGATGACATCTGCCATTTCTTCAGTGCTTGAAAGACCCACACCAATTCCAAACAAGGAAATTTTATTATAATTCATTTTCAGCCCGGAAACCAACGTGAAACACCCCATTAGACGCACAATATTCCTTAGGTTTGCTTCACCCCATTCGCCAACAAATACTATGTCATCCTCATACATGAGGTGGGTAATGATAGGCCCTCTGTTTGGTAAGTACAGCCCGCTAATGTATCCCGAATCTCTAGCTTTATTGATGAAGCAAGTAAGTGCCTCCATGGCCAAAATAAACAAAACCGGGGAAAGGAGACCCCCTTGACGAACACCACGAAAACATTGAAATTCTCTAGACGGCGGGCCATTGATCAAGACCGACGCCCTAGAAGATTCCAATATGCCTTTAACCCACATCCGCCACCTTGGTGGGAAACCCATTTGTGTCAAGACCGATAAATTGAACTCCCAATTGATCGTATCGTAAGCTTTTTCCATATCCACCTTTAGAATGAAGGATTCCATCCGAGAAGATTTAGCCCATGAGCATACTTCATTCAATATTAACGGCCCATCTAATATGTTCCTAGATGCTAGAAAGCCGGATTGTACTTCGGAAACAACCGAGTCAATGACAAGTTTAATCCGATTAGCTAGCACCTTGGAAATGATTTTGGAGATGCAACCGATAAGACTTATGGGCCTAAATTCATTGAAAGCAATAGGCTCGGGACCTTTTGGGATCAAAACGATGAAAGACGAAGCGCAACCCCGACTAATCCACCCATTTTCAAAGAAAGTAGCCATCATTCTCATGATATCGTCTTGTAAGAGAACCTCTACATTAACTACTTACGAGACAAACTATGTATCCACTCCTTTAATGGCCATATCAAAAAAAATTACTTGGAAGGTTCGTATAAATATTACTAGGTTATAGCCTCATGTATTAGACACAATTGTTTTGAAATTTGGTTTGAATGGAGAGGAGATATTCTGAGATAAACATGGAATGATGGAAAACATATAAAAGTTTTCCTCTCCTAAATACAAATACCAGACCAGACTATTGAAAATGACATATTAGATACTATAGATTATGAAGACTTGATTGAAAGCTTTCCTTCCAAAGATGCTAGATACGCACAATTCGCTTAAGTAGACAAATTTAGATCATTTTGGTACCATACTTTTGTTTTGATAATTGTTATAACAATATTGTCGTATTATGTGTTTTTATATGAGATGATTGTGTTTCATTTATATGGGCCCAATTTATTTTTAGTTGCCCCAGGCCCAAAGTGTTTTGACATTTCTCGGAGACGGCCCTGCTTTAGACCATCTGTAGACAAAGAAACTTCTACAAATAAGGTGTATGTAAGATCCTAATTGTAGTCCTGCTCATACAGGAATAAGGTCACAACAATAAACTTGACTATTGGATGGTTCCCATTAGCAACATCACCCAACCACTCCCTAATACTTGAAAGTGTGCTTTCATGTCAAACTGAACACCAAATAATAAGAAGACTTACGGTCCGTTTGATCAATTAAACAAGAATAAAGGAACAACTATAGAAACACCATCTTTGCTCATCATCATTGAAAAACAATACATATTACACTTTCAACTTTGTAACCAACTCGAGATCTCCGATGTTATTTTTTATACCAACAATTTTTTTAACCGGTTCACTGGTAAACTGACCCATTTAAACCCATGACCTAGTTTGACCTGTGATAAGTACTCAAAGGCGAGCAAGGTGTGCATCCAGACGCAACCTGGTGCGGTGAAAGCGCCTTGCGTCCATCAAGGCTCACATACACACATTCTAGCTAAATTATGTAAAAAAAAAAGTTGGTATGCAACAGTTACAACTGGTCTGAAACATCACAAAAATGGTCTGGGACCACTGAACCAGACTAACATACCTCTAAATCCCTTTAAATGGTTTGCTTTAACTGTTTGCCTTGCTTAGAAAAACTCTCGCTTTTTAAGCGCCTTTCACTTGGGCCTAAGGATCACTCTTTGAGCCTCAAGTGCACCTAGCACCTTCAACTACCTAGCAGTTGATTAAAAATGGAACAAACCAATGTAGTGGGGTCAAACATATTCATTTTCAACAATCACTCGCTTGGGTTTCTAACGGGTTCTGCAACAACGGGAGAAACAATTTGGGTTAGGAAAGGGCAAAGCACCGGGTAGGGTCATAGGTGCTCCAAGAGGTCCAGAAAGACTGAAACAATGAACATAGTAATATGAAATTAGCTCAACTTAGAATAAATATGTAAGAAAACTAACGGTCCCACAAAAAAATGGATTCTTCTAAGAGACGCTTGATTAAACTATACAATTATAGAGTTATCACAGATACATCAGGTTTTTTCCCTAGCTTATAAACCATGTCTCAAATATGTCGCGCCTCAAATCATGTTGTAACTGATCAGAACCCTGGTTAATTTTATAAAGAACATAAATCTTCGACAATCAAATACATAGTCAGCACTCATGTACAAGCAAAATCGACACACAACCACAATTTATATTTGATCAAATTCTACAAAATAACTAATTTATATATATGCACATTTGACTCCTAAATTTAATTATATTTGAATATAAAACAAAAATAAAAACCAATTGAAGACAAGTACACAAGCAAATTACACACTAACCAACAGCCTCAAATAATCTTACATCATTTTATTCATTCCCTTTAGTCCATCAGCAACGCCATAATGACCAGTGAACTTACAATCAATTAACAAATAGGATGCGGTTAGTGATACTCGATCAATAATGGGTTAACCCGGTTGGGTTGGGGCAATTTTTATAATCTAATGAATAAAAATGTTAGGCATCGTTTCAGACATAGTTAATAAAAACGATATACAACTTCCTAATCGGTTATTTTGTAGAAACTGAAAGAACAAAACTTTTCTGGATGCTGTAGTCAGTAAAGTCCAGCCATCTTCAAGGTGTTTTCTGGACATATCATTAAGATATGTAAAAAGTGACTTCTTGAAACCACCAGTTAAACAGATCAGGCACATCAGCATTACTCCATAATCTGTGCTAAAAGGATCAAAGTAATGCTGGTACATGAGTTCCTCCTGTGAGTTTATCAAACTGACCATTAATCTCTTTTCTTATACTTGATGATGGCTTCTTTTTCAGCGGTTGCACAGCGAATAAGTTGTGTCATTGATAGGTCAGCATTGTGGCTACTATGTGACCATCTTTTGATCCATCTTGTTTGTTCCATTAATATTTTTAAGAACAAGGTACCGGATGGAATCCATAAAAAAATGTAGTCAAATGGGTTTAAGTTGAATGTTTTTAGGTTGTAGTCAAATCGGTTCTCATACATGGATATATAGGATTGTAATCAAATGAATTTAAGTTGAAAGAGGTTAGGCAAGTTGGGTTAATCCGCCAACAACCTCTCTCTCAGATTTTAAATCCTTTAGGAGGTTGTATCACGTAGCACTAATAAGAAATAACAAAATTTGTGCCACTTTCAACCGGTTCGACTCACATAAGTAAATTTTCTGATTGAAATATAAATTAACCCAATGGACTTACTCATAATTCTATATATATTAAACGTTCTGCTACTTTGAACAGTAACTAGGCTTTTCTGTCTTTTCCCGTTTTCTACAGAGGGTACTTTCATCATTTACCCCACTCAAATGTTATCCTTCCAGACCCTTCTCTCTATCTTCTTTCACACATACTTTCCCTCATCGCACCTCAAACATCGTAACCATGAACACCGTCACGCCCATCACATACTACCGTCACATCCATCACACAACAGATAAAGAGAAAGAAAGTGTTACCACCGTTACCAGACCATTACCACCGTAACACGCCGCCACCTAGATTAAATATTGTTTTGGTTTGAGTAAGCATAAGACTATAAGGAGTGGGGGGCGGGAAAGAGGGGGATGAAGCGCCATGTGGCACTTGTGGGACCCTTGTGGGGGGGAAAATAATTGTGGGGAGTGGAGGGGGAAGAGGGGGGAAGGAAATAATATTAATTGTGGGGAATGGACGATAGTTTTTCCGGCTTATTCGGCCACCAAGGGTTTCGGCGAAGACGCTGGCTAACCGTCTCCGTCTTCATGTCCTATTTTAGCAAATAGGTGGTGGGTTGTCTTCGTCTGTTGCAATACCATTGCTGCAAATTATTATTATTATTATTATTATTATTATTATTATTATTATATATATCAATTACCAAATTGCCGTTATCTCACAAGTATTACTGTTGCTATCTCTACGGTTTAACTTCTCCCACGTTTCTAATTCTTGGCCACGCGTCTTCATCTCCTACGTTTGACTTCTTTTGGCAGTTGATGGCTAACAGTTTCAGCGCTTATCCACTTTTGTCGGTGTTCCTACCTCTTCTCCATGCGTGCTTCTTACCGGCACAGCCGGTTTTGAAGCTGTCTTTGATCACTTCCTCCTTCGATTACACGTATGTCTTCACCACCACCATCGTCGGCAACGCAGTCGACCAATCTCCCGTTACCTACTCACACGAATCAACTGCCGGAACCACCGATATCCGTCTTCGTCACCACCGCCGGGAAAACACCCTTCGACGATCACATTATCTGAAGGTCGAACCAAAGTAGAAATAGGTGTTGTGCAGATAACGCTTGATGCATGTAGTAGAAAATAGAGAGAAACACCTACTTTTGGTTCGAGAAAGGAGGATTTGAGCATGAAGTAGATTGAAGAAGAAATCGTCAGGTTGATGGAGGAATTTGAGCCTGGACAACTGCCGAAGTTGTTGTTTATACGGGCAATACCGGGCTGGTTGTTAGATTTCTTAATGGGTTTCTTTGAGGGATAGTCATGGTTGTTCTAGTTTTCAAGATTATCTCACGGGTTCTCATTTCACCCATTTTGGTTGTATTTTGTTGCTAGGAACTGATTGCATTATTTTCAAATTTCAAAATCAAGCGCTATAGTCTTCAGATACAATATGGGCGGGAATTCAAAATTTGAGGGTCATAAAAATTTGTCATGAGTTGTACATTATGCTTGTTGACTTGTAAACCTTGTAAATTTAAGAGATTTGGTTAAATGACAACTTTACCCATCATATATGCTTTATAATATAGTATATATATATATATATATATATATATATAATATGATTGTTTTATCCTCAATATTACATAACCTTAAAAAAATTTGCATATTTACCATTATTTACTAGTTTTTGCTAAATTTTCACTTTTTTTATTTTACTTTTCTAACATTTAGGGGCTGTTTGGTAGCCTCTGAATGGCCATTAAGAGACTACATCTGAATGATTCATAGTCTATTAATAGTTAAGATGTAATCTTAAGTATGAATAGTTATGAGGTAACATCTTAATGGTTGCCTCTTAACCATTCAGGCTCAAGGTTACCTCTTAACCATTCAGAGGTTACGGACCATTAAGAGGTAGCCTCTGAATGGTCATTAAGAGGCTACCAAACAGCCCCTTAGCTAGTTTTGTTTTTCTTTTGTCTTCGCTAAGTTTCTTTTCTTTACCCTTTTTCTTTCCCTCTATATACCTTACTTATAGTATGATACATCAACATTGTAATTCTTCATGACCCATTTCTTTATTTTTTATAGGATAGACATCCCGTCAGATTTTAGCCTGTCTTTAATAACATTGGCAATCCAGCAACCTTTTACCACCCTTGTTGCTTCGTGGGCAAGAAGTACTTCTTCGAATTTCTTAATAGTTACATATTTAATATTTGTTAATAGTAGCATATCGATTATGTGCCTAGCATTGAATTTACGACTAATTAAGTTATTTTAATAGTGGAATTGCATATTTCCCCTTATAAAGCTTTTAAATTGCGTATTTACCCAAGCCTAAACTAAAATTGCATATTTCCCATTCCTTAACACCTAAAATTGCAAATTCACCTATTTGATCTATTTTATTAAAATTAATATATATAATGACTAGATTATACCCCGGGAGCGTCCCGGGTTGAGAAAGTTAATATGATACATCAATTTTACATATGAAATAGACTGATGTATAACTCTAATATTAATATCTAACCTAAAACAAATTAACAATGTACAACTCCAATGCTAACACCTAACCTAAAAGAATGTAGAACTTTAATGTAACTCTAATATTAACACTATCCTAAAGACTAAACAAATGTACAACTCTAACATACTAATATTGGTACCTAACTTAAAACAACGTATAACTTTATTAACCTATTCGGCTCTGGTTGAAAAAAAATTCATATTTACTGATTTAAACATAATTAGTGACTTGTCTATACATGATTAATGATTTACCTGAACACTTTGTGTTTTTTTTCCTGTATGAACAAAACCCCACAAGAAAATTTCTCCGCTTTTTATATAGCACTATGGTACTCGTTGGAAAGATAATAAAACGCTCGTTACTTTGGTGTTTTTTTCTTTAAAAAATCTCGTATATTAAAGATATTAACGTTTAAAAATTATGGGAGGAAACATGAGGGTGAAAAATTCAATTTTGATTTTAAATTATTTTTTTCCTAAAATATCCCAATGCCACATGGGATGACACATGGCACACTCAAAGAAGAGAATGCCTCTTTGAGTGCCATGTCATTAAAATGGTTTTGGTTTATAATATGTATAGATTCGTGGGCAAGAAGTACTTCTTCGAATTTCTTAATAGTTACATATTTAATATTTGTTAATAGTAGCATATCGATTATGTGCCTAGCACTGAATTTACGACTAATTAAGTTATTTTAATAGTGGAATTGCATATTTCCCCTTATAAAGCTTTTAAATTGCGTATTTACCCAAGCCTAAACTAAAATTGCATATTTCCCATTCCTTAACACCTAAAATTGCAAATTCACCTATTTTGATCTATTTTATTAAAATTAATATATATAATGACTAGATTATACCCCGGGAGCGTCCCGGGTTGAGAAAGTTAATATGATACATCAATTTTACATATGAAATAGACTGATGTATAACTCTAATATTAATATCTAACCTAAAACAAATTAACAATGTACAACTCCAATGCTAACACCTAACCTAAAAGAATGTAGAACTTTAATGTAACTCTAATATTAACACCTATCCTAAAGACTAAACAAATGTACAACTCTAACATACTAATATTGGTACCTAACTTAAAACAACGTATAACTTTAATAACCTATTCGGCTCTGGTTGAAAAAAAAAATTCATATTTACTGATTTAAACATAATTAGTGACTTGTCTATACATGATTAATGATTTACCTGAACACTTTATGTTTTTTTTCCTGTATGAACAAAACCCCACAAAAAAATTTCTCCGTTTTTTATATAGCACTATGGTACTCGTTGGAAAGATAATAAAACGCTCGTTAATTTGGTGTAATTTTTTTTCTTTAAAAAATCTCGTATATTAAAGATATTAACGTTTAAAAATTATGGGAGGAAACATGAGGGTGAAAAATTCAATTTTGTTTTTAAATTATTTTTTTCCTAAAATATCCTAATGTCACATGGGATGACACATGGCACACTCAAAGAAGAGAATGCCTCTTTAAGTGTCATGTCATTAAAATGGTTTTGGTTTATAATATGTATAGATATAGATAGATAGATTGTTTTACCCTTAATGTTACTTAACCTTAAAAAAAATTGCATATTTACCCTTTTTTTTACTAGTTTTTGTTTCTTTTACGCTTTTTTATTTATTTTACTTTTGTCACATTTAGCTAGTTTTTATCTTTTGTCTTCACTAAGTTTCTTTTCTTTACCCTTTTTCTTTCCCTCTGTATAACTTACTTACAGTATGATACATCTACATTGTAATTCTTCATGACCCACTTTTTTTTTTTTTTTTTTTTTGTAGGATAGACATCCCCATCATATTTTATCTCTTGTCTTTAATAACACCGGCAACCTTGTTGCTTCGTGTGCAAGAATGTACTTCTTCGAATTTCTTTACCTACATGATATATATTATATAAAGATATAATTTATTAACCATAAAAAAATAACCTTTAATATATTTATAAGTTTACCTTCAATGTAATTCCATCTTGCTTGACAAATGTATGAATTTTCCATTTACATTCAATGTCTACACACCACATTGTGACTCGTGTGGGTTCACTTTTTTCAATGAAGTACTCAAATTCATTTATAAGTGAATAATGAACTAATGCTTTTCTAAACTCCACCACATTTCCAAATGTTGATTTCAATTTGATGGTTAAACTTTTCTTTGGTATAAGTTTCTTGGAATTATCTAGCTCAACTTCATTAGCAGTACTATGATGACTATGATAACGTTCATCGCTTAATGAATATTCTTATCCTTCCTCATTGTGTGGTTCATTACCGACATCATCTTGACCCCTGCAAAATATGAACATTATCATGATTCATTATAATTTAATGTAAACGATATTAAACTCACTTTAAACAAACGTTTACCTTTGATTGATTGAAGACGTCTTAGAATTATTGCCCTTTGTCACATAAATGATTGAAGAGTCGTTGGCTAGAAACCGAGCAGCCCTCGGCTGCAACAGTGCTAAAATAAAACCAATTAGAAAATCGTTTCCACTTGAATTTCTATATGGTATCAGAGCAAGTTACTATCCTGCTCGTAAAAAAAAAGATAAAATAAAAGGGCAAATGCCAAAAGCAGAGGCACGGGAGGAGACACTCAAAAGGGGCACAAGTGAATGAGGAGGAATATGTTTTTATTAGAAAAATCGACAGTGTAGGAAATTGGGTTTTGAAAAAGAAAGTCAATGGTGGATTGATTAAAACAATGGAGATGGAGACCGCTCCTAAAAAATTACTTTTTTAAAAAAAAATTGAAAAGCATAAGGATAAAAAAATCAAAGACAAAAAAAAAGTCAGGTTTTCTTAAATTCGCAAAAAAAAAAAAAGTCGAGTTCTTTGAACTCGTAAAAAAAAAGTCGGGTTCTTTGAACCCGCAAGAAGAAAAAGTCGGGTTCCTTTGAACACGCAAGAAGAAAAGTCGAGTTTTCTAACTTGCAAGAGAAGAAAAGGCGGGTTCCTTGAGCCCGCGAGAAGGAAAGTCGGGTTCCTCGAGCTCGCAAGAAGAAAAGTCAGGTTCCTTTGAACACGCAAAGAAGAAAAGTCGGGTTCAAATCTTTGAATTCGCAAGAAGAAAAGTCGGGTCCTTCGCACTTGCATAGAATTTTATATGGTATCAGAGCAGTGTTCTGATCCTGTTCGAAAGAAAAAAAGAGAGAGAGAAACATGTGACCGCCGGAACCACTACATTCTGTCAACCACCAACACAACAACCGACTATCCTCCACAGACCACAATTGCCTCTTGCCCTCTTGTTCGTTTTCCAGGAAT
The DNA here is from genome assembly GCA_028751855.1 of Ambrosia trifida. Taxonomy (NCBI): domain Eukaryota; kingdom Viridiplantae; phylum Streptophyta; class Magnoliopsida; order Asterales; family Asteraceae; genus Ambrosia; species Ambrosia trifida. Next base: position 919,809 of record CM054124.1, read on the forward strand.
CCTTTCACCCTCTCTGTTAGAACCAGAAAGAAAAATTAAGATTCCAACAAAAAAGGGAGAAGACGGTGGTTGAAGACTTGAAGCATCGATTTGGAGAAACATTAAAGAAGGGAAAAAGATGGTTACTGGTGACCAATCACCAAAGTGAAAAGAGGAGGAGAAATTATCTCTAATACTAAGCATTGATTGATAGTTTTCATGAGAATCTAGCTTGATTAAAGATTGCTCAGCGACATACTTGTCAAGGAAACAAATTGAGAAAACATAATCTCTATCTGACGGATAATGATTTGTTAATCATCAAAGTTATATATGTACATGTCATTGTATATGCATTTTTGATAGCTAAAACAATATCTTTTCCTATGTGAGTTCTTAGCTAATCGAAAGTAGCCTCCATGTTTTAATTTTATCTTATATTTAGACATTATTTGGAAAACATTTGCTCAAGTATTGGTGACTGGGCATATTGGTGGTAACTGATTTTCCATACCATCTACATTATCTTCCATCTTGAATATATCAACCAATTGAATACAATCAACTGTAAAAGAATTAATATGTTCTCTTCTGCAACAATATATTTAGCAACTAACATTTAATCCTAAATAGTATCAAACTTTGACCATGTGTTTGCTAGCTGCTTAATGGCTAGATGCATTTGGTGGCAAGTGTGTGTGTGGCTGAAGGTCCCTTTTCCGGCTGCTGCTGCTACTACTTTCAAAGAGCTGTTGGAGTCTTTTGCGAATAACCCAGGTTCTAAGAGGTGGAAGAAAATCGTCAATGTTGTTGTCTGCGCTGCCGTTTGGAGGATGTGGGAAGCTCGGAACATTAAAGTTTTTGAGAAGAGAATTTATTCACCCGAGGAGATCAGTAGAGTTGATCAAAGAGGACGCGCTGCTGTGGATTCGTCATCGGGCCAATTTCCCAGCTCCTTCTTGGGAGAATTGGCTGCAATTTGATGTGACAACTTGCTTATAATCGAGTCGGTTGTTCGTGTCTTGTTTTTCGGGTCGTAGGTTCGTTGTGTTGTTCCGTTTTGGTTGTTTTGTTTTCAGCCCCTTGCTGGCTCTTATATATATATATATATATATATATATATATATATATATATATATATATATATATATATATATAAGTGATTTGCCATTCAAAAAAAAATAGTTGTCTCGCCATGAACAGAATCGTCAAACGATTGATTCACCAATGGAATAGGGACGTTAGAGAAGATACTAAAAGCGGTGACTTTATAGGGCTTCAAGCCCTAGCTTCACCTTGTCATTATATAGAGTCCACCCTATCTGGTGATTAAAATCTTTTAATTTTGAAAGGGTTAATTTAGTCATATTAATAACTAAGAGGAAATATGCAATTTTTGTTTTAGCTTGGGCAAATATGCAATTGAGAGTGTTTATAAGGGGAAATATGTAATTCCCCCATTTTAATAAACCATAGTCCATAGCACAATGATAAATGTTTAAGTACGTAATTATCAAACTTAATTAATAGTGGCCATTGGGGTTTGTGGTCCAGTAGTAAGGCAAAGCCTTTTAATACACTAAAAAGTGTGAGGTCTTGAGTTCAAGTCTCACAAGAAACAAGAAATTCGCCTTTCAAAAAAATTAATAGTGATTTTGATTTCAAACAGGTTAGTATTTAAGAGTGTAATTGAACATTTAATGCATATTTTGGGGTTAATTCGTATGCTTATGAAATTATACCTTATTTCGTTCAAATTTGAGACTGATTTTTTTAGAGTAGTCGGAGTGGAGGCGGGATAGATGGCGTGGAGGGGGTTTTGGTGTGACATCCGTCACCCTCGTCTTTCATCTAATTGACAATAATAGTCCTTTAAATATTTCCATTATAGTCCCTATAAGTTTCATCGTTTTTAAATTTAATTTTTGAGCGAACTAAAAATTTATCATGGATCGGGTATAAGTTTTAATCAAATGTGTATGTTGAAACGTTTTCGGTATGGATTCTAAAAAAATAAAAATTCAAGTTTAAAAAGTTTTTAAAAGATTTAAATTTTTTTTTAGTTAACTTAAGTTAACAAAGGTTAAGTTTTGTTAAGAAAAGTAAACCCACATTATACTATGACAAACTGTAGGGACTAGAATAGTAATTTTGTAAAAGTTAAAATCTTAAACCAAACCAAAGCCCGCCCCCTTATTTCTGATTCCGACGAACAGTGGCCGGATCCGGCCAACACTCCAGCGACAAGTCTTATGACGTTTCAATGGGTTTTAATCCGTTTTAATGCTTGTTGTTGACTTTCCCCATCATTATTCAACCGTTTCCATGAATATTAATGTGCCATAACGCGTAATAATCAAGTTTTAATCGGGTTTAAATGATGAAACGGTCTTGATAATCTAATCACCTTAAACCCGTTTTTAATCGTTTGTTATATAAACCAAATACGCCATTTAGTTTCTGCATGATTTAACTTGGCAAAACACATAAAAAAACATAGGAAATCGTGTCTGCAAGCTCTCCAAATCGCGGCACTTGTGTTCAGTTTTTGCGCCTCAATTCCGAGCCTTATACGGGTTTGTAAGTTCAATTCGTTTATGCCGTTTTGCTCTTTAGTTGTTCCTTTACGAAAGCCCTCTATAACAGATTCGTTATTGTGTTTGTATTGGGTTATTGAAATTTAGGGTGAGGGTTAGGGTTTAAGAATGTATTTGGGGAAGATGATGCTTTGGAAACAAAGTTTATAATATTTGTTTTCTAAATAAATGCAACAAAGTGGTACTTAGCCTAGTGGTTGGTGTGTGGGTTAACAAAGGAAGCAGGCCGGGTTCGAACCCAGGCACTGCCTTCTTTTCAGCATTTTTGTTTCCTTCTTTTATTTCCTTTTATTTTGCTTATTATATACATATATAATACATATAAACTTAAAATATTCATAATAAATCCATTGTTGCTCCAAAAATTATAAAAATTTAGGTATAGCTTCTTGACTTATCATAGAAAATTATCATAATTTTATTTTCTGAAAAATGAATTATTTTCGTTATTTTATTAATTTATATTGTTTTAATCATAATTAATTGATAAAAAATTCATTTTTAATGATTTTAATCTCAAATTTTTGACAAATTATTTCTAATGATTATGAACTGAAATAAAAATATTTGGTTCAGAAAATATTTTTTTTTTATCAATTTCCCTATTTTTAATCATTTAAACATGATTTAATATCATTAAATCAGTTTTAAATATAAATAAGTTTATAAAAATTATGGGAAAATTAATTTCATTAATTTACGTCTGAAATCATCCATTTTCTATAAAAATAGCATTTTTGGATCATGTCTTGAATTATTAGTCTTATTTATGATTAATTAGACATAATTAGTAATTTATTTATTTTTACTATTAAATATCTATTTTATGAAATACTTTTCTTATAAAATAGAAATGTTTTATGTTTGAAAATCTTATTTACCATTTGTAGATCATTGTGAAACACATAATTATTTATTTATACATTTATAATTATTGCATTTATTTATAATAATTAGTTAAAGTAATTAACTAAATTATTTTGTCATAATTATTCAAATATATTTTGATCTAAATATTTGATTGGTAATAGTTATATTACCTAAATCATATTTACAAACTTTGGTATATTATTTTTTAATATACAACTTTTAAAGTAATTCGACTTATCATAAAAACTTTAATTCCCCAAATTGACTTAGCAAAACCTAATGCCTTAGACCCTAGATACCTTAGACTTTGTAGACTTTACCTTATTAGTATTCATATACGTTATAGGTTGAATTCATCGGAATTCTCACTACTTAGCTCACAACCGCTTAAGTGGATTTCGATCGCTTTCGCAAACTGTGAGTATATCTTTCCCCTTTTTACTGTTTTACTATTCTGGGGTGACTCATGTACTTACTATCAATTTTCTATTTCATTTTACTAAAATAGAAATTCTATTGTGTGTTTGCTTATGTCATTTCGTGTATCTATAACCTGTCAAATCATTAACCGTTTCGGCCTGACATTTCAATGAATAGTACTATGGTATATACCCTTGTGACTCTGTTGAGAGTCCTCGTCATTGCTATGTATTACATTACTACTAGCGCATACTATATATATCTTCTTTCCTTTCATAGGGTTGATTTGACCCGGATACCACTTATTTCATTTTGCCAAATAACACATGAATTGCTAAATTTTACTTTACTATATATATCAAACGGATGTACTCACCAATACATTATATGTGTTGACGAAATTATTTTGTACATGTTTCAGGTGACGTTTGATCTTACATGCTTTCACGCTTAGGCTGGACCTAGTGCTTAAATAAAAGATTGACTATTTATATATCTATGTTTTAGATTTCTATTAAGACTTTTGTATTTCCTTTTTGGATAATGAAAGTTTGTTTGCTATTAATATTTACAATTTAGTCCATGTGCTATTGAACAATCGTCACTACGTGACACCTCGATGTTTCCGCCATCGGTTGGGGTGTTACATTTGGGGCGGGAACACCGCCACCACCTTGGCGTGGAGAAGGGCTTGGAGGTGAGGGCGGGCACATTTTGCATGGCGTGGGGGGATGTTGCATGCCACATGGCTGGCTCTGATTGGTGGGGTATTTTAAAGTTTGAAAAAAAATATTTAAAATATATCCGTTGAAACTCAAACGGTCAAAATTTTTTTTTTTATAAATTACCCCCTTTTCACTACAAAACACCCACTTTATCTTATTTATTCACAATTTTTATACACTTCTTCAACCATTTTTATACACTTCTTCATATATTTTTCATACTGCTCATCATTCTTCAACAAAAAATGAACCCATGCAACCGAGGGTTTGACCCGAACAACCCATACGCGTACGTCCCAAACCCGAATACACCACCGGTTCGCCCGATCCCAAACCGTCCACCCATTCCTTCACCTTGTCCCGACTACGCGGGTTATGCAGGTTTCATTAGTGGGCAAATTTATCCTAATTTCCCATTCAATGATTCTCTCGTTCCTTCACAACTTCCTTTAACGCAAACCGTACCCGAAACACAACCCCAAAATGTTGCAGGATCATCTTCGGGTAAAACCCCCCTGCAAAAAGAAGTCACAGGAGGAAGATGCCGGATGAGAAAGCATTAGCCGCCGCTAACCGCCAAGCGATTAAGTGGACACCCGAAGAAGAGCTTGCGTTAATGAAAGCGTGGATAAGCGAGTCGGAAAAAGAGCAAGGTATTTCTAATAAATTTTTTAATATGATTTTTTTTTTCTAATATTGCTAATATTTATTTTTTTGTAAAAACTAGTCGCCACAAAAACGACTTTTGGGTCGACATAAACACCGCGTTCCATGGGTTGATGGAAAGAGAGTTCTATCGAGCAAACGATAATCTCTCGTCCAAGTGGACCGAGATAAGCAGAGCAATGAATGCGTTTCACCCGCATTATTATTACGCAAGAAACAATCCAAAAAGCGGTGAAACAGACGCCGACAGCCTCAGCCGGTCGCTATCAGCGTATCGTAACGAAACCGGGGTCGAATTCAAGTTTCTTCATTGTTGGGAAGTCACGAAGCACCATTCAAAATGGGCGTATGTCCCCACTGCAACCAACTCCGCAAAAAGGTCGAAAACAAATTCGTCAAGAAACCATTTAATTAATCCTGAAAATGTGGAAGCCGTTAATTTGGATGACGACTTCGAAGAGGAATTGAGTCACCCACCTGGTCGAGATAAGTCAAAAAAGAGGTCGCAGAAATCTACTGCTTCGGGTTCGGGTTCTGGATCAACCGGCGCCTACAGCGCTGACTTGCAAGATTTAAATTTCACCATGATTCACTTCAATATGATTCAAGAAAAAATGCTCGAGGAGAAAAAAAAACATTCGCGAAGCATTTGAAAAAAAGTTGAGTATTGTAACATTTCGTATTTATACTTGTACGTTACATCACCATTATTAATAAAACGTCAAGTTCTATCGTTATTATTCGCATTTAATTATTTTTGTCGCATTTGTGAAACCCTAATACTATATATATTATAAATATATATAGATAAAACATGGTAAATTATCAAAAAATAAGGTGCTTGGGCCGGGAATCGAACCCGCGCCCAAGACCGGCCCAACAACACACACACACAACCAGCTGGGCTGGCATTCTTGTTTGTTCTAAACCCGGCTCGAATTCCTTTTAAACCATTCAAGGTCTGTTCACAATTGACATGGAAAGTCAACTGTGACAGCCTATAACCTTAATCATCAACATTAAACTCGTGATTTGCATATTCTTGGCAACAATACACGATTATCGGCCATCTATGACTCACCAACACGTTAATTATCAATCAATTGATAACCAATTAACCATATACGCGTATTATATTCAATGTGTGGTCAACACATACCATTTCTTCGATCCAGTGCTTAACACTATAAATTGGACATTCACGAGCATTCCCAACTCGCCAATACTCCTCTCTTAATCTCCAATTCTTCACATAAACACTCTGTTCTTGATCCACGATCGCATTCTTGACTTTTTGGTTTGACCAATCAATCGAGCTCGAATCTGCGTTGTAAGTACAATTATTTTAGTGGGATTTGTTCATCGGCATCCACACATCAATAGCCCTAAGATTAATTGGGCTATTGATGTGTGAATCAGACAATTGATAAAGCTAGGGTTCGTGATGTTTAAATTGGGGATAAACTGATTCTGCATTGTGTATTTATTTTAAATGAAACAGAAATAATCACAACCACTGGTCTGGACCAAGTGGTTGTGACTGATGCTAATTTCCCAAGCCACCCGGGTTCGAGTCCCGGCTGTGGCACCCCTTTTTCCTTATTTTCATTTTTAAAACAATCAAATCAATTATATATATTTAATACATTTAATCTTATAAATTCGTTTTTAATTATTAAAACCCTTTTATAAATTCTAAAAAAATTATTTTTAACTAATCTGATATAAATGTTCCACCTACAATTTTTAGTTTTCTAAAATTAATTTATTTAATATATATAATAATTAAATCAATTTTATTCTATTATATTTATAAAATTCTATTAAAATATCAAAACAATTTTATAAATTTCCACAAAAATTATCCTGAGTTTGTACAATGATAAACTTTTCTGAAATGATTTTTAATTCTGAAAAATCATTTATTTTATATTTTTAATCAATTTTTGTTAGTTTTAATCATAATTAAATCATAATAAATTCAATTTTTAATATTTTTGCACCAAAATTTTATACAATTTATTTCTGAACATTTAGAACAGAAATATAAATTTTAAAATAATAATTCTTTAATTTTAGTATTTTTAAATATTAAAGTTAAATTTCGGCAATTTCTAATAAATAGATTTAATAATCTATTTTAATGAAAATAATTTTATAAAAATTATTTTTATACTTCAAAAACATTATTGTGAACATCCTAAATTCAAACTTTATAAAAAGACTTTCATTTATTTAATCACCGATTTTCCCTTTATTTATTAAAACATTTTATTATAAATTCAACAAATGGATATCCCCAAATCGAAACCCTAGAATATACTTGTAGACTAGATAGACTTAGACTTATATGTTGCCTTATACATAGGGTAATACTTGGCAATCTATTGGGCTACACTCATACTATTCCTCAAATACCTAATACTATACCAAGGTGAGTTTACGTAACCATGTTTATGCGATTCTTTATACTTGCAACATTTTAAGCAATTCAACATGCATGTCTAGTTGTAAACTTTATTGCCTCATGAATTAGACTACAACAGTTTCAACGAGTTTTAACATTACATAATCGTTAGCTATGGCCAAGCCGGCGATACTCAATAATAGATCTATTGGATTGACAACCCCACCCGGATACGCGTACCTCCTACATAGGTAGCGTGGGTGATTGTTATCGTTCCAACATATTACTAAGGTGAACCGTAGATGACGGGATGGACCTAAACTAGTCGGAGGTTTGATTATGTCGATTCAACATATTATGCTATTTCATGTAGACTTAAACTTACGATAGACATATGAATTGCTAAACTTTTATACTTAAACTATATGCTTAACATGGATAATGTATTCTCACCAACTTGTAGTTGACCCCCCCATTTTTACAACTCAACAGGAAATAACAATGCATGAAGACTAGAGTATCTTTATGAAGATAATTTGAAGTCTATGCTTGCTTGATTCTTTGTGATGTATTAGATTTCCACATTTAAAACTCATTATGTATTTCTATTTTTGGATATTTGCAATTTAAATTTATTTCAATTAAAATTTGGATTACCATGTGCTACTGTATACTCATTCTTACGTGACACCTCGATGTTTCCGCCATCGGTTGGGGTGTTATAGATTGGTATCAGAGCCTTGGTTATAAGGAATTAGGTTATTAGAAAATAATCTAGACTATAACCTTAGGGACTTAAACAGTACTTGCTTCTCTTACTTGTAACCCTAATTGCTTCCCTAATCCTATCCTTATCCTATACCTTATATAACCCTAAGCCTACATGTGACTACTCTTATTCGTCTGCTGCAATCCTGATCCACCATTAGATTAATAGGACAAAATCCTCAGGTTTAACCTGAACCCCCTTGAGATCTCGTCGAAGTTCTAGATTTTAATAACGAACACGTGCAATCTGGAAAGGTGAACGCCTGTATTCTGAGTCTTCTGTCTAGGCTGGCATTGCGCATATATCCCAATCAGACGAGGGACCCGGATGCCTACCTGGGAATTCTCGGGATGAGTGTTCACTTATAGGCTAAAGCATGTCTTCATATGTTATTAGAATTTAGAATCTTTGATAAGTCAACGTTTTCGTTTATTTGTTTTAATTAATGAATAAATGATTACATTCCTTATATAATCTCATTCATTTCATTGTGTCTATTACAGATCATGCCTCCACGTCGCAGCACTCGCAACAGCAATGGTGAGAACCAAGAAGAAGGTGGTGACAACCATAACCATAACCAAGGTCCTAACCACAACAACAATGGTGTCGATGCTCAACTGGCTGCGATCATTTCTCAACAAATGGCGCAGCAAATCGCAACTCTGGTTCCCAATTTGCTAGCACAAGTCATTCAAATGAACGGCAACGGGAACGGTAACGGCAACGGGAACGGTAACGGCAACGGGAACGGGAACGGCAATGGTAATGGAAATGGAAACCACAACGGGAATGGAAATGGTCTCCCAGCCTGCACCCTTAAGCATTTCAATTCTTGTAACCCTCCAAAGTTTAGTGGTGAAGAAGGAGCTACAGGACTCCTCCAATGGTTTGAGGGTATTGAGAATACCTTCATCAACAGTGAATGCCCCGACAACTTCAAGGTTCGTTACGCCATGAGTGTTCTCCACAAACGAGCACTCACTTGGTGGAATGAAGAAAAGCGCACACGTGGGGCCGAAGTTGCTCTTGCTATGACATGGGACCAAGTTAAGGAGGTCATGAAGGAAGAGTTTTGTCCTCGCAATGAGGTTAAGAAGCTTGAAGATGAGCTCCACACCCTAGCTCAAGATAGTGGGGAAAACCTTGCCTACAACACCCGCTTTCACGAGCTTAGCTTATTGTTGCCTCACAAAGTCACTCCCCTGCCGGTAGCCATCAAGAAGTACATCGGTGGTCTGCCCATGCAAATCCAGGACACCGTTTGTGGAAGAAATCCTGCAACTTTGGAAGAGGCCAAACGTCTAGCGGCCACTCTTACTGATAACCATGTGAAGAACGGTACTATCTTCCGCAAGGGCACTAAGAAGACGGTTGCCAAAGACACTCCCCAGCCCGCAATTGAAGTCAAGCCTGAGACCTCAAGCAACAAAAAGCGCAAGGCTAGAAACCACATGGTTGCTACCACTCCACCTACTGCCCAAAACCCAGCCAAGAAGCCATATGGCGGGACTCACCCTCTTTGCAACACTTGTCAATACCATCATCTTCCTGGTAGACCTTGCCGCCAGTGTAATAACTGTAAGCGGTATGGACACTACACCAACGCCTGTCAAGCCCCTGCTGCTCAAAACAACCAAAACAACCCAGCCAGAAACAACCCAGCTCCCAACCAACAAAACAACAGACCTGCTCGTGGTCAATGCTACGAGTGTGGCAGCCCTGATCACTACATCAACAATTGCCCTAATCGTAACCAAAACCAGAACCAAAACCGCAACCAAAACCAAAACCAGAACCGCAACCAGAACCAAGGTGCTCGAGGTCGCGCCTACAATCTCAATGCTAACCAGGCTCGTGACAACAACGAAGTGGTGAATGGTACGTTCCTCATTAATAACCACTATGCATCCATATTATTTGATTCGGGAGCTGATAAGTCATTTGTGTCACTGAAGTTTGAACCTTTACTTAACTTACCCCACACTAATCTAGAGGAACCTTTAGTGGTAGAGGTAGCTAATGGCAAGTCTATTTCGATCGACTCTATTATTCGTAACTGCTTGTTGAACCTCGACGATCATACTTTCTCTATCGATCTCATCCCCATGCATCTTGGAAGTTTTGATGTTATAGTAGGCATGGACTGGTTGTCAACCCATCGTGCCAAAATTCTGTGCTTTGAGAAAGTCATACGCATTCCTCTCGAATCTGGTGAGATTTTGAAGATCTATGGTGAGAAACCCTGTGGGGAGTTTAAGCTTATGTCTTGTACTACTGCCCAAAAGTACTTACGAAAGGGGTATACAGCCTTCTTAGCTAACGTGATAGAGAAGAAGGACAAAGGCAAAAGTATCCAAGACATTCCAATTATTCGAGACTATCCTGAAGTCTTCCCAGAAGATTTACCTGGTTTGCCTCCTGCTCGACAAGTGGAATTTAGAATTGATCTTGTTCCTGGTGCTAATCCTGTCGCCAAAGATCCTTATCGTCTTGCACCCTCTGAGATGCAAGAACTTGTCAGTCAATTACAGGAACTTTCTGATAAAGGGTTCATTCGCCCTAGTTCTTCTCCATGGGGAGCCCCTGTCTTGTTCGTTAAAAAGAAGGATGGTTCTCTTAGAATGTGTATTGACTACCGTGAACTCAACAAACTCACTATCAAGAATCGTTATCCACTGCCTAGGATTGACGATCTCTTCGATCAACTTCAAGGAGCAACCCACTTCTCGAAGATTGATCTTCGATCTGGCTATCATCAGCTTAGAGTCCACGATGAAGATATTCCCAAGACAGCTTTTCGCACACGTTATGGTCACTATGAATTCATGGTCATGCCTTTTGGATTGACCAATGCTCCCGCAGTGTTTATGGATTTAATGAATCGGGTTTGTAGACCCTACCTCGACAAATTTGTGATCGTTTTCATCGATGATATTTTGATTTACTCTAAATCAAAATCCGATCACGAGCAACATCTTCACTCCATCTTGGGTCTCCTAAAGAAAGAACAACTGTTTGCCAAGTTCTCAAAATGTGAATTTTGGCTTAAGGAAGTTCAATTTTTGGGACATGTCATTGATATGAACGGAATTCATGTTGATCCCGCAAAGATCGAAGCTGTGAAAAATTGGAGTGTTCCCCAAACTCCAACTGAAGTTCGTTCTTTCCTTGGTTTGGCTGGTTATTATCGTCGATTCATCGCCAATTTCTCCAAGATCGCTGTTCCTCTCACTACCTTAACTCACAAGGGTAAACCCAATGAGTGGGGACCAAAGCAAGAGGAAGCATTTGAAACTCTTAAGCTGAAACTCTGTGAAGCTCCTATCTTGTCTCTACCTAATGGTAATGATGATTTCGTGGTTTACTGTGATGCATCGAACCAAGGTCTTGGTTGTGTTCTCATGCAACGAGGAAAGGTTATTGCTTATGCGTCTCGACAACTCAAGACTCACGAAAAGAATTATACCACCCATGATCTTGAATTGGGCGCTGTTGTCTTTGCTCTCAAGATTTGGAGACATTATCTTTATGGGACCAAATGTGTGGTGTTCACGGACCACAAAAGTCTCCAACATGTCTTCGACCAGAAGAATCTTAACATGAGGCAACGACGTTGGGTTGAGTTACTTAACGACTATGATTGCGAAATTTGCTACCATCCTGGCAAGGCGAATGTTGTGGCTGACGCACTTAGTCGTAAAGAGCGTATCAAACTTCAATGTGCGAGAGTTCGCACTGATCTTCAAGATCGCATTCTTCAGGCTCAACATACATCAGTCACCCAAGGTAATATGTACGATGAAATGTCTTGTGGTGCTGAAACTCAACTTGAAACCAAACCTGATGGTCTTCTTTATTTTCTTAATCGACTGTGGATTCCTGACCGTGATGATCTTCGTACGTTCCTCTTGAACGAGGCTCATAAGTCTCGTTATTCTATTCATCCTGGAGCTGACAAGATGTACCAAGATCTCCGTTATTCTTATTGGTGGCCTGGTATGAAGAAAGACATTGCTCTTTTCGTTGCGAAATGCCTCACTTGTTCAAAGGTCAAGGCTGAACATCAACGACCATCTGGTATGCTTGAACAACCAGAGATTCCTGTATGGAAATGGGAGAGCATAGCTATGGACTTCATCACCAAACTCCCTCGTACACCCAAAGGTTTTGACAGTATTTGGGTAATCGTCGATCGTTTGACCAAGTCAGCCCAGTTCTTACCTATTCGTGAGAAGTATTCTGTAGAAAGATTGGCAAAGATGTACGTAAGTGAAATCGTATGTCGTCATGGTATACCTTTGGACATTATCTCTGATCGCGATGGTCGTTTCACCTCTCACTTTTGGGATTCTCAACAAGATGCTTTGGGTACCAAGTTGAACCTGAGTACTGCTTATCACCCTCAAACCGATGGTCAGACGGAACGGACCATCCAGACACTTGAGGATATGCTCAGGGCATGTATCATCGATTTTGGTGGCGCATGGGATTCTCATCTTCCTTTGGTTGAGTTTTCATACAACAACAGTTATCACGCCAGCATTAACATGGCTCCTTTCGAGGCACTCTATGGTCGTAAATGTCGTTCACCTGTCTGTTGGACTGAGGTTGGTGAAGCTCGTATCACTGGACCCGAACTAATCCAGGAAACCACCGACAAAATTCAACTCATTCAGGATAATCTTCTCAAGGCTAGAAGTCGTCAGAAGAGTTATGCTGATAAACGTCGTAAACCCTTGGAATTTCAAGTTGGGGACCTTGTTCTACTTAAGGTATCCCCTTGGAAAGGAGTAATTCGTTTCGGTAGAAAGGGAAAACTAGTTCCTCGATACGTAGGCCCCTTCAAAATTCTTGACAGAGTTGGAAAAGTGGCTTACAAACTTGATCTTCCACCTGAGCTAAGCAATGTTCACCCGACCTTCCATGTTTCGAATCTCAAGAAATGCTTAGCAGATGAGAAGCTTCATGTTCCTATTGAGGATGTGCAAATTGATGAAAGCATGCACATTATCGAGAAACCCGTCGAGATTGTTGATACTGGAGTCAAGAAACTCAAGCGCAGTCGCATTCCGATCGTTAAGGTCCGTTGGGAATCTAAACGAGGCCCAGAGTTCACTTGGGAACGTAAAGACCAGATGAAGTCGAAGTATCCACATCTTTTTCCACTAGACTCACCAACTCCAACTTCGGGACGAAGTTCCTAAAAGTAGGGGAGACTGTAACATTTCGTATTTATACTTGTACGTTACATCACCATTATTAATAAAACGTCAAGTTCTATCGTTATTATTCGCATTTAATTATTTTTGTCGCATTTGTGAAACCCTAATACTATATATATTATAAATATATATAGATAAAACATGGTAAATTATCAAAAAATAAGGTGCTTGGGCCGGGAATCGAACCCGCGCCCAAGACCGGCCCAACAACACACACACACAACCAGCTGGGCTGGCATTCTTGTTTGTTCTAAACCCGGCTCGAATTCCTTTTAAACCATTCAAGGTCTGTTCACAGTTGACATGGAAAGTCAACTGTGACAGCCTATAACCTTAATCATCAACATTAAACTCGTGATTTGCATATTCTTGGCAACAATACATGATTATCGGCCATTTATGACTCACCAACACGTTAATTATCAATCAATTGATAAGCAATTAACCATATACACGTATTATATTCAATGTGTGGTCAACACATACCATTTCTTCGATCCAGTGCTTAACACTATAAATTGGACATTCACGAGCATTCCCAACTCGCCAATACTCCTCTCTTAATCTCCAATTCTTCACATAAACACTCTGTTCTTGATCCACGATCGCATTCTTGACTTTTTGGTTTGACCTATCAATCGAGCTCGAATCTGCGTTGTAAGTACAATTATTTTAGTGGGATTTATTCATCGGCATCCACACATCAATAGCCCTAAGATTAATTGGGCTATTGATGTGTGAATCAGACAATTGATAAAGCTAGGGTTCGTGATGTTTAAATTGGGGATAAACTGATTCTGCATTGTGTATTTATTTTAAATGAAACAGAAATAATCACAACCACTGGTCTGGACCAAGTGGTTGTGACTGATGCTAATTTCCCAAGCCACCCGGGTTCGAGTCCCGGCTGTGGCACCCCTTTTTCCTTATTTTCATTTTTAAAACAATCAAATCAATTATATATATTTAATACATTTAATCTTATAAATTCGTTTTTAATTATTAAAACCCTTTTATAAATTCTAAAAAAATTATTTTTAACTAATCTGATATAAATGTTCCACCTACAATTTTTAGTTTTCTGAAATTAATTTATTTAATATATATAATAATTAAATCAATTTTATTCTATTATATTTATAAAATTCCATTGAAATATCAAAACAATTTTATAAATTTCCACAAAAATTATCCTGAGTTTGTACAATGATAAACTTTTCTGAAATGATTTTTAATTCTGAAAACTCATTTATTTTATATTTTTAATTAATTTTTGTTAGTTTTAATCATAATTAAATCATAATAAATTCAATTTTTAATATTTTTGCACCAAAATTTTATACAATTTATTTCTGAACATTTAGAATAGAAATATAAATTTCAAAATAATAATTCTTTAATTTTAGTATTTTTAAATATTAAAGTTAAATTTCGGCAATTTGTAATAAATAGATTTAATAATATATTTTAAAGAAAATAATTTTATAAAAATTATTTTTATACTTCAAAAACATTATTGTGAACATCCTAAATTCAAACTTTATAAAAAGACTTTCATTTATTTAATCACCGATTTTCCCTTTATTTATTAAAACATTTTATTATAAATTCAACAAATGGATATCCCCAAATCGAAACCCTAGAATATACTTGTAGACTAGATAGACTTAGACTTATTTGTTGCCTTATACATAGGGTAATACTTGGCAATCTATTGGGCTACACTCATACTATTCCTCAAATACCTAATACTATACCAAGGTGAGTTTACGTAACCATGTTTATGCGATTCTTTATACTTGCAACATTTTAAGCAATTCAACATGCATGTCTAGTTGTAAACTTTATTGCCTCATTGAAGAAACACGAATGTAAGGATAGTTGAAAAGAGAACTATCTGTACGGTGATTCTACTGTATTTTCTAAAGAGAGTGTGATTATAAAATACGTGTGGGTCTGTAGGCAAGACCAGGGATTTACGAGACTACCAATTAGAAGAGCCGAGCCTCTAATCATTAGTATAATAAACAGGGGGGGTGAAGAAGGTACGAGAGCTCGTATTCTTCTTGAGTGAAAGTGTATTGGGTATTCGATGCCAATAAAAGGAGAAGAGAGTCCTCCTTTTATAGTACCGAGCTGCCCTACTTTCTCAGCCCATCCTCTACCTTTAATGGGGCCCGGCCCAGGTAGAGGAGTCTCCATAATCCGGCCCAAGCCTTTAGGCCCATTTGGTGCAAGTGGGTTTTGGTAAAGTAGGAAGCTAGGGGAGATGTTACCGTCCTGACGCATGTACACGTGGCGCCCAGTAAGTGGACGCTGATGGGCGGTTGACACGTGGTGCTCGCCCATTGGTGCATCCGGGCGGTAGATACTTTATACCTTTCCAGGATTTCAAGACGGACAGAGAAAAGCCTGCTCTGTCAGGAAGATATCTTGGTTGAGAGGCTGCCACGTCATCGCCTTTTCTGCTCGTCAGACTGGGGAAAGTCTCTGGTTGGAGAGAAACTCTGACGGGCTGTCTGTCGTGTCAGAGATATTTGCTTGGGGCAGGGGTGAGTCCCAAGGCTGCCCCAAAAGGTATCTTCCACTTGTAGTGACGCTTGTCAAGGAAGCCTTGAGGTACATTTGGCCCGCCCCTGTGAAAGGGGCGGGGGTTCGTGCGCCTGGCGTCGGGTACACCGCTGACGTAAAACGGACGGGTGGACGCCAGGTGTTCCGTCGACGTGGATCGTGAATATAAATGCGCGCGTCGGGCGGCAGGAGCATCGCTGACGTAGAACGGGTTTGTGGTCGCCAGACGTTCCGCTGACGTAAAACGGGCGGATGGGCGCAAAGCGATCCGCTGACGTAGAACGGGCGGGTAAGCGTCTGGCGAAGCCTGTTCTAAGTGGGCGATGGTATGGTATTTGTAATGTTTTAATACCATATCCCTTCAAGTCCCCCCAGTCCAGTGCTGACCTGTATTTTTGGGGAGTGCTGGACTTGATTTCACATGTGTACTATCAGTGACATCCAGTCGTCATTGGGTTTTCATGTACCGAAGTGGACGTGTGTTTTCGTTTATTCTTCGTCAACTGGTGCGCGCACAGAGATCAAGCTGTGGGCGTATGACGGGGTGCGCATGGATTGTGTTTGGTGCGCAGCCGTTGAGCCCGGATGGGCGTTGGGCCTGTTTGCGCGGCCAAAAGTTATGAAATTTGATTTTTTCAAAATTTTCGCTATGGCGGGCAGGCGTTGAGCCGAGATAGGCGTTGGGCCTGTTTGCGCGGCCAAAGGTTGTGAAATTTGATTTTTTTCAAAATTTTCTCTCTGGCGCGCAGGCGTTGACCCAAGATAGGCGTTGGCCCTGTTTGCGCGGCCAAAGGTGAAATTTGATTTTTTCAAAATTTTCGCTCTGGCGCGTAGGCGTTGACCCAAGATAGGCGTTGGCCCTGTTTGCGCGGCCAAAGGTTGTGAAAAGTCATTTTTTGTCGCGGTCTGCGCCTGCATTTACTCCGCATTGAATTTGTCTCTTTGGGATTTGTGTAAATTGAAGGCGGGAATGTTTTGAATTTGAAAAGACGTGCCTGACGGTTGGTAGACCTGCTTTGGAGATCGTGTCTGACAGCCAGTACGACTGTTGAGTTGCTAGGTGGACACGTGTTGTACATCTGATGGGTGTTGACAGCTGTTGGTGGCGGTTTTTTGAACGTGGGCGTACACGTGTCAGTCATCGTCATCCTTTTTTGGACGTGGGTGTACACGTGTCGGTCATCGGCAGCAGGGGTAGGAGGACCGTCTCGCGAGTGAGACACGCGCGGCGCGTGGGCCGTCTTGGCACATGGGCAGAGTGACGTGTTTGCCTGTGATTGGACCTTCATGTTGGAAAGCCTGCCCGTCATAATTACCTGCATTAAATGCGATGGGTATAAATAGTCGTCCACCTCCTTTGGATTTCTTTCATCTTCTTCTTCTTTCGAAATTTTCTCCTGAATTCCCTTCGTTCTTTCTATTTCTCCGATCAAAAAGTTAGCTTTTTCTGATTCGTCGTTTGAAGATGTCTTCTGAAGATAAGAAGGCGGAGCTGTCTATGAAAGACGCCCAAATCTCCTGGTCCAAAGACAAATTCAGGTCTTTGGTCAAGAGATTTGGTATTCTTCGTGAGTGGGACCCGGAGTTGCCGGAGAAAGGGCAAACTCCGGTAGATTGCCCGGAAGGGAAAATATGCCTATATGAGGCATATTTTCAGAAGGGGTTATTCCGGTTGCCGGTGTCTCGTTTCTTCATCTCTGTTCTTCAGAGATACGGGGTGCACGTTTCTCAGATGAGCCCCTTTGGGGTGATGAGGGTGATGCACTTCGAGGCCACTTGTCGGGCCCTGAGGAGGCAGCCGGTGTTTGAGCACTTCAATGTGTTCTACAAGCTGGAGGTGAAGGAGTCGGGCTGGGTCTCTTTTGTGGAGAGATCCAAGAGCGTGAGCCTGATCATACCGAAGAGTTCTCCAAAAACTCTTCGGGAGTGGAAGAGGTGCTTCTTCTTTGTGAAGAAGGAGGTCATCCCAGTGGAGATGACGACGTTGGAACTGCGCCCTGGGCAGAAGGTGCCGTCCTTTGAAGTTATGAAGGACTTCCAAGAGGAGGCGTGGTTCCAGGAGCTTTCTGCGCATCCAAGTCGTCTAGATGACTTGGACAAACTGGATGAGGGTATTATGCGTTTGCTGGGGCTCAGCCGTCTGGGCGTTAGGGAGGGGTACAATGTAGCGCCTGCCGGTGATGGTGGTGCGCTTTCTGTGGAGGGTGAGTAGCAGTTTCTTTTATTTATTTTTCTGTTATTGCTATGTTGTCTTGCGTCTCATATCTTTGTATGTCGTCGCAGGTGATCTACTCTTCGACTACTTTGCCGCTCGGGCTGTAAAGACCGTGTATGTGGCCGTGCCAGAGGGCGGTGTCTGGGAGATGGAGGCTTTGGCGGAGAACTTCCTGTTCCCCGCCCCTGTTCAAGGTGCGCGCTCTAACCTTGAAGTAGGTTTTTTGATCAACCCTGATCCGCTGTCCGTCAAGACGGCGGAGGGGGTTGATTATGTGTTCTTATCTGATGATGAGCTGAGTGATCCCTCATCTGATCTGGCCCATCGTTCGCGTCGCTCTACAGGTGGTGCCGGAGACGGGTCTTCTTCGGCAACGGCGCAAGGGAGTGCTGCGACTGCTGAAGGTCGCCCGACAGGGGAGGTGCCTGTTGACAGTAAGTATTTTTGTTCTTACCTCCCTTTTCTTTTTTTTTTTTTTTTTGTATTTATTGTTTTGTTGACGTCTGATGTTGTTTGCAGCACGCAAGCGCAAGGAGCCAGAGATGGTTGAGGAGACCGTGGCTGGTGGATCGTCGCCAAAGCGGGCGGCTCTTGGTGGTGACCTGGAGCTTGAGCCGCCGCCGGTGCGTCAGCCTTTTTATATGAAGGCATTGAAGAAGCTTAGCAGTGAGTGTCTATCATGCCTTTTCTGTTCCTTCTTCCTTTTTTAACTTTGCTCTTCGTTTTTCCTTGTAGGTTCCATCCCTCCTTCTGTTCGACAGTATCAGGAGGAGCGGAAGAAGAAGCTCGAGGAAGAGCGCCTCCTAGCTGAGGGGGCGCAACTGTCTGAGGCTGCGCGCAAGGAGGAGGAGGACAGGCGCGTGGCCGAAGCTGAGCTGAAGAGGAAGGAGGAGGAGGAATCTGCCGCTCGCCAGTTGGAGCTGGAGCGTAAACGGGCAGAAGATGCCCGTTTAGCTGAGGCTGAACGGAAGCGGGCTGAGGAGGCTCGCTTGGCCGAGCTGGCGGCGGAGAAGGAGGCGGAGGAGCGCCGCCTCGTGTTGCTGAAGCAGCACGAGGATTTGGTGCATATGAAGAAGGAGCAGGCCGAGGGTGCGGGTGCTCAGGGTGGAGAGGGCCAGCGGGGCGGGCCCGTGTTTGTGGACCTGAGCGAGCAGGATGTCGCTGAGGTTCCACTTCCTGGTGGTGGGATGGGGGCCCCAAAATCACAAAGGGCCGAAGGCATGGTTGCGTCCTCTAGCGGACCTGCCTTCCGTCTTGATTCTCCGGTTTATACGCCTGGGTGGCGTATAACCGAGAGCTGCAGATTCCTCAATCCCTTCGTGGCTGAGGAGTTTGTGAGCTATGCGCTCCCTCCGGCGGAGCGTGCCCATCATCGGGCTCAGGATCGTGGCACCCTTTTCTCTGAGATGTGCATGAACCTAACGCAGACCTTAGGCAATCTTTATGCCTTGCACAGAGGAGAGGGTGAATTTCTGGATGAGCGGGCGTCGGTTGCTGGTGAGGCCGAACGTCTTGCTAGGGAGAAGGAGGTATACGAGACGGCTCGTGTACGTCTTCTGGAGCAGGTTCGGAAGTTGGAGTCCGACTTGCGCCAGAAGGACGCTGATGCTGCTGAAAAGCAGAAGGCATGGGCCAAGTCGTCGGCGGTTGTCAACACGGAGTTGGAGCGCCGTCGTCAACTGATACAAAAGGCCGAGGTTGCCCTGGCTGAGGAGAAGAAGGTCTCGGCAGCTAGGGGCAAGGAGTTGGAGGAACTGTCCTCGAAGTATGCCACCGCCGTTGGTGATCTGAAGGCGAAGGACGCCGATGTGGTGAGGATGACCACTCGAGTGTCCGAGCTGGAGGAGCAGGTTGCGGCGATTGCGAGGGAGCGGGAAGCGTGGGGGTTGGAGAAGACGCTTCTGCTTGATGCCCAAAGGGGGTATGTTGAGAAGTCACTGTGGGTGATGTCCGACGGGATCTCCGCGGTAAGTTTCCGGATCTTTTTCTAAGTTTTTCCTTCGCTTTTTGTTTCTTGTTTGTTCTAACCTCTGTTTGATGTGCAGGTATATGAACGCTGTTGGAATGCGCCCAAGATGGGCGAGCAGATTGCCGAAGTGGTTGATGCTGCTCGCACCACGGGCGTCCACAGCGGCTGGTTGGAGGGATACTTGGCCGCTAAGGATGGCGCGCCTGTGGAGGAGCAGCCCTTTGGCGACGTTAACACGGACCAGCTGCTGATGGAGCAGCTTCAGAAGTTGGAGCAGATTGAGTTCCCCGTGCTGCAGGTTGTGCGGCAATGCCTGGCCGATCCCGATCCTATCGCCAAATTTAAGCGGTGGGTAGAGGAATCTGATCGCGTAGGCCGTGAGCGCGCAGAGAAAGAGCGAGCGGAGAAGGAAAGGTCCGGGGCGGGTAGCTCGGGGACGGCTCATGAGGCTCCTCAGTAGATCATTTTGTAACTTTCTCTTTCTTGTAAATATTGTTTGATGAAATGAAATGAAGTTTCCTTTTGTTCTGCGTCTTGTTGATCTGTCTGATGTGTTTGTGTGTCGTTTGCTGAGTAGATTAACAAGTGAGGAGTGCGCCCAATGAGTAAGTGAGGTGTTTTTCTTTTCACGAGTGATTAGTGCGCCGAGCCACTTGTGAAGAGTGGGTTAACTTCATAAGTGATTTGTGCGCCGAGCCACTTGTGAAGAGTGGATTAACTTCACAAGTGATTAGTGCGCCGAGCCACTTGTGAAGAGTAGATTAGCTTCACAAGTGAGTAGTGCGCCGAATTAGTTTGTGAAGGGTAAATTAACTTCATAAGTTTAGAGGAAAGGATAAAAAACTGAAACTTTTTTACAAGTAGCACTTGCGCAATTGCGCTACATTCCATGATCTGGGTATGGGTGTTCCATCGAGTTTTTCGAGCGCATATGCCCCTTTTCCTAGTACTTGTTGGACTTTGTAAGGTCCTTCCCAGTTAGGTGCTAACTTTCCCGGGCGTTCTGCATGGGAGGCATAGTTGTCCCTAAGGACATAGTCGCCGATGTCGAATTCGCAAACCTTGACCTTCGAATTGTAGTAACGTTCCAATTGTTTTTTGTAGTTTGCTTCGCGTATGGCGGCGATATCGCGCCTATCATCTAGGAGGTCTAGATTGAGGCGTAGCTCTTTGTCATTGTCCGTGTTGTCTGTATTGAGGACCCGTGGTGACGGGAATGTTATCTCCGCGGGTATTACGGCCTCAGATCCGTAGGTTAGGCTAAATGGAGTTTCGCCGGTGCTGGTCTTTGTGAGGGTGCGATGTGCCCATAGTACGTGTGGTAGCTCTTCCACCCAGCCCGTTCGTTTTGATCCTAGGCGTGTCTTGATGCCTTCGACTAGGGATCTGTTGATGCGCTCCACCTGGCCATTGCCTTGCGGATGAGCAACGGATGAGAAGATCTGGCTGACGCCTAGTTGCGTTAGCCAAGCTTGTAGTTTTTTGTCGGTGAATTGTGTGCCGTTGTCGGTGACGATTTCCATGGGTAAGCCAAAGCGGCAGATGATGAATTCCCAGATGAATTTTTTTATCTGTTCTGCGCTTATCGACGCAAGTGGCTTGGCCTCTACCCATTTTGTGAAGTAGTCGACGGCAACGACTAGGTACTGTATCTTTCCGGGGGCCATTGGAAACGGGCCGACCAGATCCATGGCCCACTTTTGAAATGGCCAGGCGGCCGTAACTGGTACCAGATCGTTTTTGGGGCGCAGGGTATTTGGCGCGTGTTGTTGGCAGTTGAAGCAGGTGCGTAGAATTTTGACGGCGTCTTGATGCATACCCGGCCAATAATATCCAGCGTTCATGACTTTGGCGACGACCATTCTCGGTCCTGCATGGATCCCGCATATGCCTTCGTGTATTTCTCTGATAAGTGAGGTGGCTGTCGCGACGTCCATGCATTTTAATAGCGGCCCCAAGTATGAGCGTCGGTATAGGATCCCGTTCATTAATTGGTAATGTTGGGATTTGTATTGGATTTTTCGAGCTTCCGCTTTTTGAGGTGGCAACGTGCCTGTTGCTAGGTAGGCTTGAATAGGGGTCATCCATGACCCGACGCCTGTCTGCGTTATGTTGACCTGTCTGAGTGGTACCGAAGGTTGAGGTAGGGTTTCGATACGTACCTCCTTGGCCATATGTGGCCAGGCGGTGGAGGCCATTTTGCTGAGTGCATCAGCTTCCTTGTTGCCGCTTCGGTTTATATGGAGGATGGTGCAAGTGACGAATTTCTTGGTGAGGAGCTTGGCTTGGTCGACGTACTGGGCCATGACGGGGTCCTTGGCGTCGTAAACGCCGTTCATGTGGCCTGCTATCAGCATGGAGTCTACATGAGCGTTGAGGTGTCTGGCGCCCATTTTGTGCGCCAGCCGTAGGCCTGCCAGGAATGCTTCGTATTCGGCCTCGTTGTTTGTGCTTGGGAACTCTAGGCGCACGGCGTACGTGAATTCTGTCTTGTCGGGGCTGACGAGGCGAAGTCCGGCGCCCGAGCCTTGATCATTGGAAGCTCCGTCGGTGTATAATGACCAGGTGATTCGGTCGTCTGGGATGGGCTTGGGGTCTTGTTCGTCTTTGCAGTCTTGGATTTTATCGGTGGGGATTTCTGCGATGAAGTCTGCCAGGACCTGCCCTTTTATCGCGGGTCTTGGTTTGTAGACGATGGTGTGTGCGCCTAATTCGATTGCCCATTTGGCCAGGCGGCCGGAGAGTTCTGGTTTGGATAGTACTGTGTTTATTCGGTAGTCTGTGAGGACGTTGATTGGGTGTCCTTGAAAGTATCGTCGCAGGCGTCTTGACGCGTGGACTAATGCTAGGACAAGTTTTTCCATTGTCGAATATCTGGTTTCTGCGTCTGCTAGAGTTCGGCTGATATAGTAGATCGGTGTTTGTACTTTGTTGCGTTCTACTAATAGGACGGCGCCGATTGCCGTTTCTGATGCAGATAGATATAGTGTAAGGGGCTCCATTGGAAGCGGTGCTGTTAAAGTTGGCAGGTAGGTTAAACATTGTTTCATTTCACGAAATGCCACTTCTGCCTCCGGTGTCCAGCGAAACTGTGTTTTTTTGAGTACATTTCGTAAAGTGTGAACAAAAGGAAAAGACTTGGAGGCGTAGTTTGATAGGAAGCGGTTGAGAGCAACCAAACGTCCCATCAGAGTCTGCACGTCTTTTATCGAGTTTGGTGACGGCATCCGCTGGATTGCTTGGATTTTTTCAGGGTTGGGTTTGAAGCCGCCATTGGTGACGATGACGCCTAGGAATTTCCCTTCTTCTGCTCCGAAGGAGCATTTGCCTGGATTCAGTTTCATTTGGATGCTGCGCAACTGTTCGAAGGTGCGCTTGATGTCCATGAGCATTGTGTCTTCCTGGGTGCTTTTGATGACTAGATCGTCGACGTAGACTTCGAGGTTGACGCCTATCTGGTTGATGAACGCCTGGTCCATGAGGCGTTGGTAGGTCGCGCCGGCGTTCTTGAGTCCGAAGGGCATTTTGGTGTAGCAGTACACCCCTCGATCTGTTCTGAACGCCGTTCGATCCTCGTCTTCGTAAGCCATTTGGATTTGATGGTATCCTCGATATGCGTCGAGAAAACACTTGTATTTGAATGGCGCGAGTGAGTCGACCTTCAAATCGATCTCTGGGAGAGGGTAGTGATCTTTGGGGCATGCTTTGTTTAGGTCCTTGTAGTCGACGCACATGCGCCAAGACCCATTCTTTTTTAGCACCATTACTGGGTTGGCCACCCAGGTTTGGTGATTGCATTTTCTGATGATGCCCGCCTCTAGTAGGTCGTCAACTTGTTCATTCATGGCTTTGACTCTGTCGGGGCCGAGTGGCCGCTTCTTTTGGGCCACTGGGCGTGAGTCTTTGTATGTATTGAGGCGGTGCTCAGCGATGTGTCTTGGGACGCCGACCATGTCTGACGATTGCCATGCGAAGATGTCTTTGTTTGCCACCAGTAGCTGTTTTAGGTGTGTTTTCACCTGGGGGGATAGGGTTCGGCCCAAGGTGATGGTCTGTTCAGGGAAGGCTGGGTTGAGGATCCAGCTTTCGTCAGTTGGTGGGCTTGACGGAAGCGCCGCCGAGTCGTCTGGCGGGTGGCTTGTCATGAGGCATTCTTGATTGCCTCGGATGTATGCGATCCCGGTGGGCGTTGGGAAGCCCATGGTTTGGTGAGGGGTTGAGGCGGTGGAGTTGAAGTTCGCCAGGCCCTGTCTTCCTAACAGTATATCATATGAGGAGGTGGCTGGGATGACGTGGAAGGTGCATACCTCGGAGCGGCTGTGAATGCCGTCGTCAAGTGTGACCGTAAAGTCGAACTTGCCGATGGGATGGATTATCTCGTTGAAGAAGCCAGCGATAGGTGCGTCTGGCTGTAGGCGTGCCTTGTCTTCTTCGTCTAGCTGGTCAAAGCATTGTTGGTACATGATGTCGAAGCTACTGCCGCCGTCGCACATCATTTTGTAAGTTCGATAGTGTCCGAACAATGCTGTGATGGTGAGGGGGGTCGTTGATTGAGCGCCCCCTGGGATTATCGGGAGGAGGACTTGGGCCTCTCGCCAATTTGAGGTTTCAGATGTAGTTGCGGTATTAGGGAAGCTGGTTTTTCGTTTAGTGCTTCTCGTCATGTTAATCTGTCTGCTGTGGGTACCGCGGATGTAGTGTGTCCTGATGTCTTTGATGGCTTTTTCCGGTTCGTCTTGTCGGCGGGCCCCTGCGCGGACGTTTTTTACCAGGTTGGCGAGTTTCCCGGAGCGTAGGGCCGCTTCTATTTCCATTTTGAGGCTATAACAGTTGTCGGTATCGTGGCCCACGTCTTTGTGGAACTCGCAGAACCTGGTGGTGTCGACATTTTTTCGTTTTGCCCCCATGGGCTTGGGGATTTTAAAAGTTACCTCTCCGGTGGAGAGGACTTGAGATAAGACTTGAGATGGCGTTTTGGTGAGGGGTGTCCAATCTTGGTTTCGGCGGCCGCTGTTCCGCTGTTCGCGGTTTTGTTTGTTGCCGATGATGTTTCTGGCGTCGCCAGAAGTTGAGTATCGTCCTTCGTCGGTGGAGCCGGAGATGCGGTTCCAGACGGATGATCGGTTATTGCCGCGGCTGCGGTTGTTGCTGGAACTCCCTCTGTGGTTCTGGCGCATGGTTTTCTGGTTGCCCGCGTAGAGTTTTGAGATGCGGACGACCTCTTCCCAAGCGTCTGGGACGCCATCTTTCCCTTGCAGTGTGTGTTGTAGGCCGTCATCGTTGACGTTAGATAAAAAGGAGGTTCGTGTTGCTTCGTCGCCGGTTCCTAACTGGAGGGCCTCCTTGTTGAACCGTACGATGAAGTCCTCGAGAGGTTCAGTGTCTCTGCGTTTGCACAGGGAGATTTGGCTTTTGTCGCGCTTGTGACGGCGCTGTTGGCTGAAGTGGAGAGAAAATTTTTCGATCAGCTGGTCGTAGCTGTCGATGCTGCCGATGGGGAGGTTATCGAACCAGACCCTGGCGGCTCCGGTGAGTGTCTGGGCGAACATGTGGCACCAAACAGGTAGGGTCCAACCGATGACGGCCCCGGCTTGATTGAATATGCCCAGGTGGTCATCTGGGTCGGATAGTCCGTCATAGATTTTGACGTTGGCCGGTAGGCGTTGTCTTGGTGGGATTGGTGCCTCAGAAATGCGCCTGGTAAATTTAGACCTATCCGCGAATGCGGCTGGTCTGTATGGGAGTGATAGGTCGGTGGTGGCGTCGTTGTTGTAGCGGTTTAATCGCTCGCGCCTGTAATATGGGCTATGACGATAGTCGCGGGAGGCGTCATCCTCCCACGAGCTTTCGTCATAGTCTTCGGCGTCGAACCGATTGTGCTCTGCACGGGCCTGGTCCTCAGGGGTTTGCCCTGGACCTTCCCCGTGACGGGCGGGTGCTGCTGTTTTTGCAGGTTGTCTAGAGGAGGAGCCCATTATTGTTTTACCGGTGCGCCGGCGGCGTTCTAGTTGTGCGTCGAGGATTTGTCGCTGGCGGTCATACCAGTCATTGTTTAGTGCCTCGATTTCCTCCTCCGTTGGAGGGGTTATATCTACGAGCTGGGGCTCGAGGTTTCTGGGGGTTATGAGTGGTTGTTGTTGGTTATTATGATCCCCTGATGTTGGGTGGGATGGGGTGGCGTCGGTGATATCTTCGACGGCCCCGGATGGAGTGAACGCTCGTGGGGGTGAGGTCATTTTTACAATTCTGGCCTTAAAAGTTTATTGGGTTGGAGCGGTTGTGGTAAGGCCACGGATGGCGCCAATGAAGAAACACGAATGTAAGGATAGTTGAAAAGAGAACTATCTGTACGGTGATTCTACTGTATTTTCTAAAGAGAGTGTGATTATAAAATACGTGTGGGTCTGTAGGCAAGACCAGGGATTTACGAGACTACCAATTAGAAGAGCCGAGCCTCTAATCGTTAGTATAATAAACAGGGGGGGTGAAGAAGGTACGAGAGCTCGTATTCTTCTTGAGTGAAAGTGTATTGGGTATTCGATGCCAATAAAAGGAGAAGAGAGTCCTCCTTTTATAGTACCGAGCTGCCCTACTTTCTCAGCCCATCCTCTACCTTTAATGGGGCCCGGCCCAGGTAGAGGAGTCTCCATAATCCGGCCCAAGCCTTTAGGCCCATTTGGTGCAAGTGGGTTTTGGTAAAGTAGGAAGCTAGGGGAGATGTTACCGTCCTGACGCATGTACACGTGGCGCCCAGTAAGTGGACGCTGATGGGCGGTTGACACGTGGTGCTCGCCCATTGGTGCATCCGGGCGGTAGATACTTTATACCTTTCCAGGATTTCAAGACGGACAGAGAAAAGCCTGCTCTGTCAGGAAGATATCTTGGTTGAGAGGCTGCCACGTCATCGCCTTTTCTGCTCGTCAGACTGGGGAAAGTCTCTGGTTGGAGAGAAACTCTGACGGGCTGTCTGTCGTGTCAGAGATATTTGCTTGGGGCAGGGGTGAGTCCCAAGGCTGCCCCAAAAGGTATCTTCCACTTGTAGTGACGCTTGTCAAGGAAGCCTTGAGGTACATTTGGCCCGCCCCTGTGAAAGGGGCGGGGGTTCGTGCGCCTGGCGTCGGGTACACCGCTGACGTAAAACGGACGGGTGGACGCCAGGTGTTCCGTCGACGTGGATCGTGAATATAAATGCGCGCGTCGGGCGGCAGGAGCATCGCTGACGTAGAACGGGTTTGTGGTCGCCAGACGTTCCGCTGACGTAAAACGGGCGGATGGGCGCAAAGCGATCCGCTGACGTAGAACGGGCGGGTAAGCGTCTGGCGAAGCCTGTTCTAAGTGGGCGATGGTATGGTATTTGTAATGTTTTAATACCATATCCCTTCACTCATGAATTAGACTACAACAGTTTCAACAAGTTTCAACATTACATAATCCTTAGCTATGGCCAAGCCGGCGATACTCAATAATAGATCTATTGGATTGACAACCCCACCCGGATACGCGTACCTCCTACATAGGTAGCGTGGGTGATTGTTATCGTTCCAACATATTACTAAGGTGAACCGTAGATGACGGGATGGACCTAAACTAGTCGGAGGTTTGATTATGTCGATTCAACATATTATGCTATTTCATGTAGACTTAAACTTACGATAGACATATGAATTGCTAAACTTTTATACTTAAACTATATGCTTAACATGGATTATGTATTCTCACCAACTTCTAGTTGACCCCCCCTATTTTTACAACTCAACAGGAAATAACGATGCATGAAGACTAGAGTATCTTTATGAAGACAATTTGAAGTCTATGCTTGCTTGATTCTTTGTGATGTATTAGATTTCCACATTTAAAACTCATTATGTATTTCTATTTTTGGATATTTGCAATTTAAATTTATTTCAATTGAAATTTGGATTACCATGTGCTACTGTATACTCATTCTTACGTGACACCTCGATGTTTCCGCCATCGGTTGGGGTGTTACAAGTATGAAAGAGAGAAAGTTGAGTATCAAAGAACATCGCGAAAAACGCGAAGATATGAAATTTATCCCCATGAACACCAATCATCTTCACAGGCCAGAGTTAGAGATGACGCTACAAATGAAGCGTGACCTTATGGAAAAATATAATATTAACTAATTTGTTAGTTTTTAGTTTTTTTATTTCGGGTTTTTTTATTTTTTTATGTTTTTTAATTTTCTAGGTTTTTAATTTTTGTATTTTTTAGGTTTTTATTAATTATAAAGGTTATTTTAATTACTTAAAAAAAAAAAAGAAAAAACAAATGTCACATGTCACTTCCCCCTCCCAAGGGTCCCACAAGTGCCACATGACGCTTCATCCCCCCCCCCCACACACACACACCACTCCGAGTAGTCTTATGTTGTTGAATTTGATTTTAGATTGTAATGTATTAGGTTGAACTTATTTTGAACTATTGAATAGTATTTTAGAATATTGAATTTTGAAAGCCATTTTTTATTTTTCTTTTTAAATTCGAGCCAAGCTGGTTGTGTTAAAAACCAAGTCGAACTCGAGTTAAGATTTTCAGTTGGTTTTAAATCCGAACCGAGCTGCTCGGGTCAATAACACCGCCATCCAGGCATCCACCCAAAGTAAATTAATCTTTACTTTCATGAGCCCACGTGGAAAACGGCCGGTTTATAAAACCCCCCTCACAATCTGCTCTATGCACCTCGCCACCAAAACAGAACTTGTATTAATCTCTCTTTTCACCAAAACAGCTCCAATATTACTGTTTTCAAAATCAGCTGGCGGGAGAGATGGACGTCGGTAGAGTGTACAAGCTCCAGTTCATTAGGCCTCTCTATAGAGCGGTACGCTATAGAGATCTTAAAGCCGCAAGAAGCATCATTGCCCGTCAAGGAGATCTGGTACGCTATATCGATGAAAATATGGAAACACCCCTTCACGTTGCAGTAGCGAGTAATAGCACCGAGTTTGTGAGATATCTTGTCAACATGATGAACGCGGAAGACTTGGTACTGCGTAACACAGAGGGCAACACAGCCTTTTGTTTAGCAGCTATCACTGGAAATGTTGAGATGGCTAAAATTCCTAGACTGTCAACAATTCCTAGTCGTGATGATAAGATGCCACTCTATCTGGCGGCTTTTCATGGAAAACAAGATATGGTGACCTATCTATATGATCAGAATCGTAGAATGACCGTAGATGAATGCTTCTTCGGTATGGAAGTTTTCCATATAAAGTCTTTATATTGCATGTATTGAGTTTTAATAATCTGACGTTCCAGATGTTAGATGTTTTTTCATGAAATGTCTACTCAATCAAGTGATTGCTAAACCTTTTGTAGATGTTGGACTACGAATGCTAAATGATCATGCAGAACTTCCCAAGATAATAACCTAGGGGATGTGCTGCAGACACTGGCTCAAAAACCTGAGGCGTTTCATGTTCCAAGCGTTTTATCTAGTATCATGGAGACTGTGCAATCCTGTAAGTATCTCTCCTTGTACATTCAACATAATTTAGTAATTCACTATTTGTTTGATAGTCTTCAAATATATGTTTTTATGTTTTTCTTATTGAATTGTTGCTTGGAGTTTGGGCATTCATCCGTAATTTGGTAAAGAGACGAGCATTACCGGAAAGTAATGCAACAGCATTACTAAAATTGCTTTTGGGAAGGTTAATGGTAAAGCCAAAGAATACAATACTCAAAGGCCCGGTGACTCAAATGGGACCTTACCCCTCTCATGTTGTATTTATTGCTGCAAGAATGAACAACTCAAACTTTTTAGTGGAGCTTATTCGTGAATATCCTGATGTTATACTCATGAAAAATGATGATGGACAAAGTATCTTTCATATTGCTGTCTCTCATCGTTATCACGATATCTTCAATCTAATCTATGAGATTGGCTCAATGAAGCATCTTATAGCTACTATGGAAGACCATCAAGGCAATAATATTCTTCATTTAGCTGGTATGAATCCAGAAAAAAATCCTTACCAGGACTTGGCTGCTTTCTACGAATTTGAAAGAGAATCGGAATGGTATGAGGTACATCTTCTTTCGAAGCTTTATTTTCCTTTATTTATTTAAGAGCAAAGTCATACAAATTTCTTCCTTGTTAAGAGCTTTAGACTTTAGCACATACACCGTGGACCACCATGAAATTAAAGGGTGATACTATTTACACAACCAACAAAAAACCCTAAACAACCTTAGGACGGGTCGTCGAGGCCTAGATGGGCCGTTAAGAAAAATTAGGGTTTCAGGACGGGGCGTCCAGGCCTTGACGGGCCGTTTGTTTACAGAAAAGACAAAACCGACGGGCCGTCGAGGCCCAGACGGCCCGTAAAAGTACGAGGTACGAGGTGATCAGTCTGAACTCCTGCAAAAGCAGGCAGTTCAGACTGAAAAGTCTGAAAAAGGTGCTTAAGGACGGGCCGTCCAGGCCCCGACGGCCCGTTGAAACGTGTTAGGTTAGGGCATTTAATCCCTAGACGGCCCATCTAGGCCTCGACGGCCCGTCGACATTTCCTGATATAACCATTACACGATCAGCTTCTTCCCCATTTGAACCAAACTTTAAAACATCACCACCACCAAAACCCTCGACCCATTTCGACTTCCTGGTCTCACGATGACATATTTACAAAGCTTTTCAACCGTTGACCTGTCTGAGAACGAGTCTTACGTCTCTGAAAGCGTAGGGTATGAACCCGAGGTTCAAGTTGGTGAAGATGAGGTTAAATCCGGGGTTCGTGGTAATGACGGGAACATGCTGCCCGATCTCAACGAGGAATATGTAGAGGAACAGGAGTCTTTTTTCGTGCCACCAAGCTACCCGCAGTACACGTACGGGAGTTACCATTCGCGCGGGAATCGTGCTAATGATGACAACCAGGAAGATGCTAACATAAAAGTTGAACCTAACCCGGATGTTTCGTATGAAACCGAGCAGGTGCGTTTATTTATTTACACTAGTATATCTTTACAGTAGTATATATTTTCAGGTATTTAGACTAGTATGAATTTAGACTAGTATATCTTTACAGTAGTATATATTTTCAGGTATTTAGAGTAGTATGAATTTAGACTAGACTGTTGTGTAAATTTTCAGGTATTCGGGTCTGTTGAAGAGATGAAACAATGGGCTTACGATAGAGCCCTTGCTAGCGGTTACATCCTAGTGACAGGACGTTCTGTTTCAAAAGGCAGTGGAAATAATGCAAGAAAAATTAGAATAGACCTGAGATGCGACCGTGCTGGCGAATACCATACTACAGCCACAGTAAGGTCTACGGGTAGCAAAAAGATTAACTGTCCATTTATGTTAATAGGGAGGCTACGCAAAGAGGGTTGGAAGTTGGAGGTTAAACACGCGAATCATAACCACGACCCTTTTGTACATGTTGAGGGTCACGCTTTTGCTAGGCGGCTGACACCACAGGAAGAAGAAATGGTGGAAACACTTTATTTTCAAGGCCTGGAACCGGCAAACATACATTTGGCCATCAGAGCACAAAACCCGAATAATAAATGTATTCTAAGAGACATACACAATACAGTGAGCAAGATTAAACATAGAATTTACGGCGATAAAACCCCAATGCAGGTATTATTATTAATTACTATTATTGTCATAGACTATTATTAATTTTGTTGTTGTTAAATATTAAATATTGTTATTATTATTGTTATGCAGATACTCGAGAGTATCCTGGTTGAAAAGAAATTTACTTATTTCACCAAGCAGAATCCAGAGACAGATGCTGTTGAGAATATTTTCTTTTCACACCGGGTCTCGTACAATCTCTGGCGTGCCTTTCCACATGTGATGCTGATCGACGCCACCTACAAAACGAACGAGTACAGAATCCCGTTTGTTCAAATTGTGGGTATGACGTCGACAAACCAGTCGTTTTGTATCGCCCATGCATTTATCGTTAAAGAGAAAACGAGTAACTACACATGGGTGCTTGAGAGGCTCAAAGATTTGCTGGAGGGGAGTATGGAGCCACGTGTAATTGTTACAGATAGAGATCTGGCTCTGATGAGTGCATGTGCTTCAGTTTTCCCGGATGCTACGAAATTGCTTTGCAGGTGTCATATTCAACGAAATATTATTATTATTATTATTATTATTAATATTATTGTTGTTGTTTTGCAGGTATCATATTCAACGAAATATTGCAAAATATCATAAAGCAGGATTTCCAAAAGAAGAATGGGAAATATTTTTGCAGTATTTTGGTCGACTGTGTAAATCTCCTGACAAAGAGGCTTACGAATTCAATCTTGAAGCGCTCTACAGACGACTTTGGGGGCAGGATCGAACGGGTATATATTTTATTTTTTATTTTGCTTTACAAGCGTACATATTTTCTGTATTGACATCACTATTCTGTTTTTTACAGAGGTTTATGACTACATGGAGTCAGTTTGGCTCCGAGATTATAAAGAAATGTTTGTGGAAGCATGGGCAAATGAAAACCTTACGTTCGGTCAGACTACGACCAACAGGGTCGAGAGTCAGCATGCTCTGATTAAGAGGTACATAAAAGGCCCGAACAGCTCGCTCCACGCGCTTGTGATGCAAATAGACAAAGTTATGGAATCACGGCGCGTAGCGATAAAGCACTCCTTCGAACAAAGCCGATCAACAAGAATGTGGAAACATGATCTACCGTTGTTTCAAGACGTAATCGGTAGGGTTTCCCATCTAGCGCTTAATTTGATGCTCGGAGGGGTCAACAAGATAAATTATTATATGGAACAAAAGAGGTCTTGTGAACACCGACTCAATAAGACTTATGGATTGCCTTGTTCCTGTCAATTGCAATTGTATGATACGAAAGGTAACATCATTTTTTAGACTTATTATAAATGTTTGAAGCGTTTTGTAGACGACTTGTGTTGTCTGGTTCGTACAAAAACAGAGGAAACTCTGCCAAATTTTTATAAAATTATTGATTTGTTGTTGTTGTGATTGAATATATATATCAGATACACGAGTGTCACTGGCTGATATCGACGTCTTCTGGACACGACTTGACTTTATGCCAGAAGTAGCTGAGAATCCCGAGTTTGACTTTCAGCACCAAATAAATGCATTCGCTGAGCAGCTAAGGTCGCAACCGGTGCAAGTGAAAAAAAGCATGTTGCAGAAGATGAAGGAGGTGTTGAATCCGATTATGACTAAACATAAACCTCCTGAGGTACAAACCGATACTCGGGGTCGGCCAACAACAAGTGAAAAGGAAAAAAAGGAAGATAAGGCTGCGGTTCGTATTATTATTATTATTATTATTATTATTATTATTGTTGTTGTTGTTGTTGTTGTTGTTATATAATTTTTTGCACGTAGGGCAAAAAGCCTTCTAGAAGAGGTAAACAATCAAGGGACAAACCGATTGTTTACGATGAAGATTTTCCACTGTTGGAAAGGGAGAGGTACAAACTACTAATATATAAATTCACACATGCATACATATTTATACACATATTAAATCTCACTTTTTGATGGGTACAGGTACAAACTGGAGATCGAAAGGTTTAAGAAATGGCTTCCACCTGCATATCATAGATACATTACAGACATTCGGGATGTCCATGGAGACGGTCACTGTGGCTTTCGATCCGTAGCTGTGTGCTTAGGGTGGCAACAGGATATGTGGTACTTCATCCGCAAACAGCTTAAGGAGGAGATCATCGAGAATGAAGACCGGTGGAGGCTAATTTTAAACGAAGTGGATTACGATACTTACGACAGAGTCTCCAACTCATTCGATCACATTGGAGTGGGACCAGCAACGCACGACCAATGGATGGAGATGCCCGCCTCAGGATTACTGATTGCTCAGAAATTTAAGGTGGTTGTTCAATTTCTCTCTCCGTATGATCAAAGTGAGACGTACTTCCCTATGTTCGATAGTCCACACAGCGTTGAAGAACATGCGTTCGTATCGTTTGCTTTTGTTAACAAAAATCATTTCATCAAGATTGAGTTGGCAGAAGGCGCCCCAATGCCAAAACTGAATCCGTCATGGCGTAAGTGGCGATATGAAGAGGCAAGTGAGTGGGAGACGGTATATGACGACCGTATACAAAGGGTTGATGTTCGATCACCTCAATACTTCGACTTAACTTAGCTTATCGTATGTTACCGGACCTGACGAACGGAAAAATTTGTTGTATGTGTTCATTTATACTTATTATAAAAATATACTCCCTTTTTTTATATAAAAACTACAAATACCAAGCTTAAAATATACAAAATACACTAAAAATTTAAAAAAAAAAAAAAACATTATAGTCGTCCAGGCCTTAATGGGCCGTCCAAGGCAAAAAATTGGCCAGAGACGGCCCGTCCAGGCCTAGATGGGCCGTCACTAGTGGACCACAACGGACCGTCTAGGCCTAGACGGCCCGTCCCAAACACAAAGTTATTGTCTCGTTGAGGCTGGACGACCCGTCCTCTATCTATCAGGACGGTCCGTCCAGGCCTAGACGGCCCGTCTCAAACACAAAGCTTCCAAGGGAAGCTTCCTCTATTATTTAATTAAAAAAAAATTAAAAAACAACGGACCGTCGAGGCCTGGACGGCCCGTCCCAAACACAAAGCTTCCAAGGGAAGCTTCCTTTATTATTTAATTAAAAAAAAATTAAAAAACAACGGACCGTCGAGGCCTGGACGGCCCGTTGTGAAACACAAAAAACCCCCAAATAGCAGACGGTTTCAATTTTTCATCACTTTTCACTTTCCCTCTCTCTCACTCGTCCCTCCTCCTCCACGAACCACCACTCTCCTCCACGAACCACCACCCTCCACCTCTTCTCCCTCTCTCTCTAACACCCACCACAACCATCGTCTGCAACCCCCCACCACCGTCTGCAACCCCCCACCTCTTCTCCCTCTCTCTCTGCCTCTCTCGTCTCTCTGCCCTCTCTCGTCTCTCTGCCTCTCTCGTCTCTCTGCCTCTCTCGTAAGGTAAGCCTCTCTCGTATTATTATTATTATTATTATTATTATTATTATTATTATTATTATTATTATTATTATTATTATTGTGGTTGGGGTAGGTTGGTTGTGGTGGTGGGCAATGGTGAGGGTGGGTTGTGGTGGTGGGCAGTGGTGAGGGTGGGAGGTGGTGGTGTTGGGGCAGTGGTGGGTGAGGGAGGTGGTGGGCTGTGGTGGGTGGTGGGTTGGTTGTGGTGGTGATGTGGCAGTGGTGGTGGTTGGGAGGTGGTGGTGTTGGGGCAGTGGTGGGTGAGGGAGGTGGTGGGCTGTGGTGGGTGGTGGGTTGGTTGTGGTGGTGATGTGGCAGTGGTGGTGGTTGGGAGGTGGTGGTGTTGGGGCAGTGGTGGTAGTTGGGTGGGGTGAGGGAGGTGGGGCAGTGGTGGTGGTCTGTGGTGGTGTGGTCTGTGGTGGTGGTGGCCTGTGGTGGTGGGGCTGTGGTGGTGGTGGTTAGGTTGTGGTGGTGGGTAGTGGTGGTAGTTGTTTAGGCGTTTTATTGTTTAGGCGTTTTTTTTGTTTAGGCGTTTTTTTTGTTTAGATGCTTTATTGTTTAGGCGTTTTAGTTGTTTAGGCGTTTTATTGTTTAGGCGTTTTTTTTGTTTAGATGCTTTATTGTTTAGGCGTTTTACTGTTTAAGCGATTTAGGCGTTTTAATGTTTTGTTTTTGTAATCTGCGTTGACTATTACTCTCTTTTATCTATTTAGGCGTTTTACTGTTTAAGCGATTTATTATTTAGGCGTTTTAATGTTTTGTTTTTGTTTTGCAGATATGGCAAACAGAAACAACCGAAGACGCCGTAACCAGCCTGCGGACGGGAATCCTCTTGCAGGTGGCGACTTGAGTGATTGGCCCTACAGGCACGATAACGACGACTACGAGATCGCGCGCTGGGGTCAGATGGAGCTGCGTCCGATACACGGATCGCGCAGTGTTGACTGGTCCGCATTACGCGCGATCGGTGGTGTAACACCCCAACCGATGGCGGAAACATCGGGGTGCCACGTATTGATGATTGTTCAGTAGCTCATGGTGAATAATAGATTTCATTAAATGATTTATATGAATTACATACAATAGTTCTAGAATTTGTACATCAAATTGAATGAAACTATACACATATCTTCAAGCATCAATACAAATCTTCAAGCAAATAGAACCTGAAACATGTTAAGTTGAAAATGTTTTGGGTCAACAAAAGTTGGTGAGCATTACATAGGTTTTTGATAATAAAATGAATAAAATGTTGTGCAATTCATGTGTCATGTCAATCTAGCCCATATGTGAGAACATACTAGAAATAAATCGAGTGCATAATCAACCCTGATGACTGTTATAAAATGATACATACCATACGCTCATGGTCCAATTGAATATGTTATGCGATAACAAACACCCACGTAACCTTTGTAGGAGGCACGTATCCGGGTGGGATTGTCAGTCCAATAGATCTATCAATGTATACCGTCGGCTTGTACGGAGTTAATGATTATGCTAGAATGGTGCTTACTCTAATCATGCTCAAGACATAATGCAACATAGAAAACACATAGACACATTGATGATTGAATTGCATAAAATGATGTTGTAACATGTTTCACCCCAAAAATGGTGATAAATAGAAAAGGGGCTATGTAAAACTCACCTTGGTAAAATGTTATATCTGTTGAGAAATTTGGATAATTGTGTTGACCAAATGTATCAAGTATCACCCTATAATAAGGTAATAAATATGTCTAAGTCTATCAATCCTAAAAATGTATAAGTTTCTAGGGCTTCGATTTGGGGATAATTGCTCGTTTGATTAATATTAAAAATATTCGCCAATTGAGAGATATTTAGTAAATAAATAACTAAAAATCTTTTTATGAAATTTAAACTTAAGATGGTTACAAGAATGTGTTTAAAGTATAAAAATAATTTTTATAAAATTATTTCCTTTAAAATAGATTTTTAAATCTATTTATTACAGATTGCCAAAACTTAACTTTAATATTTAAAAATATTAAAATTAAATAATTTTTAGTTTGAAATTCATATTCCTGTTCTAAATGATCAGAAATAATTTGTATAAAATTTTGGTGCAAAAATAACAAAAATAGAATTTATTATGATTTAATTATGATCAAATCTAACAAAAATTGATTAAAAATATAAAATAAATGATTTTTCAGAAGTAAAAATCATTTCTGAAAAGCTTTGTGTTATAAAAACTTAGGATAATTTTTGTGGAAATTAATAAGATCGTTTTGATATTTTAATGGATTTTTATAAATATAATAGTATAAAATTGATTTAATTATTATAAATATTAAATAAATGAATTTTTGAAAAACAAAAATTGTAAATAAAACTCTTGACTCAGATTTAATAAATATAATTTTTTTAGAATTTATAAAATAGTTTTGATATTTTAAAATGAATTTAAAAGATTAAAAGGTTTAATATATATATATATATATATATATATATATATATATAATTGTTTAAAAAGAAAAGAAAAGAAAAGAACAAAAAAGGGGTCTGTGCCGGGACTCGAACCTGGTTCCTTTCTGTATTGAGCCAACGTCACAACCACTTGGCCTAGGCCAGTGGTTGTGATATTCACTGAACGAAATTATATAAATACACTATGCTCGTTTCAGTTTATCCCCAATTTAAACACGAATGAACCCTAGAATTTGCAATTGGGCAAATCACACATCAATAGCCTGATTAACCATAGGGCTATTGATGTGTGATGGCCGATGAGTAAAACCCACACAAATAATCAAACTCACAGTGATGAATTGAGTATGAATGCCGAGTCAAAGTAAAAGTCAAACGACGAACACGATCATAATAATTAGAGTGATTCAGAGATGATGGGAGGTTGAGAGAGAGTTGTGAGCGAGTATACAAGGTTCGCAGAGGGTCAATTTATAGTGTGGAGGCTTCAGTGTTCGAATTGGCAAGGATTGACCAAGCATTCATTAGTATACGCGTATTCGTTTAATTGATGGACAATTGATTGATAATTGGTGTGTTGCTTAGTCACACAGGGCCGATAATCATGTGTACAAGTCAAATTGAGATAAATTTCACGTTAATTAAGTTAATTGATTGGTTATAAATTGGAAACTCAAACATTCTGCTGCTGCGCGCTAACTGTGGACAAGGAAGAGGAGAATAGAAAGTCGGGTTAAATATAACTAATGTTGGATAAGAATCAATTGGAGTGTGTGGCCCAGTTGGTTAGCTCGTGTGTGTGTGTGCGAGGGGTCCCTGGTTCGATACCCGGCTGGGACAAACATTTTTTTTTTTAAGACAGACACAAGGGAAGGGGTATTGGGCCTTGGTTGTGGGCTGGGTTTAGTGGGCCGGTCGTCTGGGCTTCCAGAATTCAAAGGAGTGGGCTGGATGGGTTAAACTAAATACCCATTGCTTGAATATTATTATTTGTATTATATGGTGCATAGTATTAGGGTTTTGTTTTTTTTTTTTTTTTTTTTTATAATATACTATATAAAATAATATGACTTGTCGTTTTTAATCGTAACGTACAATTAGTGAACACGAAATGTTACAGGTGGAGCGGAGAGGTTTGAGGAGTGGATCCCAGACGACAGCCCTTGGGGGCGGATGTTAGCTGACCTCGACCATGAGTCGTATCGGCCACTGACGATCGAGTTCATCTCGACATTCCGCTACACGCCGCATCCAGCAGGTGCTGAGCCTCCAGTAGGTCCTGACGGCGAGCCTGAGCCTGAGGTACAGTTCCGATTATTCGGACAGCTCTACGCATATACGATGGACCAGTGGGCTACTACTTGCTGCTGGTACAGAGAGGAGGAGCTTGTCCAGGATATGTACACCACGGCCTTGACGACCTTGCCAGACGACATGCTGATGGCCTGGTGGCCCACTATCGGTGGTCGAAAGTATGGGGAGGACGGCGGCGAGAGGTATTATTATTGTTATTCTTTTCATTTAGTTCAGTTCGTTATTATTATTGTTATTTAGTTCGCTTAGTTAATTAATATTGTTATTTAGTTAGTTTAGGTTGTTTGTTTTTGGATTTTTGTAGACGACTTGTGTTGTCTGGTTCGTACAAAAACAGAGGAAACTCTGCCGAAATTTTTATAATGTTATTATTATTCTGTGCAGGATGGATAGGTCCAGCAACATCCGGGACCCTCTGATCCGTTACATACACCGTTTGGTTAGCTGGTCGATTGCCGGACGGTGTAACTGTAACGAGAGGGTCCAGCAGATTGACCTTTTCTACCTCTACTGCATCTTGAGGGGTAGGCCGGTTGCGCTACACAGGTGCTTTGCCGAGTACATCGCGACCTACCCTCATAGGCACCCGGCGGGGGAGATTCCGATTGGTGGGATAGTCACCGCCATCGCGTTGCGTCTTTGCCCGGGCGAATTGTGGACGCATGCTGAGGAGAACAACTTACCTCGTCCGATGATGGCCAGGTAATATTATTATTATTATATATTATAATTTAATATTATTATTATTATTATTATTATTATTTATTATTATTATTTAATTTTATATATTATTATGTAATATTATTATTGTTGTTTTGCATTTCAGGCCGTTAAATATTAGGACTATGACGCAGATGAAGGTGGCAGCACGGGTCCCTCGCAGCAACCCACACGCTTATTACCAGCGTGCCTTCGGACCTCCTGGCGACCGTGGCGAGCATTTTGTGCCAGAGCCGCTCAGACATCTCGATGGGCCGATTGCCCCTGAGGTCCAGATGCCACACGTTGCCAACGGCGACCCACCGGTGGATGTAGAGATGCCAGACCCCCCCCCCCCCCCCCCCCCGTTGATGAGCTACAGCGTCCTTCCCGCGTTTATCATGCTGTCAGGTTGCATGATAGCACGACCCAGGTACTTCAGCAGATCCTGGATCAGTTGGGGTCGATGCGGGGTGACATGGCGTCGATGCGGGGTGACATGCGGTGGCTGTTAGAGAGCGAGAATGAGAGACGACGAGCAGCTGGTTTGGAGCCGCGTCCACTTCCAGATTGGGCGTCTAGCAGTCAGCATGGTGGGGCGTCCACCAGTCAGCCGGGTGGGTCGGATCAGCCGGGTGGGTCGGGTTAGACGGGTGGGTTATATTTCTTTGGTTGTACATTTTGAACTCATAGTTTATGTAAATTTTTGGAATATTTATGCTTATTTATGCTTTATTGTTCGTTTTGAATGTTTGGTTTTTATAGATGTTTATTGAACTCATAGTTTATGTAAATTTTTGGAATATTTATGCTTATTTATGGTTTATTGTTCGTATTTTGGTTTCGTTTAGTTCGGCAACATAAACGACATTCGTTCATATTCATATACACAATTATATAAAAAAGATCATATTATACAAATAAAAAAAAACATTTATAAAAAACCAAACATTTATAAAAAACCAAACATCTATAAAAACCAAACATTCAAACCCATTTTAAACATCCACACTACACTTTTAAAAAAACCAAATAATCATCACCTAATCATTGCCAATGATTACCAATGATTGGATTGGATTTAAACCATTAGACGGGCCGTCTGGGCCTGGACAGCCCGTCCTTTTGCCTTTAGACGGGCCGTCTGGGCCTGGACGCCCCGTCCTTTTGCCTTTTTGGCCCTCCACGGGCTGTCCAGGCCTCGACGACCCGTGGAGGGGTTGTGCAAATAAAAACCCTAGTTGTGCAAATAACCGGACCCAAATTAAATTGCTTGTCATGAAATCCTAATATAACTGTTTAAAAGCACAAAATTCATTTCCGCATTTGTAAGTGAGAAATTTGACCCGACCCAATCCGAAAAAATTAATGATTTCTTGTGAGAAATTAACCACTTGAAAAAATTGAACCCATAAAGAAATAATCCATAAGCTGCCACCAGAGCCGATCCAACGTTTTTGGAGGCCCTAAACAAAATACAAGTCGGGGGCCCTTTAAATTTGTATAGTTTACAAAAAAAAACACCTTACACTAGATGGACATTACAATCTCCTTTCTGGTAACTATTAATCAATTAAAGTATTTCGTATTCATTTTATCTACTTACTCGCATTAGATATATTGCAAATTAAAGACATTTTCCCATTTAAATTTTGAACCCATTTTGTGGATCTACAATTTAATATGTATTTCTTTTGGGCTTGATTTAATGATTTTCTCAGCATCTACTTTGGTTGAGAAAGTAGATTAACTTTATATCGTCCAATCCCTCTTGTAAGACTTCAATCCTTGATAACCAAAAAAACTATCAATGATAATCGGCAATAGCAAATGAAAGTCACAAATTTTAGAGATTCAATCATTCAAT
The DNA here is from genome assembly GCA_028751855.1 of Ambrosia trifida. Lineage (NCBI taxonomy): Eukaryota > Viridiplantae > Streptophyta > Magnoliopsida > Asterales > Asteraceae > Ambrosia > Ambrosia trifida. The sequence continues at coordinate 961,566 of CM054124.1, forward strand.
ACTTGTTTGTTTTTACTTGGGTCAATACAAATGTAATACACGAAAAAAAACTTAAACTTTTGGGGCCCTTAATTTTTGAAGGCCCTAGGCCTTAGCCTAGGTTGCTAACACAGTAGGTCCGGCCCTGGCTGCCACTGTAAACAGAAACGAATGTTGTAATTATATACAAACAAGTTGACAAATTAGATAGAAAGTGTGCAGGTGGTTTAGCAGATTTTATCTAAAATCCAGATTACAAAATATTAAGATACTATATTCATATACATAGAATAAAATCAAAAGGTAGTGTAAAAATATACATGTTTAAATATTGTTTGAGAAGCTTTTCTTATCATAGTCCGTCTATTTCTTATCAATTTGCAAGTCAAAACATTTTATATTTAAGTATTTATTTATTTATTTATTTATTTATTTATTTATTATTATTATTATTATTATTATTATTATTATTATTATTATTATTATTATTATTATTATTATTATTATCCGTTTTAAATATAAAGAAGTTTAGAGTTTTTTGTTATTACAACTAACTAAGCAACTAATAATACAACTGAAAACAGAAGTCTACCTTAAGCTTGCAAACTCATCATATATATGCTTTTATACATGATTCTCACAGAAAGTGTGGGCTGTGGTCCCTCCTCCATGTAGAACAGTGAAGAATGCAGCCGGCAAAACACCAAAGGAAATATTCGATGAAAACCACAAGGATCTATTTTCCCAAGCTGAGAATTGGATAAAAGAAACAATTAATCAGTGGATGGTAGTAGCTACACTTGTAGCTTCTGTAGCATTTGCGAATGGCATTTCAATTCCTGGTGGGTATGACCAGACCCATGGCTTTCCTTTATTAATCACAAACAAAGACTTCATTCAGTTCATAGCAATTGATGCCTTGTCTTTCTTCTTGTCTTCAATTTCAATTTTCATACTCCTTTCCATCAGCATTTCTACCAATGCAACTATATATGGGTCAAGCAACACTTTTGTTTTCTGTATTATGTTTGATTGGTGCTTTTGCTCTAAACCTCTCCATTATGTATAAACACAAATTTAAGAGAATTGATATTTTCACGAACTTGGCCACTGTATTTATTGCTATACCTTTTTGTGGTTTTATAGCAATAATCGCGTCAACACTTCTTCGAAACAAACTCAATTTGCAGAAAAAACGAATACTCTATTAGTTTGAATTTGAAGTTCCGGTTGAAGATTTCAGTCTGAAGAATTATCCTTTTTGTTGTTTCAAGTTTGTATGTGGTGTAAGACAACTGGTAGTATTACTTTGAATTTGAATTTTCGTTTGAAGATTTCTATGTGAAGAATTATCATTTTATTATTTCAAGTTTGTATGTGTTGTAAACCGGCTTGTACTATTATGTGAGTTTTTCACCTTGCGTTACTTATTTTGCTTCTGCGTTTTAATTTAAGAACTACTATTTTGCCCGCCGCGGGTTGAACCGTGCATTAACACATGAATTGTAAAACGCATTGACCGGCGCGCGTTGGGGCACGGGTACATTGTAAACATCGAGTAAATTAGTCCAAATGTTATGCGATGCCCTAATCATATGAGAACACGCATTTTAACGTTTCCGACCTAACTAATTAACATTATGTCTGAATTATTCCTTGTGAAAATTATGTACAGAAGCATATGATTTAACAATGTGTGTTTTATTAAAATTAAATGGTTAAAGAGATTAAAAGCATATACATACAAATATAGCATAATTAATAATTTACAATTGTTGATTTTGCTTTCTTTTACTACCCAAGCCACCTACTCCATTTTTCATCCCTACCACACCAACCATACATTCAAGTTCAACAATGGCCACTGGCTCTCTTCTAACCTCCTCCTTAACCCGTCGTCACCATCCTCACCCACCTCCTTCTACCTGCACTTTCACCTCTTCACCACAACGAAACAACCATCCTTCAAAATCGTTACCTCTTTACTAATCGCCGGAACTACAAAAGCACCAACATATCCTTTCCTTCTCTTGGGTTTCCTGAGAAGAAAAGATGCGAGTGACTACGACATAGAAGGTTGCATGCCGAGATGTGTTTCGTATATGACGACGAAACACGCCGGTAAGACGTAGGTACGGTGGTGGTGACAAAGCAATTCAAAAACAGGATAAAAAAAGGAATATGGCGGACAGAGAGAAGGGGGAGACTGTTTTGTCGGTCGGGCACCGACGTTATGGTCGAAGACAAAAACCGGTAAAAGAAATAATCTAAACGGCTACGCCTTAGAAAAAACGAAACGCGGAAGACAAAAGCCGGGAAAAGAAAGAATTGAACCGGAATAGACGGTGGCTTTTTTAGCCTTTTGCAGTGGTCGACACCGACAAGGGCAGAGATGTAAGTTCCGGCTATTTTGTCTGCGCCGACATTGTCTTCTAAGTATATGTAGAATATGTGTTTTGGCCTGTGAGCGAGTTGTCGTGAGCCACCTACCAAGCCACTAGGCTCGAGAGTAACACAACTGACACATGCTATCATTCACGCGAGCAAGCACATGCGATGGCCATCGCTTCCGCTTACGACCCGAAACAGTGAATTGACTGTTGAATTTTTTTTAAAAAAAATAATTTTTTTTATCATTTTTCATTAATTACTTTCAACCAATATATATTTATCTTCTTCTTCTCCATTCTTCAGTTTCTTCTCATTTCATCTTCTTCTCCTTCTACAATAATTCAAAGTCATTCTTTAAAAATCAGTCGAAATCATGGTGCAATAGACTGAAGAGGAGGAACTCGTGTTAATAATCGCGTACAATCAAGTGCACAACGATGGCGTGTCGACGAGCCGTGGCGTTCGAAGTTACGGACCACAGTGGTGTAAAGTGCTAGTCGAGTTTGGTAACCTCATCGGGGAACCAAACGTACTTGTGATTCAATCTCCCACAAGTACAGGGATCTTAAATCAAAGTGTAAAAACTTAGAAATCACGTATAAGCGAAATCACGTATAAGAAAGTCTCCAGGGATCTCCCCGGCGAAACAGAAGACATGCTCCTAACTTTTACTCACGTCAATATCTTTCAGAGGTTGGGCAAGATTTTCATCACGTTTCGGCATGGCAAATGTTACGCTCAACCTCAACCTTACGTTAGTATTTTTTTTTTTTATAGTAATGGTTTTTATTTTAGTGTAATATTTTTATTTTTTAGTGTAATGTATTTTTTAATTTAATGTAATGTTTTATAGTTTTATGTAAAATATTTATGTTTTTTTTTATTTCTTAATGTTTAAAAAAATGAGCCGCTCATCTTGAGCCACAACAGGATCAAGTGAGCAGGATTGAAACTTTAGCCAGTGTCATGTCAGCGTCCAGTTATCAACATTTGATAGGATAAAGTTTTGGCTCACCTTTTGAGCTACAATGGATAGTCTAGGTATCTTGTTTGTAATTATTTGACAAAACAAATATGGCATAACCAACGACAAAAAATCCTCTTAAATGTTTGGAAGGCTCGAGGGGTTCAGTACATTACTAAGATAGGATACGACTAAAACCCTCAACCAATCAGTCACGGCTAAAATCCTCAACCAATTTGATAAAAAACTAAAATCCTCAACCAATTTGATAAAGACATTTTTTTATCAAATTGATTGAGGATTTTATTCGTATCCTATCTTAGGATCAGATTCATTTAACAAAATAGAGAGAAATGGAACTTCTATCACTAACCGGCATCCAAAGGTTAGTTATAAAATTGTATTTAAGATTGCAGGATTGGTAATAGATCATCTTTTCCTACTTTTTGTCAAGATCTTGACAAAATAATAAACAATAAGGGTATCACATTATTAGTGCGCTTCGTGTATGTATTGGAGATTATGACCACTTGACTAGTCAAAATATTGTAGTCAAAGTCTTCCTTGCTTTGTGCCCCAAGTGATCAATAATGTTGATCTTGACCATTGATCAATAATGTTGATCTTGACCATTGATCAACATTATTGATCATTGACCAAGACTAGAGATTAGCCTTTTTGATTATGCCCAAAAGTTTAGTCACTTCCTCATTTTATGTACTTCCTTTATGTATTTATATAGGAGGTTGTTTCCTCCTTGTATTGTACCAAATATTACAATAAAACATCTTTTATATTCTCTCTACATTTCTTGTACCAACAACCACTTTCTCATTTTGAGAGTCGGTTAGGTTAGTAGTAACCGTGCAGCCCCTCGGTTGCGGGCTCAAACCAATAAACCCAAACCAAATAGAAAATCGCTTCTGTTAGATTTCTATATGGTTTCCTAGCTAGTGATAGGTTGATATTAGTAGTAGGCATGATTGTATAGCGTTTTAGATGTTTGGGTAGCATTTGTAGTGTTCGGGGGTATTATACGTATTTTAGATAGTCATCAGGCTTATGAAGGCTTCATACGCCTGGAATGCTTACACGTATGGTCTCATATGCGTCCTTGTCTAGGCGTATGAGACCTGTGACTATAAATACCCCCATGATTTCACACTTTGTAACTTTTGCCATTTCTTAACAAGTGCAGCCTATTTATGTTTGTTTTTGTGTGTGTGCTCTCAATATTATCATCATCTTTACTAACACTCACCTATAACAACTAACCGGATTGTTAATTCCGCCTTCAATCCGATACGCGCGTGATACTAATATCTTGTCAGAAATCCGATCCTACAAGTGGTATCAGAGCCGAGGCTCATATCACGCGTATTGTGTAAGACCCTAACCCGTTGTCTTGCGTTCAACGAATAAAATAAGGGTTGAACATGTGATACTATTACCAAAAACCATGTTAAGATGTTAACAAATATGTACAAAACACGACATTGAAACACTTGACATAAGTACTAAGTTATTCACAATGATTTCAACCCAAAAGGCTTAATTTTTACACCCAAAATCAAGAGTCTATGCGGAAGCTAACACGATGCAACGTTCGGTTCTTCACAAAATGAGCTTGATCATCATCCATACTCCGAGTTATATACCTAGGGTTGAATATGAAAAACAAACCCATGAATGTGTGTTAATTTAGTCAAGTAATTGAATAAAACAACCAGCATAAGGCGAAGGAAAAAGACCGGCCGTAGCTTACAGCCCCAAAACAAAGAAAATCAAACAAAATAGGTTGAGCGTCCTAGACGCACTTCTGGGCGTCCAGGACGTTGCCCAGCGTCCTGATGGGCGTCTCCAGAAGGTTTTGGGCGTCCGGTGTCTATCAGTTGGGCGTCCTAGGCGCATGTCTGGGCGTCCTAGGCGCATGCTGCTGCACAAAAAATTGTGAAACTAACATCTTGACTAGTTTTTAAAGGGGACTTGGATACTTTTGAACCCATGTTCAAGGCCCTTCCTAGGGACACTTGGGTACTTATTTAACACCATTATATCATGCTTATAAGATGTCATTGATCAAGTTCCCTTTTCGGTTATTACATGCTTATGTTGTTTTTATCCAAATTGACTCGTTTAGAAGTATTCGCCTAAAACCAAGACCAAAGCTGGACATATGCTCATCTAAAGACATAGTCAAGGTTCACACCTGGGAGATTAGCTAACTATCCGGTTCTAGCTTACCCAACACTTACCAATGGCGGGTTTGGACTAAGCTTGGACACAAGGGTTTTATCGGGGACTTGTCCTCGTTACCTTTTAGTATCCCCATTCATCCTAACTCTCTCCCCAATCGAATCATGACCTGATTTTTGATTAATCCCTCATCACTAGAGGTATTTTTCAAGATTTCCCTTGGGCAATATGCCGTTGTGGTGCTACCTTAGCGTCTATGGCCCCGGGGGCCATTTATGCGCAATTTCAAGCACCCGGTCTACATTGCCCATTGGTATAACGGATTCACCGGTCACTTATCACTTGGGGAGTGTTTGCCTAGCAAGTCAATATCACAATGGAATGAGTACGAGATTTGAGTCCTAGAAGGACTTACCTTAGCTCACGCCCCTTTTGCTTCTAGACTAGCTTGAGATTACTAACATAAACTCTACGAATATACTCAAGCAACTAACGACAATCGATATCGGCATAATGTTAACCCTCGGTTTAGGTCCTTCTCTAACTAGTGTTTCACCCAATTGACCCGTTAGCCTAATTGGGATATTGACAACCTTCCTCTAAGGCCGTTTTCTATGAATTATGAATCTCGTTTAAGATTCTTTAGTGACATTCCAATGACTAGTTTCAAATATACATACAAAGGTATAACTAAGCATATAAACATACTAGGGATATATTGAGATTTAAGCCATCGAGTGACTTACCTTTTGCGTGCTTCCTCTTTACCTCATTCCGAGATTCCTTGGCTATCCAAAGTTTCTTGTATTCTCACCTATGAGGTGAACGCCCACTTAGGTTGTTAGAACCTAGTCTTTACATGTCTATAAGCATTATTGCTCATGTTTTACCAACATACATGTTTTCACCAAATTGTCTATGCCCAAGTGAAATCGAGTTTCATTGAGGCATTTTATCAAACACTTGGTAGGCGTGATTTTCCTAACCTTTACTGTTTAACTAACCCTCTACTAGGGTCTAGTTTGGTTTACAGTTTAACCTTCGGTTAAGACTCAGATTTGTTATGGTTTGACCTTCAATTAAGGTCCGATTGATTTACTTGTGATTCATCCTATAGTCAGGACTCGTTTGTGTTTATGACTTAACATTTGGTTATGGTTCAAGTCTTCTTATGGATTAACGTTCGATTAGGGCTCGAGTTTATTCATGGCTTAACCTTTGATTAAGGTTCAAGTCTATTTATGAATTCAACCTTCTATAAAGGTTCGAGTTTAGTTATGACTTAAACTTTAATTAAGGTTCAAGTCTATTTATGAATTCAACTGTAACACCCCAACCGATGGCGGAAACATCGAGGTGTCACGTAGTGACGATTGTTCAATAGCTCATGGACTAAAGTGTAAATTTGAATACATTGATTAAATAATTTATTACATTGAAATGAAATATAACGATTCTAACTGTCAACTAAACTGAAAATACAATGAATCAAAATCTAACTATAAATCCGAAAGCTTAAAAGATGCATCTCAAAACAACCTGAAACATGTACAAAAATGATTTGGTCAATACAAAAATTGTATTGGTGAGCATACCCTGTTTAAATATAGTAGAAAAGTGTTTAGCAATTCATGTGTCGTATACTGTTTGCAATTATGTAATAAGTGGTATCCGGGTCAAATCAACCCTAAGAGAAGAAAGCAGATATATATAGTATGCGCTAGTAGTAATGTAATACATAGCAATGACGAGGACTCTCAACAGAGTCACAAGGGTATAAACCATAGTACTATTCATTGAAATGCCAGGCCGCAACGGTTAATGATTTGACAGGTCATAGATACACAAAATGACACAAGCAAACACACATAAGAATTGCATTTAGTAAAAGAAATATAAACTTGATTGTAAGTACATGAGTCACCCCAAAACGTAAAACAGTAAAAAAAGGGAAAGATATACTCACCTTAAGGCTTGCATAGATTCTAGAGTTCTTGATTTAAGTATGGGTGCTTAATGTTGTGACCCTTAAGACGGTCGGTCCGGAATTGGCAAAGTGTTATAATGTCTTTCTCAAAATTAGGACAACCTATATATAGATATTATTCGAGATTAGGATTGCGAAAATGAGTTGAGATGATTTGTGTTTATGGTATATTTTGTTTTAAGCACAAATACTAACTTCATATGATATAGTATAAACGTAAATTCTAAAAAGAATTATTTATAATAGTAATTCAAATTGATTAGTTATGTAAACAAAATAACAATATTAGCTAAAATTAAGTGACTTGCTCGTAAAGTTCCGAATAGGTGATTACAACAAACAAATATTTATTTATACATTAGTATGTAAAATAACATTAGTATAGTTTTGTGTCAATATAAAACTTAATATTTTATTTATACCAAAATAATAATAATAATAATAATAATAATAATATTTTTAACTTCTCAAACTTTGTATAAATAGATCTAGGATTACAATACTTGAAATATGATACAATTCATTTGCACAAACTATCATTTTAAACAATTTGTTAATATATGAATCTGTGGTTCCTTTAACAAAAGTGCAAATACTTTTACTAAAAAAAACTAGCAAAACTGTAAATATTTTAGGTGGCTCTTTCGAAGTCACCGTCTTTGTGTATTGGTTTAGTAAAAAAAAACGACTTAAAACGGAACCACAATTATTTTGGAATAATAAGAGAACATATTATCTTACTAACGACGAGTAACAATTATGCAATAAAGAAAATCTTAAGCTTGTACAAAGTTTCATGAATACCTTCAATCCAAGCAAGAAAAAGTGACCAAGATTCAAAGCGATTATTGGACTTTCTAATATGATGATTCAAAGTCAAATAAATTGAAGCTTGGTAATGTACAAAGGATTTATATTTTTTTTTTGTATGACTACACAAAACATAGGGGTCATTTATAGGGTATATATTTACATAAAAGATGTTTCAAGTATCCTCAATTTATTTCATTTCTTTAACTTTTTTTTATTAATATCATTCATGTTTTCATTAAATATATTAACATTCAAAGTTACTAATGTAACTTATAAGTAATTTAAATATTTTGTATTAATCCATTTTTTTTTAAAAAATATGAACATCATTCATAGCCCTTTTGTAATATATATACATACTAACAAAAAGATTAGTATAGTTTTATTGTTATATATTTTTTTTTTGTCATATTAGGTCTTAAAGTTGTAATTAAAATAAAAATCACGAATGTTACAGAATACAAGACTGTAAATGTAGATGTAAGAAATAAGGGGACTAAAGTTGTAAAATGATAAAAGTGAAAGGGGCGGATGTCACAGTCTCCCCTACTTTAGAAAATTTCGTCTCGAAATTTCTTTTAAGTGGAGGTTACTATGAAACAAAAGACGTTGTAAAAGTCAAGTAGTTTTTTTTTTTAATATTGCATGAGTCATGTTTTGACAAAATTCAAGGTAGTTGTCTAATATCGAAAGTAAAAAAGTTTCAAAATCCTTGGCAGTTGACCCAAAGTTAGAAAGTTGAGAGTTTAAATGAGAAAGCTTTTGGGAATGTCTAACTGGTGAGGGCAGAGGTACTAATGAAGCAGTCTCCCCTACTTTAGAAAGGTTTCTGACTAAATGTTATTAAGGTCATGCAACAGGATTTCGACTAACAGAAGTGTAAGAGTTTACAAGGTTTAAGGTTTTCAGTAGAGATGGTCAACAAGGAAGGCTCCAACTAATTGAAACTCACGTAAGAACGTTCTTATCGAAAATTCTAGCTATTAGTCAACGGTCTATCGAAGAGGTAATCATAAAGTAATGGGTAGATTCTTGGTCAGACTCCTAGTCCGTTCCCGCAGCATCGTTTATGCTTATATATAGGGTGTACCGCAGCTAACCCACCACACTCCCGATACTTTGGACTCGTACTGATTGCCTACCAACAACCTAAATAGAATTACACACCACCCCCATGTACCTGTAAACCCATGATTGCGTTCCGGACCGTAATCACCGATTTACCTTACACTAAGGTGTTATGCTTTTCCATAACCTTAACATGAAATAAATGTGTGCAACCAATATGTAATAGCCACTGTAATGAAATAATGTTTAATCATGTCATGGTTAGAGGTCCTTCCCTTTCGGGTTTTTCCTTTAACCGTAACTTCTGTTCACATCGTTGGGCTCAAAACACCTATATTGGTAAACTCCGAGATTTACACTGTTCCCCTCGGATTAAAGAAATACTCTAATCCGAGTCGTACGTGGGCACTGGCTTAGATCTCATACGAGTTATCAACTAGTATGTTCCTTGGCCATGATGAAGAACAAAAATAAAGTATGTATAACAGGGTTTTGCTCAAAACAGGAAAGAAAATGTGCATACCAAATATGCGTTCAAGTAAGTATATAAGTATAGCATAAAATTCCGACTGAAAGAATTGTATAACATAAATTGAGTAAATCGCACAATTGCACAAAATGAAAGTAAACGAGTTGAATTAATGCAAATACGCAATGTGAAAATAATCACAAATAATGTGTTAAAAATAACTATGAATAAAATGGTGTAAGAATAAAATGATGAATTTTACGATAAGTGAGAGTATGCAGAACAGACGTATAGTCTACTGATATAAGGGTTTAAATTTAGTTAGTTTTACATATATGCACTATGTGATAAAAGACAATTAGTGACATTTTGATAAGGGTATGTCCAATATTTTGTTAGGCCAAAATGAAACCATTTCATGAAGTATGTGTAAATCGAATGTGTTTTTAAAAGACCAAGATTTAAAATGATGTGAATGATAAAATTAACGTATGTAATAGATTACCAATATTTAAGAAAATTCATAATCAACGAGATGTAGAAATAGATCCTTGAGATGTGGATTTCACTCCTAACTCAAAGATGTATTTCAAAATTGAAAACGATTGTGGAATGAAACCAATTACTAAGTTAAGGATATCACTCCCAGCTTAGTGGTTAAGTTTCTTTTTGAAGGAAATACTCTTTGAGGTGTGGATGTCACTCCTATCTCAAAGATATATTCCTAAGATAAATAACCTATAGAGAAGTGAAACTAATCACCAAGGTATGGATACCACTCCTAACTTGATGATATCGTTTCGTTTGTGAAATACAAGCGTCTTCTTCGCCAAGCAAAATATCGAAAGAATAACGAGGAATAATCATAACGAAAATATCTTGAAAGAAAATATAAGAAATAAGAGAAATATAAACGAGAGGACTCGTGAAAGTAAGCTTAGTTATTGACTAGGCTAAAAGGCATTCTAATAACCTAATTCCCTATAACCATGGCTCTGATACCAATCTGTAACACCCCAACCGATGGCGGAAACATCGAGGTGTCACGTAGTGACGATTGTTCAATAGCTCATGGACTAAAGTGTAAATTTGAATACATTGATTAAATAATTTATTACATTGAAATGAAATATAACGATTCTAACTGTCAACTAAACTGAAAATACAATGAATCAAAATCTAACTATAAATCCGAAAGCTTAAAAGATGCATCTCAAAACAACCTGAAACATGTACAAAAATGATTTGGTCAATACAAAAATTGTATTGGTGAGCATACCCTGTTTAAATATAGTAGAAAAGTGTTTAGCAATTCATGTGTCGTATACTGTTTGCAATTATGTAATAAGTGGTATCCGGGTCAAATCAACCCTAAGAGAAGAAAGCAGATATATATAGTATGCGCTAGTAGTAATGTAATACATAGCAATGACGAGGACTCTCAACAGAGTCACAAGGGTATAAACCATAGTACTATTCATTGAAATGCCAGGCCGCAACGGTTAATGATTTGACAGGTCATAGATACACAAAATGACACAAGCAAACACACATAAGAATTGCATTTAGTAAAAGAAATATAAACTTGATTGTAAGTACATGAGTCACCCCAAAACGTAAAACAGTAAAAAAAGGGAAAGATATACTCACCTTAAGGCTTGCATAGATTCTAGAGTTCTTGATTTAAGTATGGGTGCTTAATGTTGTGACCCTTAAGACGGTCGGTCCGGAATTGGCAAAGTGTTATAATGTCTTTCTCAAAATTAGGACAACCTATATATAGATATTATTCGAGATTAGGATTGCGAAAATGAGTTGAGATGATTTGTGTTTATGGTATATTTTGTTTTAAGCACAAATACTAACTAAACGTAAATTCTAAAAAGAATTATTTATAATAGTAATTCAAATTGATTAGTTATGTAAACAAAATAACAATATTAGCTAAAATTACGTGACTTGCTCGTAAAGTTCCGAATAGGTGATTACAACAAACAAATATTTATTTATACATTAGTATGTAAAATAACATTAGTATAGTTTTGTGTCAATATAAAACTTAATATTTTATTTATACCAAAATAATAATAATAATAATAATAATAATAATAATATTTTTAACTTCTCAAACTTTGTATAAATAGATCTAGGATTACAATACTTGAAATATGATACAATTCATTTGCACAAACTATCATTTTAAACAATTTGTTAATATATGAATCTGTGGTTCGTTTAACAAAAGTGCAAATACTTTTACTAAAAAAAACTAGCAAAACTGTAAATATTTTAGGTGGCTCTTTCGAAGTCACCGTCTTTGTGTATTGGTTTAGTAAAAAAAAAAACGACTTAAAACGGAACCACAATTATTTTGGAATAATAAGAGAACATATTATTTTACTAACGACGAGTAACAATTATGCAATAAAGAAAATCTTAAGCTTGTACAAAGTTTCATGAATACCTTCAATCCAAGCAAGAAAAAGTGACCAAGATTCAAAGCGATTGTTGGACTTTCTAATATGATGATTCAAAGTCAAATAAATTGAAGCTTGGTAATGTACAAAGGATTTATATTTTTTTTTTGTATGACTACACAAAACATAGGAGTCATTTATAGGGTATATATTTACATAAAAGATGTTTCAAGTATCCTCAATTTATTTCATTTCTTTAACTTTTTTTTTTTAATATCATTCATGTTTTCATTAAATATATTAACATTCAAAGTTACTAATGTAACTTATAAGTAATTTAAATATTTTGTATTAATCCATTTTTTTAAAAAAAAATATGAACATCATTCATAGCCCTTTTGTAATATATATACATACTAACAAAAAGATTAGTATAGTTTTATTGTTATATTTTTTTTGTCATATTAGGTCTTAAAGTTGTAATTAAAATAAAAATCACGAATGTTACAGAATACAAGACTGTAAATGTAGATGTAAGAAATAAGGGGACTAAAGTTGTAAAATGATAAAAGTGAAAGGGGCGGATGTCACATCAACATTCTATAAAGGTTTGAGTTTAGTTATGACTTAACCTTTGATTAAGGTTCAAGTCTATTTACAAATTCAACCTTCTATAAAGGTTCGAGTTTAGTTATGACTTAACCTTTGATTAAGGTACAAGTCTATTTACGAATTAACCTTCTATAAAGGTTTGAGTTTAGTTATGACTTAACCTTTGATTAAGGTTCAAGTCTTACCTTGGTCCGTGTAACCGTTGTGGTAATACCCTTGGCTCTACGACCCCGTGGGTCATTTATGCTTCGGTTTTACTTACCCGGTCTACCTGGCCTCTTAAGTTGTTTGGCAATACTTCCTTGTTGTATGACCACGCGAGTTATATTTTTAGAGAAGTTAGCATGCCTTTCTCCCCTGACTCAGTCCTTGTCACGTGAAGGGTAGAAGTGTAGATCATGAGAAGCCCACCGCACCATGTTTTTAACACTTACCTGGCCAGGGTAAGCAATCCACACATGACACGGTGATCTTATCGCGATCACCACGGTACTCTCCAAGTGGGAAATTTCTGGTCATGCATCTTGTTTAATAGAAACATTCTTGTCAGTTTGTCTAATGTATTTCTGTGTACCCGTATTATTAAGCTATTTGTGTTTTATCCTATCGCACAGTCTTGTTGATGCGATCCTGCCTTCCAATTCCCGGTTCGGTTGAGCCTTAGCCCACCATGACCGTGTGATTGGCATTTGTCCAAGTTTTAAGTATTCTTTGCATCTTTTCCCAATTTCCGGTTCGGCCGAGCCTTAGCTCACCATGACCGTGTAATTGGCGTATATCCGGGTTCTATGGCTCATTGTACCTTTTCCAAATTTAATTCCTGATTGACTCGTGTTCAATCGTGATGTATAATGCTAATCAACTAGATTAAATTATTTTTGGAAATAAATTCCTTACCGGATTGATGATCAAGCTTGAACCGAACGTTTAACTCGCTTAAACTTGGGCTCTGAATACCACTTGTAAGACCCTAACCCGTTGTCTTGCGTTTAACGAATAAAATAAGGGTTGAATATGTGATACTATTACCAAAAACCATGTTAAGACGTTAACAAATATGTACAAAACACGACTTTGAAACACTTGACATAAGTACAAAGTTATTCACAATGATTTCAACCCAAAAGGCTTAAGTTTTACACCTAAAATCAAGAGTCTATGCGGAAGCTAACACGATGCAACGTTCGGTTCTTCACAAAATGAGCTTGATCATCATCCATACTCCGAGTTATATACCTAGGGTTGAATATGAAAAACAAACCCATGAATGTGTGTTAATTTAGTCAAGTAATTGAATAAAACAACCAGCATAAGGCGAAGGAAAAAGACCGGTCGTAGCTTACGGCCCCAAAACAAAGAAAATCAAACAAAATAGGTTGAGCGTCCTAGACGCACTTCTGGGCTTCCAGTGTCTATCAGTTGGGCATCCTAGGCGCATGTCTGGGCGTCCTAGGCGCATGCTCCTGCACAAAAAAATTGTGAAACTAACATCTTGACTAGTTTTTAAAGGGGACTTGGATACTTTTGAACCCATGTTCAAGGCCCTTCCTAGGGACACTTGGGGACTTATTTAACACCATTATATCATGCTTATAAGATGTCATTGATCAAGATCCCTTTTTGGTTATTACATGCTTATGTTGTTTTTATCCAAATTGACCCATTTAGAAGTATTCGCCTAAAACCAAGACCAAAGCTGGACATATGCTCATCTAAAGACATAGTCAAGGTTCACACCTGGGAGATTAGCTAACTATCCGGTTCTAGCTTACCCAACACTTACCAATGGCGGGTTTGGACTAAGCTTGGACACATGGGTTTTATCAGGGACTTGTCCTCATTACCTTTTAGTATCCCCATTCATCCTAACTCTCTCCCTAATCGAATCATGACCTGATTTTTGATTAATCCCTCATCACTAGAGGTATTTTTCAAGATTTCCCTTGGGCAATATGCCGTTGTGGCGCTACCTTAGCGTCTATGGCCCCGTGGGCCATTTATGCGCAATTTCAAGCACCCGGTCTACATTGCCCATTGGTATAACGGATTCACCGGTCACTTATCACTTGGGGAGTGTTTGCCTAGCAAGTCAATATCACAATGGTATGAGTACGAGATTTGAGTCCTAGAAGGACTTACCTTAGCTCGCACCCCTCTTGCTTCTAGACTAGCTTGAGATTACTAACATAAACTCTACGAATATACTCAAGCAACTAACGACAATCAATATCGGCATAATGTTAACCCTCGGTTTAGGTCCTTCTCTAACTAGTGTTTCACCCAATTGACCCGTTAGCCTAATTGGGATATTGACAACCTTCCTCTAAGGCCGTTGTCTATGAATTATGAATCCCGTTTAAGCTTCTTTAGTGACATTCCAATGACTAGTTTCAAATATACATACAAAGGTATAACTAAGCATATAAACATACTAGGGATATATTGAGATTTAAGCCATCGAGTGACTTACCTTTTGCATGCTTCCTCTTTACCTCATTCCGAGATTCCTTGGCTATCCAAAGTTTCTTGTATTCGCACCTATGAGGTGAACGTCCACTTAGGTTGTTAGAACCTAGTCTTTACATGTCTATAAGCATTATTGGTCATGTGTTACCAACATACATGTTTTCACCAAATTGTCTATGCCCAAGTGAAATCGAGTTTCATTGAGGCATTTTATCAAACACTTGGTAGGCGTGATTTTCCTAACCTTAATTTTAGGACTTAAGAACCTCATTGATCCATCCTTGACCAAGATTATCATTACTAGCATTCCAATAAACATCCAAATCATTGTTTATCATTGATAAGTATTAACTAAAGCTAGTAATTCATGGTTTAAAGGTGGTTCCTACCAATCCACCAAAAAACCCAATTCATTTCATAACATGAACTACAAGGATATAACCTTCTCACAAGGATTTTGCTTAACACACACAAATTAACATGTATTATGGTTTCCTCAAACTAAGGTAACCATTACACACCCATAATTCACATTTTTAGAGCAACCTTATTTTTCACCCATCTCAAATATTGATAAAATCACCAAATCAAACCAAATAAAAGTTACCTTGGTGTGTATCATGCTTGGATGATCCATTTTAGGGCTAATGCACTCAAAAACCCTTTGATTCCATCTGGATTTAGGCTTGTTTATGAGTTTTAGGGTTTGGTTGTTGGAGGGTATTTGGGATCGTGAGTTTTGAGCAAGGGAAGATGCATTCCCTGCATCTTTTCCATGTTATAAAGCCAAGGTTCATCACTTGGCAGGTTTAGTCCCTCCATGTATGGATTTTGGTTAACTTCTGCTAACCTGGTTAGTTTTTATAAAGCGTTATATATTGTTATTCACCAAACGTGACTAACGAGGTTAGTTCAGAACTATTGTTACTCCGAGATTATCTAGTATTATAAATTGGGATTTTAAGCCGGTTATTACCTTATTAGCATAAACACTAATTATCAAATTTTGGGGTGTTACAACTCTACCCCCCCCCCCTTAAAGAGGGTTTCGTCCTCGAAACCGAATATATAAATGAATTCCCATGGGTCGCGCCTCATGGTTAATCTTGAGTTTCATCCCCGCTCGACGAAGTTTATTTTAATTGAATTAGATTACAGCCCCTAGATTTAGGTATACGCATTCATCTACCCTTGCCAGGAATTATTATTGTTCAGGCACCTATAGGTGTCATGGTTTGCCCAGGCATCAGTGATTTGACTCCTTCGTGTGTTTGGATCCCTTAAACCCACAAGGGTTTAGGGAATTCATTTGACTATTTATCTTACTTAAAATCATTTATGTGCACTGAGGCACATATTAGGGTACCATAGACCTTCGGTCGGTAACCCTGTAGATAATGAAGGAACCGTTCTGTAGCAATCACCCAGTCCACTCTTATTCATTACTGACACCCGTTGTCAAGTCGAAACACCGGGTCATGATTTTAATCTCATCGGACATTTCTCTATTTTCTTCTTTCACAACAAACTCCCTCCTTTGATTGGCTAAGGTTACATATCCTCCAAAGATGTTTTGATCAAGTTATCGGAGTGATATGTCACTTATTGTGTGCTAAGATGTCCCACTATCAATAATCAATGACTACTGATAGTTCCTCCTGGAACACCCTGTACACTCGTTCAAAGAATTGTTCTAGAGGGGAACCCAAGCCTTGATGGTCGTTGGTCGGCCTAGGTTATCAATCATTGGTAGATCCATCCACCTACCGTGAGGAGTTGGAGTATGATCACCTGATGATGAACCCTCAGATGAATTTACTGATTTAGGTCTCCAAACCTGCTTAATTTTATCTTTGAAAACTTTTGGTTTTGCAGGTTTGGGTTTGGCCTTAGGTTGTGCTTTTGGACTTCCCTTTGGACTAGCCTTAGGGTTTGTCTTAGACTTTGAGACCTTAGGTTTTACAACCTTCCCAGTTTTTGGCTTTGGAGTTTCAACAACAATTCTTCGTTTTCTTTTAAAAAGGTTTGATCTCTCATTTGGATAATAATTATCATAAAATTTTGGTTTGGAGAGCCAAAGTAATTTCTGTTGTTGTTTCTCAGGGGTTCACAAGTCCTAGCCTTCATCTTTCTCAGATAGGGACACTGAGATCTAATGTGTCCTACCTTGTTGCATTCAAAGCATGACCTCCACTCTTTATAGGAATGAGGTTCATACTGTGAATACCCCGAGCTATACTGAGAAGATCTCGGGCTAGAGCTTCCAAGTCTAGTGATACATGAGGATGCTTCATGATGTTAGGATCTGAGTTTGATTTGTTTTGATTGTTTAAGTAATGAAAGATGAAAGAAGTTAATCTATAAATGGAAAGTGCAGTGGAATGATAAACTATAAATCAAAACAAAGAGAATAATTGTTTAAGAATCGAAAGCTTTCATAAATCTAATGATTACAAACGATTGTACAAATACTCCCCCTCAGCCTGATCACTCTGTGTAAGTTTGTCTAAGAGAATGTTTTGAGTGATGATAGAACAGTACATGCACTGTTCTATTTATAGACTGTTGTGGGTGACAATCCTCAGGATGATCTTACCTCATATCCCTAATATGCCATCCCCAGGATGCTGAAGGACTTGACTAACTTCAGGATGTGACAGTATCTCAGCATGTGCACATCCTGAGAATAAGCTAACGAGTTGATTCTCGTATGTATGATTGCAAGTACAAATGAGTTATAATATGGATTTATATGCTTGGTAAACATCTATATTATCACCCTCAATTAAAGAAGTCAAGGATAAAGATACAACTCGTGGTCAAGATAGAAGATATAGTCAAGATGGAGTCAAAACTGTAACCGATATACATTTAATATCGGCGATAAACAAGGAAACAGTTGGATCATTGACTAACTAAGGAGAAATTGTTAACCAACGGCTACTTTCGGTTGAAGAACTCCAACGTTCACCTGAGGAAGCTGTTACGCAACATTGAAGACTTTAACTACTTAGCATATTTTGTGGGGTTGTTTTGTTAACTTCATGTACTATATAAAGGGGGGTATTGGACGAGTATAGGACACTTACATACACACTGCTTACACTATAGCTACACAGATACACTTAGTTGATCACAAACACTCACACAATCATTGTAATCGTAGTACACTCGTCCACTTACTCATCCAAAGTTGTATCTTTTTACCATTTTTAATATTAACAAACAAGGCAGGGGCTTAGACTCCTCCCGAGGTTTTATGCCGGCGATCTATAACTGATCAAGGGCTTTCCTCGTAGATCGTGTGTTATTCTTCTTGTTATTTGCTTTATTTGTCAATTTCTAACAGTTCCATCCTGAGGATATAACTGTTCATCCCGAAACTAACCTAGGCCATCCTGATCTTAGTTGTCATATTTTTACTTATTAAACATCCTGATACACCATCTCAACAATATTATTGATTAACAAACATATTTCTACACATTTAGCACTCTACCTCACATAAACTAATTTGGAATACAAAGTTATTTTTATTGGATAATTTTTGACCAAAACAATATGGCGCCCACCATGGGGCAAGTGGTGCTATTTTAACAAAAAACTTTGTTAAAACTCTATTTTATTCAATTTTTATTTACAAAATTTGACAACTATGGCTTCTTCACAGAAATCTGTTTCAACATCCATGCCATCTACAACCTCTGCTAGAAACACTGACTTACCACCTCCACCTGCACTTCCAAGAAGTTCCACTTCCCAAATCCCACCTAGACCGTCTGGATCTACTCCTCCTGTTTTTGTATCGAATGATGAATTACTTTCTATGTTTGCATTGATGAAGGATTCGATACATCAACAACAAGACACAAACCGGATGTTGATAAGAGAAATACAAGCTCTTAAACCATCCTCAAGGAGGCCAAGTGAAGACATGGGGACACCAATGCAACCCAGGGCGTTAGATTTTAATTCTAGCATCTCTGGAGGAGTACATCAAGGAGATTTCATCCCCATGAGTTCTGGATTCTCTGCCCCAGAAACGATTATTGCTCCCAGGATGGCAACCACCAGGGATACAGGATATGCACATGTGCCATCCCAAGGATATAATACTAACGGTAACAATTTAAGTTCTAGTACTTTTACTGCTAATGAGGTTGCTTATTTGCAGGATACAGGATTAAGCCCTCAGCTAGCAAGGGAACTTCAGAAGATCAAGGATATGGTATCGAGTGTGCCAGGGATAGTACAACCCATCCCTGAAGTATCCTCAGCATGCCATAGAGTGTCAATATTTGCACCTCCCATATGCGATGCAGAGATTCCAAAACAATTCCAAACTCCAAGCATGAAGCTATATGATGGATCTACAGATCATGAGGAGCATGTGGCTTAATATAGGGAAAGGAAGGAAATAAATCCAATCCCTGCCAATCTTAAAGAAGCATGTTTATGCAAGGGATTTGGTTCAACTCTCACCGGTCCAGCCCTGAAATGGCTCCTAAGTGTTCCACCCTATTCTATTACTTCTTTTGCACATTTAATTAACATGTTTAATAACCAGTTTTCTTGTAGTCGAACATTCGAACGTTTGACAAGTGATCTGTACATGGTAACTCAACCATAGGGGGAATCACTAAGAGAATATATTACTAGGTTTGGAAAGGAAGCACTTGACATCCCGAACCTGGATGTCACTACAGCAGTACAGGCATTTAAGATGGGGCTGTAGAGAGATTCACCATTCTATCAGGAATTGGTGATGAATCCATGCAGGAACTTGGATGAAGTCAGGAACAGAGCTCTGAGATTCATCTGACTTGAAGATGATAAGAAGATACAAGAGAGGATAGAATCATCCTCAAAATATAACCATCCCAATCGAAAATCCACTCCCACATACGAGCCATATAAGCATAAACCATATGCTAGGCCTGATAATAAGAAGGTCAATGTGGTAGAGGATGCGGATGAGGATGACTACCCTAAATTATCATAATATTGTTTTTCTATCGATGTAACAGGTTTGATGTATGCCATGAAGGATCTAGGGGACAAAGCAAGATGGCCAAGGAAGGACAACAAGGCAGGATGGAAAGACAAATCCAAATGGTGTGCCTTTCACGAAGATTTTGGCCATATCACTGAAGATTGCATTACACTAAGAAAGGAGATATCATATCTCTTAAGCAAGGGTCACCTCAAGGATCTCCTGGGCAAAGAGAAATCAAGATCTCAGGATGGCACAAACATCCCGGAAAGAGCAGCATCCCCACCTAAGGATGCTGGCATTATCAACTTCATTTCAGGAGGGTCAGATATTTGTGGAACCTCATACTCAGCTGGTAAAAGACATGCGAGGGAAGCAAAATCTGAAAAAGGAGAAAGACCAACGAAGACGACCATCCTGAAAACCTCAAAAGTGATAAGTTTTGAGGAAGAAGACAGAGAACATCCTTGACCCTCATCATGACGGTTTAGTTATTACTTTATATATTGCTAACCACTTTGTTCGCAGGATTCTTATAGATGGAGGAAGTTCAGTAAACATCATCCAGCTTGAGGCCCTCAAGAGGATGAACATCCCGAAATCGGAGATAGTTTCCAGGTCATCAGTTTTGGTGGGCTTCAGTGGAGAAACCAAGAGCACAGTGGGTGACATCAAACTACCAGTATATGTAGAAGGGGTGAACTCTATCCAGAGATTTTGTGTGATAGATTCCTTATCCTGCTACAATGTCATCCTGGGGAGACCCTGGAGACATGATATGAAGGCCGTGCCTTCAACATATCACCAATGTGTGAAACTACCCACACCTTGGGGAGTTGTGAAGGTCAACAGCGATCAACAAGAAGCCAAGGATTGCTACACGACATCAATGAAGGCCTCATCCCGACAAGCATAGCAATTACAGTAGAATGCACAGTGCTATCCTCAGAATGTTAAAGCACATCCTGATCAGGATGTAAAAGCCATCTGCCTTGACGACAACAACAAGGATATCACTGTGCAAATCGGTAAGAATATCCCACATGATATTGAACAATTACTAATATCTTTTCTTAAATGTAGGATGTCTACTTTTTCCTGGAAACATGAAGATATGACCGGCATATCAAAGGATGTCATCACTCACAAACTTGGGATTGATAAGAGTTTCAAGCCCATTCAGCAAAAAAGAAGGAAGTTTGCTCCAGAAAGAAATGTCATCATCCAAGAAGAAGTAGACAGGCTGCTGAAGTCTGAGATGATAAGGGAAGTAAAATTCCCAAGATGGCTGGCAAATGTTGTGGAAGTCCAAAAGAAAAATGGGAAATGGAGAGTGTGTGTGGACTACACAGACCTTAATAAGGCATGTCCTAAAGATCCATTCCCACTACCACACATAGATTCAATGGTGGATGCTACAGCAGGCCACGAGATGCTGACATTCATGGATGCATCCTCAGGATTTCAACAGATACAAATGGAACCAGATAACCAGGAGGATACAGCATTCATGACACCGTCAGGTATATATTGTTATATAGCCATGCCATCTGGATTAAAAAATGCAGGTGCCACTTATCAGAGGCTAGTGAACATGATGTTCAAAGAAAATATTGGGGACACGATGGAGGTCTACATTGATGACATGGTAGTAAAATCCAAAAAAGCAGAAGACCATCTTCGGGATCTCAAAGAAGCTTTTGACATCCTGGACGCTTACAACATGAAGTTAAACCCAGCAAAATGCCATTTTGGGGTTGGAGCTGGGAAGTTTCTTGGATATTTGGTAACAAAAAGAGGGATAGAAGCCAGCCCTGAACAAATAAAAGCCATCCTTGATCTCAAATCCCCAAGAAATATTAAGGATGTGCAAAGGCTGACTGGCAGGATAGCAGCCCTGAATAGATTCATCTCGAAATCCCCAGAGAAATGTAAAGAATTCTATGACATCCTGAAAAAGAATAACAAGTTCGACTGGGGACAGAGACATGAAGAAGCATTAAAGAAGCTCAAAGATTATCTTGAAACAGCTCCATTGTTGATGAAGCCTGAGGATGGAGAACCTCTCAAGCTATATCTTGCAGTTTCTGGGAATGCAATAAGTGTCGTAGTGGTAAAGGACTTTGAAGGGAAACAACATCCTGTCTATTATGTAAGTAAAACCCTCCTAGATGCTGAAACCAGGTATTCACATCTCGAAAAACTCATTTTGGCTTTAATAATGGCTTCTACTAAGTTAAGGCATTATTTTGAAACATATAAAATATATGTTCAAACTAACTATCCCATTAAAAATGTATTAAGAAAACCTGAAATGTCTGGAAGAATGGCAAAATGGTCAGTTAAATTAAGTGCCTTTGATTTAGAGTATGAGCCTAGAAATGCAATCAAGTCACAGGCCCTAGCCGATGTTGTGGCTGATTTCAGTAGTGATATCCTGAGTGAAGTAGAGTTAGAAGTTCAACAATTAAATAAAAATTTAGAAAAATGGACTCTATACACTGATGGTGCTTCAAATGCAAGAGGCACATGTCTGGGAATAATACTAAAATCACCACAAGGGGACAATATACCCCATGCCATTAGATGTGCATTTCAAACAACCAATAATGAAGCTGAATATGAAGCTCTCATTGCTGGTTTACAACTTGCTAGAAATTTACATATTGTTAAAATTGAAGTCTTTGTTGATTCTTTGTTGATTAGTAACCATTTCAATGGATCATATGCAGTAAAAGGACAAAAGTTAGCCATTTATCTTGAAATCGTTAAAAATTTAGCTACTTCCTTTGTAGAATTTTCACTAACACAGGTACCTAGGGAAGAAAATGCTGAAGCTGACGCCCTAGCAAATCTGGGATCCTCCTTTAATTTACCAGAAGGATCCAAGATTCCTATCATTCACATCTTGAAACCAGCAATCGAAGAGTGGCATCCTGAGGAAAAAACAGACCATCCTGAGGATATCACTGTTTTGGCCACTCAGAAACAAGATGACTCATCATGGATGACTCACATAATCAAATATTTACAAGAAGATGTCATTCCCGATGAAGAAAATCCAAAGGCTTTCAGGATAAAGGTATCTAAATTTACAATTATAGACAATATTTTGTATAGAAAGTCTCTTGCAGGTCCATATTTGAGATGTCTTAACAAGGATGAAGCAAACGAAGTACTCGAAGACATCCATGAAGGAGATTGTGGAAATCATACAGGAGGAAGATCTCTCTACTCGAAGACTCTGAGGACGGGATACTATTGGCCTACTATGAAGAAGGATGCCATGCTGTATTCCCAAAAGTGTGATGCATGCCAAAGACATAGCAACATACTTCACCAGCCTGCTGAACCACTACATCCTATTGTTTCACCATGTCCTTTCATGAAATGGGGAATGGACATAGTAGGAAAGCTACCCAAAGCTCCTAGAGAAAAGGTATTCATGCTAGCAATGACATATTACTTCTCGAAATGGATTGAAGCTGAAGCATTTGTGCAAGTTAGAGATAAAGAGGTGGTCTCATTCATCAAAAGAAACATCCTGACACAATTTGGAGTACCATCTGAAATCATTTGGGACAATGGTTCTCAATTCATTAGCAAAGGAACAACTGACTTTTGTGAGATTTGGGGAATCAAGATGGTAACTTCAACACCAGTCCATCCTTAAGCTAATGGACAAGCGGAATCCTCAAACAAAATCATCGTCAATAACTTGAAGAAGAAGCTTGGGGAAAAGAAAGGAAAATGGGCAGAAGAACTTCCATTTGCACTTTGGGCTGATAGGACTACTTCGAAGAATGCTACTGGTCAGACACCTTTCTCTTTGGTCTTTGGAACAGAAGCAATGCTTCCAACAGAGATGGTCATGCCTACAGCAAGGAAGCATCTTCGGGATGCAACTACTAATTCTGAAGCATTACTACAAGACTTGGAAACTGTGGATGAACTCAGGGATGCCGCTAAATTAAGGATGGCAGCATATCAACAAAGGATTGCTAAAGCTTACAACAAGAACATCAGGATAAGAAAATTTCAAGTGGGAGACTTGGTATTGAGAAAAGCCTTCCAAAATACAACAAAACCAAGCGATGGTAAGCTAGCTCCCAAGTGGGAAGGTCCATACTTAATCGATTCTGAAGCAGGAAAAGGAGCATATTGGCTGTCAACAATGGAAGGAGAGATTCTACCAAGAGCTTGGAATGCTATACGCTTGAAATACTACCATGCTTAAGGATGCATATGAGAAACCATGATCCAAATCACAGATGGGATGAAGGTGAAGGCTGATAGAGATAAATCATCTCCATATGTAAGTACTTATCCTTGATTTATTTCGATCGATTATATTTTTACTAAACATGGTCTAGAAATAGTCCATCCTGAGAATTTTGCAGTACCATCCTGAAGATCAGGGATTATTTTTCATTCTTTTATAACACTAAGTGTTTGCTAATGTTTGCGGAATATTGGAGAACACAAAGCTGATAGCGTCAAAAAGTTGTTATCATATTATTTATGCATTATAGTCAAAATATGATGTCAACCCCTGGCTTCATCCAAAACCAGGACCCATCCACTAGGGGTCAACATCTATGGTCCAAGGTCAACAAGAAAGATTTGGGGCTTCGTCTTGAAACTGTAACACCCCAACCGATGGCAGAAACATCGAGGTGTCACGTAAGAATGATCGTTCAGTAGCTCATGGTACTAAATGGAAGTTATATATTACTAAGCAATTTACAATTTGACATACAATTTAATAAATACATAAACTAGGTCCAAAGCTCATATGTGATCCAAGACTTGTACAACTTCTAATAACAAGTATAACCTGAAACATGTTGAGTTGGAAAGATGGGGGGTCAACTATAAATAGTTGGTGAGAATACATAGGTTTTGCATATAGTTGAAAACAATATGTTGTATAGCAATCATAGTTGAAGTATAATAATGAGTAATGACAGAATATGAGTCCGATATGTAACAATTCGTCTTTTGTACAATCAAACCTTGTGTCGACTGAGACCTAACTCGCAAGTTAGTAAAAGTGTAACTGTTATCGATCATCCATGAATTTATGCGGGGGATGGGTTTGTCAGACCTATAGCGCTATAATCTAAACAGGCGGCTTGATTAATGTTAATGATTGTACTGTGTCTTTTTGTTACAGTCAAATGATAGAATGAGTAAATGATAATGTAGTTGAATCACAAGTTTCAACAATGTAAGAATGAGTAAATGATAGTGTATAAAATGTTTAAACATGTTTCACCCCAAAATGTAAAACAGAAAAAGGGGCTATGTAAACTCACCGTGATTGTGATAGACTTGTTAGAATTCGGCGGGAATCAACGAAATTTGCTTGAACCTAATTAAGTGTGACGTTTTAGAATCCTTGTTTATATAGTTTGTGCATAGTATGTCAATATTTGTATTAACAAATTAAAACCTTTATGGATTCATTTATAATTTTACCTAGCCTTTTTGCATAGTATAGTCTGGAGATACGTGTTCATAAGATTTACCAAAATAATACATATGAAGTAGTTTGTTTGTTATTTTTTTTTCCTTTAAAGTTAAAAAAAACGTTTACTAAAATGATATGTTGTTAATTTTCTTTAAAAAATTTCTTAAAATTTGAAGGAAAAACAAATTTTGAATCCATTTAGTTTGATAAATGGCAAAGGATTGGAAGAATAAATATATATTTTATAGTGAAGTGACTAAAAAGAAAAAAAAAACTTATATAGAATATAACCCAAACAATTGATCAGTATGGTTGGTGCACAACCATTTATATATGTCTTCCAACAATTAGTATTCATAATTCATAAATCATTGTCGGACGCATGGTAGTAAGTAGCTTATATATTTCAAAACATAAATTTCAATTTCTTTTAAGTATGGATCATCTTCTCCCCATAACCCAATCCTAACTTGTTTCGCTTTCTTATATTTCTCTATATACTTATGTATAACGATGTTTAGAACCATAACGTTTATTTGGTTACCTGAATGATAAATGCGAAGGTCAAACTCGTAGTAGCGCTACAGTGGTGCGGTTGGTAATCAAGGGTTCGTGATTTGACAGGAGCGATGGCCAACGGACAGGTACAAATGGTGGTGGTTGCGCTTGCGGTTAAACCAACCAAACAGGTGGCACCCGCAACCACCAAGAGGACGACGGAGGTTGTTAGTGATGGCTATTGGTTTGCGCCAGGCTTGGTGTGGGATGGGCTCATTTATATCGAAATCCAAGAAACGTCGGATTGTTCTACGTTGCAACGACCGTGATTTTAGTATCAAGGATTGGACGTGATTTGCGGCTCAAAAACATACAGAGGTGTGTCGGTAATAACGCGTTGTAATCATTAATTGTGATTTGGTTGATTTTCTTGACTGGGTACCGTTTTTTCCGAAGTTACCGGATTTAGAACCGGCCAACACAAGTTGATTTGGGCAGGCGGGAAACTTTGTATTTGGTTTTGGGGTTTATGCAAGTTCAGACCCTCAAATTTCATACAAATTTCAGTTTTTATATTCACATATTTAATTATCGCAAAGATATATTATTATTACCATATATATGTTTATAATTTCTAATAATAAAATTGAAACGTTTTGTCAATGTTATTTTTTTTAACCATATATTGTTTTGAATTTGTGTAAAAATTATCAAAAGAAAAATATACTAGGTAAAATTGTGGTTTTATTAATTAGAAATTTTGGGGAAAAAATATGTGATGTTACAGTCTCCTCTAGTTTTAAGAACTTCGTCCCGAAGTTATTAAGAAAAACACAGGGTTGAGGGTGTTTGGGTAGAAATTAGGGCAGTTGTGGTTTGGGTTACAGCACGACATGAATTTATAGGTAATAGAATAGTCTGTTTCGAATGATTTGGATAAGAGGTTTGATATGTGAGTTTTAAGGATTGGATTAGGTTCGTTTGGGATAGCAAGCGTATAAGAATCTAGCAAAACACTAAACTTAAGTTTTAGAAATCCGAAAAGAAATGTATGTGTCGATTGACTATAGAAAGACTAAATGAACTACCAGGTAATTAGAGTTTATAATTCATTAATTACCGAAAAACCTTGATAGAATTTCACACTACCTTAACGTACCTGTAAATTCATGATTACGTTCCGGACTGCAATCACCAATTTACCTTACATTATGGTTTTGTGTCCTTCTATGACTCTACACACACATGTAAAATAACTTTGTGATTGAATCGTATACAATGTATCCAAAAATGAATCCAACTGTTGAGCAGGAAAAAGACTTCTACCAGTCAGTGAGTAAGAACCTCTACCGATTGTTGAGCAGGTGCGATAGCCTCTACCAGTCGTTGAGCAGGTTGTAGGGCCTCTACCGACTGTTGAGCAGGCATAATGACCTCTACCAATCATTGAGTAGGTTATTTGGTACTCTACTAACTGTTGAGTAAGTACTTCATCCTCTATCAGTTGTTTTGATTAAGTGTACCAATTATTACACACATAAATTGCAAATTGATAATATGTACATGTAAGCAATCAAGTATCAAGTATAGCATGCGAGTTGTAATAGAGTTGCCCTAGACAAGGTTAATGACTCTAGGTGTGTCTATAGCAAATAGTTTATATTCCATGACTTCTAGTATCAAATGTTCAGATATGGTAGATAATCGAATCCTCATGTATAACTAAGGATTAAGTTTGATGCAACACACAATCAAGTTTCAATAGTTTGGTTATCATAGGGATCAAGTTCATGTAAAGAATATGAATTTAGTTCTTGAGAGGGTGATGAGGAACTCGAAGTATCATCAAGGTTATGAAAGATGGTGATCGTGAAGGTAGTTAATGAAAGGTTTATTTTATAGGTTCTCGAAGTGGCACAAGTGAGGAGATTATGTAGCAGTGTAAATCATGAGGTTTGAATCAAAGGTTAGAATCAAGTGTATGAGAAAACATGATTTTGATAAGTACCAAAAATTGTAAAAGTTCGAATACATTAAAAACAAGTAGTTGTAAATGGGGTATTTGGAGGCTAAATATTGTTTCTATGGATGGGAAGCTTTTAATTTTAAAGTTGGTTTTGTACATAAAGCAAAAGTCGTTAAATAGTACAAACTAAGTGAGCTTTGATTAATATATTCCAGTTAGTTGGTGATTTTAAACATGACATTAGGTTTTATAGATCAAGGTGACATTATATCGAAAATCCTTTGTTATGCTAATGAATGAACATTTGAATTAAGAAATTAAGTTTGAGGACATCTTTTGACAAAAATATGTATTTTCCATAGTTTATGAAAATGTGACAATATTAAGAAATCTTTTAGTGTTGTGTTAGGGTTATGAGGTTATAGTTTAAAAATATAATATGTTGAGAAAGGAAATAATTTGATTTAGGTAGGGTGTTGGAAGTATTTAAACAAGTGTCTAAGATGGTAAGTTGAAGTGTGATTGTGAAATCCATATATGATTATGAAATGGGATTGATTTGAGCGGTAAAATTATGAGATTTTAGAGCTTAGTTTTAACGAAAGTGAGTGTAATCATTTATTCATTAATTAAAACGAATGAATGAAAACGTTGACTTATCAAAGCTTCTAGATTCTAATAACATAGTGAAGACATGCTTTAGCCTATAAGTGAACACTCATTCCGAAAATTCCCAGGTAGGCATCCGGGTCCCTCGTCTGATTGGGATTTATGCGCAATGCCAGTCCTAGACGCAAAACTCAGAATACAGGCGTTCACCCTTCCAGATTGCACGTGTTTGTTATTAAAATCTAGAACTTCGATGGGATCTTCAAGGCAGTTCAGGTTAAGACTTGAGAATCTTGTCCTATTAGTCTAAGGGTAGATCAAGTGATGGAGAACAATCTTCTTGTAGGGGCTAAAGTGGGGATAAGAAGTAGGAGGGAGATAGAGAATAGAAACAAGTAGGGTTGCAAGTAAAAGGAGCAAGTACTGGTTAAAATCCTATGGTTATAGACTAGATTATTTTTTTTATAACCTAATTCCCTATAACCATGGCTCTGATACCAATCTGTAACACCCCAACCGATGGCGGAAACATCAAGGTGTCACGTAAGAATGATCGTTCAGTAGCTCATGGTACTAAATGGAAGTTGTAGATTACTAAGCAATTTACAATTTGACATACAATTTAATAAATACATAAACTAGGTCCAAAGCTCATAGGTGAACCAAGACTTGTACAACTTCCAATAGCAAGTAAAACCTGAAACATGTTGAGTTGGAAAGATGGGGGGTCAACTATAAATAATTGGTGAGAATACATAGGTTTTGCATATAGTTGAAAACAATATGTTGTATAGCAATCATAGTTGAAGTATAATAATGAGTAATGACAGAATATGAGTCCGATATGTAACAATTCGTCTTTTGTACAATCAAACCTTGTGTCGACTGAGACCTAACTCGCAAGTTAGTAAAAGTGTAACTGTTATCGATCATCCATGAATTTATGCGGGGGATGGGTTTGTCAGACCTATAGCGCTATAATCTAAACAGGCGGCTTGATTAATGTTAATGATTGTACTGTGTCTTTTTGTTACAGTCAAATGATAGAATGAGTAAATGATAGTGTAGTTGAATCACAAGTTTCAACAATGTAAGAATGAGTAAATGATAGTGTATAAAATGTTTAAACATGTTTCACCCCAAAATGTAAAACAGAAAAAGGGGCTATGTAAACTCACCGTGATTGTGATAGACTTGTTAGAATTCGGCGGGAATCAACGAAATTTGCTTGAACCTAATTAAGTGTGACGTTTTAGAATCCTTGTTTATATAGTTTGTGCATAGTATGTCAATATTTGTATTAACAAATTAAAACCTTTATGGATTCATTTATAATTTTACCTAGCCTTTTTGCATAGTATAGTCTGGAGATACGTGTTCATAAGATTTACCAAAATAATACATATGAAGTAGTTTGTTTGTTATTTTTTTTTTCCTTTAAAGTTAAAAAAAAACGTTTACTAAAATGATATGTTGTTAATTTTCTTTAAAAAATTTCTTAAAATTTGAAGGAAAAACAAATTTTGAATCCATTTAGTTTGATAAATGGCAAAGGATTGGAAGAATAAATATATATTTTATAGTGAAGTGACTAAAAAGAAAAAAAAAACTTATATAGAATATAACCCAAACAATTGATCAGTATGGTTGGTGCACAACCATTTATATATGTCTTCCAACAATTAGTATTCATAATTCATAAATCATTGTCGGACGCATGGTAGTAAGTAGCTTGTATATTTCAAAACATAAATTTCAATTTCTTTTAAGTATGGATCATCTTCTCCCCATAACCCAATCCTAACTTGTTTCGCTTTCTTATATTTCTCTATATACTTATGTATAACGATGTTTAGAACCATAACGTTTATTTGGTTACCTGAATGATAAATGCGAAGGTCAAACTCGTAGTAGCGCTACAGCGGTGCGGTTGGTAATCAAGGGTTCGTGATTTGACAGGAGCGGTGGCCAACGGACAGGTACAAATGGTGGTGGTTGCGCTTGCGGTTAAACCAACCAAACAGGTGGCACCCGCAACCACCAAGAGGACGATGGAGGTTGTTGGTGATGGCTATTGGTTTGCGCCAGGCTTGGTGTGGGATGGGCTCATTTATATCGAAATCCAAGAAACGTCGGATTGTTCTACGTTGCAACGACCGTGATTTTAGGATCAAGGATTGGACGTGATTTGCGGCTCAAAAACATACAGAGGTGTGTCGGTAATAACGCGTTGGAATCATTAATTGTGATTGGGTTGATTTTGTTGACTGGGTACCGTTTTTTCCGAAGTTACCGGATTTAGAACCGTCCAACACAAGTTGCTTTGGGCAGGCGGGAAACTTTGTATTTGGTTTTGGGGTTTATGCAAGTTCAGCCCCTCAAATTTCATACAAATTTCAGTTTTTATATTCACATATTTAATTATCACAAAGATATATTATTATTACCATATATATGTTTATAATTTCTAATAATAAAATAGAAACGTTTTGTCAATGTTATATTTTTTAACCATATATTGTTTTAAACTTGTGTAAAAATTATCAAAAGAAAAATATACTAGGTAAAATGGTGGTTTTATTAATTGGAAATTTTGGGGAAAAAATATGTGATGTTACAGAAACCTTATAATATCCTAGATTATTACATGCCAAAATAAATTGTTCGAAATTGTTCAACCAACCACAACCACAAAATATCAAATAAAAAGTGGGCTCCAGCCTAGTCAATACATCCTTCATCGCCCATTGGAAGATCCTTTACCACCTCGGCAACCTTGGCTTCAGCTTCCTTTGCCTCTGCACCGTCAGGTTCTTCGGCCACATCTTCGGGATGAGTGACAGGAACAGGCTCATAAACCACTTCTTTTCCGCCCAGGCTCTTAATCTTCTCCTTCCAGGCTTCGACATCCCAGGTGCTTTGATCAAAACCTGGATCCTTGGCCTGGAGAGCCATCTTCACTCTTGCCTGGAATACGGCAACAGAAGTAGATTTGATAAGCCCGTTCCTGTGATCCTCAGCCTCCTTCTGATAAACCACCAAGGCCTCAGCATGCTCAGCTTTCACTTTCTTCAGCTCACTCTCAGTCTCTGCCAGTTTGGCCTCAAGAAATTTGCCCTTGTACTCAGAAATATTCTGAACATCTTCAAGCTTGGTTTGGGCTTCATGAAGTTCTTGAGCAACTGCATCCAGAGACTTTTAGAGATATTCATGGCCCTAACAAGAAAAAGGAGAAGGTAAGTACTCTTAACCATTTTTTATTAACGTAGATAATGTTATCTTCAGGAAGGGACCATACCTGGAGAGTGAATTCAGAGATCTTGCTGAGAATCTCACTACAATTCAAACCTTCAAAAGGGTTGATATCCTGAGCAACGACAGCAGTAGTACTCCCCTTCCTTTTCTTTGAAGCAGCAGCAGCCCTGGACTTGGCAGGATTAATAGGAGGAGTAGCCATCTTGGAGCTTGAAGGAGAAGGAGAAGTAACTTTGATTGCTTTGACATCCATGCTGTCGATATCATCCAGGTCAAAAGAAGCAGCTTTCTTGGCTGAGGATAATATAAAAACAAAATTAGTGAATAAAATAATAAACATTCTCGGGATGCAGCATGACATACTCACCAGACATCTTAGAAACTTGGCTGGTGGTATGACTATCTTCAACTCCAAAAGTTCTTTCTGATTCAGGTAACTTGTAAATAACTTCACACCGGAGAGTAGCGTCATTCACAGGAGTAGCAAACTGAGCAAGGGAAGCACCTGTTAAACAAAGAATTTTCAGGATATTAACATCTTCGGGATGTAATCAGAAAAGAAAAGTTTTTCATAAAAACATTAAGAATAATTTTACCACTCTTTAACCAATAAAGAGGGATATCATCCCCTTGGGGAATAGAACTCCTCTTAACAAAGAAAAACTTAGTCTTCCAGTTTTTCTATGATTTTATCACATTAAAGAGAAAAGGTGGATCCTTCTATATAACTTGAAGGATATAACGGTGGGAACCGTGTGTCCTCAATTTATAGATATGAGCCAGGTCTCCCACTTCCAGATTGACACCATGATCTTCAACAAGCTTGCTGCAAACCATCAGAATCTTCCAAAGTTCAGGCATGGCTTGGGAATAAGCCATCCCAGTCGTATTAAAGAAATCGTTGATAAACATGGGAAAAGGATACCTCAACCCCAGAAGGAATGGTAAGTACAGGAAGCAGACCCAACTAGAAGATGCAAAATCTGATCTTGCATGAGGATCGTAAGGATGAAACTCTGCAGAACTTAGGAAGATTTTCGAGTCTTTTAAGGCTCGAATCTCTTTGTCATCAAAAGAACAGATCTCCTGTTCAGGATGACTCAAGAGGTTTTGGGGAATGAACTCACCGGAAGTTCCCACATTCCCAGAAGTTCTTAAGGATCTTTTTGCCATCTTCGAAATATTGCTAATTTTTTGCAGGTATGAAGAGAACAGTAAAAGAAAGAAGAGAGAAATTACCTTCTTAAAAAATCATATGTGATTATAAAGGAAGGGATGAGCTCTAGATATAGGGTGTAGAAGATGATGCTTGTAACGGTCATCACAAAATTACCGCCAAAAAAATAGCCGTTGTCATCTTGACAAGACATCCCATCAGTCATCAGAAGAGATATTTAGATCAAAAAATATTTTTACCTCAAAAGATATTAATTGTAACATATTTTTTGGGACAATTGTTGTGGGTGAAAATCCTTAGAATGATCTTACCTCACATCCCTAATATGCCATCCCCAGGATGCTGAAGGACTTGACTAACTTCAGAATGTGACAGTATCTCAGCATGTGCACATCCTGAGAATAAGCTAACGAGTTGATTCTCCTATGTATGATTGCAGGTACAAATGAGTTATAATATGGATTTATATGCTTGGTAAACATCTATATTATCACCCTCAATTAAAGAAGTCAACGATAAAGATACAACTCGTGGTCAAGATAGAAGATATAGTCAAGATGGAGTCAAAACTGTAACTGATATACATTTAATATCGGCGATAAACAAGGAAACAGTTGGATCATTGACTAACTAAGGAGAAACTGTTAACCAACGGCTACTTTTTGTTGAAGAACTCCAACGTTCACCTGAGATCATCTGCACATAGGCCATGTGCTTCATCCATACTCAACTTTTGAGCCTCTCCATCTGATCTGAGCAAAGTCAATTCATGGGTGTCTTTGTTGACTTTCCATTTTAGAATTTTTGAACCAGAGGATTTGTTGAGCTGCAAGTTTATTTTGGATGAGTTTGGTGATGGAGGTCTCCTAATGAGTTTTCTGAGTTCATCAGTTATGGGATCAGAGAAATAGTAAACTTGGTTGTAGATACCCTCTTTTACAAATGTATCAGCAAACTTCTTCTGATCTTCTTCTGACATCTCCTTCTGTCTTTAGAACTGTATCTTGGCAGCAACAGATAGGTCAGATGTTTCAAGTAAGCTGTCAAGTGTAAAGGCCTGTTGAGGTCTCTTAACCATTGGTGCATCAGAGTAAATTGGTTTTCTGGGTAGAGTGGGGTCAGTCTTTCTATTCTCTTCCATCTTCTTGTAAGTTTCAACCCCACCTTAATCTTTGTTTTATCCATGTTGACTCCTACATTCCCTAGCAAAATGACCAAGTCTATGACATTTATAACACTTAATCTTTGATTTATCCAACCCCACCTTTGACCTGCCAGTCAACCCTGGAAATCTTCTGCCAGTTTTCTTGTAAAAATTGTTAGTTCTTACACTGAGCAAAGCCAATTGGTGCATAATGTCCATTTCTTCTAAATCATCAGGGTCAAAGTATTTTAGGTCATCATACTCAAAGGATATGTTATCAGATGCCTGGATATCACCACCACTTGCTGCAAAAGCATAGTTGGGTGAATAAGAATCAGAGTTAAAACCAGAGTTAAAACCTGAAGTTATGTCAATGAAATGATCATAACTCTGATCCTTACTATTACCAGGCACCTCATCCTGACCCAAAAGTGTTGTATTACCAAAAACATAATCATCAGACACTTTTCCAGAGTCCTGAAGCTTCTTTTTCTGGTTAAGCTCTCTCTCATAGGTCAAGAGCTTACCATGAAGCTGGGTCAGAGATAGGTCCTTGAATCCAATTGAGTTTCTCATAACTATAGCAATAGTGTCCCATTTGTCTGGTAATGATCTTAAAAACCTATGGTTCAAAGTTGAATTAGGATAAGTTAGACCCACCAGTTTTAGTTCACTAATGAGACAGTTAAACCTCTCAAATTGTTGAGTTAATGACTCTCCCTTAACATGACTGAATGTTTCATATTGTTGGTTAAGTATTTCACGGTTGTTTTCAATAACCTCTTCAGTCCCACCAAATTGTTCTTTCAAAGCATCCCACAACTCCTTTGCACTGTTACAGTGTAACAACCCAACATATATATCATTGGGTAGAGCCATGGCCACAATACTGAAGGCCTTAGCATCTAACTCAATTTTTTGAAAATCCTACTCGGAGTAGTTTTCAAGTTTCTTTGGCTCTTTGACCTTGGGATCTTCGGTACTCGGCACCATCGAAACATGTGGTCCGAAGATAACTGACTTTCAGCACCCAGTGTTCTGTTGAGCTAGAACATGGCTCATCCGACGTTGCCAGATATTGTATTCAGATCTGACAAGCATCGGTGGCTTGCTATTCGTGCCAGTGTTATGTGGATCGTGATTGATTGAAGCCATTCTCTGATTGTTTGTAAAACAAAGTGTGTTTATAAAACTGTTGAACGTAATTAAACTATTACTCTGTTTTCAATCCGACAAACAAACGATATCAATAATTGTGAGCTGATCTGTTTATATTAAATTGATTGGTTAGATCGAATTTAATTGACAAGCTCTGATACCAATTGTTAGGATCTGAGTTTGATTTGTGTTGATTGTTTAAGTAATGAAAGATGAAAGAAGTTAATCTATAAATGGAAACTGCAGTGGAATGATAAACTATAAATCAAAACAAAGAGAATAATTGTTTTAGAATTGAAAGCTTTCATAAATCTAATGATTACAAAACGATTGTACAAATACTCCCCCTCAGCCTGATCACTCTGTGTAAGTTTGTCTAAGAGAATATTTTGAGTGATGATAGAATAGTACATGCACTGTTCTATTTATAGACAATCTAAACCTCTGATGACCTAGGCTGACGTCACCTAAGACTGTGACATCTAACAGAATAACAACATAAAACATCTGATGAAACAAACATTGTTACATAGAAAACCTCTAATAACTAAACAGCTGATAGGTAAACCTCTGATGGTCTTGAATCATATGTTGGAGCCTAAGTGATGTTGGCTCCAACAGACCTTAAGTCTTCAGTACTTTAATCAGCAGTTGTTTCTTCATCAGACCTTTGTGAGCAGCAGTTGTAGGGTACAGCAGATGTTAGGGTCAACAGTCTTTTGGGAGAAGTGACTTGTAAATGTTGTTTTTATTCAGGATCATATGTAGCATATTTTGGCTTTTCAATCATCTGTTCTTTTCCAGGTCAGCAGACCTAACACATGATCATGAGATCTAGGTGCACATATCTTTGATCTTTTTCTTCAAAATATTCAAGACTTGAGTGGTTTTCAAAATGTTGCACATGACTGTACCCCTAGATTTGACAAACTTAACTTCTTTAGTCTTGGGAACAGACTTGTTCTTCCCAGACTTTTTCTTTGGCACCTAATTGATTTTCTTTGATTGATTCTATTGGTTCTGTTGATTTTGATGAGTTTTCTTATAAGCAACTTGTGGTTTTACTTGTTAAGGTTTACCATGCTGCTTTTTGACTTTGGGTTTAGGATCACATTTGATGTTATTTTCAAGTGCAATAGCTGGTTTTAATCCTAAACCCGGCCTCTCATATTCCTCATTAGAACTAGAATCAGGATCAAATGCAATGTGATTTTCTAGTGGGATCTTGTTCTTATGACCAAGCCTTCGTTTGCTTTCCTCCTCATCACTTACCTCATCATCAATTTCAACAAAAAAATAGTTGTCATCTTTAACAACTTCTGTTTGATTGATTTCAGTCGGGTCAGCAACAAGAGGTGCTATGACCTGAAACTGAGTGATTTTGGTCTCATCTAGTGACTTTGAGTAATTGGCACGCAGAGGTGGAGGAACAGCTTTGTAACCCAACCCACTAACACTTTTCTCAGTTATCCGACTCTCAATGATATGATCGAGGACATACCGAGAGTTGGAATAACTCTCCAACTTCCTTTTGATGGTTTCATAGTCACACTGTGCTGCTACTAATGCTTTCTTGGTTTGTTGCAAATTAGTGATGTAGTTTTTAATGGCATCTTGTTTGTTTAAAATTGTTCGTTTAAGCTCACTAACATCTTTCTTTAACAACATAATTGTTACTTTAAATTATTTTTCATTCTTTTTTAGTGTTGCATTAGCATCAGTGCATGACC
This sequence comes from Ambrosia trifida, assembly GCA_028751855.1. Taxonomy (NCBI): domain Eukaryota; kingdom Viridiplantae; phylum Streptophyta; class Magnoliopsida; order Asterales; family Asteraceae; genus Ambrosia; species Ambrosia trifida. Next base: position 998,931 of record CM054124.1, read on the forward strand.
TCAAATCATATACCAGACTTGCGTTATGTTCTTTAAGAGTCTCTAACCTACCTTCTAGATCTAAGCATTTATCACATTTAGGTTTAGAAGGGTTAGAACTCACCTAAGTATGTTGCTCAGTCTTATTTTCAATTGACTGAATTGAAGTGTCATCTCTCTCCTCTATCTTTTCTTTCTCTAAATCATCCTTTCCAGATGTTGAACACTCTACATGACTACATCTATGCTACTGGTTGACTCAGAACTTCATTCATTAGCAGATGATTCACTCTCTTTACCCGACCCGTCTTCAAAAGTCATTGAGCTTGAACCGAAGCTCTGAGTTTCCTCACTTGAACTCTCATCTGCTGCATTGCTTTGTTCCTCTGAACTCTAAGCAGTGTTTGTGGATTCTTCTTCATCCCAAACTCTTGTAATCCCTTCATACCCTTTATCCGCATGTTCAACCGACACTTTGACTAAAACTATATTTACCGAATCCTTATTACGGCTTCCGGTTTCCTGCTCGCTCACATGGATCCATTGGACGCTATGCGACTCATTTGCAGACGTGGCGAGTGCCTATGGATCTTTCATGTTGACCTTTTGTTGATGTGAATTTTGAAAGAATGGATCACATTTGCCAATCGGTCGTATGTCTTTAGAACGGATGATTTGAGTCAAATAGTTCAAAGATTATTTGAATACGCCATTTTAGAGGTTCAAAAAAAATTTTACACCTTGAAAATTGTCATCATTTGGCTAACACAGGTGTTAACACGTATGAGGAATTAACACACGTATGAACCAATCTTAACACACGTATATTAGAGGTTAACGCATGTATGGAAAGGGACACGTATGATAGAACACGTATGGAGAGGATGGCATATGAAGGGTAGGCTTATGAAAGAAGGCGTATGGACTATGACACGTATGGGAGTAACAGACGTATCACCAACACAAGTATGAAGTGATACATGTAGCTTTTGAGGGTTTTGAAGCTTGATACGTGTAAAAGGGCACAAGTATGATTTGATACGTGTAGAAGAGGTTAGGCGTATGGCAGTAGAGACAAGTATGAGTGTTCTTCATGGTGAAATTGAAAATTTTGATGAAATTGGATGTTTGGATGATCAGATGATTAGGTTATGTGTAGGAAATGATTTCTAACAAGTTTCTAACGACCAAATTGATCAAAAAAAAACAACAATTATAATCCAAAATTATGAAAAACTATGATGAACACCAAACTTATGGGTTTTATCAAAAATTTTAGTTCTGATTCAAATTCACGTTGTTTAACACCTAATTTTGATTTAATAAGTTTCCAAAACACTTTTGTACAATGAAACAACGATTAGATCATCAAAAACAATCCATGTTCCAAGCCAAAAACCATGATGAACATAAACTTGAATTTTTTTCCCAAAAATTCTAGATCTTGTCTGTTTTGATTGAAATTTGATTTGGTTGTGATTAAAATCAATTTCTTAACATGAATCCACAATCAAATCAATGTTCAAAATATCAAACACACCCCAAAAATCAATAAAAACCTTGTTTATGCACCAAACGGGTCAAAATCGAGTTTCTTTGAACAATTGCACAAAAAGCTTTTAGATCTGATGCAAACCCCTATAACAACACGAGTGATATGAGCCTCAGCTCTGATACCACTTGTAGGATTGGATTTCTGACAAGATATTAGTATCACACGTGTATCGGATTTGTCACACCCTCAAATTTCCACTGCGGGGTTTATACCGCGAGACGCCTGACAAACCAGGATCCCATAGCCATAAGTCTCATGAACGACTCTAAATGCCCAAACCATTTAGTTCGTTATTGTAAAACCAAGTTAAAAGTTTTAACCAAACCAATAAAGTAATAGCGGAAGCGAAACAGTTAAGTTAAAGTATGCGCAAAACACCGCGCCCAAAACCATAAGTAAATAAGTTAAATACTCAAAAGTAGTTTAAGTGTTTATAATCCCATGAAATAGCATGATGCATTCCCTAATCGTGCTCCATACCTAGTTACCTGCAAAAGCATGCTAACGTGTATCAACATAAAGTCGGTGAGTTCACAAAGTAAAGAAAATGAGTAAATAAATGCGCTGGTTTCCAAAACCATGTAACCAAGTAAAAGCGTAGGTCCTCCAGACCAAAATGTTCAAGTGTTATCAGTTTAATCATGTTAGGGGTAGCTAACCCACTCATTGCATCTAAACAGTATTATTGGGACACCTTCAGTAATATAATAATTTGCCTCAGTAACTAGTGTCTACCAACACTAGCCAACAAATGTGGTCAGAAGTTCATGTCCATGCTCCTAGCATCGCAAACATGAGGTTGCTGCACAACCTAATAGCGCTATCAACTAATACCCCGTTCGCCTCTAGTGATTAACCCAATAATATGCAAGGACTTTTCAAGTGATAGATTGTTTAGTTCACAAAGGACCAATAAGTTTTAAACTGATCAAAGCGCGATCCACACAAGGAATCGTAAACCCGACCCACACAAGGAGTCAAAGCATCTCAAAACCCGAGATGTAAATGTAGTCCCAAACCGGACTAGAAAACGTTTTGTAAGTTGTCTCAAACCCGAGATGCATGCTTTTGAGAAAAAGTAGTGAAACTCACCTTAGGTTGCACGTGAATAATCCAAATTCCTCAAACAGTAATGAGCTACCGACTCCATATTACAAATGTCACTAGGTGAGTATATGTGCATAACCAACACACCATGCAACTCGTTTGTCCAAGACTTCTAAAGTTCAAACCGTGTAGTGACACCTAATGACTCTACATGCAAAAATAAGTCCTACGTATCCCGTTGGTGATCATATTGATTATTATCAGTTTTATACCTCATACACATCTCATATAAGTATTCATACAAGCTCATGTCAAACACATTGTAACATCCCGAAGATATATACATATATATATTTATTTAATGAACTGACTATCCAAAGTTTATCGAGTGGACCGATTAACGGAATTTGGAACGTGACAATTTTGGCATAGAGGATGTAGAGCACCCGGTGGATTGTTTTAAATATAAGTTGAAACCAAACACGAAAATATATATATATACAAGGGACCCTCTTGTTAATATATAAAGTTGTATTAGTTACTTTGGGAGCTATTTATTCTAAAGTGAAAATGTAGGGACCATAAGTGAAACATTGTAATAAAAGAAAAGAGTTATGAGAGAAACCCTAGGTCTTTGGTGACCTAGAGTGATGTGCGGCAGATTAAAAGAAGCAAGAACAAAAGAGGGACGTCAACGACGGGGAGAGTTCAAGGTTTTATTGGTACGCTCGATCTCCGGTGAACAAATAAGGTTATCTTTATTCTCGTTCTTATCGTGTATGCGTGTTTGGAGCATATTCGTATCTAGGGTTGGGTGGTGATGATTATGAACTACGGAGGTTGTGGACAGTGGTTGCGGCAATGATGTCGAACTGACGACGGTGAGCGACAGTAGTGTACGTGGCGGTTGTGAGGGAGTACGGTGGTGTCGAGGTAGATGGTAGGCTTTGATGCTCTCGGTATACGTTTTGATTATTGGCTGCGGTGGTGGTGAGGTCGTTTTTACGGTAGCGATGGGGTGGTGTTGACCTCAACGAATGGTAATGGTGACTCGGTGATGGATTAGGATGGATTCGGTGGTGGTAGTGATATATGATGGTGTAGGTGGCGGTTCGGATGAGTTGTGATGGTGTCGGGGTTGTTTATGAATGGGTATGTGCGTGTGTTTCATGAACATGGAGAGAGTGTGTATGTTTCAACAATGAAGGTGTACGTGAGTTGATGGAGATGAGGGTAAAGTTGCATGGAGTTTGATAATTCTACAAAGTGATAAGGTGGTGTATTCATTAGATATGATTTGTAGTCACATGAAGGGTGGTAAGATGTTAAAGTGTGTTGCATGGGATAATAGTGTAGTGGTGATTTTTTTTAGCATGGAGATGTGGGAACTTAAACAACAAATGGTGGTGACATCTGGCGTATGTACTTGTCTCTTGAATGAGATTGAGGATTATGGTCATGATTAATGAGGATGAGGGTGGTGTTTTAAAGAGTAAGACTTAGTGGTGTTTTAAAGAGTAAGACTTAGTGTATGATGTAGCACCCTCGTGGTGTTTTAAAGAGTAAGACTTAGTGGTGAAGATGATTGTCGTTGTCCTCGTGACGCGATGAGTGCCTTAGTGGCGAAGATGATTGTCGTTGTCCTCGTGACGCGATGAGTGCCTTAGTGGCGAAGATGATTGTCGTTGTCCTTGTGATGCGATGGGTGCCTTAGTGGCAAAGAGGTGTGATCGGTCAATTTCTTGTGAATTGACCAAACTGTGTGGTAGGTTCCCACCTTATATGTTTTATTTGCATTCATATAGATAAATCGGTGGGTATGTGTTGTGTTTTTGTTAAAGATGATAATGTAGAGTATCTTGTGATGAATTGTAATGGGGGTGCCCGGTACAATTAAAAGGAGTATAGATGAACTATTCGTGTGTAGCGACATTGCGTTGCAGAGTCATAGTTGTGGGTCGAGATAACTGATAAGTAAGTTATGATTATGAGTCATATTGGGTGGGGGTTGATGATAAAGTGTTTAAATAATTAATGATGACTTTAATGCGATGAAGTTGAGTTTTAAAAATAAAGTGTGTATGAGGTGTTTTAATTTTATAAACTTGAACTATTAGAATTCACTCAGCGTAGCTGACTTTTGCATGTATATTAGATTGTGTTGCAGGTTTGTTCGAGTTGGTGATGCATCTTGGCTAGCGGATGGGATTACTCGTGATAGCATGGATGGCATTCGTAGTTTACAGTTTTATTAACAAACTATTTTTTTTTAAAAAAAAGAACAATTTGTACCGTTGCAATTATTTTTCCGCTGCGTCATTTTAATAAAATTATTGATTTTTAGACGGTACACTGTAATGAGATCCAACGGTAGGGTGCCCGGGTTTGGGGCCTTACAAGTTGGTATCAGAGCAGCGGTTTAAGGGACTTAGGCATTTCAAAATGCCTAAACTTAAACTTTAAATGGGACTGAGGTAACGAATGCTACCACGAGTAACCGCGAGCCAAGAGGTATGATGTACGTGTTGTGTTTGGTAGTTGTACTTTCTTCCTGATGTGTGCTTCTTTCCTGAATTTTGTGATAGCTATATGTAGAAGGTAGCAAACTAGTATGACCATGTTGGGAAATGTTTAGAACTCGAGTAGTAACATAGACAACCGATCGCACTTGATCAACGTGGTTGGCAGTCTGTTGTTACTTCCATGTTCTGAACGATAACCTGAAATGATCATGTGAACGTTCTACCATGGGTGGGTGCTTAGTGGACTTTGATGGATGTAATGTGAGGATTGAGATTCTGTGGCGAGGGGCTTGTGGCCATTATATAGGAGATATGTTTTCCTATTTAACGATTCAGATGATTAAGATGTTGCTAGTGGTCATGTGTTTTTTTTATACGAGATTTATTTTCTTGTTATCATTAATTATTTGACGATTAAGGCGTTGATGAGACTTGTTACATGCATTTTGTGTGTCAGATGTTGATTTAGACTTGGTAGTAAATGAGTCTTGTGTGATTACATGGTTATGTAAAGACGTGTTGAGTAGAATGGCCTTGCTTTAGCATTGTCATTTATGGTTGCATTAGTCCTTAGTTGACAAACGTATGTTATTGACCTGTCATATATATATATATATATTAAGGTAGTATGTGGGACGTTGTTATAGCATGTGATGATACACATGTTCACATGAGGGTTGACTTGTGTAGACATGGATGGCATCTTGTTTGTATTGTTGGTCCATGTGTGCCTTCGGGCGTGTATGAGCATCTTGGATGATTCGGTGTGTCGGGTTACTTGACCTATAAAGGATGTGTTGTATAGCCTAACCTGGAGATGTTGCCAGTTGTGATGTTGGGTACGGCCCTTGTGCGGGTACGGCCAAATAAATCTGTGTGGGTATGACGAGTGGTTACGATCACTAATGATGTGGACAATTTCTCCTAGGTTTAGGTCATGAGACTTTGATGTAGGAGGTTAGTGACTTCGGTCACCAGTTAGTGAACCTTTAGGATTCACTAGGGATGGCGTGTTAGAGTTGATGTAAACTTTTGTGAATGGTCTTATTTTTAGACCTGTGTATTGAGTATTGTAGTATACTTAATTTGTTGATGCCCTAGAAGTAGAGTGCAAGAAATTGCTTTATCTTGTGATGAGAGTTATAGTGATGGATTCTTTAGAGATGGAATGCAAGGTGTTTTAACGCCTGTTTATGTTTTGATGGTATATCTATATGCGGTATATGCGCATGCCTGCTAGGCCGTGGGACGTGTGGTCTTAATTCAAGTTATGGATGTTGGTGTTGAGCGTATCTTTTGCTTACACAAACTTTAATGGAAGTGTAGTGTAAAATAATTCAACATCGAGTGACAATGTATTGCGACAATCTATGACCGAAGGACTTTTTGTAGGAGACTTAGACGACACGTATTTCCGAATATTTGAGGAGTTGAGGTTGCTTGATAGGGATGAGATGACTCAAGCTTGAGGTGAACATCGAGAGTTGAACTCCATGAGAAGAATGAGAACAATTGGTGGATAATGTTCAGACACGACGACGATGATGAGGTAAACTATGCAGCTTACCTTGTTAGATTTACGACAGTTTATGCACGAGCTCAAGAAGTTCATCAGCTAAGTTAGACAAAACGACTACGTCGGTTTACCTAAGTGGAGTTTTGCACAAGCCCTGAAAATCTGCGATTATAAAGAGAAGTGTGTTCTACTTTACTAGATGGTTGTAAGTGATGCAAGAATTTTCTGCAGCCAGCGGTATTTAGTGACTGTAAAGCCGATACTAAACGTTGTATGCCTACTTCTGGTTAAAACAAGCGGTAGCGACGAAACTTTTTGAGGGTATCGATTGATGAGTCGGGTGATAATGTGGATAGTGTCAACACTGATGGTACTTTATACGAGAGCCTACGCGTTAGGAATTGTGGAAGTCACTACGTAATGCTCTACGAGGAGAGATATGGAGCACGAGATGAGTATAGTTGATAAGTAAGGCATCGAATGTTAAGCTGTTTGGAGATAGTAGGAGCGAATGATTCGAGCTTAAAAAGTCAAGTATGGTTGGTGAACAAAATTTCTTAAGTTTCATAGATAGAGACTGGATTGTAGATCAATACGACAAGAATGATATTTAAATGGTGATAGGGCATCGCGCAAAGATGTAAATCATGACAGAAGTGCTATATCAGCAAAATAATGACCAGATATGAGTGTAAGATCGAGAGGTTCAGACCTCAAAGTTGAAGGCGGGTGATGTATAAGATCTTTTGATTATCCTTTACAAAAAAAAATCTTGTGGATATGCTCAACAACGAGGGATTTGGAAAACTTTGATTGAAGATCCAGTGAGTGTGGGGATGTTGTTATCGATGATGATAATTACGAGATTTGGCAAGGTAGACGATTTAGTAGTGCGCTATGGATAATGATTAGATGTTTACTTATTGTTGATGGAAACCTCAAGTCAAAGTCCTCACTTTGGAAATTGTTAAAGGTAACACCATAAAAAAAACGATAGAGATTAGTACCACCGGACGGAAATGATTTATGTGAGCCGCATGGGATTGTAAGTGATAGGTTCAAGGTTCAAATTTATAAATAGTCAATGTTAGGGACCTCTTGATCATCTTAAAGAGCATTTAATTAATTAATTGTGGTTAAATGCAACGATGACAAGGTCTTGTTGGTAACTGGGTGTCACACAATGATACAGAGGTATAAACACAAGGTTGTGATTATGTAAGGTCATTGGAAACCAGGATTCGAGGACGAATCCTATTCAAAGGGGGGAAGACTTGTAACATCCCGAAGATTACCATATATTAATATATATACATATATATATTTATTTAATGAACTGACTATCCAAAGTTCATCGAGTGGACCGATTAACGGAATTTGGAACGTGACAATTTTTGCATAGAGGACGTAGAGCACCCGGTGGATTGTTTTAAATATAAGTCAAAACCAAACACGAAAAAAAAATATATATATATATATATATATATATATATATATATATACAAGGGACCCGCTTGTTAATATAATATGTAAGAACTATAGCATTTCGTAATTTATTGGAAAATCCACTTTGATTGTATTAGTTACTTTGGGAGCTATTTATTCTAAAGTGAAAATGTAGGGACCATAAGTGAAACATTGTAATAAAAGAAAAGAGTTATGAGAGAAACCCTAGGTCTTTGGTGACCTAGAGTGATGTGCGGCAGATTAAAAGAAGCAAGAACAAAAGAGGGACGTCAACGACGGGGAGAGTTCAAGATTTTATTGGTACGCTCGATCTCCGGTGAACAAATAAGGTTATCTTTATTCTCGTTCTTATCGTTATGCGTGTTTGGAGCATATTCGTATCTAGGGTTGGGTGGTGATGATTATGAACTACGGAGGTTGTGGACGGTGGTTGCGGGTGTAACACCCCAACCGATGGCGGAAACATCGGGATGTCACGTAGTGATGATTGTTCAGTAGCTCATGGTGAATAATAAATTTCATTAAATGATTTAAATAATTTACATACAATTGTTCTACAAGAATTTGTACATCAAATTGAGTAAAACTATGCACACATCTTCAAGCAATTCTTCAAGCAAGTAGAACCTGAAACATGTTAAGTTGAAAATATTTTGGGTCAACAAAAGTTGGTGAGAATTACATAGGTTTTGATAATAGAATAAAATTGTTGTGCAATTCATGTGTCATGGCAATCTAGTCCATATGCGAAAACATACTAGAAGTAAATCGAGTGCATAATCAACCTTGTGACTGTTGTATTGTGGTACATCCCATACGCTCATGGTTCACTCGTTTAAATTGCAGTAACAAACACCCACGTAACCTTTGTAGGAGGCACGTATCCGGGTGGGATTGTCAGTCCAATAGATCTATCAATGTATACCGTTTGGCTGATGAATGTTTATGCTAGAATTGTGCTTACCCTAGTCATGTTCAAGACATAATGCAACATAGAAATACACATAGACACATTGATGATTGAATTGCATAAATATTGTTGTAACATGTTTCACCCCAAAAATGGTGATAAATAGAAAAGGGGCTATGTAAAACTCACCTTAGCAAAATGTTGTATTTGTTGATAAATAGAATAGTGTGTTGCCCAAATGTGTCAAGTATCACCCTATAATAAGGTAATATATATGTCTAAGTCTATCAAGTCTATAAATGTATAAGTTTCTAGGGCTTCGAATTTGGGGATAAATGCTTGTTTGATTAATATTAAAAATGTTTGATAATTGAGAGAATTTTTTGTAAATAAATAAACAAAAATTCTTTTTATGAAATTTTGATTTTAGATGGACACAATAATGTATTTAAAGTGTAAAAATAATTTTTACAAAATTATTTTCTTTAAAATAGAATATTAATTCTATTTATAGCAAATAGTCAAAATTTAACTTTAATATTTAAAAATACTAAAATTAAAGAATTATTAGTTTAAAATTCATATTTCTGTTCAAAATATTCAGAAATAATTTGTATAAAATTTTGGTGCAAAAATACTAAAAATTGGATTTATTATGATTTAATTATGATTAAAACTAACAAAAATTGATTAAAAATATTAAATAACTGATTTTTCAGAAATAAAAATCATTTCTGAAAAGCTTAATGATATAAAAACTTAAAATAATTTTTGTGGAAATTAATAAGATCATTTTGATATTTTTATAGATTTTTATAAATAAAATAGAATAAAATTGATTTATTTATTATATATATTAAATAAATAAATTTTTGAAAACTAAAAATTGTAAGTTGAACTTTTACACCAGATTAATATAAGATAATTTTTGTAGAATTTATAAAAGGGTTTTAATAATTAAAAACGAATTTATAAGATTATATGTAATATATATAATTAAATGAGGTTTGTTTGTTTTAAAAATGAAAAAGGGGAAAAAAAACGCCACTGCCGGGACTCGAACCCGGGTGGCTCGGAAGGAATGCAACAGACACAACCATCTGATCTGGATCGATGGTTGGGTTTGTTTCTTGTTTATCAAATATAAATAACATAAACAAAACTTAGTGTTCTTCCCTAAATTAACTTTCGTGCCCTAGATTTTGCAATCGGGCAATCCACACAACATTAACCCGATTAATCATAGGGTTTCTGTTGTGTGGGTGCCAATCAATGAAACCCATCAAAGAAATCGCACTTACAATTATATAATGATCTCGATTTGTCAGTCAACGTGAAAAGTCAATCACACGATCATATAACACGAACAGAGGATAATTGAGAATAATTGGGGATTGAGAAAGAGATAATGGCGAGTTGAGAAGGTTCACAGAGGTTCAATTTATAGTATAATGTCTGGTTCGTATTATTGGAATGGTTGACCTTGATGTTAATGTTTGACGCGTGAATTGGATCAATTAATCGTAATTGACGAGTAATGGACGCGACAATGTATAGGCAAACAAGTCAACCAGTAGTTAATTGATTTATAACTTACTATAATTATGCAAGATCAATGGTCAAAGATGGAAATTTTTTTTTTTTTTTTTTTTTTGTCAATACTGCTGCTGTTGATCACGAAGAAGGAAGGGAAAAAGAAGAGAAGGGGGCTGGGCTTAAATATAATTAAAGTTAGTATTAAAACAAATGTGAGGTGTAGAACAAGTGGTGGTGGCGTGTGGGGGTTGCACCTCTGACCCCGGTTCAAGTCCAGGGATCAGAGTTTATTTTTTTTTAACTGATGTAAGTATATGTTGATATGGGCTGCTGGTTGGGCCGGCCCCCCTTGGGCTCAGCAGGGCCCAATCCGAAGATTATAAAGGAAAGGAGAAGGGTGGTTGGGTTTGGGCTTAGGAAAGAAGGAAAGGATATTGGGTTTGTTTTAAGGGTGTGTGTGTGTTTTATTATTATTATGACTACTACTACTACTACTACTACTATTATTATTATTATTATTATTATTATTATTATTATTATTATTATTATTATTATTATAAGTTGTGTGGTCGGAAAATAAAACTTAGGCACATTATGAATAAAAAAATAAATAATAATATACGTATTAGAACTTGAAAATTTTAAGATGTTACAGTCTCCCCTACTTTTAGGAACTTCGTCCCGAAGTTAAAAGGAGAACACCAGGTTTACAATTGGTCGACTACCGAAAGCCTTGATAAAATTCCTCACTACCTTAATGTACCTGTAAATTCATGATTACGTTCCGGACCGTAATTACCAATTTACCTTACATTAGGGTTTTGCGTCCTTTTATGACTCTACTGATTGTTGAGCAGGTTCGATAGTCTCCACCAGTCGTTGAGCAGGTGGTAGGGCCTCTCCCGACTGTTGGAAAGACATGATGACCTCTACCAATCGTTAAGTAGGTTGTTTGGTAGTCAACTAATTGTTGTACAAGTAAGCAAGTATGATTATAGATATAGCAATTAGTTCACATTCAAACAAGCATGCACTCAGATGTTATGATAATTCTTGATTTTATTACTTTAATCAAAAAGTGTCAGTACATAGAATTAAAGAGAAAGTAGACATCATTCAAATGGTAGAGTTTGCTGTTAAGTAGCTGGAGGGTTTCAAGCGGGGTTATTTGGAGCATCAAGAGCTTTTGTAGCAGGGATTCGACAAGCATCAGCAAGATGTCCATACCTTTGACAATTGGTGCACTGTCGGCAGGGTACTTGAGTTGGGTGGTGATACTGGCAGGTGTCACACTTAGGTAGCTTCCCGTGGTATTGTTTCTTGTTGGGTGGGGCAGTGGTGTCTATTGCAAAATTCCTGACCTTGCACTTTCCGCTGGTTGAGGCCTCAGTTTTGATTTCAACGGCAGGTTGGGGAGTATCCTTTTTCTTTTCCCCTTTACGAATCAGGGTTCCTGCCTTTACATGATTATCTGTTAGGGTGGCAGCCAAACGCTTTGCTTCTTCCAAAGTAGCAGGGTTCCTTCCCCACACCGTGTCTTGAATCTGCATCGGTAAGCCCCCAATGTATTTTTCGATCGCAATGGGCAAAGGGGTGACTTTGTGGGGTAGCAGTAAGCTAAGTTCGTGAAAACGAGTGTTGTAAGCAAGGTTTTCCCCACTGTCTTGAGCAAGATCATGGAATTCATCTTCCAGCTTCTTAATTTCATTACGAGGGCAGAACTCTGCCTTCATAATGTCTTTAGCTTGATTCCAAGTTAAGGCTAGTGCAGCTTCAGCTCCGCGAGTGCGTTTTTCTTCATTCCACCAAGTGAGTGCTCGTTTGTGAAGAACACTCATGGCATAACGGACTTTAAAGTTGTCGGGGCATTCACTGTTGATAAAAGTATTCTCAATACCCTCAAACCATTGCAGGAGTCCCGTAGCTCCTTCTTCACCACTAAACTTTGGGGGATTACAAGAATTAAAGTGTTTAAGGGTACAGGCTGGAAGTCCATTCCCATTCTCGTTGTGGTTTCCATTTCCATTCCCGTTGCCGTTGCCGTTCCCGTTGCCGTTCAATTGGATGACTTGAGCTAGTAAGTTGGGAACCAGAGTTGCGATTTGCTGCGCCATTTGTTGAGAAATGATTGCAGCCAGTTGAGCATCAACTCCATTGTTGTTGTTGTTGTTGTTGTTGTTGTTGTGGTTAGTATCGTGGTTATGGTTGTGGTTGTGATTGCTACTTCCTTCATCATGATTGTTACCACTGTTAAGACGAGCACTGCGACGTGGAGGCATGATCTGTAAGAGACAGAGTGAAATGAATGAGATTATATAAGGAGTGTAATCATTTATTCATTGAATAAACGAAAACGTTGACTTATCAAAGATTCTAAATTCTAATAACATATGAATACATGCTTTAGCCTATAAGTGAACACTCATCCCGAGAATTCCCAGGTAGGCATCCGGGTCCCTCGTCTGATTGGGATATATGTGCAATGCCAGCCTAGACAGAAGACTCAGAATACAGGCGTTCACCCTTCCAGATTGCACGTGTTCGTTATTAAAATCTAGAACTTCGACGAGATCTCAAGGGGTTCAGGTTAAGCCTGAGGATTTTGTCCTATTAGTCTAGGAGTGGATCCAGTGATGGAGAGCAACCTTCTTGTAGGGATGAAAGTAGGGATATGAAGTAGGAGGGAGATAGAGAATAGCAAGTAAAAGAAGCAAGTACTGGTTAAATCCTATGGTTATAGACTAGATTATATTTCTAATAACCTAATTCCCTATAACCATGGCTCTGATACCAATCTGTAACACCCCAACCGATGGCGGAAACATCGGGATGTCACGTAGTGATGATTGTTCAGTAGCTCATGGTGAATAATAAATTTCATTACATGATTTAAATAATTTACATACAATTGTTCTACAAGAATTTGTACATCAAATTGAGTAAAACTATGCACACATCTTCAAGCAATTCTTAAAGCAAGTAGAACCTGAAACATGTTAAGTTGAAAATATTTTGGGTCAACAAAAGTTGGTGAGAATTACATAGGTTTTGATAATAGAATAAAATTGTTGTGCAATTCATGTGTCATGGCAATCTAGTCCATATGCAAAAACATACTAGAAGTAAATCGAGTGCATAATCAACCTTGTGACTGTTGTATTGTGGTACATCCCATACGCTCATGGTTCACTCGTTTAAATTGCAGTAACAAACACCCACGTAACCTTTGTAGGAGGCACGTATCCGGGTGGGATTGTCAGTCCAATAGATCTATCAATGTATACCGTTTGGCTGATGAATGTTTATGCTAGAATTGTGCTTACCCTAGTCATGTTCAAGACATAATGCAACATAGAAATACACATAGACACATTGATGATTGAATTGCATAAATATTGTTGTAACATGTTTCACCCCAAAAATGGTGATAAATAGAAAAGGGGCTATGTAAAACTCACCTTAGCAAAATGTTGTATTTGTTGATAAATAGAATAGTGTGTTGCCCAAATGTGTCAAGTATCACCCTATAATAAGGTAATATATATGTCTAAGTCTATCAAGTCTATAAATGTATAAGTTTCTAGGGCTTCGAATTTGGGGATAAATGCTTGTTTGATTAATATTAAAAATGTTTGATAATTGAGAGAATTTTTTGTAAATAAATAAACAAAAATTCTTTTTATGAAATTTTGATTTTAGATGGACACAATAATGTATTTAAAGTGTAAAAATAATTTTTACAAAATTATTTTCTTTAAAATAGAATATTAATTCTATTTATAGCAAATAGTCAAAATTTAACTTTAATATTTAAAAATACTAAAATTAAAGAATTATTAGTTTAAAATTCATATTTCTATTCTAAATATTCAGAAATAATTTGTATAAAATTTTGGTGCAAAAATACTAAAAATTGGATTTATTATGATTTAATTATGATTAAAACAAACAAAAATTGATTAAAAATATTAAATAACTGATTTTTCAGAAATAAAAATCATTTCTGAAAAGCTTAATGATATAAAAACTTAAAATAATTTTTGTGGAAATTAATAAGATCGTTTTGATATTTTTATAGATTTTTATAAATAAAATAGAATAAAATTGATTTATTTATTATATATATTAAATAAATAAATTTTTGAAAACTAAAAATTGTAAGTTGAACTTTTACACCAGATTAATATAAGATAATTTTTGTAGAATTTATAAAAGGGTTTTAATAATTAAAAACGAATTTATAAGATTATATGTAATATATATAATTAAATGAGGTTTGTTTGTTTTAAAAATGAAAAAGGGAAAAAAAACGCCACTGCCGGGACTCAAACCCGGGTGGCTCGGAAGGAATGCAACAGACACAACCATCTAATCTGGATCGATGGTTGTGTTTGTTTCTTGTTTATCGATTATAAATAACGTAAACAAAACTTAGTGTTCTTCCTCAAATTAACTTTCGTGCCCTAGATTTTGCAATCGGGCAATCCACACAACATTAACCCGATTAATCATAGGGTTTCTGTTGTGTGGGTGCCGATCAATGAAACCCATCAAAGAAATCGCACTTACAATCATATAATGATCTCGATTTGTCAGTCAACGTGAAAAGTCAATCACACGATCATATAACACGAACAGAGGATAATTGAGAATAATTGGGGATTGAGAAAGAGATAATGGCGAGTTGAGAAGGTTCACAGAGGTTCAATTTATAGTATAATGTCTGGTTCGTATTATTGGAATGGTTGACCTTGATGTTAATGTTTGACGCGTGAATTGGATCAATTAATCGTAATTGACGTGTAATGGACGCGACAATGTATAGGCAAACAAGTCAACCAGTAGTTAATTGATTTATAACTTACTATAATTATGCAAGATCAATGGTCAAAGATGGAAAAAAAAAAAATTTGTCAATACTGCTGCTGTTGATCACGAAGAAGGAAGGGAAAAAGAAGAGAAGGGGGCTGGGCTTAAATATAATTAAAGTTAGTATTAAAACAAATGTGAGGTGTAGACCAAGTGGTGGTGGCGTGTGGGGGTTGCACCTCTGACCCCGGTTCGAGTCCAGGGATCAGAGTTTATTTTTTTTTTTAACTGATGTAAGTATATGTTGATATGGGCTGCTGGTTGGGCCGGCCCCCCCTTGGGCTCAGCAGGGCCCAATCCGAAGATTATAAAGGAAAGGAGAAGGGTGGTTGGGTTTGGGCTTAGGAAAGAAGGAAAGGATATTGGGTTTGTTTTAAGGGGGTGTGTGTGTTTTATTATTATTATGACTACTACTACTACTACTACTATTATTATTATTATTATTATTATTATTATTATTATTATTATTATAAGTTGTGTGGTCGGAAAATAAAACCTAGGCACATTATGAATAAAAAAATAAATAATAATATACGTATTAGAACTTGAAAATTTTAAGATGTTACAGCGGGAATGATGTCGAACTGACGACGGTGAGCAACAGTAGTGTACGTGGCGGTTGTGAGGGACTACGGTGGTGTCGAGGTATATGGTAGGCTTTGATGCTCTCGGTATTCGTTTTGATTATTGGCTGTGGTGGTGGTGAGGTCGTTTTTACGGTAGCGACGGGGTGGTGTTGACCTCAACGAATGGTAATGGTGACTCGGTGATGGATTAGGATGGATTCGGTGGTGGTAGTGATGTATGATGGTGTAGGTGGCGGTTCGGATGAGTTGTGATGGTGTCGGGGTTGTTTATGGATGGGTATGTGCGTGTGTTCATGAACATGGAGAGAGTGTGTATGTTTCAACAATGAAGGTGTTCGTGAGTTGATGGAGATGAGGGTAAAGTTGCATGGAGTTTGATAATTCTACAAAGTGATAAGGTGGTGTATTCATTAGATATTATTTATAGTCACATGAAGGGTGGTAAGATGTTAAAGTGTGTTGCATGGGATAATGGTGTAGTGGTGATTTTTTTAGCATGGAGATGTGGGAACTTAAACAACAAATGGTGGTGACATCTGGCGTATGTATTTGTCTCTTGAATGTGATTGAGGATTATGGTCATGATTAATGAGGATGAGGGTGGTGTGTGAAACCATGTGTCGCATGTTACTAGCACTACTAGAAAAATACCCCTTTCTTGACGCGCATTGCGCGTCATAAAAGGGTGTTTATGACACACAAAAAAGTGTCAAGGAAGAACATGTCAAGAAAAGTTTATGACATGCAGGCGCGTGTCATCTTTTAACGACACGCATTTATGACACTCCTTTATGACATGCTTTTTTGACACGCATTTATGACACGCTTTCATGACACTCTTTAATGACATACATTCTTGACACACCTTTATGACACTCATTTTGCGTGTCATGGTTTTTTTTACCTAAAAAAAAAAAATTCTGCAATATGACTAATATCCCTGGATTTATATTTAAATTTATAATTACAAAATCAATAAATTTGATAATAAAACTGCATATATTATATATACCACCAAATCCATTACAATCATTTGTCGAATCCTACCATAAGTATCAAGGGTTACAAAAACATTGTGTCAATACATTACATTAGTCGATCTAGACCTAAACATACGGATCACTTGAAAATGAAGGTCGAGGCATAACTTGACCATTCTTCACAAATAAAATCAATAAAGGAAGACTTGTTCAGCTCGTGCAGGATTAGGGTAGGGCTGCTGCAGTGTTAGGGTTAGAAGAGAAAATTAAAGGAAGACTTGTTCAGCTCGCGCTTCAACTCTTTGACTGAGAAACGACCAGGTCCAGAGAACTCACAGACCAGCCAGACAATCCACTGCAGCGAGAACCAACAGCTCTGCAGCTGCAGCGCTTCCGAGAAGCCTTTCCATTATTTATCAGCAATAACATATAAACTATTTCTGTTATAGCAATCTGCCAAATAAAAGTCAAAACACATGTTAAACAGAGCATTTTTAAACTATTTATTTGTTAATGGATGAGTTATCTGAATCGGATTGACAAACAAATTGCTAATAGTGGGACGGGTCTTGACTTACCATAATGTATGCATTGCGGTTAACAGATTTCACGGTCAATTCAATACATTTCAAGCAGGCCCGAGAAGTATAAAACATCATTCTTTTAAACCAGTTTTCAGGCATGATGTCAGCAACTTTAAGTCTCCGTCGAACGGCCTCGAGTATAAACCTCGTCTATTTGACAACTATTTGCACAAGAATAATAGGTTCAATAATGTAACAACAATCAACATATCTGAAACCATAATTGTGTAAATTACCTTCACACCAGCCTTCATACAGAGTTGGACAGTATCTCTGATATTCGGCCGACAAGGATCCTACATTGCAAATCATTTATTAAAAAAACTGATTCTGTACAAATAGCTTTACGCTACATAGTAACAAATTGTTTAAGTGGCACAAGCATCAAAAGATTACATTTATATACCTTTAAACCAACTATTGCAAGTAAAACAAGATCACCCTCAGGCAATTCCCAACTTGAAAGTTCTTCTTCATCTGTTGGCACAGTTTCTCTCTTCAGTGGTCGGTAGGCAATAGCAACACACCTCAAACTTCCAGCAGCCATATATTCAATCGCCTTTTTAAAATATTCTACCTGCAAGTTTAGAAATGAGTAACACTGGATCAATAAGAAAGAGAAACAATGTTCAATCCATAAAATTTACGAATAACTAAATACCTTTCCATCATCAAGGGGAACAAGCTGCTCATTAGTGTCCATGTATATATTTAAACAAAATAAATATATAAATTTCTAGTTATTCATAACACCTTCTGAAAAATACTTGAGTGTCAACAATCTAATGTCATTAAAAAATCGTCATTGTATTACTACATGATTACCTAATGCTGCCAGTGCCACACACAGGTTAAATATATACATATTTTGATTATTATCCTTTTAAGATAACTATAAGGATATATATTTTGATTATTATCCTCATTGTATTACTACATGATTACCTAATGCTGCCAGTGCCACACACAGGTTAATAGGCTACTAAAAAGAAGGCGAAAATCAAGAAAAGGGAGACTTATGTTACCTATTGCCTTGTGCATGTTATTAGTTTCTAAAGTGGAAATAAACAGGGACAGAAGATGAGTAAGATGGTGTGAGTGTCCATTAGAGACAGATTCATATATTTCTTTTTGTTCACGTTGCAGCAACAGTATCAACTCTGAGGACTGTAACTCTTCACATAGCCGTTGAACAACTGTGATCACAACTTCAATAACTGGATTTGATCCTGTAACCAACAGATAGATGGTAAAAGAACTTTCTACAAGTTTCCATAACGATTACAAAAAATTAGGGCTGGCAAATCGTGTCTCTAACAGGTTAACAGGTCTCTGACGCGCGCGAACAATCAAGTTCTAAACATGAACACGACTCGTTGTGGAGTAATAATTGCAGCACTTTGTCACCACTTCCAATAACTTCATTGTGGAGTAATAATTGCAGCACTTGCTCAGCTCTAGAGTGTAACTTTGATGAAAATCCTCTCATAACATAAAATAACAAAGCACTCACTCCGGATTTTCTTGTTTCCAAAGGTTTCGCAACTATTTCAGATATTACTTTCCTAACACCTGTAATTTTAAAGTTACAAAAATTATTAGTAGGTAATGACAACAAATAACAACTAGTGTGTTTGCCTTTGCATTGCACAGGTGTAAAATCCTTGCATTTTATTGAATAAATCAATTATGGATGTTTGAAATATAAAAGATAAGAACATTAATAAAATAAAATTTTACAAATCAACTCAAATTTCAATAAACCAAACACTAAAAAATAAAACTACACTTAAATGACAATACATAATAATTAACATCATATTTTGTTTTAATATCAATTCATAAAAAACGACCGATAGTACAGTTGGTGTTTGAAAATTTCAAGTTTAAATTAACTAATGTATACAGCATCAGAAATCACAAAAAAAAAAAAAAAAAACAGAAAACACAATAAGTTTAAAGTACAGTAAAATAATAATTTCAGTAAAGTAAAATCAAATTCAATCAAAAATTACAATAGATCAAACAATAATTAAACCAAATATTAAATGAAATTTGGCATGTGTGATATAACATTATTACATATATAGAATGTACCTCTGTTAATCTGCTCTGCAGGTGCATTCCTCAACAAGAAAGAAATAGACTCAGCCATAAATTCCTGGATGTAGTCTTTCGGATAGAACCTTAACTTTTTTGTTACTCTGAAACATAGAAATGAAGATGAGCAACAAAGTATAGGACACTTTCAACAAGTAAAGGTAAAACCAGATTAGCCTAAATACATGTTACTTACTTGAGGATATTGACAACATCTCTCGTCAGATATTTCTGTAGATACATCATAATACATGACCAGGATGTAAAAATCTGCGCAAGAAAATAAAAATAAATTTTCCTGATAGTTAGAAGTATGAGTATGAAATCGAAAGACCGACACAACTACAGCTTAAACCTGCTCAATTATTTCCGACTCCCTGTCAGCACCACTATTGAGGAGCATAACCACGGAATCTGCAACCTTCTGCAGAAACCTGTAGAGATACAAAACATGAGAGTGAGTTTAGACGTCAACAAAAGAAATACTAAGTGGCTAATTATCCCAATAAAACATAAAAGAAAAGTTATAGGCAAGAAAGGGGGAAAGGGGAATCAAATGCCATAAACTCACGGTATGAAATCCTCCAATAGATCTCTAGATAGTGCCGCTATTAACCTGCACATAAACATTTATGAGTACCAAATGTTTACAAAATAAGAGCTTAGAGATAATCTTTTCCTTTTCCAACCCTGCAAAATAGCAATGGTTTACAAATTAAGCATCATAAACACTGTTCCACATATCATTGACAGATGGATAACGGTACTCTATACAGACTACAAAACTCTATGATACTAAGTGTAACAAATTAACAATTCCTACTATTTTCTCACATGACTCTCTAGTAATTGATCAAATTCAATATTTTCTCACTGGTGACAGAACAGTTTGATGTCTACTTTCACAATATATCTCAGGTTAATTAAAAATATAAAAAAAAACACCATAAATAGTAAATCAAACATGTCAAATAGGCAACATTATATCTAACTGAACTCCCACAGCCAGAAACTCTTCCAAATTTCAATAAACCCCTTTGACCGCAGACAAACCCTAAAAACATTTGAAACACTCTCTTAAGATCCACATCGATAAAATTGTGAGTCGTGTTGTCAAAAGCCCCCTAGGCACGCACCTAGCCACTCAGGCGCAGCCCAGCACACCAAATGCGTTACGCCCTGAAAGGCGCGCTTTCAGGCTCCCAGGTGTTGCTTCATGGCATTTCCTGGTAAAAACTCATAACTAAGGCTGGAATCAACCTTAAACTACCTAAATAGCCCTAAACAAGCCTAATATTGGTATTTTATACTATTTACTAGCTTAAAAAAGTCCTTGCTTTTGAAACGCCAAGGCTCCAACCTCGGCCTATGCACCTTGGGCTTTTGACAGCATAGTTCATGACTGATTATTGCCTCCTTCCGCGATAATCACATGATGAATCACAAGTTCACATGTCTACATCACACAAACACTTCAAATAACAAAACCAGCGATTTCATAACTTCACACTTCACAAAATGTAGATAAACACATACCTAACTATCTCCTTCCACAAAATTCGACATCAATCACTGTCACATAACCTAACTGAAAAACAGAACGCGTAAACACAACCTAATTCCGTAACAACACACTGAAATCATCATCCAGTTTAATCCGTAACTTAACAAACAGTGCAATTCGAGATCCGATAAACACAACTCGATAGCAAAACAACAAAATGAACTAATCTCCTTCATAAATAGTGTTTGTGTGTGCTAACGTGCACTGAATCCTTGCTAACATGCACAGTTAGGTTTTACAACACAACATAACTCCGTACCATTGGGATTCGAGGAACTAGGGTTTGAATTAGGGGTTAGGAGCCAGGGAGGAGGCGTGATTCCGTCGATAACTAATCTGGAAGCGAGTTGTTGTGTGTATGAATCGGATTGTTGCTGTAGTTGTTCGATGATGGAGTCCTTTCGCTCGAAGATTTAAGCGAACATCATCTCCAGCGTCGTCATGTTAACCGGTGGTTAACTCACTGGATCTGTCGATGGAAGTTTATGTGTCGATTGAAGCGCGAGTTTGATTTCAAATTTTGTGGCATCCCTGGCTTCTATTATACTGCAAATAAAAAGGGATACACTTTTTTAAAAGCACCTTTTCCAAGCACTTCTTTATACTGCAAATAATAATCCCAATTTTACCATATCAGCTTACAACAAAATAATATCATAATCCAATAAATATTATTCAAATCTTGAAAACTATTATTGTAAATAAATAAATTAAAATAAAGAAACTAACCCGACCATAACGACCAGATGGATCAATCTCAACAAACTCAGTATCAGAATCGTCAGGGTCTTGATCTGAAATTGATGATTCCATCGTTTGATGGGGTTTTGTTGGATGGTGTTTGATGGTGTTCTGATCGAAGAGGGTTTGAGGTTTGATGGTGTTCTGATCGAAGAGCTAGGGTTCTTGGCGCAGGGGTTTTTAGCAGAGAATGAAGGAAGAGAGGCAGAGGTTACGATTGAATGTTAATAATCTGATGGGTTTTTTTTTTCTTAAGTATTGCACAAGAATAGAGGAGGGAAAGTCTAAAATATTGAAATATTTGACATCAAACATGACACTCAATTGTTATAGTGTCATGTTTTTTAAAATCTTGACATTAGATTGTTGACACGCAAAAAAAAGTGTCATTGTTTGACCAATTTTTTTAAAAGATGACGATTTTTTAATGACACGCGCTTTTGCGTGTCATGAATTCTCGCGTGTCATTAAATGTGTGTCAAGATAGGGGTATTTTTCTAGTAGTGTAGAAGTTTGGTCTTGGATTTACAAGACAGATTTTCAAAGTGGTTTCTCATTAATTTAATCGATGGGTTCGTGCGAGATGAATCGTGGTTTGAAGCGGGTCAACTTGTGGACTTGGAAGCATTGCAATCAGTGAGTTCTAATCCCCCTATTTTCCGTTTTTAAATATTTTTGGGGCTATCATACATGCTATACCAGGTTTTTTCACACATCTTAAAGTGTTGATTAAATTAAAGAGCGTTACGACTTAAATGTTTTATAAACGTTTTCTAACGAGCCGGTTCTATAACGGTTGAATGAGTAAAGAGGCTTAGAGGTACAATTTTATGACACCATGACAAGAGTTAGGTAGAGTCATGAATTATAAGAGTCGAGTCTTGGTTTTTAGCCTAGATGGTGGATGGTTAGAAACATAGACGTGTCGTGTGACACTTATAGAGTATTGTTTTTTTTATGATACTATTTTATGATATCATAATGAGAGTTAGGTAGAATTCATATTTATAAGAGTTGAGTCTTGGTTTTTAGCCTAGACGGTGAATGGTTAGAAACATAGACGTGTTGTGTGACACTTATAGAGTATTGAGATACGATATATGTAGTTGGGTTGCACGTGCGTGGGGATGCGTGTGTGTCCTTGGATGTTTGGAGATGGGCTTAGTGGCGAGATTACATTGCTAGTGGTTAACCCACATAAAGATGCAAGATGTCGAGTTATAGGTACCTATGTGTGTGTGTGTGTGTCTATGTGCTATGTGTATGATGTAGCACCCTCATGGTGTTTTAAAGAGTAAGCCTTAGTGGCGAAGATGATTGTCGTTGTCCTCGTGACGCGATGAGTGCCTTAGTGGCGAAGATGATTGTCGTTGTCCTCGTGACACGATGAGTGCCTTAGTGGCGAAGATGATTGTCGTTGTCCTTGTGATGCGATGGGTGCCTTAGTGGCAAAGAGGTGTGATCGGTCAATTTCTTGTGAATTGACCAAACTGTGTGGTAGGTTCCCACCTTATGTGTTTTATTTGCATTCATATAGATAAATCGGTGGGTATGTGTTGTGTTTTTGTTAAAGATGATAATGTAGAGTTTCTTGTGATGAATTGTAGTGGGGGTGCCCGGTACAATTAAAAGGAGTATAGATGAACTATTCGTGTGTACCGACATTGCGTTGCAGAGTCATAGTTGTGGGTCGAGATAAATGATAAGTAAGTTTTGATTATGAGTCATATTGGGTGGGGGTTGATAATAAAGTGTTTAAATAATTTATGAGGTGTTTTAATTTTATAAACTTAAACTATTAGAATTCACTAAGCGTAGCTGACTTTTGCATGTATGTTAGATTGTGTTGCAGGTTTGTTCGAGTTGGTGATGCATTTTGGCTAGCGGATGGGATTACTCGTGATAGCATGGATGGTATTCGTAGTTTACAGTTTTATTAACAAACTATTTTTTTTTTTTAAAAAAAAGAACAATTTGTACCGTTGCAATTATTTTTCCGCTACGTCATTTTAATAAAATTGTTGATTTTTAGATGGTACACTGTAATGAGATCCGACGGTAGGGTGCCCGGGTTTGGGGCCTTACAAGTTACATACCATATAAGACTCCAAATAGTCACGTAAACAACCCTTACACAATTTGTGTTTTTAGGGCAGATTGTGCGTAGTGAAAAATAAATTATTTAAAATACTTAACAATCGAATTAAACTCCCAAATTTTTACTAAATATTCGTTGGATCTCATGGATAACCCATATTTTTGTTTTGTCTTAAAACCAAACAAAAAATTTATTAAAATTCGTACAACACAGCTATGTCCAGAAAATTTCCACAGCAGGTCAGTTTAGTAGAAAAATTCCCAGAAATTGTGTATTCACCCAAATGAGATGAATCCACTTGGAAAAGCTAAGTTTTTCCAGTATTGACCTACTGTCAAAATTTCATAACCTAACCCTTTGTAAAACTCGAGTTATGACCGTTTAAAGTTGACCCAATTTATAACTCCGAAAATCTGATATGACCTTTAATCAAATAAAACTCCAAAAACCACTCAAACAATGTCCAAATCTGATGGTTTTGCCCATTATAAAAAGCTAAGATCATTTACAGTACAATCATGCAAAGGAATCATCAAAACAATCAATTTAACATCACAATACAGACCCTACAAAACACCCTAATGAATCGGCCAGAAACTGAAACTTGCATCCCAAGTTATTCCCAAACCCTAATTATACATAAAAATCTCTAACACATGCATAACCCATATTATCATGATCAAACACATATATTATCATACAAAAACCCTAATTATGATTATTAACAACAATCATCATCATCAAATCACAATGAACATTCAAGAACTCCTACTAACACATGTTATGCGATTTGTATATATATGCATGCTCTATGATTTTTAAACTTTTCAAGCATTATTAATCATCATAAAACATGTAAAAATTATACCTTTCAATGCAAGAGTCCTCAAAGTCTAGAGATTACACCCAACTAGCTTGAAGAGATGATCAAGATTGATGTTTGTTGAAGATTTAGAGAGAGAGGGGGGTGGGGGTTTGTTTGCGGCGCAAAGGGTAGGGGATTAGGGTTTTATTTTGTTTTTTGTTTCCTAATTATAAGAAAGCTTGGCTTGTTGCCCAAGCAATTAGGTTTTAGGGCCCTTTTAGTCCACTAATCGGACCCGTTAATCATGTTTTAGCCTAATACGGGACCCAATAATATTAACCACCCTATCTTGCATAAAAACCATTGTTTTTATCATCTCATAACATATTAATCATAAGGTGCACGTAATTTGCATGGTTTACATATTAACTTTCAGTCAAGCGGTAATTCACATAAACATGTAATCCATATAAACATGTAACTTCACGTTCATCATAATTCAATTGTACATATTATTATATATTCCAGACAAATCACCAACGTTCGGGATACAGGACTCGTGTGTGTGTGTCGAAACAACGATTTTCCTAATTATAACATATGTTAATATCATCTAACATATGTTAGGCCTCCTTAAATAACCCTAGTTAAGTATTTAACCACGTATGAATATGTAAGTTAACTAGAGTTCAGTAAAAGTGTTAACCTGAAAATGCGGGGTATCACATCATCCCCAAGTTGAAAAGAATTTAGTCCCGAAATTCAGCAAGTAAACAATAAAGCCAGCTAGAAAACTGTGTGCTTGGTTCCCGGATGTCACAGGATTGAAGGCGGAATCAAAAATCCGGTTAGTTGTTATAGATGAGTGTTACTGAAGATGATGATAATACTGAGAACACACGCACAAAAACATACACAAATGGGTTGCACTTGTTAAGAAATGGCATAAGTTACAAAATTGTCTAAAGCGTGGGATATTTATACTACAGCTTCATACGCCTTGATAGCTTCAGGCGTATGGACTCATACGTGTTAAGAGACCTGGCGTATGAACCTTTCATACGCCTGAAGCCCTGTCCAAATTACCAAAATACCCCTTAACCTATAAAGTACAACCCGAACATCTATACAAAAAGCAAAACACGATCCTAACCCGATATCTATGCTAGGAATATATCCGAAGGGTGTACTTACAGACTCCCCCTTGACCTAGCTAGACATTTACAAAACAACCCAAAATACAACCACCAAATCACAAATATTCAATCAATAACTTCTTTAGACTTCTATTATCTGCAACTTTGACCAGTCGCATCCCGAATGAATCTTCTTGGTAGCACAGTACCTTACCATCTTTTGAAACCAAACGGCTTGATCTGCGTCTTGATCTTGAAAGTGGATCTGATTCTTGTTCAGCGTCTGCATATCTGCTTTAGATAGGTTCATCTGCCACATAGGATCCCATACATGAAGCTTTCTGTAGATCTTGGGATCATTCTTCAATACTATAACCACTTTAGTTGTTAGATAATCATAACCAGAAGATAAACTTGTTCGAGAAGTTTTGCTCAATCGGCACAAGCAGGACCTTGGTCATGATCTCAGGTGGGAAAGTGCCTGGTGTCACATAAACCCCAGGCGTACAGGTGGAAACAGACCAGGATGGTTTCTTTGCAATTTCCACGACGAGATGTGGGTAAATCTTCGATTGCATAGAGAATAGTATTCACGAGGGCCACAACAATTGCTTCTACATCTATTCCGCCATCATCACAATGTTAAAGAGTCGGTTAAATGTGAAAGCCTCCGTTCTTTAATCCTAAACCTCGAACCAACTTGATCCATAGAGTGATTGGTTTCACGTACATGTTAAACTAATTCTTGAAAACAACTTTTTCCAAAAAATAGGGTTCCCACTTTCACGTTCTCGTACATGTTAATCTAAGTGGTAATCAAAGCTATGTCTTTATCTTTACTCCAAGCTCTTCTTGCCATTTTTAAATGTTCAAGAATTTTTATAAAATATTGAAAGAAAGTAGAGTAATGTAAAGATGAAATTTTTTTTGAACGGAAAATTTCTACTCCTTGTGGGACTTGAGCCCATGACCTCCCTCTTAGGTGTTCTTAGAAGCTTTGCTTCTACCATTGGACCACCAACCCCAATGGCAATGTAAAGATGAATTTGATAAAGTAATAACTTTATAGTATAAATGGAATAAATAATTAATTTTTTAATAAGTCATTATATAAAGGGTCAATAATAAAATTAAAAAAAATGATTTCTTTAATAAAGTCAGGGGCAACACCGGTGGAAATCATGCCTTGAAAAGGGGCAATGCCCAAGGTGAAGATGAGGCATGACAGTGTTTGGGCGTTGAGGGGCGCCCAACTCCCCCGTCCATGCCACTACTTCGTATAATCTCATATAACACTACTAGAAAAAAGCCCTTTCTTGGCACGCAATGCATGTCAAGAAAGGGGTCTGATGACAGGGAAAAGAATGTCAAGGATGGTGGTGTCATAAATTTAACATGACATATTTTCGCGTGTTTTATGACACACATTTATGACAACATTTATTGACACGCGTTATGACACTTTTTAATGACACAATTTTATGACAGAATTTTATGACGTTCTTTGCGTGTCATAAATTTTTAATCTAAAAAAAATTCCTGTAAAATTACATATTTACCCTCCTGGATTTATTGCCATTTTATTATATGCAAAATAATTAGCAAACTAATAACAAAAACATCATTTCATTATATAATCCATATTTATCTAATTACAAACTAATCCGAGACAACGTTTACAAAAATATTGTATCGACATTACATTGCCTTCAAACAAGTTTCGATCATTTGAAAATAAATGTCGCGGCGTAGCCTGACCATTCTTCGGGAACGGCATCCATGTCCTCATCCCCGTAATGATCCGCTCCTCCCCCAACCTGAGGAATGAAGGACATATTAGATTTTCCAGTCATATTAAGAGACAGTAAAATGGGCGGGCAGTAACGGGTCAAAATTTTGGCAATTCTAGTACGTATCTAAATGGGTTGAGTCATGTTGGGTATACCTGAAACAATTTTTGGCCTACTTTTTTGTTTTATTTCCAAACAATTTTTGTGGTATATATGATTGCAAAAGGTATATGTCCAAAGCAATGATCCAACTTTTTTGAATACAGAGAGTGCATTGAAAATTTTTAAAAAGCACTTTAGGAGACCATAATATATAAAACCATGAATTACTCAAGACCATAATCTATAAAACCAATGAATTACAAACTTTTAAAAACAAAAACGGATCCTAGGTGTGGATCCTCCCCGGCCACCCTTAAAGCCTCCAAACTCAGTAAACAACTAAACAATATTTAGGTAACTGAAAGGATGCCCACATTGAACAAGAAGCATTCAAAGAAGTTCATACGTCTAAAATGCATGCAGATATAATAAAATACTAAAAATGCTAGAGTTAGCATTTTAAAAGATTCATTTGTATAGGTAAAAAAACCATGATAAGTGCATACGATGTGGCAGCAGGAGCATTCACATTTACATAGTACTCTGTCTTAAGAATTAAATACGGAAGATCCTAAATAGAAGTTTCATATTAACTAGTTCAAATAAATTAATTAAAAAAGAGTTATCCTTTTGTGTATAACTTATAACTTTAAAAGCTGTTTTATATTTGTTTTAACCGCAGGTAGTACCTAAAAGATTTAACAATGTACAAAAGAGCTAACCTTTAGCACAACTGTATGTATAACACGCGGCATTGCCACCAGTTCCAGCCCGTACATCGGCTTCAGCCGTTCGTCCACTAATACCAAGAGCTGCACTCAGGCCTGCTCCAAATGAGGCATGGACATCACTGCTAAATGTATTGACAGCTTCTTCTGATCTCAAAACAATTATCAAGTCTGCAAATTCACCGCCACCCTACATTTAACATCAGAAACAATGAGAATCTCACAACAGATTAAATGAAACATTGAATAACATTTAATGATGACGAAATGAAGATATAGCAAAGGGGGGAAGACCATGAGCCATCCTCCCTACGAGCAATTACCAATCCGGTCCCAATTTTATAGGTAGCCATCATACCAACTTTCACTGGTGCAAACTTCAAATTTCCATAACAATGAAACTCAAATCACATACTTCCTTGTTTTTTTTTATTTGTGTGAAAAGCGGATATATTCAAGCACACGAAACATATCAATCAATCGGTTGGAGAAAGAATGACACATAAGCAAATAAGGAAAATCGGAAGGATAAGTAATGTTTACACTAAGCTGGAAGCAAACAATTCATACCAGAAGAGGATTACAAACTCTTTCATGGTAAGCATAAACCCTGGAATTAAGTGTCTCCTCGACTCTTCTTTGTACGCCATCGTCGGATTCAATGTTGATTAAAACCAAACCTTAAAATAATAATAATAATAATAATAATAATGCTTTAAATTTTAGGTATTAAACGCATAAGAAGCGTTACTTTATCATATAGCAAACTTAACAAAAATAACAAATAAAACGCACCTTAATAGCACGGTTGAGAAGGATCCTAGAGTACACGGGATCCCGTGACCGAAAACAACCGATGCAGCGGCCAATGCAGCAGCGGTCTCCTCTGCTACCTCTGACCCCAGGTGGTTTCGATCAATTTTATACACTGGTCCGCAGCGTATCCATGTCCTCCGGCCTCTCCCAACAGTTATGATCCGATATAGGATCCCCTACTTGAACGTAAACCACACCATCTGTTACCGTTGCTTTCAGCAAGTAATCTGTCCCCCATTTTATTGCCTTAATTGCATTTCCTAACTCAGCGCCCATTAACTTCCCGAAACGCCATTGATTATCATCAAATAAGAGCAAAAAGTAAACAATATCTATTCGCAACTAAACACAAAAAATGGGAGCTTGAATTAAGCGATTAACAATGCGGCAAACACATAAATCAGAACGCAGCAAGCACCACTTTCTAATCCATGCAAGTCATCACCACAATAATCATTTCTTTATTCTTTTAATATTTAAGGTCAAACATTTGACTTTACATATTCATCATTGATTCAGTGATGTAGATTTAGTTTACAAATAAGTAAACCATGATTAGCATTTAGTCACCATTTCTATTTCTATTGTAGAAATCTAGTGATGTTTACAGTTCGCTTCAGCCAATTTTGATGAAAATTTTGGGTCGAACTACTATCCCAGTCATCAATTTAAACATACACATCCAAACACAACCTCAACTTGGCGGCCAAACTGAAAGGTTCAATCAAGTTTTACACCACTATCTTCGTTTTAAAATACACACATGAGCAACGCACAATCACGGACGATGCACATGTGATGCAGTCTAATGCGAGGCCTTATGCATCTGACTACTATATCTGAACAAAGCCGACCATCCACTGAACACATATCCTATATTTCAAGTATCTTTTTATACAAGTATATATAACTTGTTCTTCAGCATTGCCCGTCTATCTATTTGTGGGTCCAGTTCTTATATGCCCAGCCAGCTAGGTTGTATGTTGGTAATGATTGTATAGGGGCCACTACGGGGGTTCAGCAGGGGGACCCTTTAGGTCCCCTCCTTTTCGCCTTAGCACTACACCCTATGGTTCTCCGGGTGCAAGAGAATTGTAACCTCCCGTTTCATGCGTGGTACCTTGATGATGGGACGATTATTGGGGATGCCACCGATGTGGCGAATGCCCTAGACATCATCCAGAAGGAGGGGCCATCCCTGGGGCTTCAATTGAATATTAAGAAAACTGAGGTTTTCTGGCCGTCTTGTAATGGAGTGAAACTTAGGGATGGGCTCTTCCCCAGTGGAATTGGTAGGCCTGAAAAGGGGGTGGAGCTCCTTGGGGGGGCTGTTAGTCGGGACTCTTACTTTGTACGGGAATTGGCAGGGCGAAGAGCCTCGCGCGCGGTTGATCTTATGAAACTTTTGCCCTGCCTTCGGGATCCTCAAAGTGAACTCCTCTTGCTCAGATCTTGTATGGGAGTCGCTAAGTTGCTTTTTGGTTTGCGGACCTGCCAACCCGCCATGATGGATGAAGCGGTATCATGTTTTGATAAGGGTCTGCGGGAAGCTATTGAAGACATAGTGGTTTGTGGGGGTCCATTCTTTGGCGACCTACAGTGGCGACTAGCTTCCTTGCCGATGCGTTTGGGAGGATTAGGGCTTCTCTCGGCAAAGGATGTTGGGGTGTATGCCTTTGTGGCATCCCGAGCTCAGTCTTGGAATCTCCAAGACCACATCTTAAGGAATAGCGGGGTTGTGGACGTGGACTTGGACTACGTGCAGGCCCTTGACAGGATAAAGGACTATCTCCCAGGTTTTGATATTGGCGGTTTTTCTAACAAGGACACCGCCCCCCCCCCCCAAAGCCTCAGAAAACTTTGGCGAATGCCCTTTTTGGCAAAATCGCACAGAGCCTGGGTGAAGCTTTTGATCTGTCTTCCCGCCAAAAGGCAGTTATAGCATGCTTGCAAAGCCCCCATGCCCAAGATTTCCTAAATGTTATCCCGATCGAAGGTTTGGGCCAAACCATGTCTGGGGTTGAATATAGGGCCATTCTCAAATATCGTTTGATGATCCCCATGTACCACGAAGATGAAGCCTGCCCGATTTGCCGTAAGGCATGCTTGGACCAATACGGGGAACACGCAGTTCACTGTAAGGAGTTGCCTGGTTTCAAATATAGGCACGACTGGGTACGGGACGTTCTTTGGGATATTTTAAGAAGGGCTGGGATCTCAGCAAAAAAGGAGGCGCCTGTGAATTTCCTCTCGGACCCCGCAGAAGGGAGATCCACCCTACGTCCAGCAGACCTGCTTGTCTTTGGGTGGGCCGGGGGAAACACGCTTGTGTCGACCTAACAGGTGTATCTCCCCTGGTTGGTTTGAGGGATAATGGTTTTGTAGTAGGGCAAGCGGTGCGGAAAGCAGAGGTGAAGAAAGTTGAGAAACATGCTAAAACTTGTGAGGAGAACCAACACGTTTTCGTACCCCTGGCATTTGATACCTTTGGCTCCCTGGCACCGGAAGCCATCCGTTTCCTGACTAGAGTTCAACGTGTTATTCATAGCAATGGCTCGTCGCCACGAGGGCATGGGTTTGTTTTTAGTAGGTTAGGGTTTGCCATTCAGAAGGGGTTGGCGGCGCAGCTTGTTGCCCGTCTGCCCGCTATCTTGATGTAATTTTCCACGGTTATGTGTTTAATTAAGTTTATTTTAAAAAAAATTAATAATAAAAAAAAATATAACTAACTCTATCAGTCTCTTATTAATTCTTATTAACCAACGCCTCGCATTGTACACCGCATTTCGGACCAAAACAGCATCTAAATCTTCTAAACCCTATAACGGTCCTAACACATAACTCATGAACAATTACAGATCTGAACAAAACTAACAACCCTAAGACATAGAGAGCATGAATAATAATTGTATATGTAAATGAGACAAAGAAAGCGTACCAATTGGAGAAATTTGGCTTGGGTGAGAAGATAACGAGAGGAAACCACTTATGTTGAGATCGGATCTGGTTGTCTCTGAGTTATTCCATGAGTTTCGAACGAGTTATCATAATAAACCGATGAACGGAGATACAATTATGTCTCCGACGTTGTAAAACCCTAATTAGATGTTTAAATAATAATAGATGTTGTGGAAGAATCTCACTGGTTAATAATAATAATATTATATTATTAATAATATTATTATGTTGTGTGACGGACAATTGGTGATCTAACGCTACTTCTACAATAGAGAATGGAAGAGAGAGAATGGAGAGTTTTGGTCGGTCAAAACAGAGAGAGAATGGAATACTGAGAGGAGGATGAAGTGTTTAGTTGTGAAATAGAGAGAGAAGGATGATGAAGAAGAAAGGTTTTTGGAGAAGAAGGGTGCAGGTGGGTTTTTGGGATAAGATACAGATCTGGTGAGGTTATTGAGGGAGGGCGGGAGAGTGAGTGGGAGGGAAATTGAATTTTTGGTGACAACAAAATAAACACACAATGTTTGATATTGTCATATTTTTTATTTTCTGACACAAAATTCTTGACACACTTTTGGGTGTGTCATTAATTTATCAGATTTTATAAAGAGTAAATTACTAATTGCGTCCCTGTGTTATATTGGTTTTAACTAGTTGAATCCAAAATGAAAATGTTTAACTACCCGAGCACCTCACTTTTCCAAATATAACCCTTTGAGTCCAAAAACGTAACGTTGGTTGGATTCTCAGTTAAGTCCCCCACGTGCACCCCACGTGAGGGCATATTTGTCCTTTTAACCCCTATTTTAATCCCATCACCCCTGTTATAAAACCCATTTAACCCTTTCTTTTCTTCCTTATTAAAACCCTAAACGAATGATAATCATCTGATCTTCCATATCATCTGATTCGTGCCTTCAAAATCAACAATGATAGAGTTCTCAGTCTGGAATGTTCGTGGGCCATTAGGGCATTTTGATCCTTACGAAGAATATGGTATGTGTTTTTTTTACAATCTGGCTTAAATTTAACATGTTTACAATATGGAAATTTAACCTAAATTTTTTATTTTTTTTACAGATGGTTGCCCTACGATGTTTAGCATCCAAGTCTTTCATGGGGGGGGGGGGGGAGTTTTTAGGTTACCCAGGAAGAAGGTATGTAGGTAAAATGAACTATTTGGACAACATAGATGCTGATGAGTTCTCAGTGATAGAGTTTAACTCTATGTTTAAGATGTTAGGTTATTCTGATGATGATGTTGTGTATTACCGCTTTAAGATTCCTGGTGAAAATTTGGATAATGGTCTTAGAGCTCTAGGGTCTGATCAAGATGTCTTAGAGATGTGTAAGTTTGTGGCTAGGGTTAAGGTTATAGAAGTGTATGTTGAGCATTGGGTCACAAAGTTGGAAACATATTTTGTGTCACCACATAAAGGAAGTTCAAGTGTTATTATTGAGGAGATTGAAGATGTTGGTCCATCTGTTGGTAAAGCTAATCATGATCCAAGACATGATAAAGCTAGTGCTAGTAGAAGACTGCTTGCAATAAAGTGGATAGATAGTGATGATGGTCAAGGAAATTTAGATGATAATGTAGATGATGGTCAATGAAATTTAGATGATAATGTAGATGATGGTCAAGGTAATTTAGATGACAATGCAGACTCTAATGTAGAAGATGTTGAACAACACAGTGAGGATGAGGACTCTGAAGACTCAGATTACAGGATGGAAAAGGAAGATGATGACAATGATGAGTATGATGATGATTTTGAAGATGACCTAGGTGAAGATGGTGATGGTAAGAAGCATAAGCAGCAGAATGATGATGAAGACTCAGACTATATTCAGGATAAAGACAATGAGATTGAAGATGTTTATGTAGACATGGGTTCATTTAAGGCTGCTGCAGAAGTAGATCTTGAACCAGAGGATGATAACTGTGAAGATGATGAGGGTAGTCATGATGAGGATGTTGTAGAGATTGATATACAGTCTTCTTTTGATATATAGTTTGACCCATTTGAAATTTGGTGGTCAACAATACTTGATGTTTGCAGGCTTCTTTTGATATACAGTTTTGACCCATTTGACATTTGGTGGTCAACAATACTTGATGTTTGCAGGCTTCTTTTGATATACAGTTTGACCTATTTGACATTTGGTTGGTCATGTGACTTTTTAATGGTCCATATTTTGTAGTCTTGTTTTAATGGTCTATCAACACAAACTGTTTCTTGATATACAGTTTGACCCATTATACAATTGCAGTATTGGTCTATCAACACAAACTTGACATTAATAAACTTGCAACAACCTTACAAAAGACATCATATTTCATACCATTTGACCATTACAAAAGACAACCAAAACAGGTGAATTACATAACCATTCATCTAGTCAATTACATATCACTTGCTTATAAAATACATCACAAAGAAAACCCAACTGAACAATAACAACATTTTCATCCTTTTCAGCTTCTGATCTTTCTTCCTTTCCATTTCTTCGTGATTTTTGATAGATAGAATCAATCCAGGAATAACTTGAGTAGCTCGTTCACACATTGGAGGATCAGCCCAACTAACAAATCCACAGTTCACACCCTACATTTTTTAACCAAATCTTCAGCTACAAACTTAGGTAAATTTAGATAATTTAATTAAAAAAAAATAAACTTACAGCCCTAGCACAGCAATGGAATCGATGACCAGGGTTTGTTGTTGTCCATGACACGCGAATCGTTGTTGCAGCTCCACAAGGGGCAAATAACCATGTTAAGTGCTTGATTGTTCATCAATGGAGGATAATAATAATGGGGGTTAGGGTTTTAGTTTGGGTTCTGATGTTATAATAGGGGTGATGGGTTATAACGTTGGGATTAAATAGGGGTTAAAAGGACAAATATGCCCCTCACGTGGGGTGCACGTGGGGGGGGGGGGACTTAACTGAGAATCTAACCAACGTTACGTTTTTGGACTCAAAGGGTTAGATTTGGAAAAGTGAGGTGCTCAGGTAGTTAAACATTTTCATTTTGGATTCAACTAGTTAAAACCAATATAACACAGGGACGCAAATAATAATTTACTCTTTTATAAAATATGAGATTTTTTTTATGACACACGATTTTAAATGTCAAGAAAATGGTGTGTGTCAAGAAAAACCTATTTTGTAGTAGTGTAAAGACATCTTAACCCATCATCACATTTTACACCACCAACTTAAAATCCCTTCATGGTGTAGGTGTGGGTGTCAACTAGCACCATTTTTTTTCGTATTTCATATACAAAATGTAATAGCCAATTTTTGAACGATACTATTTTTTTCTTACGTTTGACTTCATTATTTTGATGAAAAATTGACACTTATCTTAGAAAAAACTGCGTAAGAACTCGTCAATGCGGATTCATCATTAAATGGATCTAATAACTCTGTTGTAGAATTTAGACCGAACCATTAAGAATCGTTGGGTACAATGAAACCTGTGAAGTCAAAAGATTTTAGTGAAAATGTTTCCATTGGTTTTACGAAAAAAGTATTACTTTTTACTAAATAAAAAATATATAAGCTTTTTACAAAGTATAAAAATTATTGTTTTAGTAATTAAACCCAAATTCAATTCAAATACAACTCATTATAATCAATTAGAGGGCATGTTTTCTTCTTTATATATATATCGCATATTTCATATTGTGTCATATCATGTTTTAGACCACATGTAGCGGCAATCAAATTGGGTGTTTTTTTTGGCATTTCACGTCCCAATTCACAAGCAAACACCGCCCCCAGGCTTTGTGGGGCTGTTTTGGGCATGGCTTGAAATATTTCACGTGTAAATTGGGCGTGAAAATGGGCATCCAATCATATTCAGACATTTGGAGTTCAGGGGTTTGATATAACGCTTCACTACGTTTGGCCTTACGAAGTTATATTTGTGTCACGTATTTTAAGTTGTCATATTGTGTTTTTTTAGTTTTGATTATGATTTCTATGACAAGTGTATCTATCGTGAAAAATCGAATTGATACCTTTTGAATTTCCATCTCATAGCTAGGGGTGTTCACGAGCTGAGCCGATCCGAGCGGAGCTTTGCTCGTGCTTGGCTCATTTACAAACCGAACCGAGCGGAGCGGCTCGTTTACAATCGAGCCGAAAACCGAACGAGCATTATTCGATCGCAAACTTTCCGAGCGAGCGCCGAGCAAGAATCGAGCGGAGAATAATATGGACGATCATAAAATTGGGATGTTTCCTTTGATGTTTTCATTGTCGGGTGACAACTTCTTTTGACAACTAAGGTCGAAATGTCCGATGATAACACTAATATTAAGATCCCAGTGTACAAGGATGAGGCTTAGATTGAGGCTAGTGAGGCGATGATCATACATCAGAAACCGGTTGTTGAATTGTGATGTAGGTGTGATATCAAGCGACAATTAGCGATGGATGATTAATAACATAAAGAAGTCAAAATTGTCACCTTATGACTTATTGTTTTACTATTAAATCTAGTGTTAATTTTTTATTGAATTAAGTGGGCTTTTTATATTTTGTTTGCATATACTGAGTTAAATCCAATAGAATCTTATATATAAAACCATAAATTTATCTGTAAATTGTATGTATATCTATTATTAAATAAATACAAATTTAATCGAGCCAAACCGAGCCGAGCGTACCTTTGCTCGTGCTTGGCTCATTTACAAACCGAACCGAGCCGATCGGCTCATATACAACCGAGCGAAAGATCGAGCGAACATTTTTCGAGCATTTTCCAAACGAGCGATTCACGAGCGACGAGCAAGTTGAACAACCCTACTCATAACACATATGAATCCACACTAGTTATATTATATCTAAGTTAAATCAACATAAAACACCATTGAATTTGAAACATAACAAATTTTAGTTAGATAAATAAAAATCCATTTTTTCCAAATATCACCATAATAAATTCCCGCCCAAGAATTATTTCGAAATTCCGCCACTATTTTCCCACTCACATTAAAACCAAAAACAAAATTAAAAAAATTATAACTCGTTAAACTCCATTTCTTCAATTACCGCTCATTTTAACATTTTACCTTAAATAATAATAATAATAATAATAATTTCAGGTTGAGAGAGTATATGAATGAGAGTTTAGGGTTTACTCACAAAATGAAATTCCCTTTCCCTTAAAATCCAAATAAATCCATCATCGCCTCCATCACTTACCAACAATCGCCACATTTTCTGGTTAACACAACAATTTAATTATCTCTATTATCTATGCCGATAATCTGTGTGTTGAATTTGTTTGTTGCTTCCGTTGGCTTTTAATTGTACATGAATTTGTGTTTTAATCGGTGTTTAGCGTTAGTTTTGAGTTGGAATTTGAGTTTGTGAGTTGTAATGGATTAGTTTTAGATTCTAGTGATTGTTGGAGAATTGACTTTGGATGTTTATATATCTGATGGTGTGATATTGGGTATTTTGAGAATTTACATGATGTTGTGTGTTATAATTCAAAAGTTAGTACTGCATTAAGTGTTAGTACTGCATTAGGTTTTTGTTTATGGTTTTGCCGTTAAGTGTGCTGAATTTGGTGATTGCTTTCGTTAGCTTCTGATTGTACATGTATTTGTGTTATGGTCGGTGTTTAGCGTTAGTTATAAGTTGATTATCAGTGTTGAGGTTGGAATTTGCGTTCGTAAGTTGTAATGGATTAGTTTCGGATACTAGTGATTGTAGGGGGACTGACTTTGGTGTCATTGTTATTTGTTGGTTTGTAGCTTCGGTTGTAGGTATTCGGGAATTTACATGATGTTTTTTTGGTAAACAGTGGCTGATTTTTTGTTTAATATGAAGCAGGTCACTAATTGCAGGTACTGCATTAGGTTTGGAAGCGTTGCTTAGCAACTGATTGTTATTAACTTAAAAGTGGCTATGTTTTGTTAAATGGTGATGGGTGTTTGGTTCTTTGCTTGCTGTTGAATCTTGTATGTACTATGTAGTGCTTTAGAGGTAATTGTTAAGTTTGTAGTTTGGCTGTAGGTTTTTTTGGGAATTTACATGATGTCATGGTTTTCTTTGTGATAAGTGTTTGAATGTTTAAGTTTAGAGCTAGGTCTCTAATTGCAGATTGGGAATTGTAAGTACTGAATTAGGTGTCTTTTTGTGGGTTTCCCATTACAAGTTGGAAGTGTTTGTTAGCAAGTAACTGCTACAAAGTTTATAGTGGTTTAGTTTTGTTAAATGGTGATGGGTGTTTGGTTCTTTTCTTGCTGTTAAAGCGAACGTTGTAAACGAGTTAACAAGTTAAGTTTTTATTAGTTGTTTGACTGTTTGAGTTAAAATACAATACAACTCAATTTGAGCATTACCTACTCCTTCATTAGTTAAGAAGGCTCGGTAAGTAGTCACTTTTGCTTAAAACGTATCTGCGATACCCTATAAGTGAAACTTTGTGTACGATTAAGTTTTCATAAAATTGAGTAGGAATTTGCTGTTTCGGACTTTTGATTGTTCATCAGTTTCTAAAAACTTGGGGATAATTCTTTCAGTCTTTTGTTAGTATTTGTATCAGTGGAACAATGTAATATTTATGTGTAGAAGTAACTGTTCAATATAACAACATACTATCAAACTTGAAATGCTCATATGGTTATAATCCCCCAAAATAATACATTTTGTAGTTAAACGAATATCTTATGGGTTTGTTCTGCGCGTTTTAGGACTCCCCTATTTTTAATCACATCAACACTCTCTCTCCTATAAAGCCTGGTAAAGCCTAAAGGGACATCATAAATTCAAGTCTTACCAGGGTTGAACTCTCCTCCCCTCATAACCACATCAAGAAGAATCCACACACCTCGACGGTCTATTGATTTAAAAAGGTAAAATCTTGTTTGGGTATTAATCTCATACATATTGCTTTCATTATAACATGAACAATAATTGTTAATTTTTTAATTACTTTCAGCTCTGAGTGCCATATACTATTTCAAGAAGACAATAACATTGCTGGTCCAAATCCGGAAAATTCAAGTTTGAAGAATCCCGAAGACGCCCTTACCAAAATGACTGCTTCAGTGAACCCAGAGAGATCTATGGAAACCTTTGACAATGAGGATGATAACGTGTTGGCATTACCTAAACATGTTGAGCAAAGACAAGACGACCATGACTTGTCCAGTCCCAAACTTGTTGATAATGATGGAAAAAACAAGAGTTGCTTGCAATCTAATATTTGCGAAAATCTCACGTCTGTGGACCAGCCATATGATCAACCACTAGTGGCTCAGGTAGGTTTTGATGTGACTAACTTTAATCATATTGTTAGTTGTCCTTTGCTTCTTTAAGTAAATATTATTACGCAAAAGTCTTTGTTTATAATTAGTATTGTGCCGTATAAATGAACCGTTTGCTAGTTAGTTGTTTTTCTTATTCTATCTGTGTTTTTGGATGTAAGGATCGTGACAAGGAAAAAGGATCAAGTGTTGCAAACAAACCTATTGTGACTAGCTTTTTAAGGTGGATTAGTGTGTGACAACTGAAAGCTGTAACTGTTATGAACATAAAGTTTGGAATAAGATTATACTTTGCATCTATTGCACCTAAATATTTTTATTAGCTCTTTGTCTCTTTATATATATTACTTTGTTACCATTTAGTTTTACTTATGGTCTACAGGAACTCAGGAAGTGGTTTGAAATTGAATAAAATACGCTTTTGCTATTTGTGTCCTATTTTCTTGTTAAGGCCCTGCTTTTCTTCACATCTTGTGCGCAATCAGTGTAACTACTGTCTATAAACATTTCAATCAAGTTGCAATTTTGTTAGCTCATGGCTGTAGAGCAAGCTTCAATATCCTCCTCCATTTGTGATCTATGCACATGTCATAAGACATGTCCTTCTAAGCAACTGAGTTATAGTTCTACTACAAACAGAACTCTTTCTGTTTTCTCCTAGATTAGCTATATGTTTTTGCTTTTCATGCTTTTAGGGCTGAGTTTATGATTTTTTTTTTTGTACAAGTACTAGAAATGACCACACCTTTTATTGTTAATATGCATCATTGTTCTGCTACATAGTTCATCTATACCCACCCTCCTATTAGAATAATTTGTGGTTTAAAGGCCTGGCTGACTGCATGAGAAAAAGTAAGGAGCTCATTCTACCTCACACATTTTCGTCTTTGAGAACACCAGAAGTCAGTATTCCCTTTTTGTTAGTATTGTTACCTAAAACATCATGCTTCGCGTGCTACTTTAACAGTGGTTCCAGTGGAAGTCTTTTTTATGTAGTTCAGGGCCATATGCCCATACATTGTTTGTAAGTTATTTCGTATGGATAATGAAGGTTGTACAATTGTACAAATAGAAACAGATCTACATGGGAATCTGTCTATTTTTTAGTCATAAACTTGCCTCTTTGGAAAAGCTAGAACCCTTTGTTCTTTTTATGGCTTGGTCTCATTTGCTATAAAGAATTCTTATTACTGTTTATATATCATCAAAAAGTTGGGAATAATCATGTTTTGTTTTGTACATCCACTCTCTATTTTATTATTCATTTGTTTTGAAAATGGCAAACTCACATGCTGTCGTGCTGAACCAACGCACATCGTTTCTTCCTTCTTAATATGTATTTAAAGAATTAAAAGAGATAGAATGATAGAGAATCAAAATTACTTAATGTGGGGAATGAAACTTTCTGATGGAAACCTTTTAAGTCTTCAGACTGGTTGAATAGTGAGCTGAATGAATTTGTCTAATGGAAGATATGTCATTCCTCACCCAAATATAAGTTTTCTTGGAACTTGATTGAAAGAAATGTCCTCAGTTTCTTTTGAGATATATTTACTTAACCATTATCTTCAGTTGCCCCTAAGTGCACAATTAGTCCAGTAATATTCTAGAGGCTTAGGTGCAAATAAGTGGCTTTATATTTGGCTATTTGCCCATATGTTTATGTGTACTATGACAATGCTTCTGTCGGATGAAAAAAGCTACTCTGGTTTAAAGTGCCGTAAGTTGGTTCTGTTTTTTTGAAACCAAATTCTTTTAATATTCAGTCATATGGATGAATATAATGTGAACCGTGGTCACTTCATTCGTATATTTAATGATGCAGAAGTAGAATTCTCTTATTCTTGTACAATAAAAAGCTACATCCTGCTCCTCTTTCAATATTCTTTTGTAAAAGTTTATGTTAATGTGTTGTCATCTGGAATTACAATGTTCGCAATACTCGTAGGTGGCTCAAAGTCAGCTTGGCAAGCGAAGACGTCTTCAGTTTGAGGCAGCACAAGACAGTATTGTTGAAAGTGTGCCTTGCCCTCAAAATCCTTCCAATACTCCTGCAATATCAGAAGTCGTAGAATCTTCTGTGTCTCAAACTACTAGGGGTTCTCGTGTAAATGTTTCCAAGCCCTCAGGTATAGGCTTGCATTTGAATAGCATTGTTAATGCCATGCCTTTGAGATATCTGAGTGGTGGAGTGAAAAAGTTGACATCTATTAGTTCTCTAAAGCAAGATAACATGCAATTGGCTTCAGTTTCACCCAATTCAAATTTAGTGGAGAATGCTTCAGCTAAAAGTGAGGAATATGTACATCAAACTCCTTACAGTAATGCAGAATCCATGAAAATGATTGAATATCAAGAAAAGTTTGACCAGGGAAGCCTTAACTCTGAACAAGTTGAGAGAGTTGAGGTGTATGGCAGATCAAATCCCAAGAAGAAGAGGTACTTCTCATGCTTTATAACAGATCTAGTTTTGTAAAATACTTCTTGATCCTAAATTTGTGGTGTATGCTTTCGGTAGCAAAATGAGTAAGTTAGGAAGGTTGGGAAACCAGTAAAAATAGGTGGCCGGTTTGCTTGACTAGTCAACACTTGTTTGTTTAATCTCTTTTGAACTTCATAAAGTAATCAATGTATTAAACATGATTACAATTTACAAAAACCAATAATAATCTATTTGTAGGCATTCCAATTTATGATGGTTGGCTTTTGGTCATTCATATATTGCTATCCTTTATGCGAGCTCTACCTTGTTGGAAAAATGGGTGGTTTTGGAAAGGAGGCAATAGACAAAATGATAACCCAAAGTCCCAAATTGACCCAATGTATCAGAATTTCTGTTTCTCTTTGTTTTCTCTACACTTTTAACCTTTTAACTGATTTGTGTAATGTGGTATCTTTCACACATTTATGGGTTTGTCTATTTACTTTAGAAAGAAGACAGAGAGCAATGGTGATGGTTGCAAATACTGCAACTGTAAGAAGACCAAGTGTTTGAAACTGTAAGTCAATCTGACGTTTGATTTTACATTAAAAAATGAGGATAACAAAGTGGTTTCTCTTGCAGATACTGTGACTGCTTTGCTGCTGGAATTTATTGTGCCGACTCCTGTTCTTGCCAAGGCTGCTTCAATAGACCCGAATATGAAAATACTGTTCTTGAGACACGCCAGCTAATTGAATCACGGGATCCACTTGCATTTGCTCCTAAGATAGTTCCTGGCTCTACAAAACCTCCAAGAAGCCAGATACTGGTATGTGTTTCTTTAGAGTGTTTGTATGTGCGATAAAAAA
The DNA here is from genome assembly GCA_028751855.1 of Ambrosia trifida. Taxonomy (NCBI): domain Eukaryota; kingdom Viridiplantae; phylum Streptophyta; class Magnoliopsida; order Asterales; family Asteraceae; genus Ambrosia; species Ambrosia trifida. Next base: position 1,041,907 of record CM054124.1, read on the forward strand.
CTGGTTGGGGTCGCGGGTAGCAATCTTTTGGGCAAGCTTTGTTTAGGTCTTTGTAGTTGATGCACATGCACCAGCCACCCGTGGTTATGGTTATATGGAATTAAATTAAACAATTTCATATTGGTTGTACAAAACTGATTATTTCTTACAGTTGCATTTCATCTTCATTACTTGATAGTATTGTCGTATAAGATCAATTTTGAAATATTGATAAAAATTATGTCTGAAAGTTCATCAACAGATAGCCTATCAACAGTTTGTTATTGTCAATAAGAAATAGATTGTCATACCTCAGATGATATTTTATAATATTATAAAAGAAAGTTGTTTTTGGTCACTTTATTTACTATTTATAAAATGAGAGTGACCAAACACTTAAGGGGGTGTTTGGGATTGATTATTCAAAACAGATTATGCGTTTTGGAAAAGCAGGGGTGGAGCTGCTTATAGATTATTGCGTTTTGGTAGCTTAAAAAACTGATTATCTGCGTTTTCAAAATGCAATCCAAACACTAAAAACTGATTATATGCGTTTTCAAATCGCAATAATCTAAAAATCTAAGCAGTCAATATCGGTGGGATATCGGTTATCGGACCCTCACCGATATTCGGTGTCAATATCGGTACCGATATTATCGGTGATATTTGCCGATATCCCACCAATATTTTGATTCTCATATATCGGTTATAGCGCCGCATTTCCAGGTTTTGCTTTTTTATAGGCCAAATTACAATAAAAGCCAATAATAATATTTTTTTTTTTGGAATAAGCCCATAAGTATTAAGAGCCCAACTACCCAAAAACACTTTCAACACCCTAAACTGGACAGAATTGTCTCTCCTTCGTCTTCTACTATTCCGTCTGTGACTGCCATCAAATCTGTAAGTATTATATATTATTATGTTTTAGGTTATATATAGATAACATTTCAAATATTGACACTTTGGAGTCTTGACTTTTGATATTACTATTAGTAATTTAGTATTATATATGACTATGTTTAGGTTTTATATTATGTTAATATATAAATATTAAAATTCTACATGATATTAAAATTACCGATATCCTGCCGATATCCCACCGCAATAACCTATATATCAAATATCGGCCCTTGACCGATATTCGATTTCCCATCGCATTAACTGCTTAGCTAAAAATCAGATTCAAAACGCAATCCCAAACACCCTCTAAAACAACTAATTATGTGAATATTACAACTTCAAACAACAAAAGGGCTTTCAAACAGTATCTCTTGTGACATGTCAGTTGTTGACTTGTTGTTGTTTGTATTTACATTGTTATTTAATAGTCAGTTTTAAAGCACACGTCCAAACACCCCACTTAATCTCATCGTGATTTTCTTTACGAACTATGAATACTAACAATTGTGTACAGGATGATGGAGATCAAGTGACACCTCTTGCAGGAAGACACAAAAGGGGTTGCAACTGCAAGAAGTCAATGTGCATGAAAAAGTATTGTGAATGTTATCAGGTGAATATGGCTGGCTCATTTCACATTTGATGTTTTTCGCCTTTCGGTCATGTTTTTTATACTAAATGAATTCATCTCAACAGGCTAATGTTGGATGCTCCGAAGGATGCCGTTGTGAAGGGTGTCAAAATGCTTATGGCATAAAAGGAGGTAACTAATAAATATCCATGGCAAAAAGCATTTCATACATATGCAAACTACCATCTTTTAGTTGTCACTTTTGATAAGTTACATTACTTGATTGCTTAAAAGATGATGATGAGACGTTATGATTATTTATACGAGGGTTTCCACTGTAGGCGTGGGTAGGGGAGATTTCCATATAGCTGGGTTCATTTCTTGCGTTCTGTTTTTTTTTTAATCCTAGTCAATACTAAGCTACTCTTGCCCTAGTTGGTTCTTTTTCACCATCAACCTGTTGAGAGGAAAGATGAGAGTTTGATATCTGTGGTGGTGACACCATATGACCGTTGGAGTGAGTTTATATATCAACACACTTTTCATTTTGAGATCAGGAGACAGGGATGGGTTTCCTATTTGTTCAGACTTGTTCTCAAGTTTGTCTCGGTTTCATTATGAGTATCCATATCAGTGTGAATCTTGTCCAACATGGAACTATGGAAGGTTCCATTGATGTGTGTGCTTGAAAAAGTAGTAGTACTAGTGTGATATGTATGAGTTGCACATTTGAGTTTTTGTGTATATACCAGTGAACACCTATATGTTCACTGGGCTGCTTGTGGCACTGGCAGATCAAGATTGGATGTCAGATTAACAACGGGCTCTGTTCAGACTTGTTGGAAACTTAGTGCCGAGGATAGGAAAGTACGGTGTAGTTACATGTAATTAGTGCATGAATTCTAGCCCATGGCCACGTAGTATGTGAGGGAATTTGAAGACAGAAAGTAGGCACTAAGGGACCCACAAGGCAGCTACTGAAATTGGGAAGGGCCTCGTACACCATTAGAGAGCCGGCTACCATGGCTTGTTTCTAAGGATAGCTTGCATTAGACTATTTTCTTATAAGCAGCACTTGCAAGTAGATCTATCTGGTTTTCTCTCCTCAAACGTGCCATAGGAAATCATTCTCCGAACCCTTGGGTCAGGAAATGGATTATACCTCATTTCCATGACATGTAGCTACTAGTACCATTTCTGTAAAAGTACAAATATATTATTTATTAAAAAAAATCATACTATTTTTCAAATAAAATAAACAAAAGCTATTATATAACATTTAATATCATTTAATTAGTATCAATAGTTTTACAATATTAGTGTATAAAAGTTATTTTCCATAGATAAAAGAAGAAATCTGCCGGAATCTAGTCATAATTTAGAGAATTTGGCTGGAAACTGTTCGGAGTTTGGGAATCTCGCCCGAATCAGCGCCTAAAATATCATCCGGATTCTAGAGAATTAAAGCGCAATGGGATCGACATAAAGCGCAATTGCCCCGCCTAAAAAATGGGTCCATGCGCAAGAGGCGATGGCTTTTAACAACTATGGAATGAATTACACCGGTTTCCTGACCTCAGGTTTCATAAGGCTGCTTATCATCATTCATCGCACTAGTGTAGGTAGAGAAAATGCTACATTACAAACATCGAATAATCAGCCTAATGCTACATAATACAAAGTTGCAACAATCATCAAAATTGTTTTTGATAAAAACTGATTATCAAACGATATATAAAATTATTTTGTTAAGCTTGGTCTTCATGTATGTAAAGTTTTGCTTGGTTTTGTTGTCCATTGAGATCACATTATCGTAGTCACTATATAGCATTATAGCCTATTATATATTTAAATCATCAAAATTTTTCCAAAGACTCATATCAAGTCATTACTTGGGACAACTATCTCCTGCAACACGTTTTGTTGCAATTGATTATCTGATTCTCTTTATGACTTTATTCACAATCTCTTAATCATTTTTTAGATGCACATGCTAACACCCCTATAAATATGATGCTACGATAATACTTATCTAGATTATGGTTTGTTGTGATTAGTACTTAGTCGTCTTAGTAAATGCAAAAAGAATATAATTCATAAAAAAGCTTGTTTGCTTTTTATCCATGGCCAAGAAGAGTACATAAATATGTATATGAGCTGTACCTGTTAAATGATGTACAGTCATTTTTATATTACTCAATTGCAACTATATGGTTACCTTGAAACTTCTGACGTCAAACTAATTTCAGAACTTGTGATTCGTTTCTTGTTTCTCTAATCACATTTTTATGTCATTCATTTCAGTGCCCAGTATGGCTGGAGAAACTTGCATGGAATCTGTTAATGAAAATATAGGCGATTCATTTGACGACAAATATCTTAAAGAGGGCCCCAATAGGGTGAGATCCTCTCTTCCAGAATTACATAAGCCTCACAATTTGTCTCCTCAGACGCCATCGTTTCAATGTTCAACGTAAGATGTAAATCATAATTTAGCAATGTAAATATCCTTTTAATTATGAAATATTACTTGAGATACCATTTTCTTGTTTAGGCACGGGAATGATGCATCAGAAGCTCGTGTTTTTCCTGGAAGGTACGTCACATCACCAGAATCTGAATGCCCTCCATACATGATAACCACCCCTAAATCTCCAAATGATTCTGTCCAAACGGATCAAGAATCATATCCTGATGGTGAATTTATGGATGAATTCTCACCTGGAGACTGGTCAAGCACAAGAGCTCCATATCTAGCTCCTAGCGGTATGAGGTTTTCTTCCCTTGGTTTCCATGGATCCTCTGTCACACCCGTGTCTCTGTTTGGTGGGGCAAAACCATTTTGTAGCATCAGTGACGATGATACACCCACTATATTAAGAGATTCATCTATTCAACAACATAATAAGGTTAAAGTGGCATCATCATCACCAAACAAAAAGCGAATTTCTCCACCTAGAATTCGGTTGCATGAGCTTGGTTCAAGCACTTTGAAAAGTGGCAGGAAGTTCATCTTGAAGGCGGTCTCTTCTTTCCCTCCTCTCACTCCGTGCATTGATTCCAAAGAGACTTCAAATCACCCTCCTCCTGATGACACCCTTTGAACTACTTCATTTTAAAGGTATTTTCAACGTTTCTGTGCATTTTCTAAAATATACACATTATTCTCGAGTTTGGATAGAGTCAACGAAGATAAAAAATATGTATATTAATATTCATACCTTAAGATAGGGGAGAAATAATAGGATTGCGTAATAGTTGCTTTTGCATGTTCTTGAGCTTGAAATAAACATTATAGGCGTCATCTAACAGAGGTGGCACCATGGCGTGATGGGTGAGTCGGTTAACGGGTCAAGCTGTGTCAACTTTGAAGTTTGAAATGGTTTTGTATATGGTTTTTTTTTTGTGTTTATATGTAATGCACTAATATGATTACTGAAACAATATTACTATAAACATTTTTATTACCTAAATAAAAACAAATAAACAGTTTGAAGGTTATATGCATTCAAAAATAGACTTCCGTTCCGGATAAAACACAATCCTAAAAGCTTCATTTATATTTATAATCATTTTAGAGCTCTTGACTCACTTTCTGCTTTTTCAGAATGTTTTGTAGGTCAACTTCAACCAGATGGTTTATATTTCTGAGCACAACAGCAGTCTCAATGGAAAATAACTCTGATTGCTTACAACTTGTTTCGCGCAGGTTGCAAAACATTCGAACTGCAACCATACAATTTGTTATCAAGCAACAACTCAAGATGTTTCCGAAGAGAGTCTTTTCACCCCACCCCACACCCTGACCCTGCTATTTTCTTTTTCATTTTTCGAGGACGATATGATCCTTTTAAATCGATCAACGCGGAAACAATGTGACTTTGTTGTACCTAGTGGCTTCCAGAGTTGGCCAAAACTGGGGTTTTTTCTTTTGTTGTTGAAATTGCTATGAGCAAAATACTAAATTTGGTGCCATTTTTGACTCGAGATACCTATGAATCCATAATAAGAGTTTTTTTTGGGTGTTGATGCTCCATTTTAGGCTTTTGTAAGTATTTGTTTGATATTAGCCTAGAGATGGGAACTGATTTTGGATTCTACAATTGGGGTTGTGGTTGGCTCAATTGTTGTTTGGCCGAGCAAGGGCCACAATCTAGTAATTAAATGGGCTTAACCCAAGTCACAAGTAAATTTGACAAGTTGGTTAAACTGGTTAAGTTTCATAATTAGCTATTAGACAATATATTGCATTAGGTTAATCTAGAGGGTTATGTGTAACTAATGTGGCTATATATATATACCTGATGTAATTATCTTTGTTAATAACAACACACACAATACTGATTACCAAGTTTATAAGAGCCCTTTTTTCCTAAACCTACTTTTTGCAGCGGCCACCTAACCAAACTCTACAACCTGCCATCGGCAACAGCCGCCACCCTCCCACCACCATATTCTGCTCTCTCTCTTTTCTTCCCTACAATGACCGTGTCAGCAGCCTTCTCTCAATTTGACAAAACCATCCACAACTCTCACAAGTTTGCATTCTAACTATCATCAACTAATTATGGGTATTGGAAGGCGATGGTAAAACCCTTATCAGTTATCACCCAACAACCCGATCGACTATGTTGATGGCACTATACCGTGTCCGCATCCACCGTAGAGACTGCAACAATTTTAGACCAAGATGCTGCACCCCAATCATAACCAAATGCAAACTACCCTACATGGGTATCCAATGATGCCCATTGATAGGATCAAAATAGAAAAACAGAGAGAGAGAGGATATTAATCGTAACACCCATATTCGAATGCTACTGGTCTCTACAATCTCTGAAGCGTCTTTTCAGCATGTTACAAGTAGCAACACGTCTAGGGAATTATGGTTTTCTCTAAAACGTCTATGCTCCGCACATGACTTCCAGATAATACACCCTTTGCGCACAACTCGTTAAGATCAAGATGTAGGGTGATGAAAAAACATCTGCTTCTCTTACACGTGCTCAAGAATACACATATGAGTTAGAATATCAAAGTAGGGTTTCGTATTAGATTATTCTATGTCCCCCATTAGGGTTACATAAGGTGGGTTTATATAGACCACCAAATTACACATTTAGTCCCTAATCTATGACTAATAATAATTATGTCTGATACTCCCCCGCAAACAAAGCGTGGGAGCGACTTTGTTTGAAAACCAAAAAACATAAACATAATATAAAAATAAAGACAATGGGTCTTCATTCTTCTCCCCTTGTTGTCTTGTTCCTCCAATAAACCACATTATTATTATTATTATTATTATTATTATTATTATTATTATTATTATTATTATTATTATTATTATTATTATTATTATTATTATTATACACCCACTAAACACCAAAAACAACCGTCAGCCAATTTGAATCCAACTTTTAGACTTTGAAAGTTGAAAACTCAACCTTTTGGTCCCAAGACATCATATGACGTTTCCATTTTGTTTAGAATTTCAAGGCCTTGTGGGTATTCAATCGTCTTCTTCATGCAAACAACTTGCAACCTTCTCTCTCTCTCTCTCTCTCTCTCTCTCTCTCTCTCTCTCTCTCTCTCTCTCTTTTCCCTCACAGATAAACAACCTCAGTCTTGGGTAATTGTCCCCGAAACCACAAAGATAATCGGTATCCCAACAAAAAACTAATAAAAAAATAGAAAAGAAACAAATGGACGCCCAGTGACCGTAGTCGTGCGGCGGTGTGTCAAACCATAGGCTCGTGACCGTGGTCAAATACGAGCTTTGGTGGCAGTGGACAGTGGTCCGACACAAACAAAGGAAAGAAAAGAAACAAATAGACACCCAGTGACCGTAGTCGAGCGACGGTGTGTCAAACCGAAGGACGGTGACCGTGGTCAGACGGCGATCTCCGATGGAAGCGAACCATGGTCCAGCAAAAACAAAAGAATGAAAGAAGAAAAAAAAACAGAACTAAGTTACGATGGGATTCCAGATATGAGACTAAGGTAGAGGGTTTTGTTTCCCTTTGTACACGATGGCATTGGAACGGGGCTTGTTCCCCTTCGTCGGGCTTCTCCCCCAACACCCAAAAAAGAGCATCCACCATATGGTGGCGGCGACAGGTGCAGGAAAAAGGTTCCAGTAGTGGTTGCTGGTTGTAGGTGCGACAGAGATGGTTGTAGGAGTGGTGGCTGCTAGGATTGGTGGTGGTGACAACAGATGCGTCGGTTAGGGTTCTGGTTGTGGTGTTGTTTGGTGGTGATAGACGTGGTACATGGAGAAGAAGAAGACCGTGCGCTTTCTGAGTAGTGGTGGTGGTAGGGCGGCGGCGGCGGCCGGCCGCCCCTCCTTGTTGTGACCTAAGCTCTGATACCAAGTTAGAATATCAAAGTAGGGTTTCGTATTAGATTATTCTGTGTCCCCATTAGGGTTACATAAGGTGGGTTTATATAGACCACCATATTATACATTTAGTCCCTAATCTATGACTAATAATAATTATGTCTAATAATATGTTGTTGCTAATATTGGTGAACCGATGAAGGAGAAGGATTTTGTTATGTTGGTTGTTTTTGGACTACATGAATAATACACATGACTCAAAACAAACATTCTGACACATCATTTTCCTAACGATTTCTCTGAGCTTTATGGTCTGTTATCATATCATGGCTACATGATCAAGAAATCTATACAAGATGTGCCTCAGGATCAGGCATTTATTGCTACATCCACCAACACTGTCGCCCCTTCAGCCTCTAATAGTTCTGTTTAGGCCTGTAAACGAACCAACTGAACACAAATAAAGGCATGTTTGTGTTTGTTCATTTAAGTTTAACCGAACACAAACACCAGCATATAATCAAACACATTTTTTTGTTCGTGTTCGTTCATGTTCGTTTGTTTAAAACCTAAACGAACTGTTCTTGAACAACATACATATAAAAAACTTAAATAAACATAGCTAGACATAACTAAACGAACACAAATGAATGCACTTGAATAAACATAAATGAACATAATATAACATAACATTAATGTACACAAACGGACAAGGCTAATACATTACAATTAATCCAAAAAACACATCTAAATTATGATTCATATATACTAACAATAAGTAGTTTTTATATTTATGTTTTATAAATACTACTTATGTATTAATTAAAACTTAAACGAACATATAACAACATAAATAAACAAACATAAATAAGTGAACATAAACGAATGTTCACGAACAAAAATGAACCAACAAAACCTTTGTTCATGTTCGTTCATTGACGAATAATTTATTTGTTCGTATTCGTTCGTTTTTTAAAATAAATGAACATAAACAAACTTCCCGCGAAACAAGTTCATGAACATCTCATGAATGTTCGGTTTGTTTACAAGCCTAGTTTTGTTGTATCATCCACCAACATTTAGTCTCTTCAGCAAGTCCTTGACCAGCTTGGTCTTCAAGTCCAACCCATAACCTCACCATTCTTACAATCCTTTTACACCAACACTAATTCTGGGAGTCCCGATGGCCTTGGAAACAAACGTGGCAAAGCGAACGACTCCGCAGCCAAGGAGAAGGTAACCGCTCTCAATTTTGCTTGGCTTTTAATTAGAACATGGTCTTGGTACGTGCAGGTGTGGTATTGGTCACGTCCCATCTCAATGCCAAAATAGGGATCTAACTACCATTTGAAGACGTCAACCATCAGTAAACTACACCGATTATCGCTCTCAGGCATCTGACAATCACTACTAAGCATCCCTCTCTTGGCTTCCCAACATTGGTGTCAATGAACATGCAACACTTGATCATTAATACATGGATTAGTCTGAGCGATACTGCGGTAATGATGGTCTTCATGTTGGCAATGTGAGTCTTTACGTATTATTCACATCGGTTCTGCTTGTATCTATTCTCCAAACAAAATCTTTATTCTTAAAAAAAATACTTCATGTGCTTGAAATCAAAAGAAACATACTTTCTGCACAAAAAAATTGTCGTGATAATGCCTTCGATTTCATGACTCTTTCTTTTTTGTGTAGGACAAGTATAACCACACTATCTAGCTTTCTCAAGGATCTAAGCATTGACGAGTTGTACTCCTTCGGTTTACCAAGGATCTAGCTACCTCCTAAAACTGCTCTATCTACCATTTGTGCCTCTACCAACATCTGGAATCAACGACTTAGACATTCACATTCACAACTTTTGAATTCTATGCTTTCCCAGTATTGTTTACTAGTTTTCTCTAAAAATTCTATTCTGGATTGTGACTCTTGTTGTGTTGGAAAGTCCTCTAAACATCATTTACCAATATCTAATTTTGAAAGTTCTCAAACTTTAGATTTGGTATTTTGTGACGTTTGGGGTCCTACCCCTAGTAGGTCTTGTGATGGTGATAATTATTCTTACTATGTGTTGATAGTATTCACGATTTATGTGGACATTTACTCTCAAACTTAAATTTGATGTTTATAACACTTCCACACAATTTTTAGTAATGGTTGAACGACAGTTCAAAACCAAACTCAAATCTGTCCAAACTGACTAGGTGGTGAATTTAGGAAGCTCTCACCCATTTTCTCTCCTCTTGGGATAATACATCTGCTTTATTGTCCTGATACTAGTGAAAACAAAACGGGTGTGTTAAACGCCGTCATAGAAATGTTGAAACAGAAGTCCTCTACACTTCATTTACCATTATCTAATTTCGAAAGTTCCCGTACTTTAGATTTGGTATTTTGTGATGTTTGGGGTCCAACCCCTATTACTTCTTGGGAGGATGGTCATAATTATTCTTACTGTGTGTTGATCATTATTCAAGATTTCTGTGGACATTTACTCTTAAACTTAAATTTGATGTTTATAACACTTCCATACAATTTTTAGTAATGGTTGAACAGTAGTTCAAAACCAAACTCAAATATTGTCTAAACTGACTGGGGAGGTGAATTTGGGATGCTCTCACCCATTTTCTCTCCTCTTGGGATAATACATAATCGAATGTTCACGAACAAAAATGAACCAACAAAAACATTTGTTCATGTTCGTTCATTTTGTAAGACGAATAATTTTTTTGTTCGTATTCATTCGTTTATTAAATAAATGGACATAAACGACCTTCCACAAACAAGTTCACGAACATCTCATCAACGTTCGGTTTGTTTACAAGCCTAGTTTTGTTGTATCATCCACCAACATTTAGTCTCTTCAGCAAGTCCTTGACCAATTCGGTATTCAAGTCCAACCCATAACCTCACCATTCTTACAATCATTTTACACCAACACTAATTCTGGGAGTCCCGATGGCCTTCGAAACAAACGTGTCAGAGCGAACGACTCATATAACCGCAGCCAAGGAGAAGGTAACCGCTCTCAATTTTGCTTGGTTTTTATTTAGAACATGGTTTTGGTACGTGCAGGTGTGGTATTGGTCACGTCCCACCTCAATGCCCAAACAGGGATCTAACCACCATTCGAAGACGTCAACCATTAGTAAACTACACCGATTATCGCTCTCAGGCATCTGACAATCACTACTAAGCATCCCTCTCTTGGCTTCCCAACATTGGTGTCAATGAACATGCAACACTTGATCATTAGTACGTGGATTAGTCTGAGCGATACTGCGGTAATGATGGTCTTCAAGTTAGCAACGATGAGTCTTTACCTATTATTCATATCGGTTCTGCTTGTATCTATTCTCCAAACAAAATCTTTATTCTTAAAAAAATACTTCATGTTCTTGAAATCAAAAGAAAAATACTTTCTGCACAAAAAAATTGTCGTGATTATGCCTTCGATTTCATGACACTTTCTTTTCTGTGTAGGACAAGTCTAAACACACTATCCTCCTCAAGGATCTAAGCATTGACGAGTTGTACTCCTTCTATTTACCAAGGATCTAGCTACCTCCTAAAACTGCTCTCTCTACCATTTGTGCCTCTACCAACATCTGGCATCAACGACTTAGACATTCACGTTCAAAACTTTTGAATTCTATGCTTTCCCAGTATTGTTTACTAGTTTTCTCTAAAAATTCTAGTCTGGATTGTGACTCTTGTTGTGTTGGAAAGTCCTCTAAACTTCATTTACCATTATCTAATTTTGAAAGTTCTCATACTTTAGATTTGGTATTTTGTAAAATTTAGGGTCCAACCCCTAGTACGTCTTGTGATGGTGATAATTATTCTTACTGTGTGTTGATAGTATTCACGATTTATGTGGACATTTACTCTCAAACTTAAATTTGATGTTTATAACACTTCCACACAATTTTTAGTAATGGTTGAACGACAGTTCAAAACCAAACTCAAATCTGTCCAAACTGACTGGGAGGTGTATTTAAGAAGCTCTCACCCATTTTCTCTCCTCTTGGGATAATACATCTGCTTTCTTGTCCTGATACTAGTGAAAACAAAACGGGTGTGTTAAACGCGGTCATAGATATGTTGAAACATAAGTCCTCTACACTTCATTTACCATTATCTAATTTCGAAAGTTCCCGTACTTTAGATTTGGTATTTTGTGATGTTTGGGGTCCAACCCCTATTACTTCTTGGGATGGTCATAATTATTCTTACTGTGTGTTGATCATTATTCAAGATTTCTGTGGACATTTACTCTCAAACTTAAATTTGATGTTTATAACACTTCCATACATTATTAGTAATGGTTGAACAACAGTTCAAAACCAAACTCAAATATGTCTAAACTGACTAGGGATGTGAATTTCGGAAGCTCTCGCCTATTTTCTCTCCTCTTGGGATAATACATATGCTTTCTTGTCCTCATACTAGTGAAGAAAACGGGTGTGTTGAACGCCGTCATAGACATGTTGAAGCATAAATCCTCTGAAGTTTATTAACCATTATCTAATTTCGAAATTTGCCTGCAAACGAGCCAACTGAACACAAATAAAGGCATGGTCGTGTTTGTTCATTTAAGTTTAGCCGAACACAAACATCAACATATAATCGAACACTTTTTTTTTCGTGTTCGTTCATGGTAGTTCATGTTCATTTGTTTATAACCTAAACGAACTGTTCTTGAACAACATACATATAAAAAACTTAAATAGACATAGCTGGACATATCTAAACGAACACAAATGAATGTAATAGAATAAACATAAATGAACATAATATAACATAACATTAATGTACACAAACGGACAAGTCTAATACATTACAATTAATCAAAAAACACATCTAAATTAGGATACATTTATACTAACAATAAGTAGTTTTTATAATTATGTTTTATAAATCCTACTTATGTATTAATTAAAATTTAAACGAACAACCATAAAAAAACGAACATATAACAACATAAATAATTGAACATAATCGAATGTTCACGAACAAAAATGAACCAACAAAAACATTTGTTCATGTTCGTTCATTTTGTAAGACGAATAATTTTTTTCTTCGTATTCATTCGTTTATTAAATAAATGAACATAAACGACCTTCCCCCAAACAAGTTCACGAACATCTCATCAACGTTCGGTTTGTTTACAAGCCTAGTTTTGTTGTATCATCCACCAACATTTAGTCTCTTCAGCAAGTCCTTGACCAATTTGGTATTCAAGTCCAACCCATAACCTCACCATTCTTACAATCATTTTACACCAACACTAATTCTGGGAGTCCCGGTGGCCTTCGAAACAAACGTGTCAGAGCGAACGACTCATATAACCGCAGCCAAGGAGAAGGTAACCGCTCTCAATTTTGCTTGGTTTTTATTTAGAACATGGTTTTGGTACGTGCAGGTGTGGTATTGGTCACGTCCCACCTCAATGCCCAAACAGGGATCTAACCACCATTCGAAGACGTCAACCATTAGTAAACTACACCGATTATCGCTCTCAGGCATCTGACAATCACTACTAAGCATCCCTCTCTTGGCTTCCCAACATTGGTGTCAATGAACATGCAACACTTGATCATTAGTACGTGGATTAGTCTGAGCGATACTGCGGTAATGATGGTCTTCAAGTTAGCAACGATGAGTCTTTACCTATTATTCATATCGGTTCTGCTTGTATCTATTCTCCAAACAAAATCTTTATTCTTAAAAAAATACTTCATGTTCTTGAAATCAAAAGAAAAATACTTTCTGCACAAAAAAATTGTCGTGATTGTGCCTTCGATTTCATGACACTTTCTTTTCTGTGTAGGACAAGTCTAAACACACTATCCTCCTCAAGGATCTAAGCATTGATGAGTTGTACTCCTTCTATTTACCAAGGATCTAGCTACCTCCTAAAACTGCTCTCTCTACCATTTGTGCCTCTACCAACATCTGGCATCAACGACTTAGACATTCACGTTCAAAACTTTTGAATTCTATGCTTTCCCAGTATTGTTTACTAGTTTTCTCTAACAAATCTAGTCTGGATTGTGACTCTTGTTGTGTTGGAAAGTCCTCTAAACTTCATTTACCATTATCTAATTTTGAAAGTTCTCATACTTTAGATTTGGTATTTTGTAACATTTAGGGTCCAACCCCTAGTACGTCTTGTGATGGTGATAATTATTCTTACTGTGTGTTGATAGTATTCACGATTTATGTGGACATTTACTCTCAAACTTAAATTTGATGTTTATAACACTTCCACACAATTTTTAGTAATGGTTGAACGATAGTTCAAAACCAAACTCAAATCTGTCCAAACTGACTGGGAGGTGTATTTAAGAAGCTCTCACCCATTTTCTCTCCTCTTGGGATAATACATCTGCTTTCTTGTCCTGATACTAGTGAAAACAAAACGGGTGTGTTAAACGCCGTCATAGATATGTTGAAACATAAGTCCTCTACACTTCATTTACCATTATCTAATTTTGAAAGTTCCCGTACTTTAGATTTGGTATTTTGTGATGTTTGGGGTCCAACCCCTATTACTTCTTGGGATGGTCATAATTATTCTTACTGTGTGTTGATCATTATTCAAGATTTCTGTGGACATTTACTCTCAAACTTAAATTTGATGTTTATAACACTTCCATACATTATTAGTAATGGTTGAACAACAGTTCAAAACCAAACTCAAATATGTCTAAACTGACTAGGGATGTGAATTTCGGAAGCTCTCGCCTATTTTCTCTCCTCTTGGGATAATACATATGCTTTCTTGTCCTCATACTAGTGAAGAAAACGGGTGTGTTGAACGCCGTCATAGACATGTTAAAGCATAAGTCCTCTAAACTTCATTAACCATTATTTAATTTCGAAAAATGCATGTAAACGAGCCAGCTGAACACAAATAATGGCATGTTCGTATTTGTTCATTTAAGTCTAGCCGAACACAAGCACCAACATATAATCGAACACTTTTTTTTGTTTGTTTTTGTTCATGTTCGTTTGTTTAAAACCCAAACGAATTGTTCTTGATCAACATACATATAAAAAACTTAAATAAACATAGCTAGACATAGCTAAACGAACAAAAATTAATGTAATTGAATAAACATAATATAACATAACATTAATGTACACAAACGGACAAGTCTAATACATTATAATTAATCCAAAAAACACATCTAAATTAGGATTCATATATACTGACAATAACTAGTTTTTATATTTATGTTTTATAAATACTACTTATGTATTAATTAAGATTTAAACGAACAACCATAAAAAAATGAACATATAACAACATAAATAAACAAAGATAAATAAGTGAACATAAACGAATATTCACGAACAAAAACGAACCAACAAAACCTTTGTTCATGTTCGTTCATTTGGTAAGACGAACAAATTTTTTGTTCGTATTCTTTTGTTTATTAATTAAATGAACATAAACGAACTTCCCGCGAAACAAGTTCATGAACATCTCATGAACGTTCGGTTTGCTTACAAGAAGAAAAGGGGTGGGTTTCGACCCTATGGTAGAAAACCCAAAACCTTGGATTAAAAATTGAGTCATATGCTTGAAATTGAACTTATGTTGCCTAAATTCTGCTCAATAATCTGAATGTGAGTCATATGCTTGATTAGGTGGGCTTGTAAACTAAAGATTGAACTCATAAGGTTATTAGTTAAAGTCATGCCCACTAAGTGTTTGATGTTTTGCTTAAATTAACTAAAAATGACAAGTTGTTGAGTGGAAATCACACTTAGTAACATGCATTCTTAAAATTGAATATATCATGGAACGAGGAAATTAAGTCTTAATGATAATGTGGTTTACTGGATTAGGCGAATCAAGTGGGGTGAAGGAAATCAAAAGCGATACGGATAGTCTCCAAAAGGGGAAGATTTGAGGTACGTTATATGTACGAGTTTATTTACATATTACTTCTGTTGTCATCGTTGTGTTGTTGATGATATGAAAGGGAATGATCACAAACAAAGATTAGATTCCATGTTAGACTTAAATCAATGGGAATTAGACATGGGTAGTCAAGATGAGTAACCCGGTGTTTGTAGTCCTAGAAGCCGTAGAGGCAAGGATAATGTTCGAGTTAAGCTACTAAGGCGGATTTCTATGGTAAACTAGACGAAACATGGCCATGGGTATAGTGGTCATCATCTTGGCCTTGTAATGGGTCAAAATAGATGAATTCATGCTCGTTAAGCATTAGACACGTAAGACCAAGGCATAGATAATTCCCAAAACGGATTGTAGAGCCTGAGGCATCCTTATGATAAAATCTCTCTAGACTAAGTCTAGGACAATTTGAATCATACAAACAAGTCATGGAAATCGGCTAGATAAAAATGAAAAACCTGACAGTCGATCTGAACGGCCGTTCGCTTTGAGCGAACGACCATTCGCTGGAGACACAGATACCACGAAGCTACTGTAAAGCCTAAACGAACGATCGCCTGAACGAACGTTCGCCTGGGCGGACGACCGTTCACCCAAGGTGAACGATCGTTCACCTAGAGACTGCTATGGATGGACTACTTTAATTGCTCTAAGACATGTTCTAAGCTAACTAACCTCGTATGTTGTTTGTATAACAGGTTGTAGTTATAACGGGCACCCGGATGGAGGAACAAGCACGCGAATCATACCGAACACATTATTTTGGAAGTCTTTTGCAAAGGGTCGTACAAATACATATGTGTGTACAACTATTGATGTTTTCCGTTGCGTTTAGACTTTGAAAACTAGGTCTGCTGTCTATTTAAAACTTGAATTCCATCTGTTTTTGAAACATGCCTTGTAAATGATTGCAGTGTATAATTTTAACTTGGTGTCTAATTTGAAGTACGTCATTACCCTCTCAAATATGTTATAATATTGGGTTTAGAGGGAAGGGCGTTACAAGTGGTATTCAGAGCCAAAGGTTTATGTTCGATTTGCAAGATTGATCAAGAAATCTGGGAAGAAATACCTCAACTTAGTACACAATAACATAAGAAGAGTGATAGGAACAAATTCAATTGGTGGGAGTAGATTGAAACTCCAACCATGAGAAACATTACATCATGGTGTTATGATACATAGAATGTTAGAATCTCATGTATTACATGACAATGAGAAATATTGAAATATAAACAAATTTCTAATGAACATTTCTGTTAGCAAGATGCAAGTGATACCGGTGAAGAAAGCAATCCTCTCACTCAAGAGGAAGTGAATGAAAGAATATCAGAGGAGATTGGAAAGGCGTTAGAAAAAGGTTTGAAGAAAGTGATTGAGGACATTCAAGGGGCTATCCTAGCCACTGTGGATGAAAAGATAAGAGAATTGAAAGAGAGTCTCTCCCAATATAGGGAGAGGACGAGAGAAAAGAGAGGTTGTACTTATGACAAGTTCTAAGTTCATGGCTTGTAAGCCACCACTCTACAAGGGCGAGGTAGATCCTATAGCTTGCCAAAAATGGATTGATGATATCGAAGGGGTATTCGAGAGAAGCCATTGTGACATTAGTGATCAGGTGGCCAACGCTATGGGTCAACTTCGGGATAATGCGAAGACTTAGTGGGACACTGTCAAAGCAGAAAAGGGAACAGAAGCTATCCGAACCATGACGTGGGAAGAATTCAAAGCACCCTTTCTCAAACACCACAACCCTAGGGCGGTAGTAAACAAAATCAAAGAGGAATTCATGAATTTGAGGCATAAGGGGGAAATCATTGACAAGGTTACCTATACATTTCTTGATAAACTGAAATTCTGTGCCGAGTTGGTACAAACTGAAGAGCAAAAGATCTACCACTACCATAACATGCTCGATGGGGAATACCGGGAATTATTGCAACTTTCCAAATATGTGACCTTAGCCGAAATCGTGGATGCTGCCCGAAATAGGGAAATAGAGCTCAATAGACAAATTGAGCGGGTGAAAGGAGGGCAGAGCTCTTCTAAAAAACAAAAAAAGAATGAATCCCCGGCTAAAGGCGACCTGAAACAAGGACAAGGATCCTCTAGTTGAAAGATTTGCCATCGAAACCACAAGGGTGAATGCTACTTCAAGAACAAACCATGCCCAAACTGTGGTAAGACCAGGCATATACTAAGCAACTGTGCCTCCAAAGTTAGAGTTTTCTACCAGTGCTATCAACCGGGTCATGTGGAGGCAGCATGTCCAGAATTATTGAAGGCTAAAGAAACGAAAGAGGTTGAAGCGCCGAAGGAAGAAACTCCTAAGGCTTGAGCTGTATCTTTCCTCTTAACGGCCGAGGAGGCTAAAGATGAACCCGATGTCATGCCAGGTATATTCTTAGTCAATTATGTACCTGCTCATGTATTGTTTGATACGGTTGCTAATAAATGATTTATTTCACATGAATTTATTAAACACCCCTAATTTCATTTAACAAAACTAACCATACCCATAGAGGTAGAGGTGGGGAATTAACGAAGTTTTCTTGTTTGTGACATATGTCGAGGGTGTAACATCCTCATTGAAGGCGGCGATTTTTAAATTGATCTAATGCCAATGGCTATGAGAGAATTCCACATAGTGTTGGGAATGGATTGGCTATCTTGCTATCGCACTAACGTGCAACGATACCACAACGTGATCGAATAAACCTCACCTAGTGGTAAGCTTGTCACCATACACAGGGAAAAGAAACCAAATCCCATGCTATGTTCATACCCTGAGGCAACTAAGTTGATCCGACATGGGTGCAATGCATACTTGACCCATGTAATTGAATCCACCATACCATCGCCAAGGTTTGAAGAGTTACCAGTGGTGAAAGATTTCGAAGATGTGTTTCCGGAAGAACTACCGGGATTACCACCCGAGCGGGAAGTGCAATTTCACATAGAGTTCGTGCCGGGGGCTAAGCCGATTGCCAAGGCGCCCTATCGATTGGCACTGCCCGAACTCCGAGAGTTGTTCTCACAATTGCAAGACCTCCTAGAAAAGGGGTTTATCTGGCCAAGTGCTTCCCCATGCGGAGCACCGGTCCTATTCGTGAAAAAGAAGGACGGTAGCATGCGCATGTGCATCGACTACCGAGAGTTGAACAAGTTGACTGTGAAGAATAGGTACCCTCAAAGACAAGCTCACTCAATCGCCCATCTTTACACTCCCTAGCGGTTTCAATGACTTACTTGTATATTCCGATGCATCACATCAAGGTCTCGGGTACGTGCTAATGCAAAATGATAAAGTTATTGCATACGCCTCGCGACAATTGAAAATACACGAGACGAAATACCCGACTCACGACCTCGAGTTAGCGGCGGTGGTCTTTGCATTAAAAATATGGAGGCATTACCTCTACGGGTGAAATGCACCTTATTCACCGACCATAAGGGTTTGAAGTACTTCTTCGATCAGAAAGATCTCAACATGAGGCAACGAAGATGGCTCGAGACGATAAAAGATTATGATTGCGAGATCCATTACCACCCCGAGAAGGCTAATGTAGTAGCTGATGCCTTAAGTCGAAAGGGGGATTATAAGCCGAAACGTGTGAGGTCTATGCAACTGGTAGTAACCTCGGGCCTACTTGATCAAATTTGGGTGGCCCAAACGGAAGCTATCAAAGAAGAAAATTGGAAGAAGGAAATAATCGTGGGCCAAGCAAAAGACTTTGTAGATAGCAGGGAAGGGTTAAAAACCCGGTTTGATAGAATTTGGATACCAAATACGTGTGGTGTTAAATAGCTTTTACTTCATGAGGCTCACAAGTCCCTCTATTCAATTCACCCGGGTGCCATAAAAATGTACTGGGATCTCAAGCAAAATTATTGGTGGCCGAGAATGAAACGAGATGTGGTAAAGTGTGTGGAGAAGTGTTTGACTTGTCTACAAGTTAAGGCTGAACACCAAAAGCCCTACAGTAAATTACAACCCTTGGAGATACCAACATGGAAGTGGGAAAACATTATGATGGATCTGCTTACCAAATTACCAAGAACCGCACGGGCTTTGATGCCATTTGGGTAGTAGTAGACTGGTCAACAAAGAGTGCCTATTTCCTTTCTATTAAGGAAACATATACGTCTGAGAAAATGGCGGACTTGTATATTAACGAAATAATCTCACGTCATGGTGTCCCGGTGTCAATCGTATCTGATAGGGACACCCGATTCACCTCACAGTTTTGGCGGGATTTTCAAAATCAAATGGGTACTAAGTTGCTAATTAGCATCGATTACCATTCTCAAACGGACGAGATAAGAGAAAGGACAATCCAAACACTAACCGGCATGCTCCGTGCTTGTATCATCTATTTTGGGGGTAGTTGGGATTCTCACCTACCGCTTGTGGAATTTTCTTACAATAACAGTTATTATACAAGCATCGGTATGCCATCGTACGAAATGTTGTACGGTAGGAAGTGCCAGACTCCGGTATGTTGGGAGAGGTGGGACCTCGTGAAATTGTACCAAGGGATATCCTTAGTGCGACGAATGAAAAAATCGATGCAATTCATGCCCATTTAAAGGCGGCCCAAGATTGATAAAAGCATTATGCAGACAAGAAATGTAGAACTATTGAATTTCAACCCAGTGATAAAGTTATGCTAAAAGTTTCGCCTTGTAAAGTGATAATCCATTTCAAAAGAAAAAGGAAGTTAAGACCTAGGTTCGTTGGACCATTTAAGGTCTTAGAACGAGTGGGGCAAGTAGCATACCATCTAGAATTGCCGAACGAGCTAAGTGCTATTCATCACACTTTCCACGTCTCTCATTTACGCAAGTGCTTGGCCGATGAAACGGTGTTTCAACCGCTTGACAATCTTGAGGTGGATAGAAAGCGGAATTTGGCACCAAGACCAGTGGAGGTGTTGGACCGAAAGGTTAGAAACCTTAGAACAAAGACAATAGCTTAAGTGAAGGTGAGATGGGAGTCGCGGAAGGGGTCACCTATAACTTGGGAACCCGAAGAAGAGATGAAGCGCCTTTATCCATTCTTATTTGGTAATTAATTTGTTTCGCGGACATAACCCCTTCAAGGGGGTGGAGTTGTAACGCCCAAAATTCGAAAACCGTATTTTAATAATAATAAACCATTAAGAACATGGGTTAAAATAGTATGTATGCTAACCACAAGGTTTGTCTAGAACTAAATAGTGACCAATTAAATATTTAGTCAAACCTGGAGGGCTAGAAGTGTTATGTGTGCAAACATAATTCAATTTTTGATAAAAACAACAAAAATTCTGGTGGAGGGGATCGGTATTGATCGACCCACACACCAGGAAAACACACACTAGCTCCTAATCTCTGTAATCTTCAAAATCAAAGGGCCAAAGCAAGACAAAGTCACTGCATGAGTACAGAAAAACAAATCACCATCAAAATTTGAACAAAGGTATATTTAATCTTTTGATTTGGTGATGATTCCCAAAAGTAGGGTTCTTGGTGATAATCCACATTGATGGGGAAATCATTGAATTGGGGAAGAAATTAGCATGTATGACTATAGAGTTATCAAATACCTAGCCACAAGCTTTAATTGTTAGTAATTGGGCTGAAATCATAATGATTATTGCAGAAAAGGGTGGGTTTCGACCCTATGATAGAAACCCCAAAACCTTGGATTAAAAATTGAGTCATATGCTTGAAATTGAACTTATGTTGCCTAAACTCTGCTCAATAATCTGAATGTGAGTCCTATGCTTGATTAGGTGGGCTTGTAAACTAAAGATTGAACTCATAAGGTAATTAGTTAAGGTCATGCCCACCAAGTGTTTGATGTTTTGCTTAAATGAACTAAAAATGACCAGTTGTTGAGGGGAAATCACACTTAGTAACTTACATTCTTAAAATCGAACATATCAAGGAACGAGGATATTAAGTCCTAATGATAATGTGGTTGACTGGATTAGGCGAATCAAGTGGGGCCAAGGAAATCAAAAGCAAGACGAATATTCGCCAAAAGGGGAAGATTTAAGGTACGTTATATGTACAAGTTTATTTACATATTACTTGTGTTGTCATTATTGTGTTGTGATTCTATGAAAGAGAATGATCATGAAAAAAAGATTAGATTCCATGTTAGACTTAAATCAATGGGAATTAGACATGGGTAGTCAAGATGAGCAACCCGTTGTTTGTAGTCCTAGAAGCCGTAGAGGCAAGGATAATGTTCGAGGTAAGCTACTATGGCGGATTGCTATGGTAAACTAGATGAAACATGGCCATGGGTATAGTGGTCATCATCTTGGCCTTGTAATCGGTCGAAAGGAATGAATTTATACTTGTTGAGCATTAGACACGTAAGACCAAGGCATAGACAATTCCCAAAGCGGATTGTAGAGCCTGAAGCATCCTTATTATAGAATCACTCTAGACTAAGTCTAGGACAATTCAAATCATGCAAACAAGTCATGGAAATTGGCTAGATAAAAATGAAAAACCTGAGCAGTCGATCTGAACGGCCGTTCGCTTTGAGCGAACGACCGTTTGCTTTGAGTGAATGACCGTTTGCCGGAGACACAGATACCATGAAGCTACTGTAAGGCCTGAACGGTCGTTCGCTTGGTTGAACGACCGTTCACCGGACCCCGGTCAGGGTGAACGACCGTTCACCCTGTTCGACCGTTCACCCGGACTTTGCTATGGATGGACTACTTTAATTGCTCTAAGACATGTTCTAAGCTAACTAACCTTGTGGGTTGTTTGTATAACATGTTGTAGGTATAAGGGGCACCCGGATGGAGGATCAAGCACACGAACCAAATCGAACACACTTATTTTGGAAGTCTTTTGTAAAGGGTCATACAAAAACATATTTGTGTACAACTATAGATGTTTTCCGCTGTGTTTAGGCTTTGAAAACTAGGTCTGCTGTCTGTTTAAAACTTGAATTCCATCTGTTTTTGAAACATGCTTTGTAAATGATTGGTAGTGTACAATTTTAACTTAGTGTCTAATTTAAAGTACGTCATTACCCTCCCAAATATGTTATAATATTGGGTTTAGAGGGAAGGGCCTTACACATGTGTTCCCACCACCAATATTGTTGACTGTAAATGGGTGTCCAAAATTGTAACGACCTAGGTACCAAAGCTGCGCAGCGATTGATAATATATTTACTTTCACAGGATCCACGAATAACGATCTTTCTTTACAGGAAACCCACCAGCTGTAAAGGAAGATCGTTATTCGTAAATCTTGGGAAAGTAAAGATGTTATCAATCCGTTGCGCAGCTCTGGTACCCAGGTCATTACGCAGATAAAAAAAGGATAAACACGAGGTGGTTACGCGCTACAAAGCATGTTTAGTTGCAAAAGATTTTCGTAAACAGCCTAGTGTTGACTATCATGACACGTTTAGTCCGGTTGTCAAAGCTAGCACCATACGAGCTCTTTTATCTCTTGCTGTCACAAAGGCTGGTCTCTTTGTTAAATGGGTGTACAAAATGCATTTTTACACGGGGATCTTAAAGAACCACATGGATTTGTAGTCCGTGACCAACCATATCATGTGTGCCTTCTAAGAAAATCCCTCTATGGTCTCAAATAGGCCTCACGAGCTTCGTTTCACAGGTTTTCTATGGCTTTACTTTGCCTCGGTTTCAAGGTATCCAAGACTGATCCATCATTGTTTATTTTATCTACTCGTGGTACTTTACTATACATGCTTATATATGTTGACGATATAATTCTTACAAGGAACAATCCTAAGAAATTGAATACGTTGATCACAGTCCTAGCAAAACTTTTGTTGTTTAGGATATGGGCTCACTTTCATATTTTTCGGGAATTGATTTATTCCCAAAGGGGCAATATTATTCTCTATCAAAAGAAGTATATTTTGGATATGCAGGTCTCTCTGAATCAAAACCAATCTTCTTTCCCATTTCACGTACTGATCGCGTGTCGAGTGCTAATCAAAAACTATATTAAAAACAACTCCTTAGCTACAAGGACTGTAGTATAGGGAGTAGGGTTGTCGAACCACGAGGAGTATGTGGTTAGTGTTGATAGCAATTTTATTAGTTAAACTAATTAATTAAAAATAATATTTTATGAAGTAGAATGTTGTTGTGGTTGCAAAAGTTGATCAAGTGGTTTGAATATAAAACAATAATAATAAAGATGTAACTTCCTCTAAACTTCTGGTTCTAGGTTTCACACAATTTTCAGTTTATAGATTGGGAACCACATAGACATAGTTCTGGAAATTAGTTAATTAACTGGTAGCACAAGTTCTTGTCATCAAACCCTATTATCTACCCAATTGTAAGCGTCAAGTCAACCCTCTTTATGTCACCCAACCCGCTACTAAGTTTTGTCATCAACCGAACAAGTTGTAAAGAAAGGACTCAAAACACAACTCAATTGTTTCAATTAACTAATGCATCAATAATGTTTAAGATGTTTGTCATCACAAGCAAAAACAAAATCCAATACTAAAAATAAATTGAAAACGTGCAAAACCTAATTGAACCATTCGTCTAGAGGAAGTCACAAAACCTTTAGCCTAGCATCTCGCCCATTAAAGCTTTTTCCTCTATTTTCTTGTCTTCTGTGCGATGCCTTGCGTCCCCGAAGCTGTTGTGCGACCTCTCCTTTAAGCTGCCGTCTTTAACCCTTTAATCGATACAAGGGTTTTTCTTTTGTGGCCCACTTACGTAACTAACATTAATCAGCCCAATAGCCTTTGATTCCAATCCAAAAATTACTAAAGATAACTTCATTTGTCATTCTGTGAAACAATAATCAATTAAATAATTATATGATTTGAGAACCGAATATACATAACAATGAATGATTGTATGGACTTAGATTAATATGTCGACACTTTAGTCTTGTATTATTATTATTAATAACATAATTTTACAAAATACTTTATACTAAAATCAATATAGATTTATTAAATAAATTCTATTTAAAATGCACCGATTAAACACTAAAATATATACAAAACTAAAATATTAACAATGTGTGTTTCACAACACATCACGTACTGTAAATCTATCTCTGGATGATAGCTCTCCTTTTAACAACCCTATTTGATATCGCCAGATTGTAGGGGCTCTCTAGCATGTTTAGTGGCGGATCCAGAATCTTTTTGTACGGGTGGCACAATACGAGTCGGCTAAAAATGGGTCAACAAAAAAGTGATGATAAAAGAATGTAGTTTGTTAAACATTTACATATATAATATAAAAAATACCTCGATTACGATTGTTCTTTACATGTTTTCATCTTTTGAAAACGTTCGATTACATTTTCTGTAACACCCCAACCGATGGCGGAATCATCGAGGTGCCACGTAGTGACGATTGTTCAAAAGCTCATGGTACTAAAATGTAAATATTATTGAATAATCAAAATTGTCTTACATGGAAATGGAAATTACATTGTCTAAACGAAATGTAAATATTGAAATAACTGAATTGAAATAGAACACTAAATGTCTCTTGCTAAAGCACTAGATCAAACTGCACCTGAAACATGTACAAAAATAGGTTTGGTCAACATATGAAATGTTGGTGAGCATTCCTAGATTTGATATATGTAGTAGGTTAAAAAGTTATACAATTCAAGTGCAAGCTACAGTGCAATTATGTAAACTATGTATCATACAAATGAGCGAAATCAACCCTGTGACTGTATAATGTACTGTATGAACTGTAGTGTACTCAACCAATAAATGGATGATAACTTAACACTGGCCACGGATTCTCCGATGAAAAAGGGGGAGAATCAATCTAGGCGGGTTGTCAATCCAAATAGCGCTATCCAATGTTAAGGTCGGCTTGTACCATGTTAATGATTTCACTAAGTACAAATGTAATCCACATGTATTGTCTAAGCATAAAGCACGTTGTAAGCAATGCACATAGTACTAGAATTGTATTGTAAAAATGTAAACTTGTATTTGAAATTGTAATAGTGTACATGTAACACCCCAAAAATGTATAAAAGCAAAAAGGGGTAGGAATACTCACTGTTCACGTAATAACTTGAAATTGAACTTGGACAACGAAATATGAATTGAGATTACTCCCAAATGATTAACCTAGAGTAATTGATAATGTGTAAGTGAAATAACTCTAGGATACATGTATTTCTAGGGCTTCGAATTTGGGGATAAATGCTTATTTGATTAATTAATGAATTGTTTATTAAATATATGAAATTTAATAAATAAATAAATAAAAGTCTCTTTGTAAAATCTTAAGTTGAATATAATCATAACATAAGGTTTTAAGTATGAAAATAATTTTTATAAAATTATTTTCTTGGAAATAGAATATTTAATCTAATTATTTCAAATTGCCAAAATATGACTTTAATATCTAAAAATATTAAAATCAAAGAATTTCTGAATTAAAAATTGTATTTCCGTTCTAAATAGTTAGAAATAATTTATATAAAATTTTGGTGCAAAAATATTGAATAATGAATTTATTATGATTTAATTATGATTAAAACTAACAAAAATTGATTAAAAATATAAAATAAATGATTTTTCATAATTAAAAATCATTTCTGAAAAGTTTAAAGTTATAAAAACTTAGGATAATTTTTGTGGAAATTAATAAGATCGTTTTGATATTTTTATGGATTTTTATAAATAAAATAGAATAAACTTGATTTATTTATTATATATATTAAATAAATAAATTTTTGAAAACTAAAAATTGGGTGTTGAACTTTTATCTCAGATCAACATGATATAATTTTTTTGTAGAATTTATAAAAGGGTTTTGGTATTTTAAAATGAATTATAAATGGATATATATATATAAGTTAAGCTTTTTTAAAAAAAATGGTGTTTGTGGGACTCGAACCCGGGGTCTGTGACCGGTTCAACGTCTTTAAGCAACATGTGCTACCAACTGATCTGGGTGATCAGTTGGTGATAGTTTTTGTTTCAAAATGTTGTTATATGTTTCAATAATTCATGTTCTTCCCCAATCTATACCCTAATCTAAACTATAACCAATAGAGCTTGAATTAGTTTACAAAAGCTCAATTATTCAGAGGGCTTTTGTTAGGAACATAATAGGAAACGTAATGGGGAAAACAATTGGGACTTACAGTTCGTATGGGATCGTCATGAACGGGTCAACCAAAAAGTCAAACGAACCAAAAAAAAACTCATCAATTCGCGATAAAGATCAACTGTGGTGTGTTCTTGATAGTTGGGTTATGTAAATCGGCACTGTATGAGTGTACGTATGTTTTTAATCGTAGAGATAACTCCTTTATATACGAATTGGAATTTATTGTTTATGGTATGTTCATCAATGGCTATCAATCGCTACAAATGACTGAATTGACGCGTTAATTTTGCACGGATTGATGATTAGTTGTTTGTCGGTCAAACCCAAGCCAAAATTTATGCAGATTGATTCCAAGATTTCAGCTTGTTTCTGTTTTTCTTTTGTCCCTGCGTCGCACAACAGCCAACAAGGAAGAAGGAGGATAAGGTTTTAGGTGGGGTTAAATATCATTGGGGTTGAGTTTAAATCACCAAAAGAGATGTAGCTCAGGTGGTACGCGTGTTTGTGTGTGGTGATACCTGCCCGGGTTCGAGTCCCGGCAGGATCATTATTTTTTTTTTTTTGATTAAAAACAGAGTGGGAAAGGAAACAGCTGGGCTTGGGCCTGCTGTCTGTGGGCTGCACTCTTCTGGGCCAGCTAATGGGCCATTGATGTTGGGCTGAAAAGTAAAGAAAGGGTGGGTTTGGTTTAGGTTAATGGGTTATGTGCGGTTTTAAAAAAAAATGTATATTTATATATATAATAAAATCTAAATTTTATTATTATTATTATTATTATTATTATTTAAAAAAAAGAAAAGTGACGGATGTCACAGCATCCCCTACTTTTAGAAACTTCGTCCCGAAGTTATTAGAAACATAGGGTTATGGATGCTTGGGTAAAAATTAAGATAACTGTGGTTTGGAAAGTTCGAATGATTTGGATATGAGGTTTGATTGGATTAGGTTCGTCTCGAATAAGAAGGTGAATAAGAATCTAATGAATCACTAAATTTCAAGTTTTAAGAATTCTAAAATAAATGTACGAGTTGGTTGACTATAAAAGACTAAATGAACTAACAAGCAAACAGAGTTTGTTCCTGGTCCGACTTCCAGTCTCACTCTCAATGCATCATTAGTGTTTGTATACAGGGTGTACCGCAGCTAACCCACCACACCTTTGATACCTTGAAAACGTGCTGGATGCCTACCAAACATTCTAATAGAATTTCACACTACCTTAACGCACCTGTAAATTCATGATTACGTTCCGGACCGGAATCATCAATTTACCTTACATTAGGGTTTTGTGTCCTTCTATGACCCCACCGATTGTTGAGCAGGTTCGATAGCCTCCACCAGCCGTGGAGTAGGTTGTAGGGCCTCTCCCGACTGTTTGAAAAGACATAGTGACCTCTACCAATCGTTGAGTATGTTCGATAGCCTCCACCAGTCGTGGAGCAGGTTGTAGGGCCTCTCTCGACTGTTGAAAAAGGCATGATGACCTCTATTAAGTGCAGCAATTATTATTCACATAGATTGCAAATTGATAGCATGTTTATGCAAGCAAGTTTGTAAGTACTACAACCATTAAGTGTAAGTGTTATCATGAATAATTAAATGTTTATGAATAATTAGATGTTCAATGCATAGTCAAGTTAAGGAAAATCAAGTTTCATGTAATAGCCAATGATGTTTTCTTAGAAAAGCATCTGTAAGATCAAGTATCAAGTCCAAACGTTCCAAATAAATGTAAGGTAGAGTCTTGTATGATAAATGTAATCAATATGATAAATTTCCAATCTGTGTTAATACACAATAATACGCAAGGAAATTTCTAGATGTTATATGCCTATGAGTACGACAAAATTGGGTACAAAATGATAATAGACTCAAGAAAATGAAAACACAAGTATCATGAATAATTAAATGTCCAGTGAATAGTCAAATTAAGAGGAAATCAAGTTTCACAAACAATGATGTTTTGAAAAAAAATCATGTAGAATCAAGTATCAGGTTTTTAGTAGTTTGATTATCATGGGTAACTAGCTCACGTGTGAGAAGGTGAAGGATATTAATTTAGTTCTTGAGAGGATGATGAAAAATCTTGAAGCAGAATCAAGGTTGTGAGAGATGGTGAATGTGAAGATAGTTGATAAAGAGTTTATTTTATAGTAAGGAGATTATATAGCAGTGTAAATTTTGGGGTTTGGATCAAAGGTTATAATCAAGTGTATAAGAAAACATGATTGTGGTGTATGCCAAATATTGTAAAAATTTGAACAAGTTGAAAATGAGTGATTGTTGATATAGAATCTAGAGACTAGATATTATTCCAAAAAAAATAAATATTTTCAAAATTTGGTTTTGTACATAAGGCAAAAGTTGTTAAATAGTACAAGCTAAGTAGGCTTTGTAATAGTTTAAAACATTATATAGAAAATCGTTTGTTACGTCCATAAATAATCAATTGAATTTAAGTTCGAGGAAAATATGTACTTTGTAAAGTTGCTAGGTAATACAACTAGTTTTAGAAATCTTTAGTTTGTGCTAAAGTATGAGGTTATAGTTTTTAAAATAAATAACATGTGGAGAAAAGAAATAATATGATTTGGGTAGGGTGTTGAATATTTAACAAGTGGCTAAGAGGGTAAGGTGAAGTGTGATTGTGAAATCCATAGATGGTTATGAGCAATATATGAAAATCGTGAAATATAAAATATTGTATATGAACCGAGAGAGTATTATTGAAAAGCTTGCATAAGATGCTTGGAGTGTTCTTGTCTAGCTGTAAAGCCCAACAAGAACGTTGACTTTTCAAAGGAATTGAACCCAATGGTGATCAAAGAAGACATGCTTTAGCCTATAAGTGGACACTCACTCCAGGAATCCCCAGGTAAGCATAACAGGTCCGTAAATGGATTTATGCGCTATACTTGCCTATGCCAGAAAACCCAGTGTACAGGCGTCCACCCTTCCAGATTGCACGTGTCCTTATCACACTCATTAAAGTTCAACAACTCTGAAGGAACAAAAGTAAGAGTAGGCATTATGCCTAAGAGTGTCTTCATGAAAGGTATTGTCCCTGTTCCATGATGATGTAGACTTTCCACTTCTTGTAGAACACCATCTCTATGCACCATGACGAAAGATAAGAAGAATGGAGAGAGAGAAGAAGGAAAAGATAGAAGAAGGAAAGTAGAGGGAAATGAGGGGTAGGGTAGTTCAGGAAATATTATGCATGCAAGTTAAAGTTCGGTTATAGTCTAGGCCATTTTATCTAATAACCTAATTCCCTATACCCATGGCTCTGATACCAATCTGTAACACCCCAACCGATGGCGGAATCATCGAGGTGCCACGTAGTGACGATTGTTCAAAAGCTCATGGTACTAAAATGTAAATATTATTGAATAATCAAAATTGTCTTACATGGAAATGGAAATTACATTGTCTAAACGAAATGTAAATATTGAAATAACTGAATTGAAATAGAACACTAAATGTCTCTTGCTAAAGCACTAGATCAAACTGCACCTGAAACATGTACAAAAATAGGTTTGGTCAACATATGAAATGTTGGTGAGCATTCCTAGATTTGATATATGTAGTAGGTTAAAAAGTTATACAATTCAAGTGCAAGCTACAGTGCAATTATGTAAACTATGTATCATACAAATGAGCGAAATCAACCCTGTGACTGTATAATGTACTGTATGAACTGTAGTGTACTCAACCAATAAATGGATGATAACTTAACACTGGCCACGGATTCTCCGATGAAAAAGGGGGAGAATCAATCTAGGCGGGTTGTCAATCCAAATAGCGCTATCCAATGTTAAGGTCGGCTTGTACCATGTTAATGATTTCACTAAGTACAAATGTAATCCACATGTATTGTCTAAGCATAAAGCACGTTGTAAGCAATGCACATAGTACTAGAATTGTATTGTAAAAATGTAAACTTGTATTTGAAATTGTAATAGTGTACATGTAACACCCCAAAAATGTATAAAAGCAAAAAGGGGTAGGAATACTCACTGTTCACGTAATAACTTGAAATTGAACTTGGACAACGAAATATGAATTGAGATTACTCCCAAATGATTAACCTAGAGTAATTGATAATGTGTAAGTGAAATAACTCTAGGATACATGTATTTCTAGGGCTTCGAATTTGGGGATAAATGCTTATTTGATTAATTAATGAATTGTTTATTAAATATATGAAATTTAATAAATAAATAAATAAAAGTCTCTTTGTAAAATCTTAAGTTGAATATAATCATAACATAAGGTTTTAAGTATGAAAATAATTTTTATAAAATTATTTTCTTGGAAATAGAATATTTAATCTAATTATTTCAAATTGCCAAAATATGACTTTAATATCTAAAAATATTAAAATCAAAGAATTTCTGAATTAAAAATTGTATTTCCGTTCTAAATAGTTAGAAATAATTTATATAAAATTTTGGTGCAAAAATATTGAATAATGAATTTATTATGATTTAATTATGATTAAAACTAACAAAAATTGATTAAAAATATAAAATAAATGATTTTTCATAATTAAAAATCATTTCTGAAAAGTTTAAAGTTATAAAAACTTAGGATAATTTTTGTGGAAATTAATAAGATCGTTTTGATATTTTTATGGATTTTTATAAATAAAATAGAATAAACTTGATTTATTTATTATATATATTAAATAAATAAATTTTTGAAAACTAAAAATTGGGTGTTGAACTTTTATCTCAGATCAACATGATATAATTTTTTTGTAGAATTTATAAAAGGGTTTTGGTATTTTAAAATGAATTATAAATGGATATATATATATAAGTTAAGCTTTTTTAAAAAAAAATGGTGTTTGTGGGACTCGAACCCGGGGTCTGTGACCGGTTCAACGTCTTTAAGCAACATGTGCTACCAACTGATCTGGGTGATCAGTTGGTGATAGTTTTTGTTTCAAAATGTTGTTATATGTTTCAATAATTCATGTTCTTCCCCAATCTATACCCTAATCTAAACTATAACCAATAGAGCTTGAATTAGTTTACAAAAGCTCAATTATTCAGAGGGCTTTTGTTAGGAACATAATAGGAAACGTAATGGGGAAAACAATTGGGACTTACAGTTCGTATGGGATCGTCATGAACGGGTCAACCAAAAAGTCAAACGAACCAAAAAAAAACTCATCAATTCGCGATAAAGATCAACTGTGGTGTGTTCTTGATAGTTGGGTTATGTAAATCGGCACTGTATGAGTGTACGTATGTTTTTAATCGTAGAGATAACTCCTTTATATACGAATTGGAATTTATTGTTTATGGTATGTTCATCAATGGCTATCAATCGCTACAAATGACTGAATTGACGCGTTAATTTTGCACGGATTGATGATTAGTTGTTTGTCGGTCAAACCCAAGCCAAAATTTATGCAGATTGATTCCAAGATTTCAGCTTGTTTCTGTTTTTCTTTTGTCCCTGCGTCGCACAACAGCCAACAAGGAAGAAGGAGGATAAGGTTTTAGGTGGGGTTAAATATCATTGGGGTTGAGTTTAAATCACCAAAAGAGATGTAGCTCAGGTGGTACGCGTGTTTGTGTGTGGTGATACCTGCCCGGGTTCGAGTCCCGGCAGGATCATTATTTTTTTTTTTTTGATTAAAAACAGAGTGGGAAAGGAAACAGCTGGGCTTGGGCCTGCTGTCTGTGGGCTGCACTCTTCTGGGCCAGCTAATGGGCCATTGATGTTGGGCTGAAAAGTAAAGAAAGGGTGGGTTTGGTTTAGGTTAATGGGTTATGTGCGGTTTTAAAAAAAAATGTATATTTATATATATAATAAAATCTAAATTTTATTATTATTATTATTATTATTATTATTATTATTTAAAAAAAAGAAAAGTGACGGATGTCACATTTTCCTTGCATATAACATTTGATTTTATCTAAACAAATATATGTCAATTAAAGTATGTGATTTTAGGTATGACATTTGACTTTATAGACGTGTATTCTTGTTGAACTATATATAGTTTATACATGAAAAATACGTTTTCAATATTTATAAACACTTTATAGTGGTAACATTTTGCAATTGGAATTCCAAAATAATGATGTTATTGATTGTTTCATATGTTAAATAATATAAAATTGTCTTTCAAAAAATATAGTAATACAAAAATGAACTTATTGGTACCGAATAGCGATGGCCCATGAGGACTTCTTGAGGCCCATTTCAATTAATTCCATAGAAGAGTTCTCCTATGTAATCACCTTTAGCTGCATACAGTGGGCACATGCCCACCGAACACAAAGCATACATCCACCACTGAGCATGTTGTATTTCCCGACCTGACATTACATATGTAGTCAACAAAGTATGTTAGTTTAGGCACTTTCCAACAACAAATCACATACTGGTTGGCGGTTAAATGGGATACTGCGGTATTTACAGCGTATTTCTGATTACGATCTATTGCTTCAACACAACTCTGGATCCCTTCTGCATGCCTATACGGATGCCTCGTTTAATTTACATGCCTTCATATGCAAATTGGGCTGGTTGCCCAGATAACCATCGATTCACCCGGGGATTTGCTATATATCTTGGTTCAAACTTAGTATCATTGCATGCTCGTAAACAACAAACTGTATCTCAGTCATCTACAAAATCGGAGCACAAGGCTTTAGCAGATACAGTTGTTCAGCTTACCTGACTTGAAACACTGTTACAAGAATTTTATGCCCCAATGTTTTTGGTTCCAACGTTATGGTGTTACAACTTGAGAGCAACATACACGTCAACGGATCCTGTGTTTCATGCGCGAACAAAGCATGTAGAAGTGGTTTTTCACTTTATTTGAGAGAAGGTTACGCAAGGAAGACTTTATGTCCAATTTATAAACATAGATGATCAAATTGCTAATGTGTTCACAAAACCACTACCCTCACAACGATTTCTTTGGCTTCGGTCCAAGCTATAGGTCGCTTCCCAGCCTTAGCTTGTGGGGGAATATTACAATATAGTGCATTACGTTAATCTAGAGGGTTATATGTGTATTATCATTGTTAATCACAGTATAGACAATATTAATTACCAAGTTTATATTTGGCTAGCAAGTTAGCATTAGTCAATTCAAATTCATTGAGTTATGGTTTGAGAGTTGTAATATGTTTTTTTACTAGTTATATTTTCTGATTAATAAGATTAAGAGTTATTCAATTCAAGTTCTTGTGTGTTATACTGTCATTCAGTTTGATATTCGATTAGGATTTGAACACGCACACATACATCGGGTATTTGTGAGTAGTCACAACGCTTGAAATGACAAAATCGTGATATTTATAACCACCACAACCCTTACTATTATGCTTCCTACTAATGAAGACACTTCCTAATTATGTGAAACTTGTGGGTATTAGAGATAACACGCAAAATAGGAAAAAAAAGAAGAAGATTAAGTGTTTATTATCTCAATTTTATGTTGGTAATTATCCTAGAGAATATTAGCTATATTAATTGTAAAGTTTTAATGTGTTTTTCTGAATACCCCATTATAACATTGTTCAAAAATTAAATTGAATTGAGGTGATCCAGGGTAAACTTTTGTTCTTGTTTACTCTCAATCAAACATTGTTCTTGTTAATTAATTTTGTGCTGCAATTAAAACTATGTTATTGATCAATCAGTTAACTACGCTATTAGATAAGTATGGATCTCGAACAATCAATTAGATGAATTCAGTCTTCCATAGTAAAGTTGTGTTCTTTTGTCCATGCAGAATTTCAATGAGATGGTGTTCTTGTTCATTGATAAATTGCGTTCACTTCGTCTGCTATTAAACTTAGTTTTAGATTAATCATTTAACGTGGGTATTATTTAAGTATCAATTATCTCAATGCAGAAAAAATTGTATTCATAGAAGAGTGAATCAAAACATATCTTCAATCTTAGGGTCAAATGATGCTTTTAATAGTCAAAACCTCACTCTTTGAACAAACCCAAGGGAAGTGAGCAACTGAGTGACATTCAAGGATCTTTCATTCCTTATTGACTTAAGTGTAAGAAGTCTTAATATAGAAAATTGAGTATCAGATTTTTATCCTTCTAGATTTGAATGACTTATCTTGTGTTTTTGTTTATTTTCATGTTTAGCTAATAGCATTTTCTATAATGAGATTTTTATCCACAATCTTGTGGTGTTTCTTTTTTATGAACACACCACATTAAAGCTTGTATTAAAAAACTTCATTGTGGTACCTGTTGTTGCATTTGTAATTATTTTACATCATTTATAATTAACTTATTCGACATGAATTCCTCTAAAAAAAATTGTAACTTCTTTGCCTCTAAATTGGGATTCGGACTTGGCAACACAAGACACCTCCCATCTGTCGCTCTAACTATTGCTATAACTCATTCAAGTAATCTTTGATGCTTATTCTTCGTCAGAGATTATTAATTATAACTACTCACATTACCATATTGTGTTGATGAAATTTAAGTGGTTGTATGTGTCATGTACATGAAAGTGGATATGTGATCAGTTGTTCCATCTGAAAAGCGTGTGCTTTAAGATATGAGTTTTGGATGCCAAAATTCTTATCCTACACAGACATGTAAGCACACTTCTTCTACGCGGATTTATATTCTCACTTCTCAGGATGTCATTGTTAAAGCACATTCTTCTACCACTTTAATCAAGAATGTATTCTCTTTTATATGTGCACTGCAACATTCTTCTACCACTTTCAACATAAGGGACCCATCTAGTTTTAGCAGATCAGATTTACCTTTGGCAGGTAGCTGCAGGCCGGTATAACTGGTGTAGTTTGGAGAAGCTGATTCGGATTCATGGCCGTAACAATTAATATTATAAATACATACTCTAAGGGTCTTCATTATATTCAAGTTTTCATTGCTGGGTGCTCTTACAGGTTGTTGCAATTTGGAAATATTTTTCACATAGTGCAATAATTAAGAGTTAAGACAATGAGCTACAACAGATCAAACATAGGTTCTGGTTAGTCTCTTCCAGCACCTAACTAATTAAAATTGTTAAAAGGCCATCAGTTAATTACATAACTACGATTTAAGGGTGCGTAAGCATTCATGACACAATGTTTCAGGTAGTAGGAATGTTGGAAGGCACACGTTTGAGTTTGGAAGGACTTATGTGGTCAGGCCCAGAGGAACCCACCAAGCAACTATCGTTTGGTTACATGGCATTGGTGAAATGGGATCAAGGTGATGATGAATGTTTAATTTGAATTGTGTGATGATTTAGGATCTTTAGTGTTGGTATTTTTATGAGTAGTTGTTGGTTAGATCCGACTTTTGACTCTTCACAACTAATCATATAAAAAATCTGTCCAAAATTCCCTTACATAGTAAGAAACTTGGGCCGTTTTTTGGACCAAAACAATCAGTCAAAATGATTGAACTAATCAAATAGTGTTTAGGATCAATTACAGATTACACCCTTTGTGTTTGTGGTCACTTGTAGGCGATGTCCTTTGACTTCAATAAGTACCGCGGGTTCATAAAGCTGACGTATTGTAGCATTCTCGTCCGTTAGTATGCCCTCACGAGGGGAACATGCCTTTTTAAATGGAAATAGACGGATGCAAGGCTAAAGGAGGAGAATGTTACAATACATATATGTGAATTTTAGGAACGCTCAGTGTACTTATTGAAGTTAAACGATATAGCTTGCAAATGACCCCAAACATAAAGAATATAATTTGTAATTTATCCTAATTTTTATTCCTAAACTTTCACCGAAAGAAGCGTTGAAAATTTCACTGGACATCACAAATTGGAATCTATTGTGATTCTGACGCCCAAAAGTAGTGACTAGGCATCACTTGCTTTAATATAAGCATCAATGCTTTGACCTATCGTTAGTAAAAGGATATTACCAACTTTTTGTTTAGTGAATCTATTCTGTTGTTTAGAGATAGGTAGAGATGATTCTGTGGGCAAAGCCCTTTGCCCTTAGACCAATTCTCCCTGCCTTGTGAGAATTAAGAGGGACATTTTTTGTATGATTTATGTTTTCCATTTTGGTAAAGTAGTTGATAACCAATAATGGAAACAATCCTATTGTTCCTGTTGCTATCATCTGATGTTTCGCAGTATTTCTTAATGCTTGGCTTTTCATTTGCCTTCTTTTTTTTTTTTTTTTTTTTTTTTGTAACAGTTGGACCCAGTTCTTAGAATCACTTCCTATTCCAAATGTAAGAATTAGTATATTTCGTCATTTTCAACGAAAAACAATCATACTTTTAACTATGTACTTTATCATATGATTATACTTGTTTTTTCATTACAATTTAGATCAAGTGGATCTGCCCAACTGCCCCAACTCGTCCCATAACTTTGTTTGGTGGAAATCCGTCAACTGCATGTAAGTCTATAATCTTCTATATACGTTTTTTTAGAACCATCAGCCTATAGTGCTCCACTATTTTGCATTAGATCCATTCTCTATTATCGACATTTAACTTGGCGAGTCTTGTGCATTGTGTTTGAGTGGAAAATTTTGATTTATGTGTAGAGAAAGATGTTATAAATTAATAGAGGCTTAATTTTTCTTGATAGCTCTTTCAGTTTTTTCTATGTACAGATTATAATGAGGATAGTAACTGTTACTATCTTTAAACGTAACCATCTGTCCAACATTATCAGGGTTTAATATTGAAGACTTGTCAGACAATGATACAGATGACGTGGAGGGCTTAGATGCTTCAGCTGCACATATAGTAAATATGTTGTCGAACGAGCGCGATGATAGTAAGTTTCAGTTGTTCATGTCCATAAGTGTAAAAAACACAAAATTTGGCAAAGGGAACTTGTCAACTTTTCATCTTTTTGGACTTGTTTTACCTTGTGTTTACCCGTTTACAGTTAAGCTAGGTGTTGCGGGCTTCAGTATGGGGGCCGCGATGGCTCTCTATTCTGCAACATGCCGTGCTATTGGACAATTTGGGAATGGAAACCGGTACCCAATCAATCTCAGCGTGGCTGTGGCTCTTAGTGGCTGGCTCCCATGTTCGAGGTTTAATTTTTGTTTTAACAAATTTACTATCTATTTAAGATTTGGTTAACAATATAGTGCTGATCATATTAACTATTTCTAGGATTGTGAGAAGCAGAGTCCCTGCATCACAAGAAGCTGGTAGGCGTGCAGCCGCACTCGCAGTTTTGGTCTGCCATGGACAAGGTATTTATTTGCATGTTAATGGTATATATCTTTACTTGGCTTGTTCATAAATGCATGAATCCTAGCTACTTGCAGGCTGCTAGGAACGGAATTTTAGCGCTTCAAAACATAATATTAGTTGCATGAATTCTCTCCATTTGCTTGTTTTTAGGTTGATTGATTCATATCATATATCGTATATATTTACATTGTTCATAAATGTTGTTCTTGCGAACTTGCCGTGCAGGTTAGGATGCCTATTGATCGATATTTATTAATAGTTTTCCTTTAGAATGCATGTTTATAGAAATAGTGATTGAAAAATACTTCATCCAAGTACATGAGAGGCCCTAGTTTTACAATTGTAGGGAAATCCTATTAGCAGCGGAATTAGTGGCTCACATTTTGAATAATATGTTGACCACATTTATTGTAATTATATTCCTAGTTATTGTGCATAATTAGTTTCCTTACTTTGTACTATGTATCGTGTATATAAGGGGCATTTCCCTATCAATGAAAGGCACTCATTTACTCTGAATTATATGGTATCAGAGCATATCACCGCTCTGAACCTTTAACCGCAGCCGCAGCCTTTGTTCTTTTTCCGGATCTCGATCCGATACCTGAGTTTCGACTCATTTTTTTGCCGGCCAACCCCTGTTCAACCATGGCTGACAACACTGAAATAATCCCCAAACCACAACCCCTTCACCCTGTGTACACGGTGACCGACATTCAGAAAAAGGTCCGTGTTCTTGATGGCTCTAAGGTCACATACTCCGCATGGGTGAAGCTTTTCACACTACACGCACGTGGATATGAGGTCTTGGACCACATCACTGCTGAACCACCAGCCGAAGATGATCCATCTCGTGCCCAGTGGATGAAGATTGATGCAATCGTTCTGCAGTGGATTTATAGTACACTGTCAGACGAGTATCTTCTTCGGGTTCTCGAACCTGAATCCACAGCCCTTGAAGCCTGGAACCGTGTCAAGGACATCTTTCATAACAACAGAGGTCCTAGATGCGCTGCTTTACAGGCACGCTTTGTGAACCTTAGACTCACTGCTTCCTCCTCATTGGAGACCTATTGTCAGACGCTGCGAGATCTGGCTGCCCAGTTGGATGACGTGGGTAGCCCGGTCAATGAACAAACTCTGGTGCTACAGCTTGTCCGCGGACTTCCCAGGGAATATGACACCATCGGCTCCATCATCAATCGTGAACTTCCTTCGTGGAATGAAGCGTGCGAGATGTTGCGCGGTGACCAAGAAAGACAAGCTGCTCGGGATGACAATCCCAACCCTTCTGAGGCCCTTGCTGCCATAAACCCACCACCCACACAGAACCGCCGAGACAATCAGAACCGTCGTGACGGCCCAAACCGTTATGGTCCAAACCCAGGACGGCGTGGCCCTCGTCGTGATGGTCCCGGCAATAACCAGCAGAGCCATTCTGGATCTGCCCAAACGAACCAGCCAAATCAGCGTTCTGGGCCTGGAAACAACTCTCGTGGGCAGTCTAATCGTAATGGCTTTTGATGGAAGAATATTGTGCACTGTGACTTGTGGACTTCACCTATTTTAAGCAAAAATGGGTACAAGTATTATTTGGTTGTCATTGATGATTATACACATTTCACTTGGGTTTTTCCTCTCAAATTCAAATCAGAAACATTTACTAAACTCTCCCAATTACACAAACTTATTCACACCCAATTTCATTGTAAAATTAAAAACATACAGTGTGACATGGGCGGGGAGTTTGACAACCATCAATTTAAAAACTTTGCCACCACACACGGGTTACAATTTCGCTTCTCGTGTCCCCATACATCTCAACAAAATGGAACCGCGGAACGCATGATTCGTCGCTTAAACGAACTCATGTTATCCCTCCTAACCCATGCCTCATTGCCTCCCCACTATTGGGTTGAAGCCCTTCACACCTCTGTCTACCTCCACAATATTCTTCCATCAAAAGCCATTGGTTTTCGAACCCCGACAGCCGCATTATACCTCAAAAACCCAGACTATGAACATCTCCGGGTCTTTGGGTGTGAATGCTTCCCTAACCAATCCGACACCCGCCCACACAAACTTGCTCCCCGATCAATGCCATGCGTCTTCCTTGGCTACCCAGCTGACCATCGTGGATATAGGTGCCTAGACCGGTCCACGGGTAAAATCATACTCTCACGACATGTCACGTTCAATGAACATGTCTTTCCATTCTCCACCACCTACACACCCACACCTACCTCTTACACCTTTCTTGAAACCGATCCATCCCCTATTATCTTTCACCAACCTATGACCCACTCACCTCCTGCTTCCGCACCAGCAAACTCAGCCCAAGCCCACACACCACCCTCCTCGGCTCCATTGGCCTCCTCTCAATCCACTCCGCCTGATCCTCAATCTGATCACCCACATCAGCCCAATACCTCGGCCCATATTTCACAACCGTCAGCCCAACCACTTTACACTTATTCTCGTCGGCCTCCACGGGCTCCAGCCCAACAGCACCCGACGCCCTGTGTACCTGGCCCTTCGGAGCCCCCACAACCTTTGGCCCAGCAGCCCACATCCACACGACACCCAATGATCACCCGGTCTCGTGATGGCACCGCCAAGCCTAAGGTCCCTTTCAACTTAACTGTGGACACCGTATCTCCCATACCAAAATCTCACCTTAATGCCATGTCCGATCCAAACTGGTCCGATGCCATGAAAACCGAATATAATGCATTAATAGAAAATAACACATGGGATCTTGTACCTCGGCCACCGGATGCACACATAATTCGGTGTATGTGGTTATTTCGCCATAAATATCATGCGAATGGTACACTTGAGCGCTACAAGGCTCGTTTGGTAGTTAACGGGAAATCTCAACAGGTGGGCATAGACTGTGATGAAACATTCAGTCCCGTTGTGAAACCAACCACCATTCGCACAGTTCTTAGCTTAGCTTTATCTAGAGCTTGGCCAATTCATCAACTTGATGTTAAGAATGCGTTTCTCCATGGCGACTTAAATGAGACTGTTTATATGTTTCAACCACCAGGATTTGTTAATGACAAGCACCCTAAACATGTGTGTAGGCTGAATAAGTCGTTGTACGGCCTAAAGCAGGCACCGCGGGCTTGGTACCACCGCTTTGCCAGTTACATTTTGAAGTGTGGTTTTCGCACTTCTGCATCAGACAGCTCCTTATTTGTTTATCACAAGGGCAATGACATGGCTTACCTTTTACTATATGTTGATGATATAATTCTTACCGCCTCTAATGATCATCTTTTGCACCATTTTATCTCTGCTATGTCCAGAGAATTCTCTATGACTGATCTTGGCAGGTTACACCACTTTTTGGGAGTAGAGGTTCAACACAGCAAAAACGGGTTGTTCTTGACTCAACGAGCTTATGTCAAAGATATCTTATCCCGTGCTAAAATGCAGAATTGTAAACCATGTCACACCCCTACAGATACAAATTCTAAGCTAAGTGCTACAGAGGGTGAACTTTTACAAGACGGTACCCTTTATCGAAGTCTCGCAGGGGCCCTTCAGTACCTAACGTTTACAAGGCCAGACATTTCGTATGCAGTGCAACAAGTATGTCTTTTCATGCACGCGCCCCGGGAGTCTCATTTCAATTATTTGAAGCGGATTTTACGCTATCTACAGGGGACAGCAGATCACGGCCTTCATCTCTCACCCTCCAAGTCTGTCCAACTCACAGCATACTCCGATGCAGACTGGGGGGGATGTCCGGACACACGCAGGTCGACTTCAGGGTACTGCGTTTATATTGGTGATAACTTGGTATCTTGGTCATCCAAACGACAAGCAACTATCTCTCGTTCAAGTGCCGAGGCGGAATACCGCGGCGTTGCAAACGCCACGGCTGAAATCACTTGGATTCGCAACCTGCTTTTAGAGTTACATGTTCCTGTTCGTCAAGCCTCAGTTATTTACTGTGATAACATCTCGGCCATGTACCTCTCTCACAATCCGGTTCAGCATCAACGCACTAAGCATGTGGAAATCGATATTCATTTTGTACGGGAAAAAGTGCGTCTGGGTGCCATTCGAGTTTTACATGTCCCTGCAGACTATCAATATGCTGATATTTTTACTAAAGGATTGCCGCGTCTTCTCTTCAATCGTTTCAAATCCAGTCTTTGCATTCGGCCGGCTACTGCTTCGACTGCGGGGGTCTATTAGCAGCGGAATTAGTGGCTCACATTTTGAATAATATGTTGACCACATTTATTGTAATTATATTCCTAGTTATTGTGCATAATTAGTTTCCTTACTTTGTACTATGTATCGTGTATATAAGGGGCATTTCCCTATCAATGAAAGGCACTCATTTACTCTGAATTATAAATCCTTGAATTTAGCTACTTCAAAAGTACAAGAGATGCCAATGGACAGTTTTTTGAAATTACATTCTATTCTTCATCTACATTTGTAGGAAAAACCTTTAGATATTGTTTCGATGCCTGGTTTAATACAATCCTAGAATCTTCTAGGAAAAATCACCTGCTAAAATATTATGTCAACCTCACTATCAAATACAACTCTTTACCTTCCAAGGTTCGTTTTCATCTAATAAATAAGCTATTATAGTTGCAAACCTAATGTGGCAAACTGAGATTAATTCATCTCTATAACAAAATTTATTACACAAAAAGAAATAAAACATAAGGAAAAGGATAGGAAGAACTAGTGCATGACTAATTACCAACATAAAAACATTAACTTTGAGATGACTTGAATGTTTTAATCTAGTTTAATGAACGTTATGTTAATCAATCTAGGATACTATATTAGTTTTGGCATAGCCTTGTGATGAATGCTTGGCTCAAGATAGTACTAATAACGGGTTAGTAACACTTGTAGGCAAAGCTCTTCATAAATTGTGTTTGGAGAATAACATTTCCTTAGAGAAGTGTCCCTTAAGGGTCTCATATTTGTAAGCCTAATGCTAGAAGAACTATTTTTAGCAATGCCTCAACAAGTGTTTTGCTAGTACCATTATTTTATTCTGTTTAGAATACTTTATGGCAATGTTTAACTTTCCGAATTAAAGTTTTATCATTTTCTACTTGGTCTAGATTTCCTTAATCTTCAAACTATTTAGTTGTGCCTACTCACTTGTTTTGCAGTGGAGTAGAGAACTAGACCTAGTTGGAGACTATTGAAGCTTGATATTATTGTTGGGCCCCTTTATCTACCAGCTTCAATTCAGCTTCTAGATGTTGGTGACTTGACATGGTATCACAGCTCAGGTTTTGAAAAGTATTGGGTTCAGTTCATCCAACTAATTACCTTTGAACAATGTTAGTGATGCACATATCTTTGTGTGTCACCAGGAATGTATTGTTAGGCCCTCTACAACGGGCTTAACCTCCTCAATTAAAGTGTGAGCATCGTTCTCACATCAATGAGGAGTTTGTAAATC
This sequence comes from Ambrosia trifida, assembly GCA_028751855.1. Taxonomy (NCBI): domain Eukaryota; kingdom Viridiplantae; phylum Streptophyta; class Magnoliopsida; order Asterales; family Asteraceae; genus Ambrosia; species Ambrosia trifida. The sequence continues at coordinate 1,085,421 of CM054124.1, forward strand.
TTGATAGCATGTATAGGTGGTCCATCTATCTATCTATCAACTTAACCAGTTTCATGATGGACTTGATGTATTACAATAAGTAGTGGTTCGTGACCTCAAAGAGGCCTGTAAACGATTACTTGACATGGGAATTTTGTTTAAATTGGGAATTTGGGTACTTCACATGGATCTTTTTCCAAAAGTTATGTATTGTGGATCACAAACTCAAATTCTGATGTTTGGTGGTTCTCAAAAACTAAATGTATGAAGATTTGTTGATATGATTAGAATAGAAAATTTATATATTTATTTGGAAGGAGTTACCACATTGGTTTTGTATTCTGTAACATGATGTCTTGATTTTCTTTCATTGATGTCATTTGGTTTTGTTTTTAGTTTTAATTTCCTGTGTTGGCACAACTTGACTCTTTGAGATAAGTATGTCAACTAGTGAGGTCTCAATCAAACCTCTATATTCTTCTTTTATGTGATTTAACCAAAAAGGAGGATTCTTTGATGCAATGCAAAACCAACTATATTGTCCATTCAATTTTTTTTTTAATGTTTTCCAAATTAAACCCAAGCCATAATTCTTACTTTTATTATTTTATACTCTATGTATCCATCGCTTACTTTTTAATTTTGGTCTGTTAGTTTTTTTTTTTTTTTTTTTACTTAATTTTCTTTTTTAATTTAAACACTTGTAATATAACAAATATACTTATATATACCCCATTTGTATTACATACCATTTTGTCGGAAAGGCCTTGGAAACAGTTGAAATGTATCGGAAACATTTTTTTCGACGCATTTATGATGGAAATTGGCGTAGGAAAAGGTGAAGTTTTCAGGTAGTGTCATGACATATTTTTTATTCTATGATTAAGCGTTTTAATGAAATTATAAATAATAATTCTTTTTTACTGTCAAATTGTAAGAAGGTGGTTCCGGTGCACAGTACTCTTAACCTAAAAGTTGTGAGAAGTAAGGTGTCAACATGGAATACAAGATATTGATATGTAAACAAGATACTGATATAGCATCTTGTTTACTTGTGTCTTACGTATCAACACCTTACTTCTTATCCTTTTTAGATTAAAAGTCTTGTGTATTTAATCATACCTTCAAATTGTAATGTGCCAATTAATTATATTTATGTATAACAATATATAACATATATAACATGTTATGTTTTAATCTATGAATACTTTTTGTTCGACCTTTAAATGGTTAATTTTTCTTAGTATATAACTTTTATAAGACATTTAGCTTTTTAAATCTGATTAAATTGTTAAGAAAATAAGTTTTTAAATTATAGATACGTGATGTAAATAGTTTTTAAAACTGAATAAATGTTAAAATTTGGCATTGATTTGCAATGGGACAATATGTTATAGTCCTCTTTCTTTTCTTTTCTTTCTTTTTTTTTAATTGTCACATTTTGAAACAAATCTTTTACACTCTGTTCCAGAGTTTCATTAAAGGATGGAAGGGAAAGGATTGGGAAGGAAGTGGGGAAAAAATGTGTTCCAGAGTTTTTTGTAGGAGAGAAAGGGAGGGAATGAGAGGGATAATAGAGAGGTTTTTAGGGTGATTTTCAATCTTTCCAATTTGGAAAGAAGAGGAGGGAAAGGAAGTGGAGGGATATCCTTTCTCTTCCATCCTTTAATGAAACTCTGGAACAGAGTGTTACAATTGGGGTTGAGTGATCACACCACCATCCGAAATCGGACTTCTCGCCATCTATCCAAGCATTAAAAAGGCAAATATGAATCACACTATATATAATATTTTATGAGGTATGAGTCATAATATTCATGTTTTGTAATTGTAGCCTTGGTAAAACATTTACATTGAAGTTATGTGTACATTCTACTCCTTTGATTTAGAAAAAAAAAATATATGTTCAAAATTTTATTTGATGTAAATTAGAATAGAGATCGGTAAACGTTTCAATTAAAAGGATATATATAGTGAAAACATACTACCGCAATAAGTTTGAAGTGACCAGAGTTCTCTCAGACTCATCCCCTTCAAATGGAAACACATGGTACGCATACTCGGGTATTTGAACTTTATATTATGCTTAAAATCGGGCACACACCCAATTCAACTTTACAATTTGATAAAATACCTATAGAAGCCTTGCATCATGTTTGATATTTTAGTGAAATTAGATTGCTTTGTTGACAAAAATTGAATTGTAACACGCATCAAACAAGTTAAGGAGGTACGGAGTGCTTACTTGTTTGAGCTGATTACAATTCTAAGTATTTGGGAACTTCATTGGTTCCGAGGGGCGAAGCCATTAAAGCAATGGGAGCTTCAAGGGGAAATGCCCCATGGGGGGGGGGGGGGGGTTCCTCGAAGTAGGGTCTAAGGGGCAGAGCCTCTGGTTCGGCCGATGAGCTCCAGACCAATTGGTTTGGAAGGAGGTGGGAAGGTTTACTCTTCGGAAGTTCGTGCCCGGGGTCCCGAGTTCGAGTCTTGTTGGTGGCGATTTATGCCCCAAGGAGATAGGCCTATATGCCCACTTTGGTGCGGCGCCATCTCAAACTCGGGTGGCTTGTCTTTCGCAAAAAAAAAAAAAAAAAAAAAAAAAAAAAAAAAAAAAAGTAAGTTGAAGCAAGCTAGATAGGATTGCTGCCAACTGATATACACTTTTCAAAAACAAAAAAAAGAGCCTCTGGTTTGAATTTGAGTATGAAAAAAAATCATTAGATAAAAATCAAAATCGAAGGGATATTTGGTCAAAATTTATTGTAATTTGAATTCGAAAAATATTTACCGAAGGAAGTTTTTTTTTGCTCCAACCCTACAAATACGAGATAATCAATTTTGGTCAGAAACTACTGGTTTGAAAAATCACATATCGGATTCTTGAAACTCTAAGTAACTATCCGATTGATTAATTCGGATTGAGCCACCAAATTATTTCGATATGAAAGTGTTTCATGACTCTCATGGAAATCCCTTACACATAAAGCATTTTACAATGTATAATTTCGATTTCCAGGTTATATGGAATCTCCTACACATCATCAAATGTTTAATCTTGAAACTCTATGCGCAAATTTTTGTTACAAATTAAATGATAGACTAAGGGTTTTTCATACTAGACCCAGTTTAGTAGTAACATTAATGATACACATGATAAATATGGTATAACATACATGATTAGTTTGTAAGTGTTAAATTGATTTCCTAAAACTATAATTTACCATTTGAAAAAAAGGACCAAAAGGATGTCTTTGTTAATCCATCTAAGTAGTTGACTGTAAAGTTTCGTTGTTTTCAGTTGATGATGTAGTTGAACACAAACTTGGGGAGAAATCTGCAGAGACTTTACGTTCTTCCGGATTTCAAAACATAACATTTTGTACCTACAACGGGTATTTTTTTTTCCTCAAATGGCACCTTTTACATGCCGTACGTTTATATTGTCACTGACTTGGTTTCTCATATAGGCTTGGTCACTACACAATCCCACAAGAAATGTATGATATGTGTAGTTGGCTCGTTAGACAGATGGGGATCAATGGATATGGGGGATAATGTTTCTATCTTCTTCATAGAAGAGGATGGAAACCATATATTAATAGTACCATACTACCAATAAGAAGCACAGTAGCATGTTAGAAGGTGTGGGCATTGAGTAATACAAAGCTACTAGTGGGGTTGCTTCCATTTCCTTATGATGACTTCAGAATAAACATATGGGAATTTTAATAAAAAACTTACTTAATTTTATGGGTGTCATTTCACATTTTCTTCATGTTTCCTCTCTTCAACAAAGATAGTATGATCAATTTGAAGGAAGTAGAAGAGTGACATGAGCGAAAATGACTCCTTGGCTCTATAAGAGTTTCAAAGTACTTATCTTTCATTTCTCTTCAACTTGAAGTTGTGAGATTTAGAAAGAGAAAGCTTGAAGATGGTAGTTGTAGAAATTTCACTCTTATGCTTGTTTTTTCTTTACTTGGTATGCTTTAAATGGAATAAAGTATATATATATATATATATGATGTTGCTATTAGATGGATGTCTTTTAAATATTGATCTTTCTCCTGATTTTCTTGCTATTCTTTACATGTATGTCACATTCATCAAATTTAACTCAATTATCTTATGTGACTTATGGAAGGATTTCCGATGTATACATAACTTGTAACGTTTTTTGGGCATGAAGCCAAATTTGTATGTTCGGGCATTTTTCATAAATCTTTAGATGATATTTACTTTTCTAGCTATGTTTGAAACAAAATTTTTAATAAATTTTGGTAATCAATGTCTTCTGGTAATCCATGAATTATCATCCATTTGATACATTAATGATGGATGAAAAAAATTCTATAAAACATGTAATTGATAGTAGAAGAAACTGGTATAAAGAAAAGGACTCTTTCAATCTGAACTTGTTAAGTTTTTGAAAGTCTTTTTGAAATAGTGTTAAATATTATGGATCTAAAACTATTGTTTTCCTATACTATGTAATAAAAGAAAGCAAACAGGAGACATATGTTACTTTATGGGATGATCTCCATGACATTTTCTCGTGTTCTTTTAATATCATAATAATGTGAATTTGAAAAATTTAATCTATCTATACATATAATAAACCAAAGCCATTTTAATGACATGGCACTCAAAGAAGCATTCTCTTCTTTGAGTGTGCCATGTGTCATCCCATGTGGCATTGAGATATTTTAGAAAAAAAATAATTTAAAAACAAAATTGGATTTTTCACCCTCATGTTTTCTCCCATAATTTTTAAACGTTAATATCTTTAATATACGGGATTTTTTAAAGAAAAAAATTACACCAAATTAACGAGCGTTTTATTATCTTTCAAACGAGTACCATAGTGCTATATAAAAAACGGAGAAATTTTTTTGTGGGGTTTTGTTCATACAGAAAAAAAAAACACAAAGTGTTTAGGTAAATCATTAATCATGTATAGGCAAATCACTAATTATATTCAAATCAGTAAATATGAATTTTTTTTTTCAACCAGAGCCGAATATGATAATAGAGTTATACGTTGTTTTAAGTTAGGTATCAATATTAGTATGTTAGAGTTGTACATTTGTTTAGTCTTTAGGATATGTGTTAATATTAGAGTTACATTAAAGTTCTACATTCTTTTAGGTTAGGTGTTAGTATTGGAGTTGTACATTATTAATTTGTTTTATGTTAGATATTAATATTAGAATTATACATCAGTATATTTCATATGTAAAATTGATATATCATATTAAATTTCTTAACACGGGACGCTCCCGGGGTATAATCTAGTGTAGAGATAAACCGAAGTATGAAGATAATTGTAATTTAAATGTAATTTTAAAATAATTTCTAAGCAAATATAATCACCATATTAATTCGAATTTGAAAAATAAGATTTGGATAAAGAAAGTTAAAAATAATTGTAAATACGAATTAATTTGAATTTGAAAAAAATAAGATTTGGATAAACGAAGTTAGAGTTAATTCTAATAACGATTTTTTTCACTTTTTATTGTAAGCAATATAATTTTAAAATAATTTCCTAAATTAAAATTGATAATTACTATATTTATTCGAATTTGATATGTTAGGAATGTTTGTCTTCTTAAAAATACGGTCTCAAGATATAAAAATAAAATGACTTCGGAAGTAGAGCAGATTTGATTAGTGTAAATTATTATTTCCAAATATTTGATATTTATTCGTAACATAAAATTCTTTTTTATCATTTTTATTTGAATTTGATATTATATATATGGTGAGCTTAGGGTGCAAAGGCCATATTTCGTGAGAAACGTGAGTAAAATGTTGGATTTTTTTTTAGGCAAATAACAATTAAAAACACAAAACAATTTATTTTAGGCTTTAAAACTTAAAACACCATGCAAAGAACATGTGTTCTAAGTTGTTGTGTTTTAGCGGTGTGTTTTAACTATATTTTAATTTTCATGACTATAATACATTGCATTATGTTTTAAATTGTTGTGTTTAGTGTTTTTCTAGCAAAAACAACCCAAAACATCATACCTAAATCCAAAACATGATACCTACATGTCAATTCTTGATCCTTCTCACACTTCTCATGAAATATTGCCTCTTTGTACCCGAACCTTTACCTATATATATATATAAATATATATACACACACACACACATATATATAGGGTCAGGATACTGTACAAAGGGGGTGTTTTGTAAGAAAGGTAAGAAGGAATTATGACCATTAGATAAGATTAATCAAGGGTGTGGATTAATTGAGTGGCAATCTTATAGTTAATGTTATAATTTTTTTAATGAATTAATACATTTAGGGGTATAATAGTAAAACACTTACTACAATTAAATGATATTATCCTATAATAAGTGTCATCTCTCACCTCTCTCATCCACATTTATCGACCTTCCAAAACAACATTCTAAATCATTGCAACTAATTCTCAAAATAGATGGACCGTGATAAAAAAATTTAAAGACATTGGCAGAGCCGCTAATTGTTCTCGTCCTTATTAGCACACCTTGGGCTATTGTTATGAATCCTAGCATTTATTTCCAGCCAAATATAACCTTAGGAAAAAAAAAAGATAAAAAAAGATTTTGGGTAAAATACAAGATGAATACAGGATGAAGACGAAGACGACGGGTGAAAAAAGATTCACGATCATGTGTGGCCGAAGTCTTGTTATAATGATTGATTTAAAAAACCCCTTGTTTTTACTTTGGTATTATCGCAAACTAAAGCTTTCTGGGAGGAAAGCCTTATTGTGTAAGTCATGTGTTTTATCATCATCAAGAATGCTTGTATTACATTCATATCAGTGTGTTATATTTTTGTGGTGGATTATTGTGTTACATTCATATCAGTGTGTTATATTTTCATGGTGAATTATTGTTTTACATGGTGTAAAATAACATCGATGTGTTTATTGTAACACCCCAACCGATGGCGGAAACATCGAGGTGTCACCTAGTGATGATTGTTCAGTAGCTCATGGTAAATAATAAATTTCATTAAATGATTTAAATAAATTACATACAATTGTTCTACAAGAATTTGTACATCAAAATGAAATAATACTATGCACACATCTTCAAGCATTAACTCAATCTTCAAGCAAGTATAACCTGAAACATGTTAAGTTTGAAAATATTTTGGGTCAACAAAATGTTGGTAAGAATACATAGGTTTTTGAATATAATTGTTAACAATAGTTTGTACAACAATCACAGTTGTATGATGATAGAGTATGAGACCGACATGTAACAATGCGTCTTTTGTACAATCAAACCTTGTGTCGACTGAGACCTATCTCGCAAGTTAGTAAAAGTGTAACTGTTTTCGATCATCCCTGGATTTATGCGGGGGGATGTGTTTGTCAGACCTATAGCGCTATAATCTAAACAAGCGACTTGATCAATGTTAATGATTGTACTGTGTCTTTTTGTTACAGTCAAATGATAGAATGAGTAAATGATAGTGTAATTGAATCACAAGTTTCAACAATGTAAGAATGAGTAAATGATAGTGTATAAAATGTTTAAACATGTTTCACCCCGAAATGTAAACAGAAAAAGGGGCTATGTAAACTCACCTTTGTGTTAGAATGGAGACCCTTGTTATAAAAGTAAATGTAGCTCGTGTGTATCCAAAAATCGCCCTATTTCAAGGTAACAAATAAGTGTTGGGGAAAACTTAATAAATCTAAGTTTTCTAGTCTAAAATGTGCTAGGGTTCCTAATTTGGGGATTAATAATTGATTTATGTTTAAATATGAATAATTCAAATAAATAACGAAATAATAGATAAAAATGTTTTCTGACCAGTATTAACTAAAAGTGGTTGAATTTATAATGTAGTAAATGTGAAAATAATTTGTATAAAATTATTTTCCTAACTAATGAATATTTATATATAATTACTCATTTGACAAAATATAGACTTAATATTTAAAAATATTAAAAATTATAAATTTCGAATCAAAAATTTATATTTCTGATCTAAATGGTTAATAATAATTTATGTGAAATTTTGATGCAAAAATAATGAAAAACAAATTTATTATCATTTATTTATGATTAAAATAGCAAAAATTGATTAAAAATATTAAATAAATGATTTTTCAGAAATAAAAACCTTTTCTGGAATGTTTATTGTTTTATAAACTTAGAATAATTTTTGTGGAATTTAATAAAATCGTCTTGATATTTTTATAGAATTTTATAATTATAATTGAATAAACTTGTGATATCTATTATATATAATAAATAAAAGATTTTTGAAAAACTAAAAATTGTATGATAAACTTTTTTATTAGAACGTCATAAAATAATTTTTGTAGAATTTATAAAGCATTTCTAGTGTTTTAAAACTATTTTTAAAAGTAATAATAAATGTATAGGTATAAAGAGTTTAAAAAAAAAAAAGAAAAGGTTTGCATATGCTAGGAATCGAACCCGGGCCCTTGGCCGGTTCGTGTGTTTTAAATCACAAGCCCAGACCAGTTGGTCTGGACCCTGAGAACGATAATATCTGATTTTAATTATTTATATAGGTTACCTGTTTGGAATTTATAAATTGTTTTAAAAACAAACGAGTGAGACGGGGCTCGAACCTTGATACTGGGGCGGTTCACGTTTTAATACAAAAGACAAATACCAACTGATCTACTGATCAGTTGGTGATAAACTACCACGCGTTTAAAATTTAAACAATAGCCTGCACAATGGTTTATCCCCAAATTCTAAATAACGAACCCTAACCATCCAAACTTATAATTGAGCATCCAAATGATGCGATTCATAAACTATGATATGGGGCTATTGTATAGGACTCAGAATCGTCCCATAAGGTGGGTTTAATTGTGACTAACCTTGGACCGAAGTGCTAGGTGCGAACCATAAAGAAGTCGAACAAGAAAGCTTAAAAATCAAACGAATCGCTGCTTGTAAGTGGGTTTTGATACATGGGTTTTGATCTTCGGCATTGTTAAGCTATTAAGGATGCATCAATTTATAATAATGTTGCATATTTGGAAGGTTTCAGCGTTTGACTCGTCAATGGTCAAAGGTGCGAAATATCAAGCTTGTATTGAGCTGTTATTGCGAAATTTCTATCAATTACGAGGTTTTTATGGCTGATAATTACTTTCCTAATCTCGCTGAAATCAATTGGTTTCCAGATTTGCTCCAATACTTGGTCAAATTGGCAAGGTCCAAAAGTCAACTCCTTCTTTGTGGTGAGCAGCGAACAGGAAGGAAAACAAGAAAAAGAATTTTGAATTTTTGGGCCGGGTCATTGTGTTCAGCTGTTGGGCTTCCGTTTTTGGGCTGGACTTAAGTCTGGGCTCCGAAAATTAGATAAGGAATAGGTTTTATGTTTTGGTTTGGTTAATAGAAGAAGATAAGGATGTAATACTAAAGTCTAGACTTTTAAAATAATAAAAATCTGATTTTATTATTATTATTATTATTATTATTATTATTATTATTATTATTATTATTATATATACATTTACATATATATAAGTTGTGAGTTAGGAAAATAAGGACTTAGGTACATTGGTATAATATTAATGATAAAGAAAAAAAAATAAGGGTATTAAAATTTGGGGAAAATTTTGCGATGTTACAGTCTCCCCTACTTTTGGAAACTTCGTCCCGAAGTTTATTGAAAACACAGGGTTGAAGGTGATTGAGTAGAATTTAGGACAAGTGTGGTCTGGAAAAAATTTTGTGTTGAGGCACGACATGGATAGAATAAACTGTTTCGTATAATTTGGATAAGAGATGTGTTATGTGTGAGTTGATTGACTAAGTGAACTACCAGATAACTAGAGTTTACATTGTATTACCTACCAAAACCTTGATAGAATTTCACACTACCTTAACGTACCTGTAAATTCATGATTACGTTCCGGACCGCAATCACCAATTTACCTTACATTAGGGTTTTGTGTCTTTCTATGAATCTACCGATTGTTGAGCAGGTTCGATAGCCTCCACCAGTCGTGGAGCAGGTTGTAGGGCCTCTCCCGACTGTTGAAAAGGCATAATGACCTCTACCAATCGTTGAGTAGGTTCGATAGCCTCCACCAGTCGTGGAGCAGGTTGTAGGGCCTCTCCCGACTGTTGAAAAGGCATGATGACCTCTATTAAATGCAGCATTTATTATACACATAGATTGCAAATTGATAACATGTTTATGCAAGCAAGTTTATAAGTATAACAAGCACTGTATATGAGTTGTAGTTGTATAGATTTAGGTAATTAGTTCACATTCAAACAATCATGCATTCAAGTGTTATGATTATACCATGTAAACAACTCTCAGACAAAAATTTCAATACTAGAATTTATTACTTGAATCAAATAGCGTCAATATATAGAATAAAGCAACCAATAGTAAAATGGTGGGACTTGCTGCTAGGTAGCTGGAGGGTCTTGATCTCTGTTTAGTTTAGGGCATCGGTTACGGAAATGATTTGGGTCTCCACATTCATAGCACTGACCATAGTTGTATCGATTAGGATTATCAGCCTGAGCAAGGTTGGTGGGTTGATTGGCATTAGGGTTTGGGGTCTCGCGACATGTATTGACTAGATGGCCATACTTACCACAATTGGTGCACAAGCGACACGCTGAAGCAGTGGGATGATGTCGGTTGCATGTGTTACACAATGGATAGTTTCCTATATAGGGTTTCTTGTTAGAAGCTTGTGTAGTGAGGTAATATAAGGAATGTAATCATTTATTCATTAATTAAAACGAATAAACGAAAACGTTGACTTATCAAAGATTCTAGATTCTAATAACATAGTGAAGACATGCTTTAGCCTATAAGTGAACACTCATCCCGAGAATTCCCAGGTAGGCATCCGGGTCCCTCGTCTGATTGGGATATATGCGCAATGCCAGCCTAGACAGAAGACTCAGAATACAGGCGTTCAACCTTCCAGATTGCACGTGTTCGTTATTAAAATCTAGAACTTCGACGAGATCTCAAGGTGGTTCAGGCTAAACCTGAGGATTTTGTCCTATAAGTCTAAGAGTAGATCCAGTGATGGAGAGCAATCTTCTTGTAAGGATTAAAGTAGGGATAAGAAGTGGGAGGGAGATAGAGAATAACAAGTAAAAGAAGCAAATACTGGTTATAATCCTATGGTTATAGTCTAGATAATTTTTCTAATAACCTAATTCCCTATAACCATGGCTCTGATACCAATCTGTAACACCCCAACCGATGGCGGAAACATCGAGGTGTCACGTAGTGATGATTGTTCAGTAGCTCATGGTAAATAATAAATTTCATTAAATGATTTAAATAAATTACATACAATTGTTCTACAAGAATTTGTACATCAAAATGAAATAATACTATGCACACATCTTCAAGCATTAACTCAATCTTCAAGCAAGTATAACCTGAAACATGTTAAGTTTGAAAATATTTTGGGTCAACAAAATGTTGGTGAGAATACATAGGTTTTTGAATATAATTGTTAACAATAGTTTGTACAACAATCACAGTTGTATGATGATAGAGTATGAGACTGACATGTAACAATGCGTCTTTTGTACAATCAAACCTTGTGTCGATTGAGACCTATCTCGCAAGTTAGTAAAAGTGTAACTGTTTTCGATCATCCCTGAATTTATGCGGGGGGGGGGGGGGGGGGGGATGTGTTTGTCAGACCTATAGCGCTATAATCTAAACAGGCGGCTTGATCAATGTTAATGATTGTACTGTGTCTTTTTGTTACAGTCAAATGATAGAATGAGTAAATGATAGTGTAATTGAATCACAAGTTTCAACAATGTAAGAATGAGTAAATGATAGTGTATAAAATGTTTAAACATGTTTCCCCCCGAAATGTAAAACAGAAAAAGGGGCTATGTAAACTCACCTTTGTGTTAGAATGGAGACCCTTGTTATAAAAGTAAATGTGGCTCGTGTGTATCCAAAAATCGCCCTATTTCAAGGTAACAAATAAGTGTTGGGGAAAACTTAATAAATCTAAGTTTTCTAGTCTAAAATGTGCTAGGGTTCCTAATTTGGGGATTAATAATTGATTTATGTTTAAATATGAATAATTCAAATAAATAACGAAATAATAGATAAAAATGTTTTCTGACCAGTATTAACTAAAAGTGGTTGAATTTATAATGTAGTAAATGTGAAAATAATTTGTATAAAATTATTTTCCTAACTAATGAATATTTATATATAATTACTCATTTGACAAAATATAGACTTAATATTTAAAAATATTAAAAATTATAAATTTCGAATCAAAAATTTATATTTCTGATCTAAATGGTTAATAATAATTTATGTGAAATTTTGATGCAAAAATAATGAAAAACAAATTTATTATCATTTATTTATGATTAAAATAGCAAAAATTGATTAAAAATATTAAATAAATGATTTTTCAGAAATAAAAACCTTTTCTGGAATGTTTATTGTTTTATAAACTTAGAATAATTTTTGTGGAATTTAATAAAATCGTCTTGATATTTTTATAGAATTTTATAATTATAATTGAATAAACTTGTGATATCTATTATATATAATAAATAAAAGATTTTTGAAAAACTAAAAATTGTATGATAAACTTTTTTATTAGAACGTCATAAAATAATTTTTGTAGAATTTATAAAGCATTTCTAGTGTTTTAAAACTATTTTTAAAAGTAATAATAAATGTATAGGTATAAAGAGTTTAAAAAAAAAAAGAAAAGGTTTGCATATGCTAGGAATCGAACCCGGGCCCTTGGCCGGTTCGTGTGTTTTAAATCACAAGCCCAGACCAGTTGGTCTGGACCCTGAGAACGATAATATCTGATTTTAATTATTTATATAGGTTACCTGTTTGGAATTTATAAATTGTTTTAAAAACAAACGAGTGAGACGGGGCTCGAACCTTGATACTGGGGCGGTTCACGTTTTAATACAAAAGACAAATACCAACTGATCTACTGATCAGTTGGTGATAAACTACCACGCGTTTAAAATTTAAACAATAGCCTGCACAATGGTTTATCCCCAAATTCTAAATAACGAACCCTAACCATCCAAACTTATAATTGAGCATCCAAATGATGCGATTCATAAACTATGATATGGGGCTATTGTATAGGACTCAGAATCGTCCCATAAGGTGGGTTTAATTGTGACTAACCTTGGACCGAAGTGCTAGGTGCGAACCATAAAGAAGTCGAACAAGAAAGCTTAAAAATCAAACGAATCGCTGCTTGTAAGTGGGTTTTGATACATGGGTTTTGATCTTCGGCATTGTTAAGCTATTAAGGATGCATCAATTTATAATAATGTTGCATATTTGGAAGGTTTCAGCGTTTGACTCGTCAATGGTCAAAGGTGCGAAATATCAAGCTTGTATTGAGCTGTTATTGCGAAATTTCTATCAATTACGAGGTTTTTATGGCTGATAATTACTTTCCTAATCTCGCTGAAATCAATTGGTTTCCAGATTTGCTCCAATACTTGGTCAAATTGGCAAGGTCCAAAAGTCAACTCCTTCTTTGTGGTGAGCAGCGAACAGGAAGGAAAACAAGAAAAAGAATTTTGAATTTTTGGGCCGGGTCATTGTGTTCAGCTGTTGGGCTTCCGTTTTTGGGCTGGACTTAAGTCTGGGCTCCGAAAATTAGATAAGGAATAGGTTTTATGTTTTGGTTTGGTTAATAGAAGAAGATAAGGATGTAATACTAAAGTCTAGACTTTTAAAATAATAAAAATCTGATTTTATTATTATTATTATTATTATTATTATTATTATTATTATTATTATTATATATATACATTTACATATATATAAGTTGTGAGTTAGGAAAATAAGGACTTAGGTACATTGGTATAATATTAATGATAAAGAAAAAAAATAAGGGTATTAAAATTTGGGGAAAATTTTGCGATGTTACATTTATCTTCATCATTGTGTTTTAACTTTATCAGTGTGTTTTACATTCATATCGACCATCGTCTTCATAAAACACATTCTGGTTGTTAGCGTGTTTTATGTGGTAGATGGCAGCCTCTAGATGTTAGTATAAAACACACTCTGGATGGTTTGAGTATAAATCACACTCTGTATGGTTTGAGTATAAAACACATTCTTGATGGCTTGAATATAAAACACATTCTGGTTATACAAAAGCGTGTTCATTGATCCTTAACATATTATGTGAGAGAGATAGAGAATGAATGGGAGGAAAGAGAAAAATTAAATAAATATGGGAGAGAGAGAGAATGAATGGTATTTACCATGATTACAATTTTAATTTTTTTAATAGTCTGTTAAAATTACTAAATTGCCCAAAGACCATGTGCCACGTGTCGCAACCAGAAGCCTTCTCACCCTTCTCACACATTTTGGCCTTTGTACAAGAACCCTTATCTATATATATATATATATATATATATATATATATATATATATGTATGTGTGTGTATTTAATTTAACTAAATTCCAAGATGTTGACATACCAAATTCATTATTATTAAACATCATAAAAAGGTTAATACACAAAGAAAGATAAAGGATTGAAAATTTTGTTCTTAGAGTCTAAAGAATATACATAAACTTATATCAAGCACTAATCCTCTTAACCATCCCATATGATCCACCACCACCGCCTCCTCTGTCGTCCATTGCGAAACAAAAACCTATCGATAATAATGACTATATTGCCATGGGGAATAGAGGAATCGTTGTGTACACAAAATAGAGGCATCGAGTATGAAGAGAAATCGCTATGAAAAGGGATGAAAAGAAGTCGAGGTGAAAGGAATTAGGGTTAGGAAGATACGTCTAGGATAAGGTGTCACACCCTCATATTTCAAGTGCGGGGTTTTACCGCGAGGCGCATGATAAACTAGGATATCCATAGCCATTAGTTACTTTGAATGACTCTATATGTAAATAAAATTGTTAAGTTTGTTTTTAATCCAAAAACATTGTTTTCAATATTTATCAAAGTGTTGCGGAAGCGTATTTTAAGTTGGTAGTTTAAGTTTGGCGCAAACAATCACGCTCGAAATAATATTTCAATTTCACACTGAATAAATGATAGTTTGAATGTTTAAATGATAGACTGGTGAGTTCACAAGTTTGCATAACTAAAAGTTAAGTTCAAGTAGTAGAAGTAGAATATATAAGTTTTTAAAAGACATGTCATGGGTAGCTAGCCCACTGTTATGCAGCTAAACATGTCTGTACCGAATTGCTTTGAATGTTGTACTCACTAACGTGAGTAGTTGTGCCTTCCATCATTTTCTACCAACGTGTGCGTAACTATACATAATTTTTCAATGATTTTAACTCACGTTTGGTTTTAAAATTAATAAAAATGGTTTAGACCTTAACATTAAAACACACACAAAAAGGCAAGTGTACCCTATCATATATGCAAAAAGCTCATATAAGAACCAGATATCGATCCATGGACGTGAGCGGACGCAATGGTACTTAATTGCTATCCCCGATTTACCAATAAAAGATAGTTTGAAGATGTTTAAACTAGATTAATTCTAAAATACTAATTTAACATAAGTAAGATTCCAAATACAATACATATATATATATACACACTATAATAACAATCCTAGCATGTCATCTACATAACATATGTTAAATAGGCGCGAGATCAACATTCCCATTTTTAGACAATTAGTATCCCCTTCGGGGATCCTAACATGACAACTATACAGAAAGCTAACATGATAACACACGTTAACCACCTCAAATTGTTTATTAGTAAGCTATTGATATAATCTCATGCAAATCTTCTAAGGATAAGTTAGTCATCTGTTAAGAGTTTTCTAACCTCACTAATCAAGAGAAGCAATACCGAATACACAATACAACCACCTAAACTAGCATAAAGTAGAGCATATCACAAACTATTCCATTTTACCAACTTTGAACACAAATACACTAAGATCGCCATTTTGACCAAAATAACTAACAAAGATCAACAACCGTGTCAAAGATCAGTAACAACACCATTAAGCTTAACCCTTTTATGTGCCGATAAGCATTTCTAATCATTATTCCCCTGACTTTAACCAACCCAATACCTGTTTCCAGTTTCATGGTGTAAACATGTTAACAAGTTAACTAGTCTACTACTGATCGATTAACCGGACGGTTTTTCAACATGTATCCGACTAACATAAAACAATAATCATTAAAGTCAAACGAACATAACCAAAAATCCAACAACAATGAAATCTGTTTGCAATATGATAATCAAGATTCAAACATGAAAAGCGCCAAAATCATACAAAAAGTGATTTTCATACAAACAATTGTTTTACACTACTAAATACTATTGTTTTTACCCATAGGTTACAATCTATAACATAAACATCACATATAAGCATAAAAAACATGATTTGAATAAGATTCAAGTTTAAAGATCAAACCATAAAACACCTAATGTGATGGATTGGATGATGATAATGGATTCGGATCACCTCTCGAGCTTGTTCTTCGCCTTCACAGCAAGTCTTCGGCTCCAGAAATCGTCCAAAATCGCCCCAAAATTACCTAATACTGAATACAGGGTATGAAACTTTCTTTTAAAGACTCTGAGACAAGTGAACGACTGTTCACCATGGCCGAAAGGCTGTTCATGTGACAAGTGGGCAGACAATCATCGAGTGCAGTGACGTAGGCTTCTCAAAGGGCTGTGTAAAATATGTGTCCTAGTGAACGGGCGTTCAGGTAGACACAGCCTGCTATTTTGCACAGAAACCTTTGTTTTTCTTCGGGTTTGCTACTGGAACATCTATTAAGACCTTTAATCATAAAGATACCTAAATAAGTACCAATTCCTCGTGTATAAGGTCATAAACATATATAAATGGGAGTTAAACAGGGACTTTTATATGTATAATCTGACGTATATCACTTAGCTACCAACAATGATAAAGCATAAGGACAAAAGTTCACTCACGGATTTCATCACGGTGTGAGGTTTGTCTAACATAATAGCGATATCAACTAATACCCCGCTTGCCAAAACCTAAAAATTTTTTCGGTGTAAGTGAAGGACTTTCGTGATAGAGTTTGTTTGTTTAGTTCAGCTATAGACATGAAGTTTAAACTGGAATATTCTAGATAAGTAGATTTCAACCCGAAATCTATGTACTCCTAATCCAGGAACTAGTTGTGTAATCCCAAACCAAGGATTAAGTTGTGTAATTACTGAAGAAACAACAAGTGTTACTCGGACTATAGCCGGGGGGGGTCGGTGCTCGTGTTCGCTATAGGATATAATCCTTTGCTTACACCTAGGTTAGATCCGTGGCCCGTAAGATAGATAGGGAACAAAGAAGTAGTACACAAACACAAGATATAAGTGGTTTAGTCTCGTTGGCCTACGTTCACTGTCAAAGTATAGTCTTTATTACTCAAAAGGTTACAAGTGTAAAAGAAACAATACAACTGAGAGATACAAGTGTATGTGTGTAATTAAAGAATTGATTAACCCTATAAAAGGTGTAGAAGTTTTTCCTTTTATAGAGGATGTGTAGCCCGGGCTCCGCGGCCCACAACGGGTGTGATGGGCTTGGGCCTAGGAGTTGGGCCTGTCTTCTAGAAGCCAATCCAGTTGAAGTTAGACTAAGGGTTTGCATAAAGCAAACCGGGTGCAAGTGGCGTCCTGCCATTTGTCCACGTGGCGCACTGTGATTGGTTGTTAGGGGCGGCGCCCTGCCATTGGTACACGTGGCGCCCTGTGGTTGTCTGCATGGACTTTCTCTTCTTCCTTCGTCAGAGTGTGCAGGCGGCTTATCATCCTCTAGAAGATTCGCTTAGGTGATGTCTGACACATAGGAGATAGTGCAGCAAGTGGGACTCAAGGGAAGCTGAACCTTGTTGTCGCCAGCTGTCATATTCCGCGGGTGACCAATGCCAGAACTGGCGGATGGCTTTACGCGGAAAGATTGCACTCCTCATATGATGCTCTAGGAAGCCGGACTCCACGGAGGTGTGTTGAGCCCAAATGGCCAACCTTCCGTGGGTGTATTTATAGTGGCAATGTTTGTGGGGTAGGGTGCGTCTACCCGCGGGAATTTGTACCCTACCCCTTCAAGTTCCCCCAGTCCAGTGCCTCCCCTGGTCTTGCTGAGAGGTCTGGTGTGGCGCTGGACTATGATTTTACGCTTTGGTGGATGAAAGCTCATCCATATTTTGTGTTTAAAGAGTGCGCGTTGCAGCTTTTTAACATATATTAAGATAAAAAGAGTGCTTGTTGCAGCTCTTTAACATATATAAAGATAAAAAGAGTGCTCGTTGCAGCTCTTTGACATATATCAAGATAAAAAGAGTACTCATTGCAGCTCTTTAACATATATCAAGATAAAAAAGAGTGCGCGTTGCAACTCTTTGGCATATATGAATGTAAAAAAGAGTGCTCGTTGCAGCTCTTTAACATATATGAAGGTAAAAAAGAGTGCGCGTTGCAGCTCTTTGGCATATATGAATGTAAAAAAGAGTGCCGTTACAGCTCTTTAACGTATATGAAGGCAAAAAAGAGTGCGTGTTGAAGCTCTTTAACATATATCAAGATAAAAAAGAGTACGCATTGCAGCTCTTTGGCATATATGAATGTAAAAAAGAGTGCTCGTTGCAGCTCTTTAACATATATGAAGGTAAACAAGAGTGCGCGTTGCAGCTCTTTGGCATATATGAATGTGAAAAAGAGTGTTCATTGCAACTCTTTAACATATATGAAGGTAAAAAAGAGTGCGCGTTGCAGCTTTTTAACATATATCAAGATAAAAGCGTCCTTTTATCTTTCCATATGTTCCTTTAGCTTTAGGAAGAAGGAAAAACATATTACCTCCGCTCTTTACATGTGGAATATGTAAATAATGAGAAAGGAGTGAATCCTTTTCATTTTTGCAATAATGCGCGTTTGTTGCGCTACGTCCGGCGGGGAACGTCTTTTGGATTTACGTCAAACCATGCGCCAAGTGGTGACGTGGCATGCCTGATTGTGAAAGTGTAAATCCGGCGGAGAACGTCTTTTGGATTTACATCAAACCATGTGCCAAGTGGTGACGTGGCGCGCCTAGTTGAGAAAGTGTAAATCTGGCGGAGAACGTCTTCTGGATTTACGTCAAACTATGCGCCAAGTGGTGACGTGGCGCGCCTGGTTGTGAAAGTGTAAATCCGACGGAGAATCTCTTTTTGGATTTTTGTCAAACCATGCACCAAGTGATGACGTGGCGCTCCTGGTTGTGAAAGTGTAATTCCGACAGAGAACGTCTTTTGGACTTACGTCAAACTATGCGCCAAGTGGTGACGTGGTGCGCCTAGTTGTGAAAGTGTAAATCCGGTGGAGAACGTCTTTTGGATTTATATCAAACCACGCGCCAAGTGGTGATGTGGCGTGCCTAGTTGTGAAGGTGTAAATCCGATGGAGAACGTCTTTGGGATTTACCTCAAACCATGTGCCAAGTGGTGACGTGGCACGCCTGGTTGTGAAAATGTAAATCCGGCGGATAACGTCTTTTGGATTTACGTCAAACCATGCGCCAAGTGGTGACGTGGCGTGCCTGGTTGTGAAGGCATAAATCCGGTGGAGAACGTCTTTTGGATTTACATTAAACTATGTGCCAAGTGATGACATGGCGCGCCTGGTTGTTTGAGTGACTTAATGCGCAACCAAAGTTGCCTTAAAAATGGGAATGATTGGAAGTAAATGCGCAGGGAATTTGAAAAGGTGCAATAAATTGGGGCGAAAACGATGAGGCGTGTTGAGGAAGCCGAGGCGGTTGGAAGATGTGTCAGTTTGACAGATAGGATGTCTGTCATGATAACAGTCACGTCTAACATACAGACAAAAAATTCGTGTCTGTCAGGCGCGTGGTACGCCACGTGCGCATGTGTGACAAATGGGGAGTCAGGATGATGCCATGTGGTGATTACCACGTGGGTTTTCAGGAGAGCTTGTGAGCACGCGTTGGGAAGCAGCTGTCAACGTCCAGATGGCTGACACATGTCACATGCAGGTTGATCGTGTCTGGTGCGTGGCCATCCACGCGTGTGAGTGTAACCTCTTAGTGGCGAGTGGGACACGTGGCACGCTGTGGTGTGTCCAGGTGAATCATCAGCTGCTTCAATCCTCCTGGTGGGGCCCATCGCAATAAATGCGATGGGTATAAATAGTGTTTGGCTCCTTTGTCCTTCTCACTTTTCTAAGATTTTTCCAAAAAATTCCTCCTATTTTCCTCTCTTTTCTTCAAACTTTCAGGCTGTTAGTTGAAGTTTCCGGTGGCTTTATTCAAGTTTTCCGGCGGGTCCGTTGAAGATTCCTGCGATAATTCCATAACTTGCCCAGATTTTGTTCCCTTGTTTCTAAAACCTTTCACTTCTACACAATGTCCGAAGCTTTTGTGAACTAGTCTCAGTCGTCTGAAAAGACGTTGGAGCAGCCGATTGTGCAGGGGAAGATTAAGGAACGGAAGATGATGCTCAACACTCCGGGGAAGTGCAAAAGAGCCAATTTTGAGGAGTTTTGCAAAGGTCTTGAGATTTTGCCTAAGTGCGAGCCGGAGTTACCCGGGCCGAGTATGACTGTTTTGACTCCCACTTCTGGTAAAATTTCCCTACACGAAGCGCACTTTGTTAAGTGTGGTTTTCGTCTTCCATCCACCCAGTTCCAAATAAATGCCCTTGTGGCATATGGGGTGGCTGTTACCCAGCTCAGCGCCTTCGGGATGCGGAGCTGGTGCATTTCAAGGCGTGCTTCCGCGCGCTGGACATTGAGCCGACCGTTGATCGGTTTAATGTGTTTTATTTCATGGCCATGGATGAGACCTGGTTTACCTTTAAGCCGCGGCCCAAGGTGACTCTACTGGCTTCTGTTACTCCCAAATCCCTTCACGATTGGAAAGAAAAATTCTGTTTTTTTTTTTTTTTTTTTTTTGTTAAGAAGGGAGTTATTCCAGTAGCGATGCCCAGGAAAATTTTATCTGAGCAAGCGCGGGTGAAGGACTGCGAAGTGATAGCGGGTTACAAGGAGGAGCCCTAGTTTATTTCGCTGATCACCAACGCGTCTCCTCTTGAGTTGGCGGGCTGTAAAGAGTCCATGTTCGTTTTCTTGGGGATAGGCCGCATTAGCTTGCGGGATGGCCGGGAGCCATATATCCAAGAAGAAGGTAACATCTTTTCTTTTAGCACTTGCCATAAAACTTGTAAGGTTTGTATACTGATTTGCCCGCTTATTTTGTTTCAGGTGTGTCAAGGCTGGATGCCTTCTTAGCCCGCGGAAAGGCTAAGTTTAAATGGAGGGTTGTGCCGAAGGGCAGATCCTCGCAGGTTGAAGAGATGGCGGATAGATTTTATTATCCGAAGCTGGATGAGCTGCCCGCGCACTTTTATTTGACAAGTGAGTATCCTAACCCTGATTCCCTTGCTTCTGTGGCGGCAGGTGAAATCCCGTGTATTAACTTATCTGATTCAGAGTCCACCGGCTCTTCTAGGCAGTTGTCGCATCATTCTCATTGACCAAACTGCCACGAATTGGGAGAAGGCACAAGATGGTGTCCGCTGGTTAATGGCCGCGGATATTGATGGGGGTAAGTGTTGTTTTTTCAAGTATTGTTTTACTTTTTTGAAAATATTCCAACACTTGTGATGTGTTTTGCAGATCTTCAAGAGGTTCTGGAATGAGCCGAAGCTTGGAGATCAAGTTGCTGCTATAGCCGCCACTTCGCATGCATATGGGTTTGGTGAAGGATACAACGTAGGTTTTCACCGTTGTTTAAATCGCGGGCGTATCGAGTAGGCGGAACATTATGGCAAGCCCCTGAAAGTTGATTATGAGGTTGAACTCACCAAGTTTGAGAAGGTCGAGTTCCCCATCCTTCAGGTGGTGGCAGATTGCAATCGCTATGTCAACCCAGCTGCCTCCCTCCGTTACTTTATTGAAGAGTCTGATCGGTTAGGGGAGGAGGCCAAGAGGCTAGCGGAACGGGCGAAGGCGGAGCGGCTAGAGAAGGAGCGGCAAGCCGCCACAGGCAAGGGCCTGTCTGGAACGCATCATGATGCGGAGGATGATGACCAAGAAGTTGATTCTAGCGGTTCTGAATAGGATAGACGTTCCTTTGTAATTTTTTCCTTTCTTGTAAATGTTAAGGTTTTTCACTTAGTTTTTTGTAATGATTTACATAGTCCGGCGATGGGTATTTATATTGCCCGAACCTCTAAGATTAAAAAGCTAAGTAGTGAACACAGTAAATAGATAGAAAATGTATCATTGAAAGTCAAAAGAGAGGCATGTGTTGCCTTTATATGATACAAAGAGAAGCTTTACATAAAACAGGTTCGAAGTTGCGCCGCGTTCCAAGAGCGCGGGAGAGGGGCTCCATCTAGCTTTTCAAGCTCATAGGCGCCTTTTCCCAAGGTTTCTTGAATCTTGTATGCTCTTTCCCAATTGGTATCCATTTTCCCATGCTTTTCAGCATTGGAGGCCTGATTATTGCGGAAGACATAATCGCCAATTTTGAATTGGCACAACTTGACCCTTTAGTTATAGTAGTCCTCCAACTGATTATTGTACATACCTTCTCTGATTGCGGCTAGTTCGCGACGTTCTTCTAGTAAGTCAAGATTTAAGCGAAGCTCATTGTCATTTGTTCCTTTGTCCGCCATGAGTATCCGTGCGTAGGGTCACCCAATTTCGCCGGGTATGATGGCCACGGAACCGTAGGTGAGGATAAACGGAGTTTCACCATTGCTCGTCTTTATGAGTGTGCAATTGGCCTACGGAACCACATCTACCCATCCCTTCTTCTTGGTTCCAAGCCAGGCTTTGATGCCTTCGACTCTGCTTCTATTTGCTCTTTCAACTTGTCCATTTCCTTGAGGGTGCGCGACAGATGTGAAGATCTGTTGGACTCCCATTTGCGCCAGCCATTCTTGGACATGCTGGTCAGTGAATTGGATGCCGTTGTCGTTCACAAGTTGGTACGGCAATCCGAATCTGCAGATGATAAATTCCCAAATTAATTTTTTGACGTGCGCCCCATCAATCTTTGCTAGGGGTTTCGCCTCAATCCATTTGGTGAAGTAGTCGATGGCGACGGTCAGGAACTTGACATTTCCTTGCGCTGTAGGGAATGGCCCAACAATCAATTTCCCATTTCTGGAATGGTCATGCCATGGTTATAGGTACCAGGTCGTTTTTAGGGTGCAGGGTGTTTGGCGCATGGCGCTGGCAGGAGTCGCATTTGCACAGTTCTGCCACGGCATCAGGGTGCATTCCCGGCCAGTAGTACCCTGCGTTCATCAGCTTGGCGACCACCATTCTAGGGCCCGCGTGCAGGCCACAGATGCCCTCATGAATGTTTCGAATGAGGAAGGAGGCATCCGCGGAGTCAACACGGTGGAGTAGCGGCCCTAGGTAAGATTGGCAATAGAGAACGTCGTCGGTAGGCTGATAGTGTAAAGCCTTGTACTGGATTTTTCGGGCTTTTGATTTGTTTTCAGGCAGGACTCCGGAAGCCAGGTAGGCTTTGATTGGGGTCATCCAGGACGTGTTGCCTATTTGGATGACATTTACTTGTCGCAGCGGGATGGACGGTTTATCTTGTAGTTCCATGCGAATATCTTTACCCATGTGTTCAAAAGCCGTTGAGGTCATTTTACTCAGTGCCTTGATGGGTTTATTCTCACTTCTATTAATGTGAATGATAGTACAAGAGATAAACCTGTGCATGAGTAACTTGGCTTGTTCAAGGTAGAGTGCCATGGTAGCATCGCGCACGTCATAAGTGTCGTTAGTGCGTCCCGCGACAAGCATTGAATCCACGTGTACGACCAGGTGGCAGGCTCCCATTTTATCCGCAATACGAAGGCAGGCAAGTAAAGCTTCGTATTCCGCCTCATTGTTGGTGGCGCGGAAATCCAGGCGAATTGTGTACGTGAATTCCTTGTTGTCTGGGTTGATAAGGCATAATTCTGTGCCTGCCCCATCGCTGTTTGAGGCCCCATAAGTGTATGGGGCCCACTATTCAGTGTCATCCTTGGATTGTGCGGGTTCTTGTTTTGCTAATCAGTCTTGGACCTTATCAGTGGGTATTTCTGTTGCAAAATCCGCGAGTACTTGTCCTTTAATGGCGGGTCTGGGTTTGTAATTGATAGTGTGCTCTTTGAGCTCAATCGCCCATTTTGCCAGGCGGCCTGACATTTCTGGTTTTTTGAAAGTATCGGCGCAATCTGCGTGAGGCATGAATGAGCACCAATACTAGTTTCTCCATCGTAGAATACCTTGTTTCTGCATCTAGCAGTGTAAGGATGATATAATAAATCATTGTCTGGACTCCCTTGCGATCCACAAGGAGCACCGTGCCAATCGCCCTTTCCTTGACGGAGAGGTATAGCGTTAGCGGTTCCAGGGGTATTGACGTAGTTAGAGTAGGTAAATTGATAAGACACTGTTACATTTCTTGAAATGCCTTTTCTGCCTCAGTGGTCTAGTGGAAATTGCTCTATCCGACGGAAATTGCTCTTTTTAAGACAATTTTTAAGGTATCTACGAAAGGAAAAGACCTTGAAGCATAATTAAAAAGGAAGCGGTTGAGGGAGACTAGGCGGCCCATCGGCGTTTGAACTTCCTTGAGGGATGCTGGAGAAGGCATTCTTTCTATCGCCATGATTTTATCAGGGTTGGCTCAAAAACCATCGCGTGTAACAAGGACGCCGAGGAATTTGCCTTCCTCCATGCTAAAGGAGCACTTGGTGGGGTTGAGCTTCATGCGCACCTTGCGCAGCTGATTGAACTTTTTCTACATGTCCCCCAACATGTGTTCTTCCCCCTTGCTTTTTATGATGAGATCATAAACGTACACTTCCAAGCGCATGCCTATCTCGTCGATGAATGTGCTCTCCATTAGGCGATGGTAAGTCGCTCCCGCGTTTTTCACGCCTAAGGGCATTCTTGTATAACAAAAGGTGCCCATGTCTGTACGGAAGGCGGTTTTGTCTTCGTCTTCCTTTGCCATCTGGATTTGGTGATAGCCCTTGCATGCATCCAAGAAGCACTTGAAGCGGTAAGGCGCTAAAGAATCCACCTTGATATCAATTTCTGGCAAACGATAGCAGTACTTTGGACAGGCTTTGTTCAAGTATTTGTAGTCGAGGCACATGCGCCACCCGCCGGTTACTTTGCCTACCATATCTAGGTTGGCGACCCAAGTTTGGAAGCGGATTGGGCGGATGATGACTGCGTTAAGCAGCTCGTTGACTTGTTCATTCATGGCCTTTGTTATTTCCGGCCCCATGTTGCGCTTTTTCTATACGACTGGCTCCACTGATCTGTACGCGTTGAGTTTATGTCCCGCAACTTCTCGCGGAACACCGATCATGTCAGATGGTTTCCAGGCGAAGACGTCAATGCTTTTGACGAGGAGTTGTTTTAGATGCGCTCTGATGGTGTTGGAGATTTCATGGCCTATGATTACCGTTTGTTCCGGGAATTTAGGGTTAAAAACTCAGTTTTCTGGCTCCAAGCGGACTTCTGTTTTGGGCATTTTTTTAAGGCTTCGTCGTGTCGACTGCGTGGCAGTCCTTGTTGCCCTGAATGAATGCGATGCCAGTGCTAGTAGGGAAGCCGATGATTTGATGAGGTGTTGACGCGTTCGCGTTGAATCGCGCCAGGCCTTCCCGCCCCAAGTGGATTTCGTGGTGTGACATCGCTGGTAAGACCATGAAGTCGCACATTTCTGTGCGCTCATGTCTGCCATCAGTCAGTGTGACTGGAAAAGATAGCATACCTCACGTGATGATGACTTCATGAATAAAGCCCAAAATTGGTTCATTGACCGGAACGAAGCGGGCTTTGTCTTCCTCGACCAGTTGCTGAAAACACTCATCATAGATTATGTTAGTGCTGCTTCCGCCGTCAAGGAATATACACCTGGTGCGGTAATGTCCGACGATGGCGGTGATTATGTACGGCGCCATGGATGAGGGGCCGCCAGGAACTATGGGAAGGAGGACGACCGCCTCCTTCCAAGAGTCGTCATTTTGTTGCCGGGAACGCTTTCCTTTGTTTTGGCGTTTGTCGTTCTCGCGGATCATGTTGCAGTGGTGGCGCGGGGGGCGATTGATGATGTTTGTTTCGAGGTTGTGGATTTGCTTCCGCCCGCCCTCTTCGCGTTTGTCATCTTGGTTGTTTCCCCACCCACCTCTGTGAACATTTTTTATCAAGTGGCCCAGCTAGCCAGTCTTGAGAGGGACTTCTATTTCCAACTTCAGACTGCAACAGTTGTATGTAAGATGGCCATAGTCGTTGTGGTAATCATAAAATTTTGTGGTATCCACGTTTTTCCGCTTTCCAAAGGCCTTAGGCTCCTTGTAAGTAATTTGCTCAGTCTTGAGCACTTAAGATGGTGTCTTGGTGAGGGGGTCCAATCCGTGTTTTTCTTGGAGTGCCCCATTTGGTCCCGCGATTGCTTGTTGGTAATCGTTTGGCAGGCGTCATTGGCAGACGAATACTTGCCTTTGTTCGCAGATCCTGAGATGCGCGACCAGACCGACTGTTTATTTTTATTTTTGTTGTTGTGGGTCTGGTGGAAGACACGCTGTTGTTTGAGGAAGCGCTCAGAGGATGCAAAAATTTTGGCTGCCTTAATGATTTCATCCCAGGAATCTAGGATTCCGTCTTTGCCAGACAGGGTCTTCATGAGTTTCTCACTACAGACTCCTTGAATGAAGCCCGTGTGGGTCAGTTCTTCGCCACATCCGATCTGCAACGCCTCCTTGTTGTAGCGCACGATGTAGTCCACGATGGACTCGTTATCGTTACATAGTTTAAAAACCACAATTTTATCAAGACTAAACTTGCTTATCAAATAAAGCATTCAGTATTGTTATACGGCATGCATATCAGCCCAAAAAGTTTAAAAATAGTAAAAAGGGCATCATGAATTCAGCTGCATGCGAGAACAAGTACCCAACGAGCAAATTGATACTGAGAGGCTACACACACAATCAAGCACCTGCCAAATAACAATTCATATCACAAGCTAGGCCTATATGACTTCTATGGTTCCTAACGGGTCAACCGGGTAACCTTGAGTCATATAGGCCTAGCTTGTGATATGAATTGTTGTTGACATGTGCTTAATTGTATGTGTAGCCTCTCAATATCAATTTGCTCGTTGGGTACTTGTTCTCGCATGCAGGTGAATTCATGATGCCCTTTTTACTATTTTTAAACTTTTTGGGCTGATATGCATGTCGTATAACAATACTGAATGCTTTATTTGATAATCAAGTTTAGTCTTGATAAAATTGTGGTTTAAGTCTTATTTGATAAGCGGAATGCGCCTGATTTCTTAAACATGTAATTGAGTCCTTACTTGTTTGATCATATTTGGTCTTGATTGTTACTTTGTTTAAATGGATTATATGGATTTCTATATATATACAAACTATGTTTGGCGACTAACTGACCTTATAAACTGGGCTATAACAGAAGTGGGATATTTTTGCTCTGATCTAAGGTATTTATTTTGTGTTATGGTTGTTGCTTAGTTTATGTTATACTTGTAATTATATATAATAGACAATGTTGAGAGTATCTGATATGTCGAACTGGGCTATGACAGAAGTGGGATATGCCTGCTCTGATCTCTGGTCTTGGTTTTGAGTCAGGATTGTTACATAGTTCATATTATATGTATTCTTATAAATTGAGCTATGACAGATGTGGGATATGCCTACTTTGATGTTTAGCTTTGTTTAGAATTATATTATGTGTATTTTTATAAACTGAGCTATGAAAGAAGTGGGATATGCTTGCTTTAATCTCTAGCTTTGGTTTGGCTTAAATAGACTGGATTGTATTTTGTGTTAATAAGCGGGATGCACTTATTATATATTTGGTAAGTGAAGTCTTGAGGTAATTAGGCAGAGTATGCCTATCCTAGACCTTGATTCTGTAATATCTGGTCCCTCTCACCACTAATATTGTCCACTTTGCCCCGATGGGTTGCCCATAGAGAGCTCACGGATTTATTTTTGGTTGCCCCGGTGGAGACTTTCTAGGAGGTCACCCATCCTGGTACTGCTCTAACCTAAGCACGCTTAACTGTGGAGTTCTCCTCTCATCCACTAACATTAAGCCCCAAAATGCGTTGGCTATTTAAGAGGCATTGGATTACATATGAACCAAGGATCTCTCCTAGCCACCGCCGATGTGGGATTTGCTTGGGATGTCACATTCACCCCATGTTAGAGTCTCATCGTCCCTGATGAGGTTTGACCCACCATCTTGAACGACACGAGAATGGCTCTGATACCATCTGTAATATCCGGTCCCTCTCACCACCAATATTTTCCACTTTGCCCCCATGGGTTGCCCATAAAGAGCTCACAAATTTGTTTTTGGTTGCCCTAGTGGAGACTTTCCAGGAGGTCACCCATCCTGGTACTGCTTTCAGCTAAGCATGCTTAACTGTGGAGTTCTCCTCCCATCCACTGACATTAAGCCCCAAAACGCGTTTGTTATTTAAGAGACATTGGATTACATATGAACCGAGGATCTCTCCTAGCCATGACCGATGTGGGATTTGCCTAGGGTGTTCCACCCACATGGTGCAAACCATCATGAGGTCGAACCCCACACTCTATATTCGAATATCTTAATTTACGGAAAGCATAAGTTATGGAATGATGAGGGGTTGGGAACGCCTGGGTTGGGAATTTCATGCACTAATCCAAAATATCTAGTATTATTTGTTAAGTTTGACTTTATAACTTTTGGGTTTTAATATAATATTATATATATTCTTATACATAAATTCTAATAACGATAACCATATTATTATACTACCAAGGTATTTATATTATGTTTTCAAGTTTCAGCCGGTCCGGTCTCGGTCACGGACCCCATAACGTTTAATTACATAATGTTACAAACTATCCAATAATTCTACATAGTTTCACATAGTCACGTATTTGCACATAATTTCCAAACAAACCAAAACACAATACTTGTATTTTATTCTTTCACCAACATTCGGGGTTCAAGACTCATGTATGTGACCTGGTAATTCCCCAAATTACCATTTATGTAGTTACTAACACATAATAGTGTACCATGCGACTCACTTAACTAATCCTAGTCAACTGCAATGCAATGAACATATGTATAAGTTAACTAGAGTTAAGTTAAAGCATTAAACTGAGAATACGGGGTGTCACATCATCCCCAAGTTTGAAAGAATTTCATCCTGAAATTCGGCAAGTTAACAGTGATGCAAGCGTTTAAAATGAGAGAAAAATTTTCTAATTGGCACATCATCCCCAAGTAGAAAGGAATTTCGCACCGATATTCTGTTGGTGTTTTGAGTTTCAGGTTTAGGCACATGTTCAGGTTCAGGGAATAGATGTGGGCACTTGAGTTTCATTTGATCCTTACGTTCCTAGGTAAATTCTGTTCCTCGACGGGAATTCCAACATACCTTAACAATAGGTATGTTACTTTGCTTAAGTTTCTTAGCACCTTGGTCCACAGTCTCTACTGATTTTTCCACGAATTGTAGTTGATCATCCACTTAGATATCATCCAATGGAACTATTAGTTTCTTATCAGCCAGACACTTCTTAAGGTTTGATACGTGGGTTTAGTTTGCATCGTTTCCCAAAATGGATCATGCCTTTCCAAGGCGACACTTTTAGTAAACCCATATCGCCAATATGAAATTCTAAAAGTTTCCTACACCTATCAGCGTAGCTTTTCTTACCGTCACGAGCCGCTGCCATATAGTTTCTAATCTGAACAATCTTCTCAGAAGTTTCGTGAATAAGTTCAGGGCCTGTCAATTGGTTATCCCCAACCTTGGCCCAGCAAATAGGAGATCGAAATTAACGTACATACAATGCCTCAAAAGGTGCACACTAGATCGAAGTGTGATAGCTAGTATTATACGAGAATTCCACGAGAGGCAAATGCCTTTCCCAACTATTGCCTAAGTCCACTACACAATCGTAGATCTTTCCAGTTCTGAATTGTGCGCTCACTCTAACCATCGGTCTGTGGGTGGTATGCAGTTGTCATATCCAAGCAAGTACCCAAAGACCTTTGGAGAGTGGTCCAGAAACCAAAGGTAAATCGTGCATAGTGATCAGTTATGTTGGATCGATTTAGCTCTAAATTAAATATTAGACTTAAATGTAGCAGAATAAAACAGAATAATTGACACTTAATTGATTGACAAATATGACTTGAACTCGCCCTTGGATTATACTCTCATAACAAATAAAAATACAAGTGTAAAGGGTTAGGTATTACAATAAGAAATAATGATTAAACACTCATATGTTATTGAGATAAAGGTGCAGGTTCTAAGGAACATTGAACTAGTATTTATACACGATTTTAGGCGTGCATTACATATTGTAAAGTAGATCTAGATCTAGAAAATACATAAACAAATACAAATGGATACATAATTAGTAATACAAAAATAACTACTGAATAATTACTATGAAAGGTGGAATTAGGAGCTGTAACTGCTGACACTTGTTTAACTTCTGATGGATTGCAAATTTTGATAAGTAAATAATCAGAAGTTGTTCTTTAGTTGTTTATAACTTCTGATTGTCATAGACTCTGATAATGTGTACAACTTATATGAGTTACAACATCATAAGTTGGTCTTCAAGTGTTTTCCAGCAGTAGTTGATCATCAGTAGTTTCAACTTTTGTTCTTCAGCACTTGTCATTTGCTCTTCAGTAATTGTCTTTATACTTAGTCATTTATTTATGAGGATAATTGGTTAAGGTTTATTAACTCATCAGCTATGTTTGACCCAATAATCACCCTTGAATTGATGAAGCCAAAACCTTAGCTAATACTTTATTGATCCCCTTATTTGAAAAGCTTCTCTTTGATTAATGTCTTAATCTCATATGCAAGTTCTTGAGCTTTTCCATCTGATCCAAAGTTTGACTTTTCAAGCCAATTTTATTCAAAGTGTGTAGATTTTCTCTGGGAAGTTTGAGCATATCCATTGCATCTTTGAATGCCTTCCTTGACCTATCATCTCTCTCAATAACCATTTGTAGTGACTTATGGTTGTAATACCATCTTATTATCTTCCCTTGAGAGGTTCGTATAGATGAGATTGGTGCTGGTGTTTGATCC
This sequence comes from Ambrosia trifida, assembly GCA_028751855.1. NCBI lineage: Eukaryota > Viridiplantae > Streptophyta > Magnoliopsida > Asterales > Asteraceae > Ambrosia > Ambrosia trifida. The sequence continues at coordinate 1,116,591 of CM054124.1, forward strand.
TCATATGGTACAATTTATCTACCTTGTGAGATCTTAGGAAGTTCAGACTGTGGAATCTCTCTGATTTCCATAGTGGACCTAGCCCACATTCTCAGTAGTTATCATCCTACCATACCCTTGAACATGTTCTTCCATTGTTTTGGTTTTTGGTTGGTTAGGGTCGGTAGTTGTTGTAACTAAATGATATGCATAAGTGTTGGGCCCCTTCCTTTAAGTATCACAGGTTTTTCTTCCACACTATACGCATCATCCAAAATTTGACCCTGCTCATGAATGCGTATTCTGAAGTCAGTTTTGGGTGTGAAAGCCTGTTTAGACCTTTGTTGCTTTGGTTGAGGAGACTTTTTATGAACAATTGATGAAGACTGAGATGTAAAAATACTTGGTTTTTCTTTTTGTAAATTCTTGTATCTTTTGTAGGTATTAAACAAATCATCTTCTCTTATCTCACCAACTGGTTCTTACTACCATATCCAGCAGAAACCAGTTTTTCGACAACTTGTTTCTTTCTTTCATTGTCTTTCTTGATTTGCTCTTTAGTCTTCAGGTTATTGATCTTTTCTTCAAGTGTCTTTAATGATAAATTTTCAAGGCTAGCCTTTTTGAACTTTGTATGCTTCACAATGTAAGCTATGACGATTTTCTTTTTCTTTTCTTCTTCTTTAGCTTCACAATGCAAACCTTTTAATGACTGCTAAACTTACCAATGCATCATATAATGAAGCTGCTAATCTTTTTAGCAATTTTAGGTTATAGTGTGACAGGCAACCCACTAATGTACCATTATTTCTTCTTTTTCTCTACATGATTTCCTTATTCTAGAAAAAAGGGATAATGTAGAGAAAAAGAAGAAATAATGGTACATTAGTGGGTTGCTATTCACACTATAACCAAAAATTGCTAAAAAGATTAGCAGCTTCATTATATGATGCGTTGGTAAGTTTAGTAGTCATTAAAAGGCTTGCATAGGTGATATAAAGTTAGACAACTGCTAGCTAAGTGTGGGAAAATCTCATAAGCATATTACCTTAGTGTCATAGTTTCATTTAATAGATTGCCATGATTATGGGATACTAGGTTTTTATGCTTCTTGTTATTTGGGGTATTATAGTTGTTCTCATGTCTGCACGGTGATGCAAACCTAGAACTTCAATGATACTTTAGTAAAATGCATCGTCATGTAACCCTGGGCAGATTCCTTTTCTACCATATAGTAATACATGCGTGGTATACAAATCCTGTAATAGCTAAATCAAATATTGAAAGAGATGAAATTTATGCAGAAAAGATACCTTATGTTACAATTCTCTAAGTCGAGCTTCGATCTCTTTGTCTGTGCGGTCGCATTAACTTAAGATCTCGAAGTCTCGCATTCGCCCTTTAAAAGAGATAAGTAGTATACTCACCTGTAAGATAAAATTCTTATGCATGCCTTGATACAGGAGTATGTCGTATGTGTGGAAACCACCAGTTATAGTGGAGATAGTCACATGTAGTGACAAGTCACAACCATATTATTAAAAGCTTGTGGTAAGAATGGGTTTCGTTCAAGCGCTCGAAAATAATATTTCAAAGCTTTGGTGTGTTCTCCATTACTTGTGTGGATAACTCCTATGTTATAGACTATATAACTTCGGTCATAGGGATCAATTTCTAGTCGGATAGCTTCATAATAATTCTGTAAAGCTTTAGCTTCAGATTGAATTGTCATCCGTTACAGTCGTCATTCAATTCAAAGAATCTCTATTACAGAACCGAACAGAAGATTTTCATCTCATACAGATCCTCCCTTATGTGCATTGATAAAATGATATAGGAAATTTTCATCTTCGCATTATGAATTGAGTAAGGCTAGTGTTTGTACAAGAAATCTCTTACCAACGTTACTACAAGAGATCTTTTCATAACATCGAATGTATTGGTACTAGAGAGAAATGATAAATCCAAGAATTTCAATGTTCTCAACGCTTCCCAATATCTAGAAATTAGTAACTTCAACAACCTTCTATGGTTATACGGGTATCCAAAATACAAACCGGATGGATGTTTGTTGTGTCAACCATTCTTTTAGTCCCAATCCTACTAAAGAACGAGATAATTTATAACTTTAACAAAGTTTTAGTGTTGTTGATTCCTAGGTGTAGTGCTTCTTCCCCTCTACTGCCTATTGGTATGAGTGGACAAGGGTACGTTGACCAGTAACACTGAACCATAGATATCTGAGGCTGCATTAATCAAGTAACACTTTGCAGAGGTGATCGACTGCTGCTGGAAGGTTACAGGGGAGGCAAAAAAGGCGCGAGTAATTTATGCGGTGGTACTAATGGTGCTTTGGAAGTTGTGGATTAAAAGAAATGACAAAGTATTCAGAAATGTATCGACGGCGACGCCGGCAACAGTAGAAGAGATAAAAATAGAGACTTATTGGTGGATGATCAAGAGGGCGAAAATCTCGGGTCTAGAAAAAGCGAACTGGTGGGACTTCTCTTTATTCGATAATGGTTAATGGTTATGTAGTGGTGGTTATAACATGTACTGTAAGAATTAGATCTAGATTGTAATGATTTTGTAACAGGTCGGCCCAGGTAGCCACTGGCTAAATGAGCCTGGGAGTCGATGGGTTGTATTCTTTTTGGTGAAATGAAAGCTCCGTTTGTTTGTTCAAAAAAAAACACAATAGAAGGAATTGTTGTATTTCAAAACTTTAACAAGCATAGATTTTTTATATACTTTTTTCCCATCGTGAATCATGTGCATTTCTCATAATACTAAGAGTAATAAAAAAAAAAAAAAAATCAAATCGCACCATCTCCGTAATAGGTAAATGCCTTTTTTCCTCCTGAAGTTGTTGGAATTATTTGTGATAAGATATTGGCTACAACTAAAAAGGTTTTATCAGCTAGCTAGTTATAAAACTTACCCAAATGATATCACATAAGCAATACATATAAATTTGATGCTTGTGTTTAAGTAGATAACAATGTCAGTGATCATGTTGGACTGATGTCTAAAATTTTATCTAAGTGAACATAAGGATGTTTTAGATTAATCCAAATCCTGATTTGCTTTTCTTGCACATAATTCTCACAAAAAAAATATGTGAATTATACCTGTTTTTTTTTTTAAAAAAATCCAAAAGGTTTTTAGAGTAAAGTTAGAAAAAAAAATCATTTCCCGCTTCCGAGTGTAGACTACAATTTTTAAAGATTTTTGGCTTACGTTTTCTGAAAAAACTTGACAAATTTGAAAAATATGAAAAAATAATATTTGAAAAATCATCGGTGGTAATTGCTCAAGTAGAACAAGATTTTGATGTTTCTGAAGTAAAAGTGAATGTTGAAGTACATGAGGAAGTTGAGAATGTTGGAAATTTAAAGATTTTTTATGCATGATGCAGAAGTTGAACGTGCACATAATGGTGATGATGAATGTGGAGTTGTTCTAGGAGGAATTGAGAAGAAAGATCAAGGCTGAAAGAAGTATTGGTACTATTATACTATGATGGAAGAAATGTTGAGAAAGCATAATAGAGAAAATTGGTCCCTCTTCCAAATTAGACTCTTTAAGTTGATTGATGACGAAAGTGATAGCGACAATGAACTGGGTCCAAGTGATTTTGATAAGGACAATGAGGATGATAGCGGTTTTATCGTTAGACCATTGAATTATATAAAATAAAAAAGATATGAGTTCAAATACAAAAGTATATCAAAAATTGATACTCATGAAAAATGATATTAATTTATTAATATTATAGACATAGGTTACAAGCATGACATCGTTTATCGTTGTGCATGCTCATGTTTGTATATATATCATAGATTATACAGTTGGCACTTTCATCTAACATTTTTAATCAAGTAACAGTTGAATGACAAGAAGATATATTTTATTAACCCAATGTAACGGATGAAGCCTGCAAATTTAAACCATATCTGTGATCATATTTACGGGGTTGCAACAGATGTACATGCTCGGGTCAGCACACAAGGAGATCTGGGTGACCGATAAATGAACAGATTGAATGTTTTAACTAATGAGGAAGCCGCGATAGGCTGTCTTGTTTTAACACATTAAAAGAAGGGCTTCACGGGTTCGACCAAGCAGGTTAAGCGCGGTTGCAGCAATGTGATGTCCAGTTAGCCCGGCTAGAGCAAGTTGTTCCATTGGTGATGCCTGCTCGACATAGTTGTCTGGTAACACAATCGGCCTCCACTGGAAACGTCAATCAGTTTATAAATCATTAAGGTCAATCCATTTAACATATGGTGACGAATTTTAATGCTCCAAAGTTAAATGAGCAATAATTCAGGTAATGTTTTACTCAAATAGATCAAATGGGCAAAGATAAAAGATTTAGCAAGAATGGAAACACGTCTGGTTATGTTTTAATCACCGGATCAACTGGCACTAAAAAGTAAAAATAACCTTATAGGAAAGTTTAAACCGTGCCCAAAGTATATTTCTTGTACATAGAGCATTAGAACCGTCCAAATTTAATAATAAAATAGATTTTTATTGAAATAATCTAATATTTGTAATTTTTACAACAAAATATCTCTGAAAAGTAAAGATATTTGAACAAACTTTGTTACTGTTAGTTGCCAACAAGCAAAAAGAAAGACGTCAATTTGACCCGTTACCCAACCTGCCTGACCTGTCCATTTTGCCATCTCAATGAAACAATGGAATACACGTACCTTGATTGATCCATCGAGCTTCCCATCAAGAGTCAAAAATTGTGCAACATGTGATCCAAATCCTCCAATGGAGCCTTCCTCAACCGTGATCAAGAACGAGTGGTTTTCACACAACTGTCTAACGAGCTTGATATCAAGGGGTTTGCAGAATCTTGCATCAGCAACAGTTACTTGGATCCCGAGTTCTGAAAGAAGGGACTGAGCCCTAAGGCAGTTCTGGACCATCGATCCATATCCCAGCAAAGCGATGTCTTTACCCTCTACAAGAACTCTTCCTTTACCAATCTGAATATAACCATCAACTTTAGGAATAAAACGTGTGCTTAAGAGAATATAATACTAAGTGATTTTTTTCCATCCTAAAATGTAATATATAATAAACATATATGAAACAGTTCGACCCATTTTCTTATTAATGGGTTGAATTCTATCTCAAGCGGGTCAAATAATAAGATAGCTAAACTGCTAAAGAAGGATATAACATGTTCATAAACATAAATATAAATATTGAAAGATTTAGATTATTATTTGTAAAAATATTGATTTCGTAAACATAACTAACGCACTGCTTACTTGTATATATAACACAAAAATGAGAAATATTGGTTTGAGGGTTAACCCAACCCATTTTAGTAACAGTGGTTCGTTTAAAATGACGGGCCTAATGTGATTATTGTTAATACATCCTAAACAATTATGGTTTGTAAGATATAGATGGAGATGTGACCTCAATGGGAACTCCATGGCATACAGAGGTGTTTGACTTGACAATGGCACCTCTAGGATATCGGAAGCAGACAGGCCTATCATCAATGCAAGATGCAGTGGCCACCATGTTAGCAAGCTCAACCTCATCAGAAGGCGCCATAACTATCATGTTTGGTAAACATGACATAAAGGTTATATCAAAAGCTCCAGCATTTGTGGGGCCGTCAGACCCTACCAAACCAGCACTTGGAATCACAAAGCGTACGGGTATCTTTTGCCTATCTACATCATGAACCACCTGAACAAGTGCTATGAAAATGGATTCAGTTATGAGACTATGCTTGTAGAAAAGTTAAAAAAAAAACACACACACACAGCTCATATTTTGAATCACAATACGCTAATTCTGATTCCAGATTTGATAGAAATTTGTTTTAAATAGCAATAGTTAGATCAAAATACACAAGCAAAAAAAAGGACAAGTGTAGAAAACTAGAGATGGCTGGATGAGCGGGTCAGATGTATTCATGTGTTAGAGTGAGATTGACAGGTTTAAACAAGGTTCGAGTTGAAACTGGCTCATCATTAATCTTGTTAGAAATGGGACAGGCTTACATGCAAACATGTGTTTGACCAATTTTAAAACTAATTATAAATAGTTATAATGATTATAAGAGAAATAAGTTGCGCTAATAATAAAAAATATATATAAATAAAATTGACTTAAGAGGTTGCATGCATTAGAAAACGTGTTGGGAAACTTTAAACCTATTGGACTCATTTGACCAGTTCCATATTTCGAGATAAAAACACATCCAAAATCCCATTCATAAGTAAGTAACTTGCCATCTCCAGAATGAATAATAATTTCAAGCATGTCACTTTCATGTTTGGCATACAAAATTTTAAGAATAGCCATTAATAAATGTTTTTTCTATCATCCAGTCTATGAGGGAGAAAAAGCGAGAGTGAACCTGATCATATGCTCTTTGAAGAAAGGTAGATGGTATTATACAAAACGGCTTCAATCCACCACATGATAAACCAGCCGAGAATGTGACAGCATGCTGTTCTGCCATCCCTACATCAAACAACCTGTCTGGGTACTTGTCGCGAAACAATTTAAGTGATGGATCCATTCCCATCCCAGATCCTGCTAGAACTACCATGATATCTTTGTCTAGCTGTGCTTCCATGGTCAAGGCCTCCCCAAACCAGTCACTGTATGTTTGGGTACGATTACTCGGTTGTGGATCTGAGTCATAAGGATCTGTTTCATATAAGAGGATAAAGAACTTGATATATTGGGTTTCACTAACAGCAGGTTTCGCCAATAATGCCATCACTTCATGTAACGATTTTGCCAGGTATTTCAAGCTTATAGATTTCTCTCACTTACTATAGTAAAAATTAAAAGATATCAAATAGAGATAATATATTTTAGTATACTCCATCATTACATTGGTGAAAAAAACCTTTGATGGTTGCTCTATCCGTGCATAGTAATTGCAACGTGTCAATGCGCAGTTTGATAGAAGCGTTGACTATTAATCAATTCTTTAAGACCCTATGGAAATCTTTGAATGGTCTTTAAGTTTAAAGTCTTTGTTATAAACTCAAGTCAGCAACTTATAATTTTTTATTATCTTATCACAACAGGTGCAGTTAAATAATAGCTACAAAAATAATGATTAGTGAGGTATAAGAGAACTCTTGAAATACAGAAAAAATGATTAAAAGAGCAATAAGAGCATCTATTTGACTTAGAGACAGAATGGGCCAGTTAGGTGCGTTGATAAGTGGTCAAAAGTTCAGGTCAAATGGTATGCAGATCAAAGTGGGTCAGGTTGGGGATTGTGTTGACCCGCCAACAATTTATTCTTTTTTTCCTGAATTCTAAAGAGATTAATAATACATATATTAAAGAATTACTAAAGATATACTATTACAGCACCAACGCTTTTTAGTAAAGTGGTGTGAGAGCTTTCTCCTCTTATACATCACCAACGGGCTAAGAAAGTAAGTAATTCCTTCTAAACATCATTTCAACTTCGTGTTAGTAGACCCCCATTCCAATGATGGTTTGTTGGGGAGAATTTCAGGTTCAACATATAGTGGTAATATTTCATGATATCGACCACGCATCATAGTTGTCAATAGCAAATAGCGGACGATAGCGACAAGCTACCGATACGCTACGTAGCGATAGCGATGAAATAGCGCCCAATAGCGGGCGCTATTTCACATTTAGCGATACAGTATAAGAAAATTTTAGAGATATTTTATATGTATATTTACCAAAAAAAAAATAAAAAATAAATAAATAAAATACAAAAATCTCGCTATTTGTCGCTATCAACCATATAGCGACATATGAGCGCTACGCTACGCTACGCTATTCGCTATAGTGGGCGCGATGGTCGCTATTAACAACTATGCCACACATCGTCAATGTAGTTATAATACCCATTCCATTCCCATCCCTCGGTATTCCGATTCCGATTTCTGTTCCTAGTTCTATACTCATTCCCGTAATCGATCACCTCATGAGCATAGAGATTAACCTTTTAATTGTTTATCTGCAAACCATACAGGCATACACTATAGTAGTATCATGGAGAAGCTCCTAAACTGGAAAATTTTATTTTAGAGAAACGTATGCCGCACCCTATGACATATTTCAATATTTGTTTCTATTTGGATGTTGTCTAGGTGGCATGTCAGAAAAGTTTTATTAGTTTAAGAGTTTATTTTGTTTAATGAGTTTATGACTCTACACTCCCAAATGTAGAGTTTGATTTCTTCTGCATGTGTATATTCAAAGAAGAGTCTGTTCAATTTTATGTTAAGAGATTTATCTAAACAAGATATAATGGGCAGAACTTAAGTCATGAAGTCACCAGCAAACTTACTAAACGTGGGTTGTGCCGTGAAAAGCAAAAGCTAAGGTAAAAACCGAATACTATGTTGAACAGATACAAGGCAGGGAGAAAAACTAATCGGAAAAAGAGTTGCATATACGTGGAAAATTCGGATCAACATTAAACAGATAGAAAGACCCATCCTAAAATAAAAAGCTGAGTTTCCTTTTCATAATGTCAAAAATAAAATAAATGTTTCCTGGTTTTGGCAAGCCAAACTTTCATTTTTATAATATGTCAAAAAAAATGTTTCCTTTCTCTGGCAAAGTTTCAATACAAATGTACAATATTGGCTCTAAACCCACAAGTAAAACTTAGAAAACAATGATAACATCAAATTAGCTTTGTAATACCCGTTCAAAGGTTCCTCTCTCCATCAGAACAATAGGGCCGTTAGTTACGCAAAATTCCCCACTCCCTCATTATTGTGGGGTAGACTTGATAGTAATACTTATTATCTCCACGTCAAACAAAAAAATGCATTTTTTTCCTTTTTGGAAAGGCTACAAGTTTCATGTACCTACTTGCTTAATATCATCATTACAAATTACAAAATGTTGATTGTACTTGGCTCAAAAAATTTCTTTTATGTGTAATTATTGAAAAAGCATATTATAAATAATATTAAGAAAAAAATATTCAGATAAACATAACTTTACATTGTGAAACAAGTAGAGATGGTACAGAAGCACATACCTTGGTTGTATTTCTTAGATATCCCAATCTGCGTCTCCTCTCGTGTTACTTTATCTACTGTTGTTATAACATGAACCAAAACAGGACCAGTTGAATCCAAAGATGCCACTTGATTAAGAACACAAATAAGGTCTTCAATATTGTGGCCATCCACAGGACCAATGTAATACAAACCAAGTTCTTCAAATAGAGTTGACCCTGGTGGACCAATCATACCACGTGCATATTCATCGACTTTGGCTGCCCACTCATACATGCCTTTACCAATTTTCTTTGTTAAACCCTACAGCATGGGATCATAAATTGTATAATAATCTTGAGCCTTCAACGGTAATTACTTAATTATTACATCAACATTATCACAAATGCACAATATGACAAGACACACATAGTTTTATTGAAAAAAAGAAATCCTAACGACATACTTTTGAGATGTCGGTTGTCTCCAATTTTCCAGGAAGACTCAACTTAGCCCTAGACCAATAACCAAATCAAGCATAAAACTTTTCTTCTCCTAATTCCTATATATAGAATTTAATATAATTATAAAAAATTTAGTAATATAAATACTATCACTGCATACTTGGGTTACAAAAACACCCATGTCGCCATTTTACTATCTAAACCCTAAATAACACAAGGAAGTAAAATAACTAAAGCTCAATATTGAGAAGGTTCAAGTGTGTGCCTACATTCACCGGCATTGACTCATTGCTAGAATTCTTATTAGATCTTGCAAATTGTAACGAACCATTTCTAAGAAAATATTTAAATAGAAATATAAAAGTAGAAAATTAGACATCCTAATTGTACTAAATGCATCCCTGCATTAATTTTGGTGTGAAAGGAGTATAAGTTCACTTGATTGGAAACAAATAATACCTTAGCAGCTTCTCTAAACTTCCGGAACAATCTGCTAGACTGCAGCTTGCTAAAAGCACTTGAGAGAGCATTAATTGGTGTTTTAGGGGCATCCTCCAATTTCGAGTGTAATGATTGACGACTATCGTTTAATATCACAACCATATCTGAGTCCAGATATCCTGCATTGCTCATAGCCTCATAAAGTTGGCCGGACATAACGCTTTCATTGCTTATGACTGCAACTACGCGTTCTCTCTTCCCTTTAATATCACGTGCAATCGCCATTCCTGCATACATCCACCATTTCAAACTTAACACTAAATTCATAACAGAATTCACTAGCATCAGCAACTTATGAATTTAGTATTTGGTCCAATACTTATGCATGTGCATAGCCTGAAAATGTTTTTAGTATTGTAAATTTAGGAAAACGTTTTAACAGATTTCATGGACCCAGTGGTAAGAAAGGTAATTTGTTATGGTACAGCATACCATGGCGGAAAATCATATGTCTACTATGATTATGAATGTTTTTGCAAACTCAAATTCCTAAAATAATTTTGTAGATGATATGTAAAAAGACAGGAAGAGACAAAGATATACCAAGCCCAGCCGAAATACTGTTGCATCCATGGCCTGCACCAAAGGGATCAAACTCACTCTCCAAACGAGAAGTATAACCGGATATTCCATTCTTCTGTCTAAGTGTATGCATAACAGACCTCCTTCCAGTCAGAATTTTATGTGCGTAAGTCTGTTCACAGTTGGAAACAGTCAATTTATCATAAAGTGAATTGTATTCCATGAGTCTTTCCCAAGTGCATAAAGGTTCCTAGCATTTTTTTATTTATTCATTTTTTTTTTGTAGGGGGGGGGGGGGGGGGGGGGGGGGGGGGGGTCATTTTAGACGATCCCTTTTTAAAAAAATAAAAAAAGGAGTTGTAGGTAAAATGGATCTTGAAAATCTTTAATGTCAAAAACATTTAAGACAGTTTGCGATAAATCGCAACTTCTACTTGATTTCTATTTTGGTAATTTGGTCATAGGATTCTATACTACATTTTAAAACTGCTAGAAAGTTCAATATCAATTAATTTAGTAATTTTGATTAAAAAAAAAATATTTATAGCAAAATGATTTATAACAAGTTTCTGAAAGTACACTCTCAAAATGCTTTTTGAAAGTTGGATGTTCTATTAACGAAATTTCAGAACCTAGTGACTAAATTACGAATGAACTTAAAACGTGTTCTATTCACTGGAACTTGCCCACTTGTAAATCTACAAAAACTAGAGGCGACAAGATAGGTGGGTCAGGTGTATTGACTAACAGGTCCTATTTAGCATGTGCCGAAAGGTGCAGGGTCGGGTTGGGTTACAAACTTTTTTATCCAACTTCTTACAAAATACCTTGGAGAAAATAATGTGTTACTTATGACTACAAGACTAGCATAAAAAAGAATTTGGGTGGCTTTCAACCAATTTTACACATCACCTTTTTGGCTACTTTATTGAAATTGAACTGGTTGAGCTAAAATACAACAAAAGCAACACACTGATGACTAAAGGTATTGAAATCACTTGTAAAAATATGCACAGAATACAGCCTTACTTGCTCTCCGGCATCCCACAATATCTTGTCCATGGGAGCAGAAAAAACATGGTGTATAGCAATTGTCAACTCCACCACTGACATGCTACCTTTCACTGACTTTTGGGTTTCATTTCTTATAAAAGACAACTCCGAACGAATATCATCAGCCAATTGTTTCAATTCCTACACAGAACTCCGTAAGTGAATGATGGACATATTTTCAAAAGAAAATATATAAGCAATTACTACTGAACCTTATTTGATAGGTTCTTTAAGTGCATAGGGCTTTCAATTGTATCAAGAATAGGTGTTGGGAGCTTCTCCGGAAATATGTCACTAATGTCAGGTAGTGCACATAATCGACCTACACATCCCTGTATCCACCAAACAAAAGGGAAGTAAATGGCACTTGGCATTGATGGTAAAAAATTTAGTCACACAGATGGCATTAATGGTAAGTTAATTACGTTTTATGTGGCAAAAGTGAAATTGCACTAATTTTAACGTTATGTTACTAATTTCGTGAAAATAATGTTAATAGCGGTGGACGGTCAATCATGGCGCAGATAGCAGAAAGACAAGGGGCTACATGCACCAATGCCTTTTTCCCGATTGCTAAGTGTTATGTGTCATGTCCAAGGCTTGAAACAAGGCACCAGGAATTGCGCCTCACGGATCTGCGACTGGGCATTTTCCGGAAAGCGCAGAAAAAGCGCACTTTTTTTAATTTTTTGGCCCTGAGGCGCGCCTCTTGTATTGTATTCCATGAGTTTTTATGTAGAAACATGTTGTACCTTGGGTTTTTTGGCTTGTACTTATACATATAGTAAAAAAAATAAAATAAAAAATAAAAAAACCCTTATTTATAGCTCTATTTTGGGTAAAGGAAGCTGAAAAACCTATGAGATATACTTTTGCGTGTTGCGCTTAGGCTACCCTTGTGTGCCTACCGATCCACCTCAATATCCTCATCTCTACTAAAAGAATGATACTATGAAATAACTAAGGTTGTAATCTTGTTACTATGAAATAACTAAGGTTGTAATCTTGTTTCTAGTCTCTCCTATGACTCTATGAGGAGAAACTATGACCATATACATCAAGGGAGGATGAAAGAAAGACAACAAAACCATGCCTAAATTTCAGGTTAAAACCTTAAAGCATGTTTTACACTCTAATGGCATCCATTGACATTGCCATGTTTAACATTTCAATTTGAAAACCAAAAAAAAGTAAAAATATCATACATGAGACAAACGAATAAATTGGCCCAAATAATATACTAGTTAAAATTATAGAATTCAAACTACGTACAAATCACCTACTTTTAAAATGTAGGTTCTCTACAATGATACTTACTTAACCTCAAGACGCAAAGGACACGCCATGCAAAAAAAACACCCCCAAGACAAAAATAATAAGCACATGTACAAACTTAAGAACCGCATAATGCACATGTACATAGTCATCTTGTGGATTACGTTCACGGCGATATGTACAAAGTTGGGTTTTAAAAAGCGCGCATGATGCGCACCTCAGGGATCTGAGCTTACACAATTTCCAGTACATTTTTTCAATTTTTTTTGGTTTTTTTGGCCCTGAGGCACGCGCCTCTCATACACCATGTGTTTTTATGCATAAAAATGTTGTACCTTGGTTTTTTTGGTTTGTACATATAGGTAAAATCATATAAAAACCTTATCTATAGCTATATTTTGGGTAAATGAAGTTAAAACCTATGGGATACATATGAGATATATAAAAAAAATATATAATTAGTGCACGCTTCGGGTACGAAAAGCCCATCGCTTTTGCACTTGGCGCGTTGCGCTTAGACGTCGTCACTTTTGTGCGCCTAGCGCTCTTTAAAACCAAGGCCAGGGTCTCACCAAGGTTGTAAAAGACGGGCTAGGCGGTCGCCTAGGCGCCGCCTAGTCGCTAGTCGGCTCTACATATCGGAATAAGGCCATAGTCGGTGACCTAGGCGTTTTGGGCATTAGGCGAGCATTACGCAGGCCTAGGCGGTACTAGGCGGTCGTAGGCGGGGGCGGAAGGAGCTGAAATGTAGAGAGAAAAGCGAAAAAGATGCAGATTTGATTGAGATTCCGACTTAGGCTTCTTTCCGGCGAGCAACTGTAAATAAGATTCAAGAAAACTCGAAGATGACGGCTGTCTTGTATTATTCACGTTTTAGGTTTCAAGTTGGGTTTTGGCCCAATACAAATTAAGCCCAATATAAAACTGATTTTTTTGTTTCCGACCTTCTACCTGTAGTTATTATTATATGTATTATTTTATTTTATTTTTGATAAAGTGATACTTTAGCTTATCATTTCATTCCAAAAAATGGATGAATCGTTGCATTTATTTTATATGTTTTAGTTATATTACTTCATTATTTCTTTATTTAGTAAATACAATACACTAAGCAATTGTTTTATGACACCAATCGCTAAATATTTTTAGGTATTATGTGTATATATTTTAAGTATTTATTAGTATTGTGTGTATATATCTTAACATATTTTCAAAAAACACCTAAATTTGTGTATATATATATATATATATAAAATACCTATAAAAATACAAAAACGCCTAATTCCGCCTAGTCCCGACTAGTCCCTAGGCTAGACCTCACCGCCTGCCTAGCGCCTAGCGCCTTCTACAACCTTGGGTCTCACCGAAAGCAACCACTCTATTCCTCTGAGGTAGAGGTAAAGTTGTCTACATCTTACCTTCCTTAGGCCTACCTTAGCTTTGTTATTGGTGAGATTTACTGAGTAAGATGATGTGGCAAATCAAGCTCTAACAGATTTTATGCATAATAAAACCATTATTTGTGTGTGTATATAATTATATATTCAGGAATAGGCCATAATAACAAGAACATATGAGTAAAAATAGTAAAAGGAACAGAAAGGGAAAAAAAATTGATGATTCCAAAGTAATCATAGCAATTTGACAAATCAGAATTGGATAATCAGATTATTTCTATCCTAAATGATTCTAAAACTGAAATTCAAATAATAATAATAATAATCAAAGTAGTTATACCTTAGAGCAAACTGACGCACCAGAGCTAAAACTCAATCGGATTCCAACAACAGAGTCCCCACCAGAACGAAAGATTAAACTCGATGATGACTCCAGTTTAGATACAAAGTTTCTGGAAGTTTCATGAAGATGAGCAGTAACAACACCCAATGAACAATGTGCAGAAGCAGTACTCATCATCAGTTATCGCAATTAATGAAGTGATTGACAGGTTAGCTTGATGAATTAATAATAATAGGATTAGTGAAGGAAAATCATATGTTTAGAAGGAATTAGGGTTTGATACGTGTTGGAATGTGAATCAGTAGGCGTGCTCCAGCGTTGTTTTGTTTGGGGATATGCAATAGTATTCAAGTTTGGTATGCAATAGCAATACGCTGGCACCTATGGGATGGATTATTATTAGAGTGAATTACAAATTTTGTCCATTTGATCGCATATCCTTTTCATTTAAAATTGATGAGTTTTGTGGTTAATGTTTTCAAATGCTATATGTTTTGTCCTTTAACACTAACTCAGATAAATTTTCTTAAGATTACATAAGGGTATTTTAGTCTTTTACCAATTTAATTAAAAATAATCTAACAAACAAAAGAAATATTACACCTCCCTCTACCTCTCTTTCTCTACAACCTTGCTGCCACCCTTCACCACCTCTTGCCAAACATCCTAGCCCTATCAAAACCCTCACCAAACAACCTGTAAATTGCAAACGACCACTATCAGCCTTTCCGCTACCACCAGCCACAATTGTCCCAAAAGTATAATGCATTTATTTCAGCGAATGGACAATATACATTATTTAGTTGCCTAAGATTGTTCATAAAGTTATACGAGGAAATTAAGTCTTATCTCTACTACATTATAAAGAGTGAGCAATGGGCAAACATGTCCAACTTGGTAATGTTAAGATGGGATGTGAAAAGTCATGTGCTTCAACCCTCAAATGTCATATAAATCTTCCCCAAATTACCTTTCAATGCATTAAGATACTTATACCATGTAGTAAAGATAAATAAAGGTTTACTACAAGCTTCAATAATAATATTTTAAACAAATATTAATTTTACATTTTCTTTCTTTAAAATTGCATATGTTTATATAAATATACAGTGTCGTTCATCGTAAGAATTGCTTAAACAAATTACTTTATCTTTGCAGAGAGTTAATGGTGGTACGAAGTGACGCACACACAACACCAAGTAGTAGGGTATGTTTTGATTTTTTGTTGATAAGATTTTTTTATTTTAATTATTTAATAAGAACGACAAGGTGCGACCGATGACGCTGAAAAGAGTAATCATGTTGTAACGAATTTGGCAAAACATCGACACAATCCGAAAGTGGATTGTATCTGCAAGTTCATCTTCCAGGTTAAACTTGATTTGTTTATTAAAATAAATGTCTTGTTGATACTTTTTTACTTCTCTGTTTACTTGTTTATACTGATATCGAATGGTTGTGTTTTGGTTTATCTACTCTGTTTTGGTTTCTATGCTCATATTTGGTTTTGAGTTCATGCTTGACAATACGTATCCATATGGTGGTTTGGTCTAAATTTGTGAAAAATTATAGAGAAATATTTGGGAATAAAAATTATCTATGCTCATATTTGATTTTGAGAACAGTGCTGATGACTGAATTTTGATGATCAAAGAAGTTCATTTTCATATATAGTGAAACCTTTTTTTATACTTGGGTGTCCTGTGTACACATCATCTCTTAGATGTTGGAAGTTAAGGACATATGGTTGGACAATTTACATAGTGTGTCATGAAAAGTTATAAGAACGTACATGTTGGATATAAAAAAATATTGTTTCTTTTCAAAGTTTAAACAATGAAGAGAAATGGATTAATTTCATATACATCGTTTTGCATTCAAAGACAATTACATTTTTACACTTTTCCTACAGCTTGATGGACTAACACGGCTACGCTTGTGCATTGTTCAAAAAAAATATATTTATCTTAACCGTCACGCAGCAACGCGCGGATTTCCCACTAGCAGGTAATTAGAATAGGAATGTTAAAGCATATATCACAAAGTCAACGAACAACCACACTGATAGGAATCAACATTCTTTAAAAAATGATAGAAGAATAAAAATTAATAACAAAAAAAACAAAATTGAACAAGTGAGCTGATCTGGTAAGAAACTAAGGAGTACTAATTATTTATCTAGAATAAAGCTGAGTTAGAGTTAAGAATTCTAAAATCCTAGAGAAACATTTTCAAAAACCTTTCATTTTTGCTAATTGAAGTAAAACAATATTCAGCAAAGATGAGGAGTTCAACCACCTCTCCTTCACCTCCAAAATCCCTCAAATACCCACAAAAAATCCCCTTGTTCACAAGCCCTTAACCTTCGATCTCTGTTAAAATCCACAACCCTCAATGGTCGGTACGAACACTACAATCGCTAGGGATGATATGATGGTTGATTAACTCCGATTTCTTGGACAAAAAGATGAAGAAGATAGTTCAGATCTGCAACAGTTTAGGGTTTTAGATCTTTAGAAACCGGTGATGATGAACAACCGCCGGGTTTTCAGATCTTGAACAACCAATGATGATGGTGGTGGTCGACGGGTTGGGCTAGGTGGTGGCGGTGGAAAGTGGTGTGGGGGTGGGTGGTGGATTGTGATGATACTGGTGGTGGGGGAGAGAGATACAGATTTTATAATATATACACACTAGACTATTGCCCGCGCGAACACGCGGTTCAACAACTAACAATTATTTGGAGCGGAAAAACCTATAAACAAAATATAGTAGAAATATTTTATGAAAAATTAAAAGCAAGAAATACACATTTTATTCAAATATAACTAAATACTTCCTTATACACCACATTTTTTGTTTTAATCTTGACATTCCCATCACCATCTAGTATAAGTAATTTCACCTCTTCCCTACTTTTAACTCTTGACAACGCAACATAAAGTTGGCCATGTGAGAATACGGGGTCTCTTAAATACAATCCAACCTTCGATAGAGACTATCCTTGGTTTTTATTGGTGGTCATTGCGAAACATACGGATATTGGGAATTGACGCCTTTGGAACTTCACAGGAATCTTGTTATCAGATGGTATCTAAGGAGTATTATCTAGTAAAAAATAAATAGTAGTGAAAATTGATGAGCCGATCGTCACGGGTCATGCAAAAACCTAAATAACCTAGGTAGCTAGGGTAAGTAGGGTATCGAATTCAAGGAGCATGTGGTTAGCGTCGCACTAGTTGTTTGTCAAAGTCAATTATGAAGATATAGTTTTGTTATGAAGCTTGCTAGTTTATATTTTTCTTGATTTTATAGGAATGGTTGAATAATAACAATAATATTTAAACTAAGAACAAAGGGGTACATGCACTGATCGGGTTTGTCCCGATTGCTAAGTGTTCTGTACCTTATGTCCAAGGCTTGATACCAAACCACATCGAGCCGGGGGTCTCACTAGAAGCAGCCTCTCTATTCTTAAGGGTAGAGGTAAGGCTGTCTACATCTTACCCTCCTCAGACCCTACCTTAGCTTTGCTATAGGTGGGATTAACTGAGTATGATGATGATGATGATGATGATTTAAACTAAGAACAGTAATAAAGATAACAATCACTCCCGGGTTCGGACATGTAAGTAACTAGGATTTCTAAGTTTTATATGATAGGTTTTCATTGCAAGAAACGCTAGGAAAGAGAATCAAGACTTAGGCATCAACAAATGGCATCGAGGCCCTAAGTATGCTTCTTTATCTAGTTCACCAAATCCTATATGTCAAGTTAAGGCATAAATGACAGAATTCATCTCTATGGTTTACGCATACAGGAACATACACAAGATCCAACCCAACATCAGAATTTAATTGACGGAATTCATTCCTATGGCTCATGTACAACATAAACATCCACAAAGTTCAACCGAATATCACGACAATTAATCACGACAATTATTTCTTACAATAAACGTCACGAACACAATCATAATAAAAACATACAAATCTAGAAACTTACAATCCTTCACCCGGAAGTGAAGGGGAACTTAACCAAACATGGTTTTTTGAAGCTTGAATGATGTTATTATTCTTCCCCAAGAAGCCTAAAAGGTACTTACTGGCTACTCCTCCCGAACTTCCTGTCATCAATTCCTTCTTGACCCGCCAAACTTGCGTCCCTTCCCAGATTTCTTGCTGTCCAAAATAATTCCTTAATAATAATAATGATCCCTCCTTAATTGTTCCTTTTAATTGTCATCATCCCAAAAAAAAAAAAAAAAAATCTTCCAATTATGAGCTGACCTCCTTTTTTCCTTTCTTTTCTCGAGATGGGCCTAAGGCCAATTTTTTTTTCATGCATTCTTTATTTTCTTATTATTATTACTAGGTTTGAGACCCATGTTGACACACAACAAGTTCCCGAGTAAAATGAAAAAGGATCTAAGATGATATTAAACGCAAGTTTATAAAATACATACACGTATATGTTCGAAAGTAGTAGTTAATATCTTACATGACAAAGAACAGTATAACATTCTTTATTTGTAATGTGTAAAGTATCCGTATATATTTATGAACAACAACTATAATTTATTATAATATAATGAACCCTTTATGTACTTAATTGTGTGACACCCGGCACGTTTAGGTTAACATTTTATAAAACACATAAGTCTACCTTAGCAAAAAAACGTTTTCAAACATACTTAACTAGGTCAGTTGAGTCGTTATGATGGTTCCGGGAATCATCGGGAGTCGTTACAATGATCCACGGGATCATTGGGAGTCGGTCCATAACCATGTGAACACGGATTGGCGATTTGTAGAATCGCCGGGTTTAACGCACACACGTAAATCTCGAGTCCCGGGAATTGGTGAACGAATGGGAACGTGTTAGTTATCATGCATTATGTTCTTACAATCATTATATGACTTGTCGGTATGTGAATACGTGTTTATATGTGTTAAAAGTGTGATTACGCGTAATTGCACGACATTATAGGTGATTACGCGTAATTGCATGACATTATAGGTGATTACGCGTAATTGCATGACATTATAGGTGATTACGCGTAATCGCCAATAGGATGGGCGATTGGGAAGTTTTAAAGGCGATTAGAGCCCTAATCGCTAGTAGGTATAGGCGATTACACACTCTAATCGCCTGTACTGCACTGTAATCTCCTGACGCGTACTAAACGACTAGAAACGCCTATAAATACCACCCTTATGTTTTAAAACATCATTTGTGAAACCTTAATACACCCCAAAGCCACCCCACACCTTATTCAACCTTTGCAACACGTTTTTGATCAAGAAATCACATTTCCAAGCTTTACACCTCATAATCTTACAATTTCAAGGTGTGTTCTTCATCCCAAACCTTTGTAATGATATTGTTTTGATCCCTAAAGGTCCAGACCTGATTTCTAAACATTTGTGTCTTTGAAAACTCATTAAAATCAGTTTCTAAACAAACACAAACCTCTATGCTTGTTATATGTGATGTATTCATGCAAGATAGGATTTGTATCATTTAAACATGGTTGTTCTTGTATTATTAATATGTTTCTGACCTAAATGAGTTGATATGATGTTAACTTAGGAGTTTGAAGGTTCATTGATGTGTATTATTGATATTAGGCGTTTTGACCCGTTTGAATGATCATGGAGGATTTATGATGAGATGTTGTGTTTTATTGATTGTTTGAGGTTAGGGTTTACTCTAGGATGATGCTAGAACAATAGAATATTGTCGGACAATGTCATTATGTGATGAAATCTGGAAATTTGCTAATTAGGGTAAGTTTTGCATGTTGATGTGATGTTTACATGCTAGTTATGCTATTTTGGGAAAACTCTTGCATTCGGGATGGCTAGGATGATGATAAATTAGGGGTTTTTTGTTTGAAATAGTTGGATTAATGTTTTGGGTTTGATATTGGGTGTTTCCACATGTTTCGGATCTGATTTGGAGGGTTAAACGCGCAAAAAGACGGCTCAGTGCAGCAGGGGCGATTAGGGAAACCTAATCGCCTATAGTAGGGGCGATTGGCCCCCAATCGTGTGTAACAAGAGGCGATTGGGAGCCCAATCGCCAGTATGTCTGGTGATTGCAATCCTAATCGCCATTTGACCCTGCTAATCACCAGTTGACTTTTCCTAATTGCATGTTTGATTCCTAATCGCGTGTACTGCTGTCATATGTGCATTTTAACATCCCGAAACACGGTTTGACACCTAGGAACATGTTAGGAACCCCGTGACATGTCCAATAACTTAGTTATACGTGTTCGGACTTGTTTATGCGTTAATTGGGCGTTATGCTAGATAGGGTGAATGTTTGCGCATGCTAAGTGTTTAATTGCATAAGTTGCATGATATCTTGTATGTGGCTAAAACGTGGGATGTCGGTTCACCAATGGGATGTCGGGTATTGTCTGGTTTGGTCGGTTTACCGTTTAATCATGTTTTCAACATACACGGTCACGGTCTGGATAACTTGGGGACTGATTAGCCTTCGGGTTAGTAGTCATCACACTTATGTAAACTCATTGATAGGTCGCCACTAGTAGGGACTATTACACACGTATCGGATTTCTATTTTACTGAGGACACACTCTAAGGTGAGTTTCACGGCCCCTCTTTTATACACTTTTTCTCGGGGGAGAAGCATGCCACACGTTTTAACAAATACAACGTTATGTTTTTGAAACGCAATGCTTATGAAACACAACACTTTTTGAAACGCAACGCTTATGAAACGCAACACTTTTGAAACGCAACGATTATGAAACGCAACGCTTGTTTTAAATTACTATACGACGAAACGCAACGCTAAGACCCTGGGAAACCATGAATGTGCGGGGCACAATGGGGGAAATATGGATAGATCTATTGGGCTTGACGAACCCCACCCGACGGCTGGGAGCCGGGCGGGTGCATATTGTCTCTATTTTCGGCAACTCAAACACGAGCGGCAACACACACAACGCTTGTCAGTAATGGTTTCGGCAACACAGTCGTAGTAGTAAGGAAACGTTTGTTATGTACTTAAAGGTTTTGCATACTTGGTACTTTTGAGATGAACTCTTTACGCTTGAAATGCTTTGTGAACTCACCAGCATTATATGTTGACGTCTTTTTGGCATGTTTTCTCAGGTCGCTAAGGTAGTAGCATTGAGTTTAGGCGCACGGAGTCTCGCGGCGTCTAGGATCCATTTGCATTTCATTTTGAGTATTATCAGACTTTCATGTCTTACTTTTGAGTTGTAATAAAGTTTTACGCTTCCGCAGCGATGGATTAATTATGAAAACTTAATGGTTTGCTTATGTCGTTTTTACGTATCATATAGTGTCGTTTATTGTGACCGTTGACTTAGATCCTAGTTTGTCATACGCCTCGCGGTAAAACCCCGCACGTGGAATTTGAGGGTGTGACAGATTGGTATCAGAGCCACTCCTATGCCGTTCGGGATGGTGGGTGCATACCTCATCAGGGACGATGAGACTCTAACGGGGGGTGAATGTGACACCCCAGGAAAATCCCACATCGGCCGTGGCCAGGAGAGATCCTTGGTTCATAAGTAATGTCTTGCCTCTTAAATCATCAACGCGTTTTGGGGCTTCATGTTAGTGGATGAGAGGAGAACTCCGCAGTTAAACAAGCTCAGGTGGGAGCAGTTTCAGGATGGGTGACCTCCTGGGAAGTTTCCATCGGGGCACCTAAAACAAATCTGTGAGCTCTGGGTGGGCAAAGCGGACAATATTGGTGGTAAGAGGGGCCGGATGTTACAGATGGTATTAGAGCCAGGTTATAGTGAACTAGGACTGCATGTAGAGTCTAGTCTATAGCCGAGTATCACACACGTTAGACAGTCACACATAGTTACGAGTCGTGTCATTTAGTAAACATACTAATCTTGTCGGGGTGTCAGTGTCCTCATCACACAGTATCGTATTATCTATCCTTGGACTATTTCTACACTTATTCTATCTTCTTCTTCGGGTTTGAAGATGAAGAGGCTTATCGATTATACCTGGCAGTAGTGTACATTGGAGTGGCTTCGGCACATTCTTGAGATTTTTCCGGGGTTTGGATATCTCCCCTCTATGCTCTAATGTACATACTTGCCTACAAACACACTATCCTGCACTAGTACTTGTCATAGTAACCCCCCCGAGTGATTGTTCACTTTGGGGACCTTCGTGCGATAACGGTTTCTTTTAGGAATGTGGGTGTCGGGTGATTGGAAGTTCTAGCTAGAAGCACGCCTAGAGGACCATGTAGAGCGATTTGTTATTTCGGGTGCACACGAAATCATAAATCGAAACGCATGAAAATCTTGGTGGACTTTGAGTTCGGACAGATGATCATGCTGGAACCCCGTTCTAAATTCGTTTGGTCACTAGTAGTTTAATCTAGTAGTGATGCTGAGTATCTTGTTTGTGTTTTGGCAGAACATGTCTGGTCGTGCTGGTGGACATACTGGGGGACGCCGTGGTGGCGGCGGGGGTCACAATGGCGGTGGACGAGGTGGTGGGAACATCACCATGACTCAGGCGGAGTTGGAGCACTTGTTGCAGCAGCAGTTGAACGTTGCGTTGGCTGCTTTCCAGGCTGCTCAGCAGACACTGGGAAATACTAATCAGGTGCAGTCTGGGTGCACCTACAAGAAGTTCATGGACTGTAAGCCCCATTACTTCAATGGGACTGAAGGGGCAGTGGGACTGCTCCGGTGGTTGGAGAAGATCGAGTCGGTGTTCGCTATGTGTAACCGTCCTGACGTTGATCGCGTCAAGTATGCTTCTGCTACCCTAGAGGGTCATGCCCTGACCTGGTGGAACTGTACCACTGCTACCCTTGGCTTGGGTGAGGCCAATGCTGTGTCGTGGTCCGAGTTTGTTCAGATGTTGCGAGCGGAGTATTGCCCGAGGGATGAGATTATGAAGTTGGAGCATGAGATCTGGAATCTGAAGATGGTTGGGTTGGAGATCGAGGAGTTTACTGCTAGGCACAACGAGTTGGCTGTGATGTGCCCCGGTTTGGCTACACCGGAGTACCAGAGGATTGAGCACTACGTTGCTGGGTTAGTGCCGGAGATTGCTGGGCTTGTTGCCGCTGCTGATCACACTACTATGTTGGCCACTGTTCGGGCAACTCACAAGCTGACCAACATGAAGGTTGCTGAGGGCGTTCTACCTCCGAGGGGTGCTGCTGTGAAAGCCCCTGCGGACAACAAGAGGAAGTGGGAGAGTGCTGGGAAGAACATTGGGTCGTCTTAACAGCAGGTTAAGAGGCAGGACGTTGTGGGAGCGTCATCTGAACAGAAGACTGGGGGTTATGTTGGTAAGAGTCCGAAGTGTAACACGTGTGGGTATCACCATGTTGGGAGTTGCGATGAGTTTTGATGTAAACATTGTCAGCGAGTCGGTCACTTGGCTAAGGATTATAGGGCCAATCTTTAGCCAAAACAGACTCAAGTGGTTGTCCCCGCTCCTGCTCCTCGGGGAAACCATGGGTGTTTTAACTAAGGTGTGTTCTTCATCCTAAATCATTTTTAAAGCATTTCAATTCGTTTTCATTAAACCCCAAGAGTCCAGATCCGATTTAAACATGTTTTCATTGATAAAAACCTTCCTAATATCTTTCTAAACAAAACCTATTCATAAACAATGAGTTTTCATACAAATTAACATGTGTTAATGGTGTTTTATGTGGTGTTATGTATTGTTTGATGATTAATTGTTGTATAGATGTTATAACAATGATCTAGGACTGTTATTGATGATGATTTATGATTGAGATAAGTTACAATTGATTATTGATGGTGTTTTGTTCATTTTGGGGATTTTGGGTTAGATCTAGGGCTTGTTCATGATGATAGTGATAAGGATATGATTGGGGGTTTCTTGTTCATGATAATTTGAGTATATTAAGTTGATTATTGATTGATTTCAGAAAGTTTCCTAATTGGGTAAAGATTGCATGCGTTTGATGTGACATCTCCATAATTTGCCATTTTGGGTAACTTGTAAAACGGATGGATTTCGGTGTAAAATTGGTAGGGTTTTGTAGGAATATGTTAATGATAGTTGACTGCTGTGATTGGTGATGTTTCGTGATGTTTTCAGACTGTTTAGATGCGTTTTGGTGCGTTTTATGAAGTTCTGCAGCAAACGGTCGAACGTGGAACTCATTCGACACTTCGTGGGGTCGAATGTGGCTCAAAAGGGTCGAAGGTGGCTTAAAAGGGTCGAATGTGGCTCAAAAGGGTCGAACGTGGCTCAAAAGGGTCGAACGTGGCTCAAATGGGTCGAAGGTGGCTCAAATGGGTTTAATGTAGCACCATAGGGTCGAATGTGGGTGTCTGGAGGTCGAATGTGGGTGCCTGGGGTCGAATCTGGGTGCCCGGGGGCGAATTAACACGTGTTAGGGTCGAATTAACATACGTTAAGGTCAAATAAACATATGTTAGGGTCAAATAAACATGTGTTAGGTCAAATGAACTTGTGAATAGGTTGAATGAACATCATGAGGGTTTAACCAAGGGTCCATGGGTCGAACCAGAAGCCCTTGGGGGCGAACTAAACACAGGAAACTCCCGATTCAACCTTACGACTTCGTATATGCGATTTTTGATGCAAACTAAGTGTTTTATGCTTGAAACTTATGTGTTAACCTTATGTGCATGACTAATTGATGTAATGGGTCAACAATGGGATGTCGGGTCTGTCTGGTATGTTCGGTTAACGTTTAAACACACTTTTTAACACACGTAGTCAAGATCTGGACAATCGGGGACTAGTTAGCCTTTGGGTTAGTAGTCATCACACTTATGTAAACTCATTGATAGGTTGTCATTAGTTGGGATTATCATACACGTGTTGGATTTCTAACTATCAGAAGACGCACTCTAAGGTGAGTTTCACGGCCCCACTCTTTTACTGGTTTTACATTTTCGGGGGAGAAAACATGTTGTATTCTTTAAACGTGTGTCACTATGTTTTCATAAAAGGCGTGTCTACTATGTTTTCATGAAATGTGTGTCAACTATGTTTTGGTATTCATGAATTCATTGGGTTTTGGAGTATTCATTATGTTTTGGAGTATTCATTATATTATTATGCGATCTTTGGAAGTCCCGGGGAGAACCATGAATGTGTGGGGATGCACAACAGGGGAAGTGTGGATAGATCTATTTGGGCTTGACCGGCCCCACTCGTCGACTGGAGGTCGGACGGGTGCATGTTGTCTCTTAGGTATTCAGTATTCAGTATGCAGTATTTGTAACACCCCAACCGATGGCGGAAACATCGGGATGTCACGTATTGATGATTGTTCAGTAGCTCATGGTAAATAATAAGTTTCAATAAATGATTTAAATAAATTACATACAATTGTTCTAAGAATTTGTACATCAAAATAAAAATAAAATAAAATACAAGCTACGCATCTTCAAGCATTAACTCTAAACTCCAAGCAAGCTATAACCTGAAACATGTTAAGTTTGAAAATATTTTGGGTCAACAAAAGTTGGTGAGAATTACATAGGTTTGAATGTTGAATAAAATTTGTACAATTCGAGTGTCATGGCAAGTCTAGTCCATATGTGAAAACAATACTACCCGGTAAATCGTGTGCATAATCAAACCTTGTGACTAGAATATTGTGGTTCATCCCATACGCATATGGTTCACTCGTTTTTGTTGCGATAACAATCACCCACGCTACCTATGTAGGAGGTAACGTATCCGGGTGGGGTTGTCAGTCCAATAGATCTATTATTGTGTATCGTTGGCTTGTACGGAGTTAATGATTATGCTAGAATAATTGTGCTTACCATAGTAATGTTTAAGACATAATGCAACATAGAATAATACATAGACACTTATGTTGAATTGTAAATTGATGCTGTAACATGTTTCACCCCAAAATAGTGAAATGGTAAAAAGGGGCTATGTAAACTCACCTTAGGTGCATAATGAGTTCGTGCGTTTTATTGAGCGTGCAAACACTTAGTAATAATGCATTGGAAAACTCGAAACTAGCTAGAGGAGATAATGACGGATGAAAACTTTAGTATATGGGAGATGGGATAATAATGTTTTTTTTGAATGGTACAAAGAGTTGAATGGTAGGCTAGTGTATTTATAGTGTAAAATTTGGAGTTGTAACTAGGGGCTACTTTGACTAGGCTAGAATTTAGGAACAACTTTGACTTGACTAGAAGACCATATTTACTAACACTTTGACTTGACTAGGAGACCATATTTACTAACACTTTGACTTGACTTGACAAGGAGACTACGTTTGACTTTTCAGGTTTGACTAAGGGACCTTGAAAGGGTTTAAGTTTAATTGGTTTTAATTAACATCACAAAACACCAAATGGTGTAGTGGTTTGTGTGGTGTGGTTAAGGTTTAGCCCGCCAGGGACTCGGGTTCGAATCCTGGCTCAGGCAAACATTTTTTTAACGTTTTTAAATCAGAATTTTTAATAAAATCCAATTTAATATTGATTATAAGTCATTATTCAAACAAAAAAATTAATAAAATGGATGGGAAAGATAATGTAAACATGAATCGGATGAATAAACGAGGGAGTTCTATATATATATAAAAAAATTGTGTGATGTTACAGTCTCCCCTACTTTTAGGAACTTCGTCTCGAAGTTTATTAAAAACACAGGGTTGAGGATGATTAGGTAGAAATTAAGTCAACTGGGGTTTGGAAAATTTGGGTTAAGGCACGACATGAATTTATAGGTAATAGAATAATCTGTTTCGAATAATTTGGATAAAAGGTTTGATATGTGTGAGTTTTAAGGGTTGGATTAGGTTCGTCTGAAATAGCAAGGAGAATAAGAATCTAGCAAAATACTAAACTTAAGTGTTAGGAAAGAAATGCATGAGTTGATTGACTATAGAAAGACTAAATGAACTACCAGGTAACTAGAGTTTATAATTGATTATCTACCGAAAACCTTGATAGAATTCCACACTACCTTAACGTACCTGTAAATTCATGATTACGTTCCGGACCGCAATCACCAATTTACCTTACATTAGGGTTTTGTGTCCTTCTATGACTCTAAACACATATGTAAGTAATGCAAAATAACCTTGTGATTGAATCTTTGTATCAATGAGTCTAACAAATCTTTGTATCAAATTACATGTATGATGTATCCAAAAATGAGTCCAACTGTTGAGCAGGAAAAGACCTCTACCAGTCAGTGAGTAGGAACCTCTACCGATTGTTGAGTAGGTGCGATAGCCTCTACCAGTCGTTGAGCAGGTTATTAGAACCTCTACCGACTGTTGAGCAGGCATGATGACCTCTACCAATCGTTGAGCAGGTTGTTAGGTACTCTACTAACTGTTGAGCAAGTACTTCATCCTCTACCAGTTGTTTGATTAAGTGTAACAATTGTTTTTTATTTAACACATAAGTTGCAAGTTCGTAATATATACATGTAAGTAAGTTTGTAAATGCATCAAGTATAGCATGCGAGTTGTAATAGAGTTGTCCTAGACAAGATTAATGACTCTAGGTGTGTTTATAGCAAATAGTTTATATTCCATGCTTTCAAGTATCATGAATAATCAAATGTTCAAGTAGATAATCAAATCCTCATGTATAACTAAGAATCAAGTTTGATGCAACGAACAATCAAGTTTTCAATAGTCTGATTATCATAGGGATCAAGTTCATGTTCCAGAAGGTGAAGAATATGAATTTAGTTCTTGAGCGGATGATGAAGAACTCAAAGCATCATCAAGGTTATGAAAGATAGTGAACGTGAAAATAGTTAATAAAAGGTTTATTTTATAGTAAGG
Organism: Ambrosia trifida; assembly: GCA_028751855.1. NCBI lineage: Eukaryota > Viridiplantae > Streptophyta > Magnoliopsida > Asterales > Asteraceae > Ambrosia > Ambrosia trifida. Next base: position 1,144,961 of record CM054124.1, read on the forward strand.
AGATTATGTAGCAGTGTAAATCGTGGGGTTTGGATCAAAGGTTAGAATCTAGCGTATGAGAAAACATATTGTGATAAATACCAAAAATTGTAAAAGTTCGAACAAGTTAAAAATAATTAGGTGGCAATGGAGATTAAATTTTGTTCATGAGGATGGAAAGATCTTATCATTTTTCTTTTTAAAACTAGTTTCTTATATAAAACAAAAGTTGCTAAATAGTACAAACTAAGTGGCTTTAGATCAGAATATTTTAGTTTAGTCGAAGATTTTAAACACGACGTTAGGTTTTATAGATCAAGGTGACATTATATCAAAAATTCTTTGTTATGCTAATGAATAAACATTTGGATTTAGAAATTAAGTTTGAGGATATCTTATAACAAAAATATGTATTTTCCATGGTTTATAGGTGATGAAAATTTTGACAATATTAAGAAATCTTTAGTGTTGGGCTAGGGTCTACCCAGGTTATGAGGTTACAGTTTAGAAATATGTAACAAGTAACATGTTGAAAAATGAAATAATATGATTTGGGGAGGGTGTTGAAAATAATCAAACATGTGGCTAAGATGGTAAGATGAAATGTGATTGTGAAATCCATATATGATTAGGAAATAGGATTGATTTAAGCTGTAAAATTTTGAGATTTTAGAGCTTAGTTTTTAGGAAAGTGAGTGTAATCATTTATTCATTAATTAAAACGAATAAACGAAAACGTTGACTTATCAAAGCTTCTAGATTCTAATAACATAGTGAAGACATGCTTTAGCCTATAAGTGAACACTCATCCCGAGAATTCCCAGGTAGGTATCCGAGTCCCTCGTCTGATTGGGATTTATGCGCAATGCCAGTCCTAGACAGAAAACTCAGAATACAGGCGTTCACCCTTCCAGATTGCACGTGTTCGTTATTAGAATATAGAGCTTCGACGAGATTTATAAGGTATTTCAGGTTAGGATCTGAGAATTTTTTTCCAGTTATGGAGAGCAAACATCTTGTAGGGACTAAAGCAGGGATAAGAAGTAGGATAGAGGTAGAGAATAGAAACAAGTAGAGTTGCAAGTAAAAGGAGCAAGTACTGGTTATAATCCTATGGTTATAGACTAGATTATTTTTCTAATAACCTAATTCCCTATAACCATGGCTCTGATACCAATCTGTAACACCCCAACCGATGGCGGAAACATCGGGATGTCACGTATTGATGATTGTTCAGTAGCTCATGGTAAATAATAAGTTTCAATAAATGATTTAAATAAATTACATACAATTGTTCTAAGAATTTGTACATCAAAATAAAAATAAAATAAAATACTAGCTACGCATCTTTAAGCATTAACTCTAAACTCCAAGCAAGCTATAACCTGAAACTTGTTAAGTTTGAAAATATTTTGGGTCAACAAAAGTTGGTGAGAATTACATAGGTTTGAATGTTGAATAAAATTTGTACAATTCGAGTGTCATGGCAAGTCTAGTCCATATGTGAAAACAATACTACCCGGTAAATCGTCTGTAACACCCCAACCGATGGCGGAAACATCGGGATGTCACGTAATGATGATTGTTCAGTAGCTCATGGTGAATATTAACTTCCATTAAATAATTTAAATGAATTACATACAATTGTTCTAGAATTTGTACATCAAATTAAATAAAACTATACACGTATCTTCAAGCATCAATTCAAATCTTCAAGCAAATAGAACCTGAAACATGTTAAGTTGAAAATGTTTTGGGTCAACAAAAGTTGGTGAGAATTACATAGGTTTTTGATAATTGAATAAAAACGTTGTGCAATTCATGTGTCATGTCAATCTAGTCCATATGTGAGAACATACTAGAAATAAATCGAGTGCATAATCAACCCTGATGACTGTTATAATATGATACATACCATACGCTCATGGTCCAATTGAATATGTTATACGATAACAAACACCCACGCTACCTTTGTAGGAGGCACGTATCCGGGTGGGATTGTCAGTCCAATAGATCTATCAATGTATACCGTCGGCTTGATCAATGTTAATGATTATGCTAGAATGGTGCTTACTCTAATCATGCTCAAGACATAATGCAACATAGAAAACACATAGACACATTGATGATTGAATTGCAATGATGATGTTATAAACATGTTTCACCCCAAAAATGGTGATAAATAGAAAAGGGGCTATGTAAAACTCACCTTGGTAAAATGTTATATCTGTTGAGAAATGTGTTGACCAAATGTATCAAGTATCGCCCTAAAATGAAGTAATAAATATGTCTAAGTCTATAGAGTCTACAAATGTATAAGTTCTAGGGCTTCGAATTGGGGATAATTGCTCGTTTGATTAATATTAAAAACATTCGCCAATTGAGAGAAATTTAGTAAATAAATAACCAAAAATCTTTTTATAAATGTTAAATCTAGGATGGTCACAAGAATGTGTTTAAAGTATAAAAATAATTTTTATAAAATTATTTTCTTTAAAATAGATTATTAAATCTATTTATTATAAATTGTCAAAATCTTAACTTTAATATCTTAAAAATACTAAAATTAAAGAATTATCATTTTAAAATTTATATTTCTGTTCTAAATGATCAGAAATAATTTGTATAAAATTTTGGTGCAAAAATATTAAAAATTGAATTTATTATGATTTAATTATGATTAAAACTAACAAAAATCGATTAAAAATATTAAATAAATGATTTTTCAGAAATAAAAATCATTTCTGAAAAGCTTAATGTTATAAAAGCTTAGGATAATTTTTGTGGAAATTTATAAGATTGTTTTGATATTTTTATAGATTTTTATAAATAAAATGGAATAAACTTGATTTATTTATTACATAAATTAAATAAATAAATAAATTTCTGAAATCTAAAAATTGTAGTTCGAACATTTACATCAGATTAATATAAGATAATTTTTGTAGCATTTTTAAAAGTGTTTTAGTATTTAAAAATGAATTTATGAATTATAAGTAATATATATATAGATTTGATAAACAAAAGAGGAAAAAAAAATAAAGAACAAAAGGTTGGGGCAGCCGGGTTTCGAACCCGCGTCTGCTGGAAAACAGGGCAACAACACAACCACTTGGTCTAGACCTGTGGTTGTGATTAGATTCAGTTTGCCTAAATAATAAATGATAAGTGTGTTGATGTTCTTCCCCAAATAAACATCAATCGAGCCCTAGATTTATAATCGTTCAAATCACACATTGTTAATCTAATTAATCATAGGGTAAACGCTTTGCACATGCCGATTAGTAAAACCCATAACAGAAAACACACTTACAAACACGATTGATGCTTGATTGATTAGTCAAAGCTTCGAAGTCAACGCTCGATCAGAAATCAATCACAGAAGGTTTTTAAGCAGAATTGGGGGTTGGGAAAAGGGTGTTCGGCGATTGTAGAATGCTTGGAAGAGTTCAATTTATAGTGAGATGGCTTGGCCATTGATTTGGAAATTGTTTGACCACGTTTTAATGTTTGACGCGTTAGAATTAAATTGGTAATAATTGATGATCAATCAACGTGTTTCTGAGTCATAGAAAGGCCGAAGATTGTGATTCTATGTTTAATTAGTCCATAAACGCGTGAATTATGGTGATCATGTTGGTAAAAATGGAATTTCCCTCGTCATAACTGCTGCTGCGTGCCAACAGAGAAGAAAGAGAGGAGGGAAAAAAAGGTTTAAATATAATAATCGTTAGGTTTAAATCAACACATGGGTGTGGAGCAGTTGGTTAGTGCGCGTGTGCGTGTGTTGTGTGACGCCGGTTCGAAACCCGGCATAGGCAAAAGTTTTGTTTCTTTTTATTACCAGCCAAGGGGAGAGGTGGAAGGGGGTTGGGCCAGTTATTGGGCCAGACAACTGGGCTTTGGCTGGGCTCCGATGGATTAAAGAAAAAGAAGGTGGGCTTGGATTATTGGTTAAAGTGTGGGTATGATGTGAGCCAATGTGTTGGTTGGGTAAAACCAACTAGTTATGTATCATCTTTTTTATTATTATTATTATTATTATTATTATTATTATTATTATTATTTATAAAAAAAATAAAATGTATTATATATATATATATATATATATTTATATACATATAGGTTGCGAGTTTGGAAAAAAATAAATAAATATATAGACTTGGGCACATTAGTGTAGAATTAAGGATAAAATAAGGGCTTTTCGTATAGAAATTCCGTGAAAATTTTGCGATGTTACATCGTGTGCATAATCAAACCTTGTGACTAGAATATTGTGGTTCATCCCATACGCATACAGTTCACTCGTTTTTGTTGCGATAACAATCACCCACGCTACCTATGTAGGAGGTAACGTATCCGGGTGGGGTTGTCAGTCCAATAGATCTATTATTGTGTATCGTTGGCTTGTACGGAGTTAATGATTATGCTAGAATAATTGTGCTTACCATAGTAATGTTTAAGACATAATGCAACATAGAATAACACATAGACACTTATGTTGAATTGTAAATTGATGTTGTAACATGTTTCACCCCAAAATAGTGAAATGGTAAAAAGGGGCTATGTAAACTCACCTTATGTGCATAATGAGTTCGTGCGTTTTATTGAGCGTGCAAACACTTAGTAATAATGCCTTGGAAAACTCGAAACTAGCTAGAGGAGATAATGACGGATGAAAACTTTAGTATATGGGAGATGGGATAATAATGTTTTTTTTTTAATGGTACAAAGAGTTGAATGGTAGGTTAGTGTATTTATAGTGTAAAATTTGGAGTTGTAATTAGGGGCTACTTTGACTAGGCTAGAATTTAGGAATAACTTTGACTTGACTAGAAGACCATATTTACTAACACTTTGACTTGACTAGGAGACCATATTTACTAACACTTTGACTTGACTAGGAGACTATATTTGACTTTTCAGGTTTGACTAAGGGACCTTGAAATGGTTTAAATTTAATTGTTTTAATTAACATCACAAAACACCAAATGGTGTAGTGGTTTGTGTGGTGTGGTTAAGGTTTAGCCCGCCAGGGACTCGGGTTCGAATCCTGGCTCAGGCAAACATTTTTTTAACGTTTTTAAATCAGAATTTTTAATAAAATCCAATTTAATATTGATTATAAGTCATTATTTAAACAAAAAAATTAATAAAATGGATGGGAAAGATAATGTAAACATGAATCGGATGAATAAACGAGGGAGTTCTATATATATATATATATATATAAAATTGTGTGATGTTACAGTATTTAGTATTCAGTATTCAGTATTCATTCGGGCACGTATTCAGTATTCACAGTATTCGAGTCCAGTAATGGTTTCCAATCGCAGTAGTAACATGAATTCATATGTTTTGCATGCATGTGGTCTGGATTGACCATGGGTATTCATTTGGGAGTCAGTATTCATTGGAGTCGGTATTCATTAAAAACCTGTGAACTCACCGGCATTATTTGCTGATGTTTTTAGCATGTTTGTCTCAGGTCGCTAAGGTAGCTGCTGTCGATAGGCGCACGGAGTCTCACGGCGTCTAGGAACCATAAGCATGTTTTGTTAAACATCTCAGACTTTGAGTTTTACTTTTGAGTTGTAATAATACATTTTGCTTCCGCTGTGTTAGAACGGTTTTGAAACTCAATGGCATTTTACGTTGTTTTTGAATCATATAGTTGTCGTTTATTGTGACCGTTGACTTGGATCCTGGTGTGTCACGCGCCTCGCGGTAAAATCCCACACGTGGAATTTGAGGGTGTGACATTACATTTCCCGACTTCATGAATTATGTATTAGGAAGACCTTTGAAATCAAAATAAGTGTAAATACGAGTATCATGATTCAAGCACAATTTATTTTGGCGGGTTGCATACTTGTACGTGGTTGTATTCATACCAATTGATAAATATATGCAACCCAAAAAAATCATTTCAAAACAAAGCAAAGTTAACCAAAAACATGAAATGATAATAGCATCTCAAAAGTACCAAAAAAAAGGCAAACAATGAAACGTAGGAAAACAAAAATAATTGTTCAGTGACAAAATAAAACACCACAAAAGGCAAAATAACCATTAGACACTAAATGGTTATGCCAACTTTACAATATTTGGAGACACCAAGATACATCCTGCTTCAACTTTTGCCTTTTCATTGCTGTCAACAATTCCAATCTTAGATGATTCTCCTGCTGTCAAATCATCATTAGACATTACGTCAACCAGTTTACGTTTCATCATGAACTTGGAATTTACTGAAGAGGGAACACCTTCACTACACGATTTCTTAAGATCAATGGTTTCACCAATAGACATTGGAGTCTCATTATCACCGGTTCCAGAATTAGAGTCCTAAACATATTTGTATATTATAAAGTTATTTAAATAAATGTATATATGTTATGTAGAGGCGAAATTATGCTGTCAAATATTATAATACCTTAGCAAGAGACAAATCAGTGGATGGCATTTCAAGCATAGATGAATGCAACGACTCTCCTTCAGAAGGCTGTTTATAAATAAGAAAACATGACTGTAGTTATTATCATGGTGATAAACATAAAAAATAATAAAATAAAATTTTGGTCAATAGTATAGTAAAAACTTATATAGTATGTACCTGATCAAGAAACATTTTTTTCTTAAGTTCAGAGATAATATGTGCATTATCAGTAACTTTTTTCACACCATAAACATCGTAATTGTTGTCTAAGTTGTATTTTGATACATGGATAATAAAGGCAAGCTCTCTTTCCAACAAACAACACATATCTTCTGGATAATTCACCGTTTCACCAACCTTTTGTGTAAGTAAGAAATAATTAGTATTAAAGTGTACAAAATTAGATAATTAGATTAAATAAACAAAGATATGGAACATACAGTATTGTTTTCAACCAATTCAGACACTGTTCTGTTAATGAGATTTGCAACATCACGATGAAATAATTTAAGTGAAAGTGTACCATTGACATCCTGAACACGAATCTGAATCTTAAACATGATAAAACAGACATATAATATTAATTTTCATGCTAATAATTACATGTATATAATACATATTATTAAAAAATATATACTAAATACTAACCTTTGCAATGGATTAACTACTTTTGCAGGACATTTGGTATTGGCACACTCATATACCTTTTCCTCAGAAAACTCATCCTGATCTTGACCAACTTCATGAATTATATACTCAGTATTAGCCTTCTTGAAGCACTTAGGACATGCTTGATAAAACCAACAAACCTCCTTACACAACACCTTAACAGTAGCAAGTAATACCACATGTTGATCCTGAACATGGTTAATATAAAAATGTTATAAATAGTTGTTGACAATATGTTTGTTAATATGAAAGTATTGTTGTTATTATTAAATGTAAAACATTTGTAATGATAAAATCATAAAATATTAATTCACCTCTCTTATGGCTGAGATATCACCAATCTTAGACAAAGGTAAGTTATTCATAAACTCATCTTCATCAGAATTAAAAATTGACGCACCAATGGGACGAACGACCATTTCAGGATTAGCAGACAACCTTTTAGCCAGGCTGGATATATAAATTAAAATTATAGTTAAAACTTTAAATCATATAGTTCAAGGCTATCTGTTAATAATTTAAAAGCAAAAACTATGCTTACATTGAACGAAACTCAGATATTTCAGCAACATCTTCAATAATTAACACCTGACTTACAGAATCACCAAACGAATTTGAGACGTAAGGTTTACCTGATTTATACATAAACCAAATATTACATTGTGTTTTGTATAAAAATTATCAGGATATTTTTATATCATATATGTAAACTATATACATACCATTATAAAACTTCAGTCGGCCAAACTGTAAGATAAGTATTATTTGTTCGGTCTTTGTATTTGCAGCAACATAATTTGTCATTTGGTTGGCATAGTTATCCCACAAAGTTAAATATACCGAATAACCACTATTAAAATTAGATAAATACACATAAAAATATGGTTAGTATATATATATATATATATATATATATATATAAATAACGTTAATCAAAGATGTTTATATGTTTAAATAAACATACTCGTTATCTTCAACTTCCATGGTTAACCTCTTCTTATTGCTGAAGGTATTCTTGTCCTTATCCTCGTTTTTGAAAAAATTAACGATACGTCCAATAACATCTACAAAAGTATATGAACATCATTATGTATTTTAATAAAACTAATTCATAGTATTTAATATATATATATAATAATGATAAGAAAATAATACAAACCAACGGTGACGAAGTCAGTAGCTTCAACCTCTAACTGCATGTTATTAAAGGGGACAAAAGAAAACCCGAATGGATGACCTTTGAAATCTTCAGTCGCATAAACACGGCTATCTGGATTCAAGCATAGCTTATTGGGACTGGATGCATACTTGTACCTGGCTGCATTTTACCGATGCCAGGATTCTTTATGACAATACAAGCATTGTCATATAGATACTTTTCAAATATGAAGAACCAACGTTTGAATACATTATCCTGAATTTTATTACCCTGTAAACGAAGATCATGATCTGTGTGACGACCGGGAAATTTTTGGGGAAATTTTTCTTTTTATCGCGTCGTTCTCTTTTACTTCGGGAAATTTTCGGGAAAAAAACTCTTTCAACTGGGGGATGATGTGACACCCGGCATATTCAGGTTAATACTTTTCATACTTTACATACATACGTTTCGTACTCTACATACATGCGTTTCATACTTTGCATACATACGAGTCTACCTCAACCAAAACATTGAAAACAACTACTTAATATCATACTTGACCGGGTCGGTTGAGTCATATCGATGATTCGGGAATAATCGGGAGTCGTTACAATGGTCCGAGGGACCATTGGGTGTCGGTCCATAACCATGTGTACAAGGATCGGTGATTCGTGGAATCGTCGGGTTTAACGCACACACGCAAGTCTAGGGTCCCGGGAATTGGTGATCGGGTGGGAACGTGTTATTTATCGTGCATTATATGTTGGTAATCATTATGTGACTTGTCGGTATGTGAAAACGTGTTTATATATGTTAAAATAGGGTTTAACGCACCAAAACTCGGGTACTTAGGCTATAGGCGATTAGGGCATGTGGGATAGCCCTAATCGCCATTAATGAAGCGAGTAGAAGGCCCCTTGGGGCGAGTAGGGGCTAAATGCTAGTTGTTACTAGCGAGTAGGGGCTAAATGCTAGTTGTTACTAGCGATTAGGACCCCTAATCGCCAGTAACAGTTCTGTACTCGCATGAACTGCATGTGACGACTAAAAATGCCTATAAATACCATCCTTATGTTTTAAAACATCATTTGTGAAACCCTAATACACCCCAAAGCCACCCCACACCTTATCCAACCTCTACAACACGTTTTTGAGCAAGAAACCACATTTCCAAGCCTTACACCTCATAATCTCACCATTTCAAGGTGTGTTCTTCATCCCAAACCTTTAATATGATATTGTTTTGATCCCTAAAGGTTCAGACCTGATTTATAAACAATTGTGTCTTTGAAAACTTATTAAAATCGGTTTCAAAACAAACCCAAACATCTATACTTGTTATATGTGATGTATTCATGCAAGATAGGATTTTTACCCTTTAAACATGATTGTTCTTGTGTTATTATTATGTTTCTGATCTAAATAAGTTAATATGATGATAACCTAGGAGTTTGAAGGTTCGTAGATGTGTAATATTGATATTAGGCGTTTTGACCCGTTTGAGTGATTATGGTGGATTGATGATGATATGTTGTGTTTTGTTGATTGTTTAAGGTTAGGGTTTACTCTAGGATGATGCTAGAACGATAGTAGTTATGTCGGATAACGTCGTTATAGGATGAAATCTGAATAATTGCTATTTAGGGCAAGTTTTACATGTTGGTGTGATGCTTACATGCAAGTTATGCTATTTTGGGAAACCACATGCATTCGGGACGACTAGGGTGGTGAAAAATTAGGGGTTTTTGCTTGAAATAGTTGGATTAATGTTTTGGGTTGGGTATTGGGTGTTTACACATGTTTCAGATCTGATTTGGAGGGCTAAACGCGCAAAAAGGGCGGAACAGTGCAGTACTAGCGAATAGGAGCCCTATTCGCCACCTTACTAGCGAATAGGAGCTCTATTCCCCACTTCTACTAGCGAGTACATCTCTATTCCCCACTTCAACTAGCGAGTACGGGCCTATTCCCCACTTTTATGAGTGATTACGATCCTATTCACTAGTTTGAGTCTCCTAATCACTAGTTGACTTTCCTAATCACATGTTTGATTCCTAATCGCGTGTAATGCTGCTGTATGTACATTTTAACATCCCAAAACATGGATTGACGCTTAGGAACATGTTGGGAAACCCGTGACATGTCCAATGACTTGGTAACACGTGTTCGGACTTAGTTATACGTTAATTGACTGTTATGTTAGATTAGGTGAACTCTTGCGCGCATTAGGTGTTTAATTGCATATGTTGCATGATATCTTGCTTTCGGCTAACACGTGGGATGTCGGGTCACTAATGGGATGTCGGGTCTTGTCTGGTGTGGTCGGTTAAACGTTTAAACATCATTTCATAAGTACACAATTATGGTCTGGACTGTTAGGGACTAATCAACCTACGGGTTGTTAGTCTAACACCTTATACGCTCGTCATGATAGGTCACCGGTATTTGGTGCCGTCTATTCAGCAGGTTTACTTGTCTTAGTGTGGGAAGCAGCATCAGGTGAGTTTCACGGCCCCACTTTACGTTTTTACATTTCGGGGGAGACACATGCTTTATACTTATTTCATAAATTATCATGTTATACTAGTGTTAATTCATTTACATACTATACAATACGTAAAGTCCCGGGGAAACCATGAATGTGTGGGGCACAACGGGGGAAATGTGGATAGATCTATTGGGACTGACAGACCCCACCCGTCGGCTGGGAGCCGGGCGGGTGCATATTGTCTCGGTCATAACGCTACCGGGGGTAGTGCATAATCATTTCGGGCAAAAATCATATATCGTTGTCTGTAATGGTTTCCGGTCGTAGTTGTATTACTCATGCGTCTAGCTAACGCTATCATTTCTAACATAGTGATAACATGATGGCTTTTATTACTTAAACGTTTAACATAAAACCTATGAACTCACCGGCATTATTTGCTGACGTTTTTAGCATGTTTGTCTCAGGTCGTTGAGGTAGCAGCTTATCATAGGCGCACGGAGTCTCACGACGTCTAGGATTCATAAGCATCTTACTTAGCTTTTCAGACTTACGTACTTTTGCATTTTGGGTTGTAATAAAGTTTTACGCTTCCGCAGCGATGGATTATTTATGAAAACTTGTTGGTTTGTTTGTGTCATTTTTACGTATCATATAGTGTCGTTTATTGTGACCGTTGACTTAGATCCTGGTTTGTCACGCGCCTTACGGTAAAACCCCGCACGTTGAATTTGAGGGTGTGACAGATTGGTATCAGAGCCAATGGTTATAGTGAACTAGGACTGCATGAGTCAAGTCTATAGCCGAGTCGCACACACTAGATTGTCACATTCATATAAGTCGTGTCATATGGGGAATTGCCGAGGTCTTAGTATTACATTCGTTATTATCATTTATGCTTACATCATCTATCTATTACTCTTATTTCCTATCCTGTTCTTCATCTTCGTGCTGAAGACGAGGAGGCTTACTATCCTTGCACGGCAGTGGCGTACATTGGAGTGGCTTCGGCATCCTTCGGAGATTTGTCCAAGATTCGGACATCTCCCCTTTCTATACTCCAATGGACACACTTGCTCGCACACATCATCGCACACTTGTACTTGTTTTTCTACATCTTGGGTGTTTTACCACGTAGAAGTTCTTATCTGTTCGTGAACGTGGGTGCCTTGTGGTTTGAAAGTCAAGCTAGGAGCACGCCTCGGGGACCATGTAGAGCGACTTATCATTTCGGGTGCACACGAAATAATAAGTTGAAATGCATGGAAATCCTGGTGGACTCTGTGTTTGATCTGATGATCATGATGGAATCCAGTTCTCTGGTTGACCTTGTTACTTATGATTTCTTGGTATCTGTTCTGGAATCCGATGTCTTGCCTTTGACCTTGACAAAAGATGGCAGGACGTCGTGGTGGTCGCGTTGGTGGCTGAAATGGCGGTGGACGTAATGGGGGTCGTGGTAACATCAGCATGACCCAGGAGGAGCTGAATAATCTGATCCAGGAGCACGTGGCAGCTGCTATTGCTGCGCAGCAGGCCGCCCAGCAGGGCCATGGTGGTAATTTAATCACCCCTACCCTCATTCCTTATCTTTTGTCGTGTGATGTTCGTTTTCTGACCGTGTTGCTTGTTGTAACAGGGAGTGCTTTTCCTCCTCCACCACCTCCACCTTCTCCAGTCCACTATACTTACAAGATGTTTCAGGACTGCAGGCCCCATAACTTCAGTGGGACTGAGGGAGCTGTGGGACTACTTCGTTGGTTGGAGAAGGTCGAGTCCGCTTTCTCCATGTGTAACTGCCCAGAGGAGTATCGTGTGAAGTATGCTTCAGGGACATTCGAGGGATGTGCCTTGACTTGGTGGAATTCGACGGTGCAGACTATTGGTTTACTGGAGGCCCATGCGTTGCCATGGACCGAGTTTGTGTTTCGTTTGAAGATGGAGTATTGTCCCAGGGATGAGATTAAGAGTTTGGAGCACGAGCTGTGGAATCATCAGATGGTGGGATCTGAGATAGAGGAGTATACCACTCGCTACCATGAGTTGGCACTTTTGTGCCCGGATTCTGTGACTCCTGAGTATAAGGCTATTGAGTTCTACATTAGTGGGTTGGTGCCTGAGGTTCGCGGGTTGGTGACCGCGAATGATGCTACTACACTTCGGGATACCATTCGGTTGGCTCATAGGCTGACTAAGCAGAAGGTTCAGGAGGGTGTTTTGCCTCCTAAGGGTACTGTGGTAAAGACCTCTGATGGCAACAAGAGGAAATGGGAGAGCGCGGGAAAGGGTACAGTTCAGCCTCAGCAGCAGCAGCCGAGGAAATTATAGGATGAAATCTGAATAATTGCTATTTAGGGCAAGTTTTACATGTTGGTGTGATGCTTACATGCAAGTTATGCTATTTTGGGAAACCACATGCATTCGGGACGACTAGGGTGGTGATAAATTAGGGGTTTTGGCTGGAAATAGTTGGGTTAATGTTTTGGGTTGGGTATTGGGTGTTTACACATGTTTCAGATCTGATTTGGAGGGTTAAACGCGCAAAAAGGGCGGAACAGTGCAGTACTAGCGAGTAGGAGCCCTATTCGCCACCTTACTAGCGAATAGGAGCTCTATTCCCCATTACTACTAGCGAGTACAGCTCTATTCCCCACTTCAACTAGCGAGTACGGGCCTATTCCCCACTTTTACTAGTGATTACGATCCTATTCACTAGTTTGATTCTCCTAATCACTAGTTGACTTTCCTAATCACATGTTTGATTCCTAATCGCGTGTAATGCTGCTGTATGTATATTTTAACAACCCGAAACACGGATTGACGCCTAGGAACATGTTAGGAACCCTGTGACATGTCTAATGACTTGGTAACACGTGTTCGGACTTAGTTATACGTTAATTGACTGTTATGTTAGATTAGGTGAACTCTTGCGCGCATTAGGTGTTTAATTGCATATGTTGCATGATATCTTGCTTTCGGCTAACACGTGGGATGTCGGGTCACCAATGGGATGTCGGGTCTTGTCTGGTGTGGTCGGTTAAACATTTAAACATCATTTCATATGTACACGGTTATGGTCTGGACTGTTAGGGACTAATCAACCTATGGGTTGTTAGTCTAACACCTTATACGCTCTTCATGATAGGTAACCGGTATTTGGTGCCGTCTATTGAGCAGGTTTACTTGTCTTAGTTTGGGAAGCAGCATCAGGTGAGTTTCACGGCCCCACTTTACGTTTTTACATTTCAGGGGAGACACATGCTTTATACTTATTTCATAAATTATCATGTTATACTAGTGTTAATTCATTTACATACTATACGATACGTAAAGTCCCGGGGAAACCATGAATGTGCGGGGCACAACGGGGGAAATGTGGATAGATCTATTGGGACTGACAGACCCCACCCGTCAGCTGGGAGCCGGGCGGGTGCATATTGTCTCGGTCATAACGCTACCGGGGGTAGTGCATAATCATTTCGGGCAAAAATCATATATCGTTGTCTGTAATGGTTTCCGGTCGTAGTAGTATTACTCATGCGTCTAGCTAACGCTATCATTTCTAACATAGTGATAACATGATGGCTTTTATTACTTAAACGTTTAACATAAAACCTGTGAACTCACCGGCATTATTTGCTGACGTTTTTAGCATGTTTGTCTCAGGTCGTTGAGGTAGCAGCTTATCATAGGCGCACGGAGTCTCACGGCGTCTAGGATTCATAAGCATCTTACTTAGCTTTTCAGACTTACGTACTTTTGCATTTTGGGTTGTAATAAAGTTTTACGCTTCCGCAGCGATGGATTATTTATGAAAACTTGTCGGTTTGCTTGTGTCATTTTTACGTATCATATAGGGTCGTTTATTGTGACCGTTGACTTAGATCCTGGTTTGTCACGCGCCTCGCGGTTAAACCCCTCAAATTTCCACGTGCGGGGTTTTACCGCGAGGCGCGTGACACACCAGGATCCAAGTCAACGGTTACAATAAACGACGCTATATGATACGTAAAAATGACATAAGCAAACCATTAAGTTTTCATAAATGATCCATCGCTGCGGAAGCGTATAACTTTATTACAACCCAAAATCAAAAGTACGAAAGTCTGAAAATACTAAATGAGATGCACATGAATCCTAGACGCCGTGAGACTCTGTGCGCCTATCGACAGCTGCTACCTTAGCGACCTGAGACAAACATGCTAAAAACGTCAGCAAATAATGCCGGTGAGTTCACAGGTTTTTAATGAATACCGACTCCAATGAATACTAACTCCCAAATGAATACCCATGATCAATCCAGACCACATGCATGCAAATCATATGAATACCTGTTACTACTGCGATTGGAAAACCATTACTGGACTCGAATACTGTGAATACTGAATACGTGCCCGAATGAATACTGAATACTGAATACTGCATACTGAATACTAAATACCTAAGAGACAACATGCACCCGTCCGACCTCCAGTTGACGAGTGGGGCCGGTCAAGCCCAAATAGATCTATCCACATTTCCCCCGTTGTGCATCCCCGCACATTCATGGTTCTCCTCGGGACTTCCAAAGATCGCATAGTAATATAATGAATACTTTAAAACATAATGAATACTTGAAAACATAATGAATACTCCAAAACCCAATGAATTCGTGAATACCAAAACGTAGTTGACACACCTTTCATGAAAACGTAGTTGAAACGCCTTTGATGAAAACATAGTTGACACACGTTTAAAGAACACAACATGTTTTCTCCCCCGAAAATGTAAAACCAGTAAAAGATTGGGGCCGTGAAACTCACCTTAGAGTGCGCCTTCAGATATTTAGAATTCCAACACGTGTATGATGACCCAACTTAGTGACGACCTATCAATGAGTTTACATAAGTATGATGACTACTAACCCGAAGGCTAATCAGTCCCCAAGTTGTCCAGACCGTGACCGTGTATGTTGAAAACATGTTTAAACGTTAAACCGACCAAACCAGACAATACCCGACATCCCATTGGTGACCCGACATCCCACGTGTTAGCCACATACAAGATATCATGCAACTTATGCAATTAAACACTTAGCATGCGCAAACATTCACTTTATCTAGCATAACGCCCAAATTAACGCATAAACAAGTCCGAACACGTGTTACTAAGTCATTAGACATGTTACGGGGTTCCAAACATGTTCCTAGGTGTCAATCCATGTTTCGGGATGTTAAAATATACATATGCCAGCATTACACGTGATTAGGAAAAGTCAACTGGTGATTAGGAAAGTCAAACTAGTGAATAGAATTGTAATCACTAGTAAAATGGGGAATAGATTCGTAATCACTAGTAAAAATGGGGAATAGAATCGTAATCACTAGTAAAGTGGGGAATAGAATCATAATCACTAATAAAAATGGGGAATAGAACTGTACTCGCTAGTAAAGTGGCGAATAGAGTTTCTATTCGCCTATAATTCAGGCGATTAGGAGCTAATCGCCTATAATACTGGCGATTAGAACTCCTACTCGCTAGTACTGGTCTGTTCCATCCTTTTTGCGCGTTTAACCCTCCAAATCAGATCTGAAACATGTGTAAACACCCAATACCCAACCCAAAACATTAACCCAACTATTTCCAGCAAAAACCCCTAATTTATCATCACCCTAGCCGTCCCGAATGCACGCGGTTTCCCAAAATAGCATAACTTGCATGTAAGCATCACATCAACATGTAAAACTTACCCTAAATAGCAAATACTCAGATTTCATCACATAACGACGTTATCCGACATTATCCTACTATTCTAGCATCAACCTAGAGTAAACCCTAACCTCAAACAATCAACAAAACACAACATATCATCATCCATCCACCATAATCACCCAAACGTGTCAAAACGCCTAATATCAATATTACACATCTATGAACCTTCAAACTCCTAGATTATCATCATATTAACTTATTTAGATCAGAAACATAATAATAACACAAGAACAAACATGTTTAAACGATAAAAATCCTATCTTGCATGAATACATCACATATAACAAGTATAGATGTGTGGGTTTGTTTTGAAACCGATTTTAATAAGTTTTCAAAGACACAAACGTTTATAAATCAGGTCTGGACCTTTAGGGATCAAAACAATATCATTATAAAGGTTTGGGATGAAGAACACACCTTGAAATGGTGAGATTATGGGTTGTAAGGCTTGGAAATATGATTTCTTGCTCAAAAACATGTTGCAAAGGTTGGGTAAGGTGTGGGGTGGCTTTGGGGTGTATTAGGGTTTCATAAATGATGTTTTGAAACATAAGGGTGGTATTTATAGGCGTTTTTAGTCGTCACCTGCAGTTCAGGCGAGTATGGGGATCATGCAGGCGATTAGGGCTCTATTCGCTAGTACAACTAGCGAATAGGACTCTATTCGCCCCTAACATCCTTCTGTTCGCTAGTATTACTGGCGATTAGGGATATCCACATGTCCTAATCGCCCCTAGCCTACGCATCCTAGTTTTTGGCGCGTTAAACCCTATTTTAACATATATAAACACGTATTCACATACCGGCAAGTCATATAATGATTGTAAGCACATAATGCATGATAACTAACACGTTCCCATCCGTTCACCAATTCCCGGGACCCGAGATTTACGTGTGTGCGTTAAACCCGGTGATTATACAAATTACCTATTCGTGTTCACGTGGTTATGGACCGACTCCCAATGATCCCGTGGATCATCGTAACGACTCCCGATGATTCCCGGAACCATCATAACGACTCAACTGACCTAGTTAAGTATGTTTGAAAACGTTTTTCGCTAAGGTAGACTTATGTATTTTATAAAATGTTAACCTAAACGTGTCGGGTGTCATATCATCCCCCTGTTGAAAGAATTTTCGTCCCGAAAATTTCCCGAAGTCAAAGAGAATGAAGCGATAAAAAGAAAAATTTTCCCGGTCGTCACATGATCAAACATTAATTAGAAGACTACAAAACATATTCTGACATTGACATTGACAATTGACAATTATATATATATTATAACGTACATTCTCATCTACCAGAATCATTTCAATTGAGTATGATTCATTAGGATTTCGACGATCTGGTTGACGCCAAACACGGATAATCCTAACTTTCAACATAATATTTGTTTGGTTGAGGTTAACATTGTTATGCATGGTATACTCTGGTTGGTCTGCCATCAATTTGTTTGAAAAGGTAAAGATAAAAAACACACATTTTTAAAAAACTAAATATATCAAGATATGAGTAATTAAAATTAAAATGATTGACATAAGAAAAGAATTTGTTTAGTACCTTCGAAAGAGTAGTTTAGAAAGAAGGATTGAGTAAACTGCGGGCATAATCAGATGCAGTATGGCATTTGGTTTTATAGTGTTTACATTGATAGTATTCGTAGAAAGTTTTGAATGTCAAATTAAAATGGAAATTATTACCAAAAATATATGTAACCACATACATACTTGCCGCCTAATTTATATTTATATTTATATTTATATTTATATTTAGATTTAGATTTGTTATAATATAGTGAATACTTACATTTGAATAAATATATCTTTCTGGCAATGTTCAATCATAAAATTGTAATGAAGAAATTTCAAATATTTGGGTATGTATTTGTAAAATCATAAAAGAATTCTAAAATTACGAGTAATCAATATTTTTTTTATTTAAAATAAAGTTAATTCATTTATGTTTGAATAAATACATATTTATGGCAATGTAAAATCATAAATCATAAAATTTTAATGAAGATATTTCAAATAATGCGGTATGTATGTGTATAACCATAGAAGAATTCTAAAATTATGGGTAATCAACATTTATTGGTGATTTTGAATTTGTTTATTTTGGTTTGCTATAAGTTTGACCTTACAAATTTAAAATTAAATTTGAAATCATTAAAATTAAATTGGTATAACTTTGACCGTAAATGAATTCATAGAATGTTTTAAATGTAAAATTAAAAATGGAAATTATTACCAAGAATATAGGTTATGTCATAAACGTTTGCCAATTAATGCACATTTGTTATAATATGTAGAATTAATTTACATTTGACTAAATTAGGTTAGAGACCCGGGTGTACACCCGGTACATCCCCGTGAAGCACAAGCATTTGTAAATATTTATTAGCCAATTAAAATATGTTTAAAATAATACAATTTATAATCTATAATCTATATAGTACTATTTTGATAACCTCTGATAAACAATACAGAATTAAGTTCATCTAGAGAAAAACAATAATATTAGACATAATAGATAAGTTAAAAAAAACTTCAACATGTGTTAATTTGAATTTTAACATATCAATAGACTTATAACAACTAAAAAAATTGATACCACGCGATACTAATGTTAGCATCAAAAAACATAAATCAGAAAAACAACTATTAAATAACCAAAATGATTCATAATAGGTGATCAAAATTATCAATGTTCAACAGATAATAAAAATCAAAATAATGCAAAGACCAGTCAATTGATTTCCCATATTGGTTGATTTCCCAAAATGCAAGTGTAAACAACATTCAACTTATACTTACTTCCACCACTTCAAAGCTTTCCGTTTTGTATCATCGGACTTTTCATAACCAGAAATTACATCAACCAGCTTATGTTTACACATTTAATATTTGGAATTTATAGAAGAATGTCCAGCTTTGGAAGAATTGTTTCTGTCATCAAAGTTGTAAGCAATTTGTTTTGGAGTTTCATTATCGCGGATGGCAGAGTTTGATCATGCTACAGAATGCTTACAAAAGTAAAACGAATGTAATACTAAAATGTGGTGATGTGTGTATGAGTTATATAGATATAGTATACATTGTTTGGTTTAAAAAGTTATTAAAATCTTAAATCAGATTTTAATTTGAAGATACACGGATTTTATTATTATTTATTATATTATGCACATTTCATTTTCCATATTCCATAGTCTAATATAGTATTTAATATGATTAATATGATTGACCATAGTTACGGGAAAATTGTTGACTAAATTTCGAAAAAAGTGGATTATTTTAAGATTAGAAAGTGCTATGTTAAGAAATTTAAGATTCGTTCAAAGCTAGCACATTAAATATGATTAATACCGGAGTTATTTTGAAATCACCTATAACTGTTAATAAACTTTTAACCAAGGACATATAACTGTTAATACGAACAAAACATTATATAATAAATAACATAACACAACAATATTCAAATCCAGAACAAATATATAGTTCTCAAGAACAAAGCATTATAATAAAAAACCGGAAATCATGCAGCAAGTTTAAAACCAATATGTTCAAAACAAAAAACATACGTCAAAACCAGAATGTTCAAAATATAGCTTGATAGAAATCAAAAAAATATTACAATAATATTATTTCGATAAACTTTCTCTAGCAATAACCTGGAATGCTTCAATTTAGTTCATTGTAATATCCATTACCTCTTGCTGATACTTGCTAACAAACAACTTACGATGAATTGCCGACCACTTGAATAGGTAAAGTTGACCAATTGAAATACCTTCAGCGTCAATAGAATTACGCCATCCAATAACATTGAACCTATCGAGGTAATTTTATTGAAATAATTATGTTAGAATTTATAAAATAATTAGAAATGAACAAATGTGATTTCAAAATTATAGAAACAAACCTTGGAATGCCATCAACAACTTCTATATTGATAGGAGCATTCCAAAGATTACCATTGATAAATTTGATCTTCAAGTTCATATTTTTGTTTACACCAATAAGTTCAGCTATATTGTTTGGAATAACCTATATAAATAAAAGAATTATGAACAAATTAATTTATAAACAAATCTACATATATTTATATAGATGAAATAGAATATATATGTAAACATACCAACTCGTTAGTAACATTGCAAGAAAACCCTGGTATTGCAGGATAGTAATGGAAGTTACTCATTTCATAGGGTGATTTGTTATGTTCTTCATTATTGTCAGTAGATAAAATTTTAAAAACCTTCATTTGTCGGCCACTTTTGCTAAACGTTGTAACTTTGAATGTCAAATTATCCATTAAATCAAAGCATATAGCATCACCAACAGTTAAACGTAAGTCACTCATAAACTTCAACCAACCATCAGTAAAGCAGACATTGCTACCAATGGTATGTATTTGCACATTCCACTGAAACTCATCAGATACATACAGTACAACTGGAATAGAAGGGAGCTCAATTGCAAAGTGATTATTAACAAATGAACTTGGTATAACCTGAAAGATTGATATACAAATATTCTATAAAATTAATTAAAAGTTAATAACAATTAATTCTTAAAGATTAGTAGCAAATTAAGGAATAGAATGCTTACAGGAGGGGTAGTTAACTCATTTTCGATGATTTTGAAAAAGGAATTTCCGACTTGCAGATAAGGAGAATGGTTGTAGTACTTTATCAGGAAAGTCTTATGGGCAATATAACTGAAAATAACAACAAATGTGCCAAAATCTAAATCTTTGACAACGTTTGACCATCCATCAGTAAAGGCAAGTATATCTTCAATCAGCTGGACACGAACAGACCATGATTTACACGTAACAGTTGTTACGGTCAGGACTTTGTTATTGAGTTTATTGATAGAGAAAAACTTATTCATTGTTGGAGGGATTGCCTGAATATAATAAAATCATATTTATTTCTATTAGGGCTTTAATTTTGCTAAAACTTTTTAAATAAATAATGTTGTTGAAAAAAACATCAAAAAACAAAACATGATAAAACATACCAAAACTGAAGAAGAAGGGTCATAGAGAACCTTGAAAAACTGATTTCCATTGTGATACGACATCTTGGATATTGCGCATTTTTTCATGTTTATGAAAGATCAATGATTAACCAAATGTTATGTTTTTAATAATAAAGATACGAAGATAATAACCATAAAACAGAATTTGAACGAAGAGAATACTAATACTAATCGAATATATGGATAATAGATGGAAAGGAATTAGAAAATCTATAATCCATATGTATAATCTAAAGCTATATAATGAAGATAACGAAGTTGAAGGTGCCTTGTCTAGACGAACAGATAAAAATGATTGAATTGAGACAGAGTAAAGAGTCTGAGGAATGAGGTAATTGGTATTTGTTAGACATTATATAGTGTTTCGATACCGAGTTGGATTTTTAGAAAGATTATAAATATAATTAATGATACGTAAATATGATGTTAAATTAGCAAAATACCGTAATTTACTAAATTTTAATGTTATTTTTAAAATAAATTCAATATATATACACTAATTTAGGTAAACATGGTCTTCTAAAACAAAATAATCTTCTGGAATGAAAGTTTCATATTGTGTGATATAAAAAATCATTCATATTCAATAGTGAATACCTCTTGTTGTGCAAACCTATCCATCCCAGAATTTGGAATCTCTAATCCTTGGCGCCTAAGTTTAAATCACTTCCATTCTATCATTCCATCATACCCGCAAATGATTAAATATCAAATCATCACATTCCTTATTGTATGCCACGTAAAAAGGAAAGTAAATATCTCTTTTTTGAAAACATTAAATCTCTTCCTTTTGTAGTATTAATCAAACGGATCATTACAAAATCCGAACCAAAAAATCCACCTCCATCAGATCAAAAATAAAAAACAAACAACAACATTTTGAATATCCAACATATAACTAATCCTTAAGAACACCATAAGAATAATGATGAACTTGCAGACCAACTTGAACAATGAGGATCATACTTACCAAAGCTCAAACATAAACCTCTAAAAACAACAAACCTCTCGGCCATATAATCATCAAAATAACCATTGCATCCAAACCACCATACCAATCCCAAACGCATGAACACTTGATATTTTGAACCTTAACCGAACACAAAGTCTAATACATTGACTAAGGTCGTAGTTTGGTCTAATGCCGACATCGGCTAACGACCTCCAAATCTACATGAACAATGTACCTTTTACAGTTGATTAGTAACAAACTTAGATTGAATGGATATGGAAATTATATTAAAAACAACTTTGAATAACAAAGATAGGAACATCAGCAACAACTTTGATACAAACAGTTTAGAGGTTTTTTATTTAAATATGAAGGACATTTTTTTATACAACAAATCTGCATATGAATGAAAAAAAAGCACATTGGATATACATTATGAAACAACTAGTAAGAAACCCGCGCGATGCGGCGGATACGACAATTTACAAAGGGACGTTTTTTGTTAGTTTATCAATTATTTCATAATATAATATGTAGTACGTAAGTTGTAATATATAGTATGTAAGTTTTCTCATCGTGTAATATGTTACAACTCAATTAAGTTAATTTACCAATGCTTACGTGCTACATTTAAGTGCGTATTTTGTTGTCAATTTGAAATAGTCTTCTTGCATTTTTATTAAGCAATACAAGGAGTAGTCTTCTTTTATCGGCAACCAACCATTTAAAATTTACTTGATCAAAATAGCACAATAGACGAATTTCCGAGCTATGTGAAACCCAAGAAATCATTAAAATGTTGCGGTCATTCATTATCTGTTCTATGACTAAGTTAATAAACAAAAGTAACTAATTCTAATGGGAGTTGTTACACCATGTGTAGTGGGAGGTGAAAATTTTCAAGCCTTATGGGGCATTAATCGACACGTGCCATGTGGGACCTTTAAGGTGTCACACCCTCAAATTCCACTTGCGGGGTTTTACCGCGAGGCGCATGACAAACCAGGATTCAAGTCAACGGTCACAATAAACAACACTATATGCATAACACAAAACCCAAAAGATATAATTATAAAAGCATAAACTGTAGCGGAAGCTTTAAATGTTTACAACCCAAAAGACATAGTTCAAATGTTTAATGAAGACCATGCTCTAAACCCTAGACGCCCGTGCCGACTCGTGCGCCTAGATCCAGTTGTTGCTACCTTAGCGACCTGAGAAAAACATGCCAAAAGATGTCAACATATAATGCTGGTGAGTTCACAGGTTTGTTCAAAAAGAGTTACCAAGTGATACCATGTCCATACTATATCAATACTACCAAGTACGCTAGCTAGGCGTATAATTTATTACTACTACGATTGGAAACCATTACTGGACACGTTTAGCAATGTTTAGCATGTTTAGCAGCCCGTAGTGTTCAGCACGATAATGTTCCTGTTCGAGACAATATGCACCCGCCCGGCCCTCCAAGCCGACGAGTGGGGCAGGTCACGCCCAATAGATCTATCCACATTTCCCCCGTTGTGCAAACCCGCACATTCATGGTTTCCCCCGGGACTTTCCAAAAGATCGTATAGCAATATAAAGTTAAAACCATAGTATGACATATGTTACCAAAACTGTTTAGCGCATGTTTTCTCCCCCAAAAGTTAAAGCGGTAAAAGTGGGGCCGTGAACTCACCTTAGATAGCGTTCTTCAATTATAAGTAAAGATGTTTGGCCCTTGATAATCCCTCTACCGGAGATCTATCAAAATGTTCACATAAGTGTTCCGACTAATAGCCATAAGGTTATCTAGCCCCCGATTGTCCAGATCATAATCAAGTATGTTTTAAAACGTGTTTAAATGTTCAACCAACACACTAGACCGACCCGCCATCCCGTTGGTGACCCATTACCCTAACTAATCAAGTACACATAGATTACACGCAAGGTTCAAGCATAAAACACTTAGTTTGCATCAAAAATCTCATTTTTGTCAACGTAGGGTCGAATGTAGTTCCGGGTGGTCGAAGGTGGCTTGTAAGTGGTCGAAGGTGTTTCTGTTTGGTCGAAGGTGTTCCTGAAATTCCACCTTCGCCCCTTTTCCTTCCACCTTCGCCCCTTTGTAGCACATTCGCCCCTTTGTCTTCCACCTTCGCCCCCTGGAATCCACCTTCGACCGTTCGACTGGTCGAAGGTATTCCAGGTTCGCCCCTGATGTCAGATTTTTCCAAAAACGCGTCGAAAAACATCCGAAAACATCACGAAACATCACGAGTTACAGCAGTCAAGCATCATTAGTATATTCCTACGAAACCCTACCAATTTTACCCCAAAATCTATCCGTTTTACAAGTTTCCTAAAATGGTAAATTATGGAGATGTCACATCACCATGCATGAAGATATTACCCAATTAGGAAACTTTCTGAATTCGATCAATAATCAGTTTATCATACTCGGATTATTATGAACGAGAAACCCCTATCATAACCTTATCATAATCATCCCAAAAACAACCCTAAATCTAACTAAAAACCCCTTTTAATCATCAAAACACCATCAACAATCAAAGGTAACATATTTCAATCATAACCCATCATTAATAACAGCCCTAAGTTGTTGTCATATCATCTATACAACAAGTAATCATCAAACAATGCATAATATCATACTAACACATGTTTATTTGCATAAAAACTCATTGTTTATGAATAGGTTTTGGTTAGGAAAGGTTTTTATTCATAAAATAGGTTGATATCAGATCTGGACCCATTGGGGTTTAGATTAAAACAAGCCAAAATTGTTTAAAAAGGATTTGTAATGAAGAACACACCTTAGATCTTCACTTGTAATGATTTAGAGAGTTAGGTTATGAAAAACAAGCTCAAAAACTCCTTCCCCAATGTTAATAGCTGATAGAGAGTGTTTAGAGGCGTTTAGGGTTTGTGAAATGGTGAAAAATGGCTAAGGATGGTATTTATACCATCTGCACGTTCGCCCAGTTCATGGGGTCGAATGTGGAACTTTTCCACATTCGCCCCTTTTTAGTGGTCGAATGTGGAATTCTTCCACATTCGCCCACTTTTTAGTGGTCGAATGTGGAACTCTTCCACATTCGCCCACTTTGTTCTACGTTCGCCCACTTTTCAGATCCCATTTCCACATTCAGGTCATCAGCACTTTTTAACACATGTTAACAGCACTTTTAACACATGTTAACCTTTTTCCAGTTTATCGTGTTTAACGCATTCTAACACATCCTAACACATAAACAAGCATCTATAGTCTATACTTAGCATGTTTAGGCACTTATAATCATTCGTACATCATTTAAGCAAGTGTAAGCATACAATCCACCACACGACCCGTAATCTACACATATACTTAATTAGTTCATGTAATGTCACCAACGACGGAACCCGGTACTAATGTATTCCCAAAACGACTCCCAATGATCCTCCAGATCATTGACCCTGGACAATCCTAATTGACCCGACTCAACTAACCCAGTTAAGTTTGTTTATAAACGTTTCTCGCTAAGGTAGACTTAGATGTTACTATTATGTTTAAGCCGAACATGCCGGGTGTCACATCATCCCCACGTTGAAAGAATTTTCGTCCCGAAAATTGCACGAAGCCCAAAATGAAAAAGACGAAAAGGAAGAAAACGAAAAGAAAGGTTACCGGTTGTCACATCATCCCCACGTTGAAAGGGAATCTCGCCCCGAGATTCACTCTGCTTCAGCAGTAACATGCCTGGACTCGAACGCGCGCTTCGGAAAGAGATGAGGGTACTTAGCCTTCATCTGGTCCTCTCGTTCCCACGTGAACTCCGGTCCACGATCCGAGTTCCAACGAACTTTAACAATGCGGATTTTACTCCGCCGAAGGCTACGAATCTTGTAATCCAGAATCTCGACAGGTTCCTCCACAATGCGAAGACGATCATCCACCTTGATCTCTTCCAGTGGTACAATGAGAGATTCATCAGCCAAACACTTCTTCAAGTTAGACACATGGAAGACGTTGTGCACACTACCGAGCTCCGCCGGTAAGTCAAGTCTATATGCCACCGGCCCAATCCGATCCAGGATTGCGAACGGTCCGACGTAACGAGGGTTAAGTTTGCCACGCTTTCCAAAGCGTATGACGCCCTTCCATGGTGAAACTTTCAGAAGTACCTTGTCCCCAACCTGGAACTCTAGCGGTTTGCGACGGCGATCGGCATAGCTCTTCTGACGATCCCGCGCAGCTGCCAAACGGTTACGGATCTGTACGATTTTCTCCGAAGTTTCGTACACCAGTTCCGGACCAGTGAGCTGGCTCTCGCCTACCTCGGCCCAACAAAGTGGTGATCGGCATTTCCGTCCGTAAAGAGCCTCGAATGGAGCTGCCTTGATGCTAGAGTGATAGCTGTTGTTGTAGGAGAATTCCACCAACGGCAGGTGAATCTCCCAACTTTTGCCAAAATCGATGACACATGCCCGCAGCATGTCCTCCAGTGTTTGTATCGTCCGCTCACTCTGCCCGTCAGTTTGCGGATGATAAGCCGTACTCATATCCAGCTGAGTACCCAAGGCTTTATGAAGAGCCTTCCAGAAACGCGAAGCAAAGCGGGAGTCACGATCAGAAATGATAGAAACAGGCACCCCGTGCCGAGAAACCACCTCCTTAAGGTAGAGCCGAGCCAACCGCTCGAGTCCATCCGTTTCCTTAATAGGTATGAAGTGTGCCGATTTCGTCAACCGGTCGACGATCACCCAAATCATGTCACAGCCACTTGGTGATCTCGGTAGTTTGGTGACGAAATCCATCGTGATCCGCTCCCACTTCCATTCTGGAATCTCAGGTTGCTGTAGGAGACCAGACGGCTTCTGATACTCCACCTTGACCTTAGCACAGGTCAAGCATTTGCTCACATAGGAGGCTATATCAGCCTTCATGTTCGGCCACCAATAAAGTATCTTCAGATCCTGATACATCTTATCGGAGCCTGGATGAATAGAATACCGGGATTTGTGAGCCTCGTCCAAGACAAGCTCCCGTAATCCCCCGAGTAAAGGAACCCAAACACGCCCAGCGAAGTAGTGTAGACCATCAGACCTAAGCTCAAGGTGTTTGTCCGCACTGTGCATCGTTTCGGCCTTAAGGTTTTCCTCCTTCAAGGCATCCACCTGAGCCGAACGGATCCGGTCAGGTAAGGAGGAATGAATGGTAAGCTGCAAGGCTCGGACACGCCGAGGCTTCGCCGACTCCTTCCTGCTCAAGGCATCCGCCACAACGTTTGCCTTGCCAGGATGGTACTTAATCGCACAGTCGTAGTCGTTCAAGAGTTCAACCCAACGACGCTGCCGCATGTTTAACACCTTCTGGTCGAAAATATGCTGGAGACTCTTGTGATCGGTGTAAACTTCACACTTGGTACCGTACAAGTAATGTCTCCAGATTTTCAACGCAAAGACCACTGCACCCAGTTCTAAGTCATGAGTAGTGTAATTCTTCTCATGAACTTTGAGTTGACGAGAAGCATAAGCAATAACCTTCCCGCGCTGCATCAACACGCAACCAAGACCCCGTATGGAAGCATCACAGTACACAACGAAATCATCCGTACCCTCAGGAAGGGATAAGATAGGTGCAGAACAAAGTTTAAGCTTCAGCATCTGAAATGCTGATTCCTGTGGTTCGTCCCAGTCGAACTTTCGGTCCTTCTGGGTGAGAGCGGTGAGGGGTTGAGCGATCTTCGAAAATCCCTCGATAAAACGCCGATAGTAACCTGCAAGACCCAGGAATTGCCGCACCTCAGATGGCGTCTTTGGTGCTTCCCAGTCTTTAATAGCTTCGATATTAGCCGGATCGACATGAATTCCCAGTTCATTCACCACATGCCCTAGGAATTGAACTTCACGTAACCAAAAATCACACTTTGAGAACTTAGCATACAATTGCTCCCGTCTCAAAAGTTCCAAGACCAACCGCAGATGTTCCTCATGATCCGCCTTGTTCTTGGAATAAATCAGAATGTCATCAATGAACACGATGACGAACTTATCCAGGTACGGTTTACAAACGCGGTTCATCAAATCCATGAACACCGCCGGTGCGTTAGTGAGACCGAAAGGCATGACCAAGAACTCAAAATGGCCATAACGAGTGCGAAAAGCAGTCTTCTGGATGTCAGCTTCCCTGACACGCAACTGGTGATAACCGGACCGCAAATCAATCTTCGAGTATTAGCTAGAGCCCTGAAGCTGGTCAAAGAGATCATCAATGCGGGGAAGAGGATAACGATTCTTGATGGTCACTTTGTTCAGCTCACGGTAGTCAATACACATACGAAGGCTCCCGTCCTTCTTCTTCACAAACAAAATAGGAGCTCCCCACGGGGACGAGCTCGGTCGAATGAAACCCTTTTCCAAGAGTTCCTGTAACTGGCTGGATAACTCTTGCATCTCGGGAGGTGCAAGACGATACGGAGCTCGGGCAATAGGAGCTGCGCCCGGAGAAAGATCAATACCAAACTCAACCTGACGATGGGGAGGAAGACCAGGCAAATCATCAGGAAACACATCAGGAAAGTCACGAACCACCGGGATATCCTCGATCTTCTTCTCACCGTCAGTAGAAACGTTAACAAGTGCCAGAATGGCCGAACAGCCCTTCCGAAGATACTTACGGGCTTTCAAGCTGGAAATGATACTCAGCGGAGCACCGCTTTTCTCGCCATGAACCGAAAGAATTTCTCCATCGGGGAGAGGGATCCGAATAACCTTGTCAAAGCAAACAATCTCTGCACGATACAACGATAACCAGTCCATGCCCACAACGACATCGAAACTACCCAAAGGTACAGGCATAAGGTCAATGGGGAATGACAGACCCGACAGTTCCAAGTGACACTCCCTAAGGATATGAGTCGCCTCGATGTTCTTACCATTAGCCAATTCTATCAAGTACTTAGCCTCTAAAGGTGTGGGTACTATATCTAGCAACTGACTAACATCCACAGATACGAAGCTCTTATCGGCACCAGAATCAAATAAAACAGAAACATAGCGATTGTTGAGAAGGAACGTACCGGTAACTGTGTCTGGATCCTGCCTAGCCTCCGCAGACCCAATGACGAAAGCACGCGCAGTCCTGCCTCCGCCGCCATTCCCGTTACCGCTACCGTTTCCGCCCCTCCCATCATCGCCCTGCTTCAGCTTGGGACAATCACGCTTGAAGTGCCCCGTGTCACCACAGTTGTAACACCCCTGCCTCCCCTGAGTCCCCTGAGCAGCAGGAGCAGGAGTAGCCGCAGGAGTCTGAGTTGGGGTGAGCGCCACCTTGCAATCCTTAGCATGGTGTCCCAACTTTTGGCACCGATGACAACGAGCTCGATCACAATTCCCCGAATGGTGAAAGCCACACTTGTTACACTTGGGATGCTTTCCGACATACCCACCCGTCTTCGCCCCAGAAGAAGACCCAGACGTATCAAACTTCTTTGCCGGCTGAGCTGGCACCACACTCTTCCCCACACTCTCCCACTTCCTCTTGTTCCCCTCAGTAGTCTTCACAGTAGTACCCTTGGGTGGCAAAACGCCTTCCGCCACCTTCAGGTTAGTCATCCGATGAGCTGATCGGACAACTTCAGCAATAGTGGGAAGATTCCCAGCAGCCACCAACCCAGCAATCTCGGGCACTAGTCCAGACACATAGTGCTCGATCCTCCTGTACTCGGGTGTGTGTAAGTCAGGACACAACACCGCCAGCTCGTTCCTCCTCACAGTATACTCCTCAACCTCCGACCCAACCATCTTGTAACTCCAAACCTCATGCTCCAACTTCTGAATCTCCTCCCTCGGACAGTACTCACCTCTCAAAAGCTGCACAAACTCCGCCCAAGGCATAGCAATAGCCTCCCCCAGTCCCATATTCTGAGTAGTAGCATTCCACCACGACAATGCAGGCCCCTCAAATGTCGCAGTAGCATACTTCACTCGGTCCCCAGCAGGACAGTTACACATGACAAACACAGATTCAACCTTCTCCAACCATCGGAGCAGTCCCACTGCCCCTTCAGTTCCAGCGAAGTTATGGGGCTGACAGTCCCTAAACTTCTTATAAGAGCACTGAGGTGGGGGTGGATTGGCACCAACACCTGAAACACGGTACACAAGTAAAACACAAACGAAAGGACACGAAACTCAAAAATGAGGCAAGGTCGACAGAAATCAACTCACCACCCATGGCATTAATCCCGGCCTGGAAATTAGCCATAGCCATGTTCACTTGCTGCTGGAGCAAGTTGTTCAGCTCAGCTTGGGTCATGTTGATGTTCCCACGACCACCGCCTCCGGCACGACCACCGCCGCCACGACCACCACCACGACGTCCACCACCACGAGCACCAGACATGATCTAACAAACCAAGAAATCGAGAGATTCAGATTCACTTCCAGTGTCAACCACTAGAAATTTTCAAGAGTTAACCTAGGGACAAATTCAGGACTATACATCCAAACTCGAAGTCCATCGGGATTTTCATGCATCCCAGTTTATTATTTCGTGTGCACCCGAAATGATAAACTGCTCTACATGGTCCTCCAGATGTACCCCTAATTTAGACCCCAGTCACCGAACATTGTCGCCTATGTGGCAATAGGTGCAAGTGTAAGAAGGCATGTGTGTGCAAGAACCAACAAATCAACCCCTCCTCCTTCAATCCAGAAGAAGGAGACAAGAGTAGGTAAGAATCCAAATAAAAACGGATGATGTAACAGAGAAGTGTGATGATAATGTAACGACACCCCGACAAAGTTAGTACATGTTCCAAACCGACACAAGTATGTGACCGTCTAGTGTGTGCGACTCGGCTATAGACTAGACTCTAAATGCAGTCCTAGTTCACTATAACCATTGGCTCTGATACCAATCTGTCACACCCTCAAATTCCACTTGCGGAGTTTTACCGCGAGGCGCATGACAAACCAGGATTCAAGTCAACGGTCACAATAAACAACACTATATGCATAACACAAAACCCAAAAGATATAATTATAAAAGCATAAACTGTAGCGGAAGCTTTAAATGTTTACAACCCAAAAGACATAGTTCAAATGTTTAATGAAGACCATGCTCTAAACCCTAGACGCCCGTGCCGACTCGTGCGCCTAGATCCAGTTGTTGCTACCTTAGCGACCTGAGAAAAACATGCCAAAAGATGTCAACATATAATGCTGGTGAGTTCACAGGTTTGTTCAAAAAGAGTTACCAAGTGATACCATGTCCATACTATATCAATACTACCAAGTACGCTAGCTAGGCGTATAATTTATTACTACTACGATTGGAAACCATTACTGGACACGTTTAGCAATGTTTAGCATGTTTAGCAGCCCGTAGTGTTCAGCACGATAATGTTCCTGTTCGAGACAATATGCACCCGCCTGGCCCTCCAAGCCGACGAGTGGGGCAGGTCACGCCCAATAGATCTATCCACATTTCCCCCGTTGTGCAAACCCGCACATTCATGGTTTCCCCCGGGACTTTCCAAAAGATCGTATAGCAATATAAAGTTAAAACCATAGTATGACATATGTTACCAAAACTGTTTAGCGCATGTTTTCTCCCCCAAAAGTTAAAGCGGTAAAAGTGGGGCCGTGAACTCACCTTAGATAGCGTTCTTCAATTATAAGTAAAGATGTTTGGCCCTTGATAATCCCTCTACCGGAGATCTATCAAAATGTTCACATAAGTGTTCCGACTAATAGCCATAAGGTTATCTAGCCCCCGATTGTCCAGATCATAATCAAGTATGTTTTAAAACGTGTTTAAATGTTCAACCAACACACTAGACCGACCCGCCATCCCGTTGGTGACCCATTACCCTAACTAATCAAGTACACATAGATTACACGCAAGGTTCAAGCATAAAACACTTAGTTTGCATCAAAAATCTCATTTTTGTCAACGTAGGGTCGAATGTAGTTCCGGGTGGTCGAAGGTGGCTTGTAAGTGGTCGAAGGTGTTTCTGTTTGGTCGAAGGTGTTCCTGAAATTCCACCTTCGCCCCTTTTCCTTCCACCTTCGCCCCTTTGTAGCACATTCGCCCCTTTGTCTTCCACCTTCGCCCCCTGGAATCCACCTTCGACCGTTCGACTGGTCGAAGGTATTCCAGGTTCGCCCCTGATGTCAGATTTTTCCAAAAACGCGTCGAAAAACATCCGAAAACATCACGAAACATCACGAGTTACAGCAGTCAAGCATCATTAGTATATTCCTACGAAACCCTACCAATTTTACCCCAAAATCTATCCGTTTTACAAGTTTCCTAAAATGGTAAATTATGGAGATGTCACATCACCATGCATGAAGATATTACCCAATTAGGAAACTTTCTGAATTCGATCAATAATCAGTTTATCATACTCGGATTATTATGAACGAGAAACCCCTATCATAACCTTATCATAATCATCCCAAAAACAACCCTAAATCTAACTAAAAACCCCTTTTAATCATCAAAACACCATCAACAATCAAAGGTAACATATTTCAATCATAACCCATCATTAATAACAGCCCTAAGTTGTTGTCATATCATCTATACAACAAGTAATCATCAAACAATGCATAATATCATACTAACACATGTTTATTTGCATAAAAACTCATTGTTTATGAATAGGTTTTGGTTAGGAAAGGTTTTTATTCATAAAATAGGTTGATATCAGATCTGGACCCATTGGGGTTTAGATTAAAACAAGCCAAAATTGTTTAAAAAGGATTTGTAATGAAGAACACACCTTAGATCTTCACTTGTAATGATTTAGAGAGTTAGGTTATGAAAAACAAGCTCAAAAACTCCTTCCCCAATGTTAATAGCTGATAGAGAGTGTTTAGAGGCGTTTAGGGTTTGTGAAATGGTGAAAAATGGCTAAGGATGGTATTTATACCATCTGCACGTTCGCCCAGTTCATGGGGTCGAATGTGGAACTTTTCCACATTCGCCCCTTTTTAGTGGTCGAATGTGGAATTCTTCCACATTCGCCCACTTTTTAGTGGTCGAATGTGGAACTCTTCCACATTCGCCCACTTTGTTCTACGTTCGCCCACTTTTCAGATCCCATTTCCACATTCAGGTCATCAGCACTTTTTAACACATGTTAACAGCACTTTTAACACATGTTAACCTTTTTCCAGTTTATCGTGTTTAACGCATTCTAACACATCCTAACACATAAACAAGCATCTATAGTCTATACTTAGCATGTTTAGGCACTTATAATCATTCGTACATCATTTAAGCAAGTGTAAGCATACAATCCACCACACGACCCGTAATCTACACATATACTTAATTAGTTCATGTAATGTCACCAACGACGGAACCCGGTACTAATGTATTCCCAAAACGACTCCCAATGATCCTCCAGATCATTGACCCTGGACAATCCTAATTGACCCGACTCAACTAACCCAGTTAAGTTTGTTTATAAACGTTTCTCGCTAAGGTAGACTTAGATGTTACTATTATGTTTAAGCCGAACATGCCGGGTGTCACATAAGGGATTCAAATTAGGATGGGGTGTAATGGGTAAGGTGAAAATTTTCATTGTGCATTTAATCATTTAATATTAATTAATTGTTTTGTTTTGAAAATATAAAATAAGGTGAAAAAATCTCATTGGTGGAGGATGGCAAGATAACGCCGTGAAAGATTTTGGGGTGGGCAAGAAAACCCCCCAATTTGGATGAAGGGGGCGGTGTTACTTTGGGTTAGGGGCGTGAATTTGGAAGAAAATGCCCTAATTTGGGGGCCTTGCAAATGTTAATTTTGTTCTTTTTAACTAAATTTCGTAATAAAGAAAAATACTTTACATGTATAGGAACATGCAACAAATATTGGTGAGTGTTAACTCCATGATTGTTTACATTTCTAAATATTTGTTATTTGGGTTCATATTTATAATTTTCTTACTTATTTATTATATTGTTTTACTAAATAGCTAACTAATGCTTCTTTTAACTTAGCTTCTTCATTTGATCTTAGTAACATTTATTGTTAAAGACTAAACAGTAAATGTGTTACTTGAACGCAAGGATAAAAATTGAAACTTCTTAAGCTTTATAGATCAAAACTTCTATTATATCACAATCACTATCCATGCACCTCTTTTAATATAATATTAATTAAAGGTTTACGGAGAAATAATTACGTAACAAAATCTACAACCATATGGCGTTGCTTAATTGATACATTGTCTAGACCACTTTCAAACCGCTACTAAAGCTAGAATTAATTGCTAGAAAGTTAAAAGAGGTTTTGGCTGATGTTGACCTTAAATATATATCTTGTTCCGTAAAAATAGCCTACCTATCACTAACATTGACATTTAGTTCAAAAGAGTGTTCAAATTCGCACAATGAGTTGAAACACTCTTTTTTGCAGTGTAAGGAGAACATTTCCGAATGTGGAGTCTTTCACCATTTTAGGAAGTCAAAGTGAGCTGACCATTTCTGCAATCTGCACACTTTCACCATTTTGTACCCTCTCCACTCTTTCACCATTGTCACCATTTTGAAATAGACCAAACATAACCCAAATGCAAGAACCTTTTTCACAGTCTCTCCTATTTTATATTTGATTTCTGCAAATGTATGAGGCTTTCCGGGCCTCATGGTAACCTGCATCAAAGATGATTCAAAACACTAAAGTCAAACAATTATGATAAAAGCTAAACACCACCAGAAGCTTTGAAACCATTTTACATTTATAGAAGTGGTAACTCAACCAACTTAATTATTAATAGGTTGATTTGTATTAGCCTAAATGGATCAAATTAAAACAAATAACTAAAGAGGAGTGTGTGATACAGGTTAAACGTAGCCCAAAATCTAATTTGAGGGCATAAAATTTCGAAATCAATTAATCAAAAGATTCATACTACAATGCTTTTGTACTCATAGTTAATTAATTAACTACCTCATTTAAACTTTTCAGGTTAAATACCTCATTTAAACTTTTCAGCCTTGTGAAAGTTCTTCTATCCCTGGAACGACACCAACCTTAACTGTTTCTCTATATACCATCAAAACTAATGCCGTCCTGCAATGAACCCCATA
This sequence comes from Ambrosia trifida, assembly GCA_028751855.1. Lineage (NCBI taxonomy): Eukaryota > Viridiplantae > Streptophyta > Magnoliopsida > Asterales > Asteraceae > Ambrosia > Ambrosia trifida. The sequence goes on from CM054124.1 coordinate 1,180,524, forward strand.
TGAATACTTGTATTATCTGATTAATTGTTTTTACATATCACTAATACACATAAATGAATATGCTGAAAATATTATAGTATTTTACAAGAAGGTTACCATTTATTGTTCACCAGTATCCGTTGTGAGTCAAAAGACAAAATGGGCTCACCAACCATACAGGCTTTCTCAAATCTCCGGTAACACAAGGCTTTATCATAAAAAAAAACAAGATTTATTTGGCTGAGAAAAAATTATACAGGTAATATCTAGCCAAAGTTTTAAGAGGATATATCAGCTTACCAATTAAACACCTGCACATCACGAGATTTGGTGAAATGGCATCCTTTTTTGCTTGAGAAAGTAGCATAAGACCAACTTCTAGATCATCCTTTCTGTATTAAACACACACGATCAAAATATTTAGATAATTTATGTTTTAGTCACATTTTTTTCAAAGCAATGAAATCGGACAATCCTAAGTTTAACATTGTTGTATGACACATCACTATGAAGCAATGAAATAATAGAACAAAGTTATAAGCACACTACCTAAACTATTATGTACATATTGTTCTTAAATATATATAAAAAAACACTAAGCATCACATCATGTCAATTTTGTTTTTTAAAAGTACATATCAATTGAAGAAACAAACTCAATAATTTGAACCTATAACTTAACAGCTAGTCTGTTAACTATCAACTATAGCTTTTCAAGTTAGCAACTACTTTCGTCATGCCGTTGCAACAATTACAATAGCATTCTAAATGAAGGAATGAAAAATTAAGTTACCTTTTTAATTTTGCTATAAATATTTAAAACATGCAAATAATTGAAATATACCTGACTAGTATCATTTTAAAAGGGGTGATCCATGTGACGACGGTTTCTTGACTGGAGGTTCGCCGGAGAGGCGGGTGGGAAACCGGAACCTTGATACGATCGTAGCCATCTTTGGTCACGATTTGGACCACCGGTTTGTGGCCGTTGTTACGACTTATTGAAAACATATTATTTCGTTGCCAAATAATCAGATAGGCAAAATCCCAAACAAACGGTTTCAAGAATCAAAAGTTCATCATATAGCAACACATTAACACAATAAAAGTAAGTATAGCACACATATAGGTTAATAGGATAATAAATATGTAGCATATATCAAAATATAAGTTTTCCTCTGAGTCACATAGACAATATCCACAATCTCAAAAGCCTAATAACATCAAGTGACAAAACATAAACATAAACATAAACATGAAATTATAAGACACTAAGACATACGAAGCGACATAATTAAGTACCTAAGTAGATCCCTTATCAATTATCAGACTCGCTTTTTCGGCTCGACTTCTCAACTTCACGTTCCTCCAACAGCTTACCAGCTTCATCATCAACCTGTGTCGCCATCTTCTCTGCTTCTTTTGCCTTAAGTGCCTGCAAGTTCACATGATTATAGTAACCAACCCCCAAGAAAGCAATCACATACCCAAACAAATTGATAGGTTTCACAATATCCTTAATCACCGGCCACGAAAATGCTATCAACAACCAATTTTTAACCACCCCAGCCACATTCATGGTCAAAGCACATGTCTTCGCGACAAGCAAAAACACCGCAAGATTCAACACAAACGTACAAACCGAATTCGTCCCAGATAAAACTATCCTTCTGTCGGATGAAATCTGCACAAATGGAGTAGGGTGTTTATTGTGACTTTTTTCAACAAGGTACTTTTGATACCATTTGTTGGATCAAATGTTGTTCCATACGCAATAAGAGTTGTACATAAAACATAAATACAAAGAAGACAAACCTTAATGGTTTTGAGAACATCCAGAAGTTGACTTTTGTAGTCAACAGAATTGGGGGGAGTAATTTGATCTACAACATGAAGCATTGTTTGAGGCTAAAAACATACAAAAAATGGAGCTTCTCAGATGTATACAGATACATCATCACAGCCGTTAACAAATGTCTGATTAGATTTACAAATGGAAAAGTAATGTGTTTACAAGAAAGAACCAACTGTGAAGGGCCGCTTTAACCCGCTTCATGTAGAATCTCGCCTCAGCATAAAAAAAGCGATTTTCTGAATGCCTTTTAAACCAAGATCAGTAACAGGCTTAATTCAAACAAAGTGAATGTTTAGATATGTATTAAAATTAGTTACTACAGTTTGATGTCTGCAATCATAGGTTTTGAACTTATATATGATTTTCCAATTATATAAAGTCGCCCATCTTGAGGATAGGTAAGGACTAAGAGTTGTTCTTAAAAAAAACCTGGATCATCTGGATTGAAAAAACAAGTACATAATGTGAAATTAACAAACTATGTTTATATTCTTGATTGCTAAACCTGGATCATCTGGATTGAACAAACAAAGCTTACAACACAATAATTCTTGTCAAATGTCAATAATGTCCCATCCATTTTGATAGCGTATGGACCGGTTAAGAATATCGGGCCTCTTTGTTCTTGAACCTGCCAACACAAGTGCACCGGATGGTTCATTGGCTAGACCAGCGGCTTCAACTGCTGAGCTGCTCAAGATCCGTTTCTCCAATGACCCAAGTTAACTTCCCCTACAATTACCAATCATATTTAACACGTATATTTATGTAAATATATAAAGCTTTCAACATTTCTCACAGTGGCAACTCAAAAATCCATCCTAAGTAACGCAGGTTAAAAAGCAACATTGAAACTAAAGCTATTCAAATGACTAAACCCGTTGACAGATGGAGCTAGAAAAAAAAATCTAAAAATTAGAACCCTAAAATTGCAAATGAAGGGTATAAATATATCTAGTAAATGTCTCAATAATGTGTAAACCTTTATAGAAAGATTTTCAGATGTAATTAGGAAAATAAGTTTAGAAATTAACTAATTTTTCAAATTGCCAATGACACAAGAGAAGTGAAAGAACCATACCACTACTTCAATTAGAGTCAAATTGACTCATCTCCAGTCCTCTTATTTGATCCTTCTGCATTCCTAAAAATGTAGAAAATATTATATATTTTTTTTTCAGACCTTGTATTTTTATTTTCTAAGATAATGTTGAATTTCACCTGGCCATTCTTAAAATTAGAATCAAGTTATCAACGGTGTTCAAACCCAAATCCCTGCAACACCATAACACAAAAGTTAGTCACAATAACTAAAAAAAAGCATAAAGAACTCAAGTAACATTTACATACAGAATGATTTCCCTTCTTTTTCTTTCTAGGTCTATTCGAAACTCCATAGTGTTAAACTGTAATTGCTTTTCATTGTCACCGGCTCAATGTCTGAAAATCAACCTGTACATAAAAGCATTCCCACATAGAAGATCAAACCATTAACCAGAAAGTGTGGTACTCTAGATCCAAAGATCGCTTGTATTCAAGTTGAAACCCTAGATCCAGGAAGTTAAAATCAATAGACGACTATGAACCATGAAATTAGAAAGTTGAAATAAAAGAAGGAAGAATATTACATACCGATGATGATGATGATGCAGATCTTGAATGTTGAAACCATAGATCCAAAGATCGCTTGTGTTCTTGAATCGATCGAGAGCATGAGAGAGAGAAAATGAGAGAGAGGGGGGATGGGGGCGGATGAAGCAAATGTGGATTCTGTAGAAACCCTAAATGATAGATATTACCCGTGTTTTTTCTTAGGCTTAGGGGACTTGTACATGATGCATCTAAGGTTTCACTTAAGAGTTTTTATGCAATGGATCATTGTACAATATGCTTTCAAGGCTTGTAAAGTGACAAATGACCATTTCTGCCCTTCCTATATGCTTATTAATATAGTATAGATAAGGTTAATTTCTGGTTATCAAAACCCAGATACGAAATACGAGAAAAGAAGATTAATGTTAAACATTACACTAAATAGGTAAAAAAAAAAATAACATGAAGTCGATTATGGAGGATATCTAATTAGGAAAAACATATATCAATTTGTTACATAATTTAGGGTATTCAATACATACATATGATAGAGTAAAAAAGAATGATTAATGAAACGGATTTTTTGAAATACAAAGAACTTGCCTGATTCATTATGTAGCAGATTCTTAACACACTCTGAAGACTTGATTGAAGATGATGAATGAGGAATTTAGGTTTGAATGATAAAACAAATGAGAAAATGAATGAGATATAAACGGGTTTAGGCAACAATTAGAAGTAAACTGATGTATTTATACCCGGGTATTTGGATGCAAAATTTCGGAGCATGGATCAGATCTTTATACCCGAACCCGAGTTAAATGGTTAGAATACTCAAAATCTAGAGGGGGTGGCACACCAATAGTTACTCCTTTATTATATATATAGATATAGATTATTATTATTATTATTATTACTATTATTATTATTATTATTATTATTATTATTATTATTAATGGTGTCATGACCCCGTGCTCTCGACTCGGGTGTTCGGGTCTCGAATATAATTTGTACTGTTTTAGCCCCGCTCCATGCGATCACCTACCAAAAATATAAAATAAATAAATTAATAGTAAAAACAACCAAAAAGTAATAGAATATATACAATACTAAAATAATAGAGTACAAGCCTAAAACTAATAAAAATACTATCTAATCGACTCAAAAATATACAAAACTAACAAATAAATGTGATGCTTTTAGCAACACATCACACCACCACACTTACCTTTTGCTTGCCCTCAAGCAAATCTGCTCAGAACTTTACCACGAACAAGTAAAAAATACCTCAAACGCCCCAGCCATGCACTAGTTAGGGTCCAAAGTCATACCCCATTCATAGATCAGCATTAGATGTGTTAATTCAACAGGCAACCATGATGCACAATTTTGAAAACAAAACTCACCCAACTAAGTCTAACATGTTGTCAGTTTTTATTTTCATGCAACACACCCCTCACAGTTGTTCACCCCCTCGGTTTAATATATGGACTAGCGTGTAATGTGCTAGTATAAATCACTCAAAGCAAAACCAAATATGAAACTCTGTACTCATAAGCTTGTAAGACAATCAAACCTTCACTGTAACACATAGACTTTGCACATATCAAAAGGACTTACATGATTTGGGCTTAGGCTAAAGGTAGTGAATGTTTTGGTTTATAAAGTGGCTAAAAAAACAAAGAAAGTACCAACCCATGATAATCTTTTATTCATGCTAAACACAATAACTAAAACTACGGGTTATTTTCGACCCGTATTAAACAATACTATCATATGTTTTTCTTATCATTTTTTTTCCTTTTTTTTGTTTTTTTGTTTCGATAACAATATAAATTCTAAACACATAGATTGTAAAATAAAGCTGATAACAAAACGGGTCAGTCTAGACCAGGATTCGGGTAAACAAACGAAAAGGTGAAAGGCTCAAAATAGTCTACTAAGGGTAATATATATATATATATATATTCGGTTAAATGGGTAAACAAAGGTGTAAAACGAAAAAGGGATTCCTAATTTGCCTTTATCATATATGTGCATAAATCAAGTCCACAGTCTCGGCATGTATCAAATCAAACAAGTTCTAAAATAGAGCAACATACGGCCTACACTCAACAAATGAATATATATCAGATCAACTAACAATCTAGTAGGCTCAAGATCTCACAAAAATGGGGAAAATAGGGTTACCGATGTGTGCATGCATTTATTACCGAGAGCTCGTTACACCTAATCAAGCAACTTCTAAACAATTTCTCAAAAATACCTGCTGAAAACGATTCATATGTCTGTTCTAAAGAATTGGACCATGATTAAGGACCCACACACCACAAACAGAGACAGAGTGAAAGCACTGAAACAGTCGCTTTCATTCCCGATCAGACCGCTTTTAGGACTTTTTTTTTTACTTTTTTTTATTTTATTTTTTAGACTCAAACCTAACTAAAACAAATAAAAATGAAAGTTTTCCCACTCCCACACTTAAACGACACATTGTCTTCAATGTGAGCTAGGAATAAAATAAAGCAAATAAAAAAAATAAAATACAATAGTAAAAGGAACAGACTCCCCTGGATAAGCAATATGCGTATGAGTCCGTTCAATTCCTTCCAATGTCGGCCGTATAGCATTTCATTCGCAGCTGGTAACAAACCTGGAACAAAGAAACATGAAAGAAAAAAAAACAAAACAAACAAATCAGGATTCCTGCAAACATTAGTGATTTCCAAATCGTCCTCACCCGAATGGAGATTGAGTACGGGCGGGACAATCTATTCTTGCAATTCAAATCAAAACAAGCAATCCCATGACTCCAACAAAATAAAACTGATTCAAACACACGTAAAAATAAAAATTAAAAAAAATAAATAAAACAAATAAATATACAAAATATACAACAATCATACCTGATTCTCATTCATGGTGGTCTCAAAGAACATTTGCCTACCGAGTTTCCAATGTATGCTCGGTAGTTTACATGTCGTGTCCAAAGATGCTTGACTAGTATCGGCATGTAAAGATCATATGTTTTGCGAGTCCGCTTCAAAATAACTTGCCCAAAACCGTGCAAGCCAACCTTCCTAACCTTGGGCACCAAACTCACTAGCTCTTCTTGGGGAACCGTGTCTTCGTCAAGGTTTAAACATTCATTTTCTTTTGTAGGAAGACTTGGAACATCTTCTTCAGCCATGGTGGATTCGATCTTTAAATCATCAACCACTTGAGGGATTGGTGCGGTATTCATCTCCACAACATCCTCCACAAATTGTGACAATATCCACTCCTGTTTTGCTTGACAGTTTTCATTAGTTGATAAGGCGAGATAAGCCTTATCTTTTCTTCGTTCATCGCTTAGAATGTCGTACTTATAACTCAACCATTTTAGCCGACATTCTCATGATTGATGAGGTTTTGGTAATTCTTGCTCAACTTTAGAAAGTTGCACATTACTCATAATCTTGTCAAGACTTCTTTGATCTGCCTGAAGTCACCGCTTATGTTCGGCGTTTACTAGTGTTTGGTAATGTTGAAGGGTTGGAGGAGGGGCAAGTTCTTCATAGTACAAGGCCGGAGTGTTCTCCCATATTTCATAAGCAATTAAATACCTTCTTGCTGCCTCCTTTTTCAATACAAGCTTTGGACAATATTCAAAAGTGTGGCACGGATCCCCACAAACCACACATGTATCGCGATATGCATACATTGTCAAAACTTGAGCTTCTTTTACCTGCGAAAGAAAGATCCTGCACAGACAACTAGAAAACCCAAAGTGAAATCTAATAAAATTAAAAAAAAAACAAAAAAAAAACAAAGTTTTTTTTTTAAAACAACTAAATATACACACAAACAAACACGCAATGCAACACTAAGCGCACTAGCTCCCCGGCAACGGCGCCATTTGATGAGCCGATCATCACGGGTCATGCAAAAACCTAAATAACCTAGGTAGCTAGGGTAAGTAGGGTATCGAATCCAAGGAGCATGTGGTTAGTGTCGCACTAGTTGTTTGTCAAAGTCAATTATGAAGATATAGTTTTGTTATGAAGCTTGCTAGTTTATATTTTTCTTGATTTTATAGGAATGGTTGAATAATAACAATAATATTTAAACTAAGAATAGTAATAAAGATAACAATCACTCCTGGGTTCGGACATGTAAGTAACTAGGATTTCTAAGTTTAATATGATAGGTTTTCATTGCAAGAAACGCTAGGAAAGAGAATCAAGACTTAGGCATCAACAAATGGCATCGAGGCCCTAAGTATGCTTCTTTATCTAGTTCACCAAATCCTATATGTCAAGTTAAGGCATAAATGACAGAATTCATCTCTATGGTTTACTAATACAGGAACATACACAAGATCCAACCCAACATCAAAATTTAATTGACGGAATTCATTCCTATGGCTCAAGCACAACATAAACATCCACAAAGTTCAACCCAATATCACGACAATTATTTCTTACAATAAACGTCACGAACACAATCATAATAAAAACATACAAATCCAGAAACTTACAATCCTTCACCCGGAAGTGAAGGGGAACTTAACCAAACATGGTTTTTTGAAGCTAGAATGATGTTATTATTCTTCCCCAAGAAGCCTAAAAGGTACTTACTGGCTACTCCTCCCGAACTTCCTGTCATCGATTCCTTCTTGACCCGCCAAACTTGCGTCCCTTCCCAGATTTCTTGCTGTCCAAAATAATTCCTTAATAATAATAATGATCCCTCCTTAATTGTTCCTTTTAATTGTCGTCATCCCAAAAATAAAATAAATCTTCCAATTATGAGCTGACCTCCTTTTTTTCCTTTCTTTTCTCGAGATGGGCCTAAGGCCAATTTTTTTTTCATGCATTCTTTATTTTCTTCTTCTTATTATTATAATAATTATTATTAATGGTGTCATGACCCCGTGCTCTCGACTCGGGTGTTCGGGTCTCGAATATATTTTGTACTGTTTAGCCCCGCTCTATGCGATCACCTACCAAAAATATAAAATAAATAAATTAATAGTAAAAACAACCAAAAAGTAATAGAATATATACAATACTAAAATAATAGAGTACAAGCCTAAAACTAATAAAAATACTATCTAATCGACTCAAAAATATACAAAACTAACAAATAAATGTGATGCATTTAGCAACACATCAAAAATATTTGTCATAAAATGTTAAAAGTAAGACACCGTTTGAGTCAGATCATTCAAAATTCGAATTAAATGTTATAATTAAGTCTAATTGTGACCATTATAGATATTAAAATATGAAATTATATAGTTAAATAGAACATTTAATATTTGAATATTTATAAAGTTTAACTGAAATCTATCAATTCAAATTCTTGTATTCAAAATTTGAATTTTAACTTGTAACTAATTTAAGAAATTTATAACTAAAACTATTATTTGTTAAATTTCAAAACTATTATTTGTTAAATTTTAAATATATTAGAAAATCTCTAATTATAATATCTTTATTTTAATGATCATAGTAGGATTAACTGTTACAATTATGAATTTAAATTCAAAGTTTGAAATTTTTTAAAATATTCAGATAATTTCAAAATTTGAATTAAATGTAATAATTAAGTCTTATTGTTACTATTATTATCTAAAATTTAGAATTTTTATAATATTAAAAAGTATAGATATCGAAATATGAAATTATATACCTAAATAGAACATTTAATATTTGAATATTTATAAAGTTTAATGAAACCTATCAATTCAAATTCTAGTAATCAAAATTTGAAAAATTCAAATCATTCAAAAATTTGAATTAAATATTTTAAATGTGTTAATTAAATCTAAATCTAAATGTTACCATAAATGTTAAATTCAAAATTTTCAGTTAAATATTTAAATAAAACATTAAGTATTCAAATATTTTAAAATTTTAACGGAAATCTATAATTTCAAATTCTAATATTTAAAATTTTAATTTTTACTTGTAATTAATTTGAGAAAGCTACAACCAAAATTATTAATTGTTATATTTTAAATATATTAGGAAATCATAATTTAAAGATAATAAATAGGTGTAATGGTTACCATTATTAACATTAATTCAAAATTTTAATTTTTTTTAAAAAGATTAAGCCATTCAAAATGTGTAATTAAAAGGATAATTAGTATGTGTAATTTCTTACCATTATTAAACAAAATTTAAAATTTTGTCTAATTCGAATTTAAATATTTTGAATTTTAATTTGAAATTTGAAATTGATAATTCGTTATAATCATATTAACGAAAATAAAATGTAAACATACTTTATTTACAAAAAATAAATATACAAAATTGATTCTGTATAAGGTAAATCAGGGGTATTATTTTTTTTATAAAAATTCAAATTTAAATTTCTTTATAAAACAGTTATATACATATGATTAATAGTCCGAGGAAAGAAAATGACTGCCTTTGAAAAAAGAAAAAAGTAACTCGCTTAACTCGCTAGGCCTTTGGAACAAATAATTAATAATAACTCGATTATTTTTAAAGGTTATTAATCAAATTGAAATCATAATTATTAAAATTAGATGTTTCCAAAATTGTGCAAATCATGATAAATGCTAATTATAACCTAAAAATAGTAATTTGAAAAATCAAAGAATTAACCATTTATTTGTCTCTTTAAATGTAGTTGACTTTAAAAACGAATGTTTTTTAAATCTTAATTTTTGAATGTATAAAAATAAATTAATTCTGATGAAAATGTTAAAGTCTAAAATATTTCAAAAATAGTTTGACAGTTACAATTAGAGTGATTGTAATTTACATAAAAAATCGTTACTTTAACTTTGCTATTAATGATTTACGAAAAAATTACTATGTTTTCAAACATACTAATTAATCTTATTCAACAATGATAAACCACAAATCACAAATCTATACATATACAAGTCAAACATTGCCATACTTTGACATAAAAACTTAAAGATTTAATTTTTTTTATCAAATTGTGTAATAAATATAGTTTTGACTACTAACAACTGTTTATATCGTCAAATCTTTGAATTTGGAATGAGCGTAAATATAATTAATATATAATTATTTTACCAAGATTTAGGTTTTGATTAATATACAAAACATAATTTTGAAAAAATAAATCAGAGATAATTATAAAAAAAGATTTGAACAATATAGAAAAGTAACCTATGAAAGTGAACAATTAATGAAAAAATAATAAGGAAAAGGAAAACATACAACCGATTGAGTGGCGTGCCTACAACAATTGATTTTGTTTCCAGAAAGACCCATCACTTTTGCGCTTATGGCATATTGGAAGAACGATCTAGTTTTAAAAGAAAAAGATATAGTAGATTAATTGTCAGGATCATAATATTGGATGTATCAAACACACATAATACAGCTAAATAGGAAGTTTTAAGTCATACCATAAAATTATCTCCACATTAAATAATATCATTCAATTCCATATCCCCATAAATCGAAAGTTTTAAATCATTCCATAAAATTAGAAGCTTGAAAATAGGAAAGATTATAGATTCTTTTAAAAAAATTTAAACAACTTACCGATTTTGACATGATGCAATCGGGTGCACCCACATCCGAGATCCATGATCCATCCAATCACCAACCAAACTAAAGAGTTTCACTATATGAAGATCCGAATTATATTAAATCCTCAAGAACAAATAAGAACAATTGATGAAAATCTAGAACCCTTTAAACAATCTTAGCCTAATAAATACAGATTCAAACCTAAAGTATTAAATCAGTATGAAAAAGAAAAAAAAAACATGAACCCTAAAACTGACTATTTAATACTAAAATCCAAACTTACATAGACTGAAACACTAAAAGATCAAGAAATCTTACCATTTTCAGATGCTCAAGAGCTGTGAAAACTGTGTTCTTATGTTCATAGATTCTTGATCACTATCAAATTTGAAAACAAAACCAGATTCAATTAGACCTAAACATGAACCCTAAAACTAAAAAATTATTAAACCTAAACAATAATACACGAAAAATCAAAGATTGAAAGCTAAATCATAGTTTATCAGTTAAAACAAAGACACAAAAACATTAATCGCTCACGAAAGATTAAGATATAATCATATTAGAAAAAAAACGAAAACAAAAAACAGATCTCACCCAATGGAGACTAATAGAAAACTGCTTCTCAGATGGCCAAAACATTGACAGATTCATAACCCATCTCCATTTGAATCCAAACCGGAAAAAAGTAATAACGAATAGTAAGAAGAAACCTGTGACACCCGGCATATTTGGCTTAAACATTTTAGTAACATCTAAGTCTATCTTAGCGAGAAACATTTATAAACGGACTTAACTAGGTTAGTTGAGTCGGGTCAAGTTAGGATTGTCCAGGGTTTAATGATCTGGAGGATCATTGGGAGTCATTTTAGGAATACACTAGTACCGGGTCCCGTTGTTGGTGAAATTACATAAACTAATTAAGTGTATGTGTAGATTAATTGTCGTGTGGTAGATTATATGCATAGATGTCTTTAAACGATGTGTAGATAATCATCCATGCTTAAATATGTTAAACATAGACTAAGGTTGCGTGCTCATATGTTTATTCGTGTTAAAATGCGTTAAACACGACAAATTGGAAAACTAGAAAAAAACATAGGTCCTGGTTCGAACCTTAGCAAAGGGGCGAACCTGGAATGTGGAAATAGAAAAGTTTCATTCGACCAGAACATGCACATTCGACCCTGTGAAAGGGGCGAATGTGGATACATTCGCCCAGGTAGAAGGGGCGAATGTGGACTAGTATAAATACCAAACCTTGTCATTTTTCACCATTTCACAAACCCTAACCGTCCCAAAACACTCTCAAACGATTTTAATCACTAAGGAAGGAGTTTTTGCTCTTCTTTTTCATAATCTAACCTATCAACAACATCTAATCAAGAATCCAAGGTGTGTTCTTAATTCTAAACCTTGTTCAAGCATTTTAATTCGTTTTTATCTAACCCTAAATGTCCATATTTGTTCTAAGGAAGTTTTTATCAATAAAAACCTTTTAAACATCTTTCTAAACCTAAACCCTATCGTTAAACATAGGTTTTCATATCAATAAACATATGTTAATAGTGTGTTATGTGATATTATGTGTTGTTTAATGATTTGCTACTGTGTTAATGCTAGAAACATGATCTAGGGCTGCTATTGATGATAGTTTAGGAGTATAAAAGGGTATAATTAGATAGATGATGATATCAAGTCTAATTTGGGGATTTTATTGAATCTAGGGCTTGTTCATGTTAGTATTATCAATAAAGCGATTGGGTGTTTTCGACTACATGATAAACTGAACATTTTTAGATGATTATGGATTGATATTAAAAAGTTTCCAAATTGGGTAAAGATTACATGCATGATGTGACACTTCCATAATCTTTGCCATTTTGGGAAAGGTCTGAAACGGATAGGTTTTGGGGCACAATTGGTGGGGTTTTGTAGGGATAAGTTATACATGCTTGACTGCAGTGTTTGATGATGTTTCGGGATGTTTTCGGATGTTTTTGAAGCGTTTTGGGAAAAATAATCTGTCAGGGTCGAACCTGGGCACATTCGACCGGTCGAGTGGTCGAATGTGGAAATCCCAGGGTCGAACCTGGACAGTTTGGTCGAATCTGTGAAGAACGGTCGAAGGAGGCTTTCCAAAGGGTTGAAGGTGGGTTAAAACGGGCGAAGGAGGATCAGTCTTCCTGGTTCGACCCTTCTGATTTAAAAATGAGAGTTTTGATACAAACTAAGTGTTTTATGCTTGAACCTTGTGTGTAATCTATGTGTACTTGATTAGTTAGGGTAATGAGTCACCAACGGGATGTCGGGTCGGTCTAGTGTGTCGGTTGAACACTTAAACACGTTTTAAAACATACTTGGTTACGATCTGGACAATCGGGGACTAGATAACCTTATGGTTATTAGTCGGAACACTTATGTGAACATTTTGATAGATCTCCGGTAGTGGGATTATCAAGGGCTTGGCACTTTACTATTTACTGAAGAACGCAATCTAAGGTGAGTTCACGGTCCCACTTTTATAGCTTTAACTTTTGGGGGAGAAAACATGCGCTAAACTATTTTGGTAATATATGTCATACTATAGTTATAACTTGCATTGCTATACGATCTTTTAAAGTCCCGGGGGAAAACCATGAATGTGCGGGGATGCACAACGGGGGAAGTGTGGATAGATCTATTGGGCGTGACCTGCCCCACTCGTCGGCTTGGAGGGCCGAGCGGGTGCATATTGTCTCGAACTGGTAACATTGGTATCATGCTGAACATTCGGGCTGAACATTGCTAAACATTGCTAAACGTGTCTAGTAATGGATTTCCAATCGTAGTAGTAATAAAACATACGCCTAGCTAGCGTACCTGGTAACATTGGTATAGTATGGACATGGTAACGCTTTAGTAACTATTTTGGTAACATATTGAACAAACCTGTGAACTCACCAGCATTATATATGTTGACGTCTTTTTGGCAAGTTTTTCTCAGGTCGCTAAGGTAGCATCGGTTGGACTAGGCGCACGGGTCTGCATTGGCGTCTAGGCTTAGTGGCATATTTTAAATGCCTCTGCTATATTTTAATGGTTTGATAACCAAGTTTGAGTGTACGTATTTCATATAGAGATGTTTATTGTGACCGTTGACTTGGATCCTGGTTTGTCATGCGCCTCTCGGTAAAACTCCGCAAGTGGAAATTTGAGGCTGTGACAGATTGGTATCAGAGCCAATGGTTATAGTGAACTAGGACTGCATGTAGAGTCTGGTCTATAGCCAAGTCGCACACACTAGACGGTCACATACTTTGAGCCTATTAGTGGGATACGTACTAACTTTGTCGGGGTGTCCTTACATCATCATCACACTTCTTTGTTACATCATCCGCTTTTATTTGGGTTCTTACCTACTCTTGTCTTCTTCTTCGGGATTGAAGAAGGAGAGGCTGATTTGTTGACTCTTGCACACACATACTTTCTTAACTTGCACCTATCGTAACACGTTACTAGGCGACGATATTCGGTGACTGGAGTCTGGACCTAGGAGTGCATTTGGAGGACCATGTAGAGGAGTTTATCATTTCGGGTGCACACGAAATAATAAACTGAAATGCATGAAAATCTCGGTGGACTTTGAGTTTAGGTGTACAGTCCTGAATTTGTCCCTAAGTTAACTCTTGTAAATTTCTAGTGGTTGACACTAGAGGTGAATCTGAATCCCTCGATTTCTTGATTTGTTAGATCATGTCTGGTGCTCGTGGTGGTGGACGTCGCGGTGGCGGCGGTGGCCATGCTGGCGGCAGTGGCCGTGCTGGGGGCGGTGGTCGTGGTAACATAGACATGACCCAAGCTGAATTGAATAACTTGTTACAGCAGCAAGTGAACATGGCTATGGCTAATTTCCAGGCTGGGATTAATGCCATGGGTAGTGAGTTGATTTCTGTCGACTGTGCCTCATTCTTGGGTGTCATGTTCTTTCGTTTGTATTTTATTCGTGTATCGTGTTTTAGGTATCGCTGTCAATCCACCTCCACCTCAGTGCTCTTACAAGAAGTTTCGGGACTGTCAGCCTCATAACTTCGCTGGGACTGAGGGAGCGGTGGGACTGCTCCGATGGCTGGAGAAGGTAGAATCTGTGTTTGTCATGTGTAACTTGTAACATTTCGCGTTTAATAATTGAACGTTACGTATAATTTGGATAAAAAAGTCAAGTTATATTATTATTATTCGCATTTTATTATTTTTTTTGTGGCATTTTTTGGAACCCTAAAACTATAATATGTATACATGATACACATATATAAACTAGATAATTATCAAAAATAATTTGCTTGGGCCAGGACTCGAACTCGCGCCCAAGCCGGTCCATATATACACAACAACTTAACCAGCTGATCTACACGAGTATCTTGTTCCATTTCCAGCTTCATTTATACTTAACACGACCCTGACACTTCACAGTTGACTTGGGAAGTCAACTGTGACAGTTAGCGACCATAATTAACCATCACAAACGTGTAATTGATCCATGAAAGGAATGATTTCATGATTATCGGCCATCTACGAGTCAATACACAATCAAATGCCGTGTAAATCATTCCAATTATGCTTTAATACACGTCACACATTAACATCAAGGTCAAACCTTCCAATTCATCAATCCAGACCATTGCCCTATAAATTGAACATCTCTGAACCTTCACAACTCGCCACTCAATCTCTCTCAACCTCCAATTTCTATTAACTAACCTCTGTTCTTGGATTTCTGTTCGTATTTTGACCCGAGCTTTGACCGATCGTGCGAGTTCACAAAGTGTTTGTAAGTCTAATTTTATTTGTGGGTTTCATTGATCGGCCTACACACAACGTTTACCCCATGATTAATTGGGTTAACGTTGTGTGATTTAATCAATTGCAAATTCTAGGGTTCGAAGGCTTATAATTGGGGAAGAACATGATTTCTGTTATGATATTTATTTTTAATAAAACAAGAATCAACACAACCACTGGTCTGGACCAAGTGGTTGTGTCTGGTGCCACCCACCTAAGCCACGCGGGTTCGAGTCCCGGCCGTGGCACATTCTTTTGCCCTATTTTTTTTCAAACAAATCAAATAAATTATATATAATACTTATAATTTTATAAATTCGTTTTAAATTATTAAAACTCTTTTATTAATTCTACAAAAATTATTTTAAGTAAATCTGATGAAAAAGTTTCACTTACAATTTTTAGTTTTCAAAAAATTATTTATTTAATATATATAATAATTAAATCAAGTTTATTCTGTTATATTTATAAAATTCCATTAAAATATCAAAACAAATTTATAAATTTCCACAAAAATTATTCTGAGTTTATATAATGATAAACTTTTCAGAAATGATTTTTATTTCAGAAAAATCATTTATTTAATATTTTTAATCAATTTTTGTTAGTTTTAATCATAATTAAATCATAATAAATCCAATTTTTAATATTTTTGCACCAAAATTTTATACAAATTATTTCTGAATATTTGGAACAGAAATATAATTTTTAAACTAATAATTCTTTAATTTTGGTATTTTTAAATATTAAAGTTAAATTCTGACAATTTGTAATAAATAGATTTAATATTCTATTTTAAAGAAAATAATTTTATAAAGTTATTTTTATACTTAAATCATTATTGTGACCATCTTAAATTCAAATTTTTGTAAAAAGATTTTTGTCTATTTATTTACTAAATTCTCTCAATTATCAAACATTTTTAATATTAATCAAACGAGCATTTATCCCCAATTCGAAGCCCTAGAACATATACATTTGTAGACTAGATAGACTTAGACATATTTATTACCTTATTATAGGGTGATATTTGGCATTGTTTGGGCAACACACTTTTCAATTATCAGGAAATATAATATTTTGCTAAGGTGAGTTTTACATAGCCCCTTTTCTATTTATCACCATTTTTGGGGTGAATCATGTTACAACATCATTTATGCAATTCAATCATCAATGTGTCTATGTGTTTTTCTATGTTGCATTATGTCTTGAACATGACTAGGGTAAGCACAATTCTAGCATAAACATTGATAAACCGACGGTATACATTGATAGATCTATTGGACTGACAATCCCACCCGGATACGTGCCTCCTACAAAGGTAGCGTGGGTGTTTGTTACTGCAATATAAACGAGTGAACCATGAGCGTATGGGATGTACCACAATACAACAGTCACAAGGGTTGATTATGCACTCGATTTACTTCTAGTATGTTTTTTCACATATGGACTAGATTTGCCATGACACATGAATTGCACAACAATTTTATTCGATTATCAAAACCTATGTAATTCTCACCAACTTTTGTTGACCCAAAATATTTTCAACTTAACATGTTTCAGGTTCTACTTGCTTGAAGATTTGAATTAATGCTTGAAGATGTGTGCATAGTTTTATTCAATTTGATGTAGGAATTCTTGTAGAACAATTGTATGTAATTTATTTAAATCATATAATGAAATTTATTATTTACCATGAGCTACTGAACAATCATCAATACGTGACATCCCGATGTTTCCGCCATCGGTTGGGGTGTTACAGATTGGTATCAGAGCCATGGTTATAGGGAATTAGGTTATTAGAAAAATAATCTAGTCTATAACCATAGGATTTAACCAGTACTTGCTTCTTTTACTTGCTATTTTCTATCTCCCTCCTACTTCTTATCTCTACTTTCATCCTTACAAGAAGGTTGCTCTCCATCGCTGGATCTATTCTTAGACTAATAGGACAAAATTCCTCAGGATTAACCTGAATCACCTTGAGATCTCGTCGAAGTTCTAGATTTTTAATAACGAACACATGCAATCTGGAAGGGTGAACGCCTGTATTCTGAGTCTTCTGTCTAGGCTGGCATTGCACATATATCCCAATCAGACGAGGGACCCGGATGCCTACCTGGGAATTCTCGGGATGAGTGTTCACTTATAGGCTAAAGCATGTCTTCATATGTTATTAGAATCTAGAATCTTTGATAAGTCAACGTTTTCGTTTATTCGTTGTAATTAATGAATAAATGATTACATTCCTATTATAACCTCATTCATTTCATCGTGTCTCTTACAGATCATGCCTCCACGTCGCAGCGCTCGCCTCAACAGTGGTGACAATCATGATGAAGGAAGTAGCAATCACAACCATAACCACGACACTAACCACAACAACAACAACAACAATGGTGTCGATGCTCAACTGGCTGCAATCATTTCTCAACAAATGATGCAGCAAATCGCAACTCTGGTTCCCAACTTACTAGCTCAAGTCATCCAGTTGAACGGCAACGGGAACGGTAACGGCAACGGGAATGGAAATGGAAACCACAACGGGATTAGGAATGGTCTTCCGGCCTGTACCCTTAAGCACTTTAATTCTTGTAATCCCCCAAAGTTCAGTGGAGAAGAAGGAGCTACAGGACTCCTACAATGGTTTGAGGGTATTGAGAATACCTTCATCAACAGTGAGTGCCCCGACAACTTTAAGGTCCGTTATGCCATGAGTGTTCTTCACAAACGAGCACTCACTTGGTGGAATGAGGAAAAGTGCACTCGTGGGGCTGAAGCTGCACTGGCCTTAACTTGGGATCAAGCTAAAGAAATTATGAAGGCAGAGTTCTGCCCTCGTAATGAAATCAAGAAGCTGGAAGATGAGTTTCATGATCTTGCTCAAGATAGTGGAGAAAACCTTGCTTACAACACTCGTTTTCACGAACTTAGCCTACTGCTACCCCACAAGGTCACCCTTTGCCTATTGCAATTGAAAAATACATTGGTGGCTTTCCGATGCAGATTCAAGACACGGTGTGGGGAAGGAACCCTGCTACTTTGGAGGAAGCAAAGCGTTTGGCTGCCACCCTAACAGATAACCATGTGAAGGCAGGAACCCTGACTCGAAAAGGGGAAAAGAAAAAGGATACTCCCCAACCTGCCGTTGATATCAAAACCGAGGCCTCAACCAACGGAAAGTGCAAGGTCAGAAATTTTGCAATAGACACCACTGTCCCACCCAACAAGAAACAATACAATGGGAAGCTACCTAAGTGTGACACCTGCCAGTATCACCATCCAACCCATGTACCCTGCCGACAGTGCACCAATTGTCAAAGGTATGGGCATCTTGCTGATGCTTGTCGAATCCCTGCTACAAACGCTCTTGCTGCTCCAAATAACCCCGCTAGAGACCCTCCAGCTGTAACACCCCAACCGATGGCGGAAACATCGGGATGTCACGTATTGATGATTGTTCAGTAGCTCATGGTGAATAATAAATTTCATTAAATAATTTAAATAAGTTACATACAATTGTTCTAAGAATTTGTACATCAAATTGAATAAAACTATGCAAACATCTTCAAGCATCAATTCAAATCTTCAAGCAAGTAAAACCTGAAACATGTTAAGTTGAAAATATTTTGGGTCAACAAAAGTTGGTGAGAATTACATAGGTTTTTATAATCGAATAAAATTGTTGTGCAATTCATGTGTC